>CM031922.1:25401800-26142809 GCA_018703695.1 Prunus fruticosa | reverse complement strand
AATTTGTTCATTTCCTTTCACAATCACAATCACAATCACTTTGCACTTTAAATTATGTTTTAGACTTAACTTCCTAGAACTTCTCTAATTCGGTAATCTAAGTACATAACTAATTTTCTGTAACTCCGACCCCTCATGGAGATCGACCTTTGTCTCTTGTCTTTGCTATACTACTGATTGGCACGTACACTTGCGAGTTAACATAATTAAACAACAAGTTTTGCTGCTGCTGGATCTAACGAACTTTCTTGGCCAATGTGCCCAAGGTTACCCTATTATTTTTAGTAGTTCTAATTTAATCTAAGTTTCTGTTTCAGGTAGTTAATGTCTAAAAGGCCATTCCTTGTAACAAGTGAGGTCTTCATTCCAACGTTCCAGATCTTTGAACGAGGACCATCTCATTGCAACCGAACTTCGTGGGGTGGGATCTAAATTCAGAATCATCTCAGAAAGGGAATTGTCAACTAGCGAAGAGCAAGCTCTTGCTAGGTTTAGAGTCTTGTCTCCATATTGTAACTTCCTGGGTCTTCACCTCCAAATTTTGGAAGCAAGTTCAGGCTCAAGAAGAAGAAGAAATGATGGCTGCCATTGAGTTCACGGTAGTCCCCACCCAACAATTCCAGGATTCCTTCAGACATTTTTTTACCCAATGGAGCTCTTTGAAACTATGAGCTTAAATCTTCGCTCATCTTAATATGTTACCTTCCTTTTATGGTTTACCAAATGAAGATCCATTAACTCATATAAAGGATATTTTTAATGTTGTAAGTTCTTTTCCCTTGAAAGGTGTGAATATGGAGATGCTTCAAATGAGAGTGTTTCCATAACACCTCAAGGATAAGGCGAAGTATTGGTTGAATTCTTTGAAAGCTGTTCACTCAACTACATGGGCTGCCATTCAAATGAAGTTCCTGGAAATACAATTCTCCACACAAAAGACCGAAATGTAACTTAGGGACAAGATCTTGTTATTTGCACAGCAAGATGATGAATCGTTTTGCTAAGCATGGGAGCAATTCAATGGGCTGCTCAATCAAATGTCCTCATCATGGGATTCCATTGAAGCTTCAAATGCGTATGTTTCATAAAGGAATAACCCCTTCAGTCATAATATTGTCACAAACTTTGCAGGGTGGTCTCCCATAAAACCAAAAACTCCAGGAGAAACGTATGTAACTCTTTGAGGCAGAAACAATGGAGACCCAACAGACGGATACAAGAGGAAGCGTGTTGTTTGGGCCGTGGTCGGGAACACGTGGGACTTGTTGCTCGAGCCTGAAGGGCCAGACCTACGGTGGGGATACCTGGTATCTTGCGAGGAGGCCCGCTTATACCTTCTTCACTTTGCAAACTTTGGATGGGAGGGGGTCCCAATCTGGATTCTTCAGGGTGACCATCGTTGAACTCTCCACAGGTTTGCAGCACGGCCGAGATGCAGTCACTAGACTCTTCAATCCTCGTCATACGCATTACGACGCGACCAAGGCGACGAGAGTCTCCTAAGGTCATCCCCTTTTGGAGCTGGGAAGGAAATACCATCTACCCCGGGCGTTGGGCTACATTCGGGGCGAGGGACGAAGTCAACTTTGCCCACAAGGGAGGAAGTGGGGCCGGCGGGATCAGGCCCGACGCCTGCCACCAAAATTTGGCAAGAAAAACCTCCCGCCTCAACGTTGGGGGAATAGGCCGCACCCAAGATCGTGCGACACTAGGAAGGAGCCCAGGTCTCCTTCAGTCGCTCTTCCGCCTCGCCATCTGGAATGACTAAAGGTCGTGCACATGGAAGAGAGGGGAACGGCCGAGTAAGGCAGAGCGGGCGACGCGTGCTTGTCTCTGCTGATGCCATAGAAAAATTTCTGTAGTAGAGGGCTGCAGGTGTTATGCTTCCTAGGGGCTCGGGCAATGCGTCGCCGACATTGGCCACCGCCTCTAGGAAAGAAGCCTTGGAGCCAAGGTCTAAAGGCCCATAACGGACGCGTGTTCGCATTCCCATCGGTGACGATGTCGTGAAGTGTGCGGAACGTGGGCGAGTAAAAATGGGCCGACCATTGCCTTCCGCCCGCCACAATCGGTGAAGTGGGTGAACTCCAGAGGTGACCCTGTCGCTGGGTGAGAACAGCAAAATTCAGACCCAGGAGTAGGAGTAGCTGCGGCGCCTACTTCGCCGCTGAGGGCTATGGCGCCTTTTCTGGCGCTTATCCTCTGACGTCGAAGTTGCTATAAAAACCGGAGTAGTTGAGCATGTTCGCCTTGCCCCCTCTGAAGGTCTCTCAAAGAGGCCATGTGGCCTGAAACTCCCTTCCACCTTCCTGAGCAATAATTACCCGTCACACTTCCAGCGTCAGAGGAGAGAGGCCGAGTAGGGCGGTCATGCTCAAAACAGCCTCTGTCATCATGCCGAACCGAGTTCATGGTGTTGGTGGCGGACGACTGAAAAGCACAAGGCCGCAGCCAAGAGCGACTGATCCATGACGAGCCGCTGATTGAACAACTTTATCAAGTGGTAATGCCTTTATCCTTCCATTGTTGACTCCAAGAATACTCCATCCTTTTAAATCACACTCTCCCATCCCGGCTTAATTCCTTGGCCATCGTTGCTTGGGCCTTACGACATCTTGCAAGTTCCCCCCATCGAGGTCGAGAGGTCCATCAGATTGTTCTTCAAATGGGCCACTAGCCTCTTGGCATCCCGCCATCAACAGGTTGGCCAAGGGCACGCAGGACCTAGTGGGCACGCCGTCATCATCATCCCAGGGCATAATGATGTTAGGAGGACCGAGCCTGATTTTCTCTGGAGTAATGTCCTCCAAACTCGTTTAAGGCTGTGGACCAGGCTTCAGAAGGATGCCTAGGACTGAGGCCATTAGAACATATCTAAGTTGAGTGTTTGGGGGGAAAATTACAGAGAAAAAGGCGATGAGTGTCAAGAACACTTTAAAGAAAGCCTAGAAAGGGGTGAGGGGATTGTGGGTTCTTTGGAAGGACGAAACTCAAAGATCAGAGGAAGTCTTGGTGACAGGCAAAGGTTCTTTGGTAAACTCTGACACTTCTAGCGTGGTAGGGTCTAAGGGATTAGAGAGGCTTTCTGGCAAAGTTGGCGTCTGTCTAGAATTCTGAAGCGTATAGAAGAAAAGAAGAAATTTGAGTTTTTACACTGGCGCTAGAATTTTCAAAACAAAGGGGCATGTCTCTTTTTAGAGACGTAACGTTTGCCACCGTGCTCAAGAGGCGCGATGATGTGTCAAAAGCCTAGCGGCCGTCGTTCCCTTTTACAAAATGAAAGCGACGCCTTGGGCAATGATGGCCTACACAATGTGCTTGGGCATTAATGCGTCACGAACCCTGCATTAATGCCCAGTCTGCCAGCCACTTTAGAGGTAATGCTAAGGGTCCATCCCTTGGAGTCCATTCGGCCCCAACGGCATGCCGAGACTCAAGAATCCAGGATGTGGGGGCAATGTTTGTGCCTAGTAAATCACGACCATGTATCGAGCGAGGTAACCCCTTTCCCGGCCCTAGCACTTGCTCGTGAGACTAAAACGCGGCGCTTTCGCCAAGACGCTTGGCCTTCTTGAAAACAAAAGAAAAATTGTTAAGACTTTTAACCCATCTCGGCCTTCGATCATAGGCCTTAGGCCGAGGCGGAAAAATGACGGCCAAAGGTATTAAAAGTCAAATCATCAAATGTGATAGCAGTGAACCCATGTCTCCATCCAAAGAAAGTAGTGCCTTTGTTTATCGAGGAACCCACGGCCACAAATAAGTATTTTAATGCACGAGGGAAGGTGGGAAGTGAATAAATCAGGATTTGGTGATAGGAATCAAAATGATTAGATCAGCATTCTCACAAGAATTCTTACAGCTTGAGAGATATGGGCTGACTAACTATCAAAGCAATAAATGCGTCTACCTCGGCCAGCAACCCACTACCAGGGTGGCGGCTCAAGATTCACCACGATTTCTTATGGGGTCACACCACACCATACTTGGACGAATCTCAAATGTCGATTGGACTGCCCACTTGTCTCAATCAAACTCCACTGCACTAGAACTTCAGCCTCCATGACTCCTCCAAAGAAACTCCTCCTATAAATACAAGGCTCAAAAGTTAATCTTTTAAGGGGCTTCAAACACCAACCCAAGGGCTCCCAAAGAGCAACTTATATTTTCCTGGAATGCACTTTCAATTTTACTGCTTTTTTAGGAGTAGCGTTAGTTTGTAAGGAAAATCCGTTCATCAATATATCTATACGACCCTTTATTTTTCAGGCGTCCTAGCACCATCCCTGTGATTCGCTCATTCACCCATATATCATATGACCGTCGCTCACTGACAACGCGTAGCACCGCCTAAATCGAGGATTAAACACTACACGGCCTTATAGCTCAGGCCGCTATGCAACGGCCGAGATCAGTCCTCTCCGGCCACAATCGTTCATTAGAAGCTTAAGTCCAAACAGGCGTACCACTTAACCATTTCCATCTGAACCCCACATTTCTTTACGCACGGGAAACGTGTCTGGCACCGCCCGCTCGTCACCGCTTCCAAGCAGGAGCCGCATGTCAACGCATATCCCTCCGCTCCTAACTCCAGGCCGTGAGATCGCGCCGTCCACAAGCACGAATTAAAGATCAAGGAAGTGTTTAGACCTTTCCAACACTCGCCAGGCGATTTGACCGAGTACAACTTAAAATCAAGGAGGAAATTGAACGCTCCTTAAGCCCGTCATTCACGGTCTGGACGTTGAGTGGTTGGCTAACATCGTACCCGTTTTATAAGGACTTGGGCTTTGAGGGTTTGCACCAATTTATAGAAACCTTGAACCTCGAACCCCAAGGACGAGTACCTCATGCCTATGTCCGACCCTTCCTCCCCGCTGATAGAGCCGCGAAGCACGAGTTCTTGTGCCTTTCATGGATGGCCATGCCTGGCTACAACCAATCTTCATAGCCTAGGAAGATGTCCACAAGAGGAACTGCGTCAGACGTCCACAAAACTTGCGTTCAGAAGATCTAGGCAGATCGGAACCTATGAGTGGGTGGGTCAATGTCGTTCGGCCTAAAGAACGCTGCGCCACATACCAACGAGCTTAAAGTCTGCACATCGACGACGTGGTTGTAAAACCCCTCATCCAAAGCTCGACCACGTAGGACATCGACTAGGCCTTCAACGAACGCGGCGACGACTCTTAAATATGAACCCTAAGAAATGTACTTTAGGCGTCATTGCTTGGAACTTTCTTAGGTTTTGGTTCACCAACGAGGGGATCGAGGTGGATAAAAGTTAAAAAGAATTCTGCCATTATGGCCGCAAGTCTCCATCTAAAGGACTAGAAACAAACTCTAAGCCCTTCCTCGACAAGGTCAACTTTTTGAGGCGATTCATATCCAACTTGGCAGGGAAAATCTCTCCCTTGCTATCTCCCGCTGAACCCCCGAAAGACCCGTAACGGTTCGTGTGGGGGAGACATCAATCGGCCCTCGACGACATCTACAAGAGACATTCACCTCAACCATCACCCTTATGCCTCAGAAGAGGGAACCCTCAGGTCTTTACATTTCGCTTCAGAGGGCCCTACGAACTCTGCCCGCGGCCTGAACAACGAGTTTGAACGAGAAAAAGCACAGCACCACCTAAGCCGCACCCTTAAGAAGCCAAGGTAAACTATTCACCAATTGAAAGCTATGCCTAGCACTCACATCGCGGCTACCAAGTTGCATCACTACATGCTTCCTTCCCTTCGTTTATACTATCTCCAAGACCGACCTCATCTAAGTATATGCTCTACTCCTAGTGGGATCATGGTGCCACCTCGAGTTCACCTTCCAATATGTGGCTCAGAGATTCACTCAAGGGTCTAGGCGTTGGCCGATTCCCTAGCTCACCACCCGGCTCAAGGACAGGAAGAAGAAAGTTAGAGGTCGAGATCTGCATGGCCCGCACTGGAGAGAAGCAAATGATTTACCACTGTACTTCAATGGCTCGAGATCGAGGCAAGACAGGGTGCTCTGGTGTTACCTCAAGTCCCCTCAAGGACAAATACGAAGCACCAATAATTGGGCCGAATACGAGCACTCATCATCGGTCTCGAAATTCTAAAAGAAATGAAGGCAACCCGTATCTTGGTCTACGATGATTCTTAGCTAGTAATTAACCACCTGACGGAGACTATGTACGAGCAGAATTTAAACTATGTACTACGTAACGGCCTTGCAATATGGCCCGAAATGAGTTTTGAGGATCTCCTTTGTTCACGTACCGCGCCGAAAACCACGAGGCCAACATTCAGCGAACCACGATGCGCGCCATAAGACCGAGAGGCACCTACCGGCTTTGGCCGAGCGAGGAATGGCACGCGCAACTGTGACGAAGTCAAAGCTCTAGTCGATGAACGCTACCCCATAGTGAAGTATCTGGCGTCACCTCCAAACCATGAAAGGACTACGCGCTTCCGAGCTCCTGTTATTTCGATTTATCAGAACGAGTTGGATCGAAAAGGCAGACGGCTTATTGCTCCATGTCCCGCGCCGAAGACATTAAGGTTATCATGACCGAATTCTCACGAGGGATTGCGGCACTCATCAGCCTGACATCAAGAAGATGGTTGGTTCCTAGGCACGGTATTATTGGCCGACGTTCAAAAGACGCATAGAACACGCGAAAGGGTGTATCAAGTGTCAAATCTACAGCCCCATACAAAGGGTAGGTCAAAGCCCTCCAACCCATGTTACTAGCCATGGCCGTTGAAGAGGGTGGGGCCGAACATCATTGGAATATCTCTGCGAGCTCGTCCAAGCCACGCGCATGCATTTTGGTGGCATTGAACTATTTCACTTAATGGGTTCAGGCGGAGTCTTATCGTTCCATTTCTAGCCATAGGTGGTCAAATTCTTTGAAATCACATCGTCCAGAGTTCGGAATACCTAAACTATCACACCGAGTAACGGCCGGATTCGCATCAACCGAGACTCAAGGGTACCTCCGAAGGATGGGGATCAAGCTGGTTCACCTAACACCTTACTACCCCCAGTCTAATGGACAAGCCGAGGCAAGCAACAAGGTAATCAAGGGCATCCTTGAGAAAATTATCAAAGGAAAAGCCTAGAGCATGGCACGGACTTGCTCCTCAGGCCTCTGGGCCTACCGAATCTCAAAACGCTCGGTCACCTGGGACGGTCCCCCAATGCCTTAACTTACGGCTACCACGCCATCGTTCCAATGGAGTTAAGATTCGGCTTCTTGTGCGACCGTACGGCTGGCAAGAAAGGAAGGACTACGCGCAAGCCATGGCTCAGGAGTTGGAAGATTGAGCATTCCAAACTTGATGCTTATGACCTAATGCAAGCACAAAAGCAGGTTGCGTCGCTGGGCCTACAACAGAAAGGTCAACAAAAGACTTTCGCCGAAGGCGACCTGGTATGGCAGCCGTGCTTCCTATCGGGACTAGGGACCCTCGGTTCGGCAAGTCTCGCCCAACTTGGAGGGGCCGGTTATTATTGAATGAATTCTCGGCCGAGGTGTTTCCAGTTGAAAGATAGGGATGGAGAACGACACAATTTGCCACAAACGGCAGGTACTTAAAGAAATATACCCCGTTATTATGGGAGACGGCCGAATGTAGTTGTGAGGTTTGCAATTAACAAATGAATGAAGTAAATAAAATGACGAAGCTAAAAAGGAAAGCATGCATTCAGTCGGTTAAAGAAAGAAGTTATACTTCATTTAAATAAAAAGAAAGGGAGTTGCATTTACAAAGGAACGGCCGGCCGTGGCCGATTAGAAAAAATATATATGTATAAACGTACATATGTGAAATACAGATTACATCCTAAATCTATGAACGACGGCTTTTGATCCCTCACACTCAGGCAGGTGATCCTTTCTCAGGCGATGTCCCAGTCGTCCAAATCTGCACCAACCACGGCCACGACATTATCGGCCTGTGCGCCACTACGATCTGAGGACCTGGCCTCTCTCCGCCCTTTTATGACCAAGGGCATCATGCTGGAAATGGGTGCAGCCGGGCTAAGCCGAGGATGTCACTAGGCCATAGGTACCCCTGGAGCCAAATCACGGGCGCTCCGTTAGGACACGACCGATGGCGTCGTGCTCCAAATGGGTGCGGCCGGGCTGAGCCTGAGGGCGTCGCTCGGAGACGGTTGAGGCCGCCACCGAGGCCACGGGAGAATGCAGGGCATTCAGCCGAACGGATATGGCCAAGATAAGATCATCATACCACACCCTCCCATCTTCGTCAATCGCATTGGAGCTTCTCCACGGCCTCAGGAGAGGAAGGTCATCTGGATGAGGCCAAACCGCCACGCCGCGAGGTTCAGGAGGTGGAGCTCGGTCCCAGCCTTGGAAGAGCACGATGGAGGCCATTAGAGCAGATTAAAATTGAAGGGAAAGAGGTTGAAGGAAGAACAAAGATAAAACCCAACAATTGGAAGCTGGAAACCCAGGAATTGAGGCAAAGGCTCGAGAATTTTCGGAACAGTGAAAGGAACACCGGTGTTTACGAGCGAGAGGTCACCGAGCAGGGGAAAGGTTTTCAGAATCAAAGAGAGAAGGTTAAGAAAGTTCGGAGAGGTAAGAAAGAACTTTTGAGGAGCATGACCTGAGGATTCTCGAATGCGTGAAGAAAAATGAAGAAGTTTGGGCTTTTATATTGGCACTCGAACACGAAACGAAAGGGCGTGGCTCTCTCGAGAGACGTAACGGTTCGCAGAGTGCTCGAGTACACGATGACGTGTCCAAGCCCAGAGGGCCGTCATTTCAATCGACGAAACGAAGCGACAGCTCGCGTAAGTAAGGGCAATGATGGCTTAGGCGACGTGCTTGCGCATTAATGCGCGACCGACCTCGCATTTATGGCACCAATTGTCAATCACTTCAAAAGGAATGCAAAGGGTCCCTTATCCCCTGGAATCCATTCGGCCTCTACCCATGCCGTGACCGAAGAATCCGGAGATGTGGGGGCAATGTTTGTGCCTAATAAATCTCGGTCGTAAAACTCAACCGAAAGGACTTCCTCTCGGCCCTAGCACTTGCCCATAAACTGAAACGTGGCGGTTCGTTAGGCATTTGCCTTCCTAAACGCAAAAAAGAGTTGCGAAGGCGGAATCCTCTCCGGCCTCAAGATCGCGGTATTATAGGCCGAGGCCAAAGGGCGTAGGAGACACGACCGAAGATATTAAAGTTAAATGATCACGTGACAATAAGGTCCCACACATCATTTAATGAAGTAACGCTTCTAACTATTTGCAGCAAACCCACTAGCCGCAAAAAAGCATTTAATGCACGAGGGAAGAAGAGAAGTGACTGAAGTCAGGGTTTGGTGAAGGAATCAGGGTGGTTAGGCGCAAACATTCTTACAAAAATTCTTACAGTTTGAGAGATTAGGTCATCAACCATCAGAGCATTAAATGCGTCTCCATGGCCAGGGTGTGCAGGACCCACGACCAGGGCGGCGCCGGAATTACCGGATTCATGGGGTCACACCACCATACTTCACGATCCCAAATGCCGATTTGACTACCCACTTGTTCTGATCAGGCTCCATCACACAGATCTTTTAGCCTCGATTATCCCTCCAGGACTCCTCCTATAAATACTAAAGTTCAAGCTACATTCAAGGGGTTCAAACACCAAACCTAAAGCCTCCCACGAGCAAATTATATTTTCCCTGCTCTTTCATTTCTTGTAATGCACTTTCAATACCTTTACTTGCTTTCTTAGGAGTAGTGATAGATTGTAAGGAAAATCCATTGATCAATATATCATACGACCCTTGATCTTCAAGGCGCCCGAGCACCATCTCTGAGATACTTTCTCATCCACCCCATATATCATACGACGTCGCTCTCTGAGCAACGCGTCGAAGCACCGCCCCAAAACCCATCATCAACGCCACCACTAAACGGCCTTGATGCTAGGTTGTGAACTCGCAGCCGAGAATCAGTTCCTCTCTCGGCCACAATCGTTTGATTAGAAGTTGAACTCAACAGGCGCACCACTTAACCATTTTATCCAAACACCTCACTCTCTCGACGCACAGGAGACGTGCTGGCACGCCCACGCACAACCGCACCGCATCCAAAAGAAGGACGTCACGTGTTGACGCATCTCCCTCGGCCAGGAGCACGAGGCCGTGAGATTGCGAGCGCCAACACTTGCTTTCTTAGCCTTTGCCAACCTCTCCTCCAAAGGAATTGGCGATGCCGAATCAACTCTCGCTTGACTTCTCGTGACTCAACAATTGGATCATGATGGATGGGTGGATGAGCCGAACTTCGAAGAGGAATGTCTGCATTCTTGCCTCTCAACAGGGTGAACTAGAACGTGCACGTACTACTTCACAGAACTCCAAACTCATCAGACCAATAGGCTTAAAGGGAACATCCCTAATGTTGCGCATATCACCAATCTTCTTGCTATCTGCACCAATGAGATGTTTAACCCTAGCCAATGACGGGGAGAACATTTCCTCCTTAGCTTCTTCCTCAACGTAGACACATCCCTCACCCTGTGAAGCCGCATCTTCATTTCTTATGAACTTGACATCAGCCATTCCTCTTTAGGGGGTCGGCAGAACACTCCTCTTACCTCGATCGGTTCATAATTGTATATTATTTCTTACCCTTCTAGCTTATGATTTGGTTATGTTTTTGAGTTAAACTTGTGCTTTTAATCATTTTTGTGTTTATCTTTCAGTTAATTGAGCTTTAGGTAACAATGATGGCTTTGGAGAACATAATTCATGCAATTCAAGCATGTTAAGGCCTAATTTGGATGAATTGATGAAGAGCTTAAAGACAAATTCATTATGGCTACAGCCCCCTCCCAGTCCAGTTCCGTAGGTCATATTGAAAGCTTTGTTTCAGCAACCTACACAGCTCGAATGAGGCAGCATTCTTCATGAAAGTTGTTCCAATGGGTGTGTACTATAACATGTCCACAATTCAGCCCCATTGGATAAATCTGGAGTCCGTTACCTAGCAAACACCGAACCATGCTCAGGATGGATCTTATCAGCGCGGAAAAATGAGTTAGCAATTTGTTTCGGCGTTAACTTCCTCCTCCGACCTTGGATTGGCCCAAATAACATATGGCTGGAAAGAAGACATTCTGAACTTCAATTTCGAGTGCTTAAAGTCCTAATTTGATTAAGAGAAGCCCAAGTTGTAAGCCCTTGAAGTTGCTGGTCATGCTGACCTCAGCATGTGCCTGGTTGGATGCTTGGTCATGGTGAGCTAGGCATGAGCTATCATTTCTGGTTGGAAGCTTGGTCATGCTGACATGAAGATGAGCTAGGGCTGCTGGTGGGATTTATTGGGGGAAGTGCATCAACCATTGAAGATTTTCTAATACAAGTGCATCAACCATTGAAGATTTTCTAATACAAGTGCATCAACCATTTCAGATTTTATAATTCAAGTGTTGTATGCATTAGTATTATTGAATTCAAATTTTTACTTCCCCTAGGCCTATAAATAGGGAAGTTCTCTAAGCTTGTAATAACACCCCAAGGGGGGGAGCTCTCAAGCACTTCTCTAGAGCTCCCTTCCCTTCTCTCCCTCAAATTCTCTTAGTTTCCCTTTGTAGTTCTCAATTGTTGTAACAAGATTCTAGTACTATAAATCTCAAGCATTTTTCCTTTCTCTTCTTCTATAAATTCTCCAAACACTTCTCTATTCTCTTTCAAAGTTCTCCATGCTCTAAAACATTTCCCAAACACAATTCCCATTCCCTTCCAAATTCTACAAAGTCCTCAAACACTCTCTTCCAAAATCCACAAAGTTCCCAAACACCACTTTCCTTCTCTTCCAAATTCTCAAAATCACTCAAACACTTTCTCCTCCCTTCTCCAAATTTCCCAAACACATTTCCCTTCTCTTCCAAACGCCTCCATGTCTCAAACACTTCACAAACACCTTTCTCTCATTTCCCTAAGTTCTCAAATTCTCCAAGTTCACAAAATCCTCAAGCTTCCCAAACACCTTCCTTTCCCTTCCAAAATCCTCAAGCTTCCCAAACACCTTCCTCCAAATTCTCAAGCTCTCAAACACTTTCCTTCCTTCCTCAAATTCTCTACTTAATGTTTTCTTAGTTGTAATTTATTTTTCTTGTAATGTACATTCTTTCTTCTTGTTTTGTTTCTTTTGTTTTCATTTTTGTTTTGTGTAGGAAAATTGAATTGGATCATTCAATCACCAATCCCTGTGGAATCGACCTCGCACTTACATACGCTAAACTACCAACGGTTCGTACACTTGCGAGTATCACAAGTTGAGGATGCAACTGGATCCATTTTGGTGAAGCTCTATCTACGCAACATTACCCAGCTGGCAGATCATCAAGAGTCTCTGGACCATTCTGCTTCCATCTCTCAACATCTTGGGCAGGGGGCAGACCACCAACTTCCTCCTGATCTCGTTCAACACTGCCAGCGGCCACTGCCTCTCCAACCGTCTTCGACCTCCAGTCACGATGACGCCTGGTCCTACCTAGAAAGTAGAGATGTTAAGTTTGCAATGTGAAGAAGAGTGAAGAGAAGCCTGCATTTATACGATTGGGCATCTTAGATGAAGAAGAAATCGCAAGCCCATTCCTCCTGGGAATCCAACTCCAAGAATAGTTAGAAGCCTATTTCAATTGGGAATAAGACTCAAAAGGAGTCTAACTCATAGAAGAAAGTCTAGACACAATTGGCGATCCTAAAAATAATTTCATCTCCTACATGCCACACAAGTGCCATGAAGAAGCTGGGGGGCATTTGTGGGAGCAAAATATTTTCGTCTCCAATCACAGCACGCCATGTGGAAAAGAAGATTGTCCATTAAATTAATTAATTAAACCAATTTATTTGGCCAATTAATTAATAGGGATAATATCTTAATTTGGATATCATCCTAATAAGGGGATAAAGTCATCATCAAATTAGGAGATTTGGATCTCAATCAAAATCCCTAATGGGCTCAATCTCTACAATTTGGGTAAAGAATAAACTCCTCCTAATAAGAGTTTATTCTCTATGAAACCCTAGCCTCGAGGCTCCTATAAATAGATGACTTCATTCATCATTCAAGGTACTTCAAAAAACCTACATCTAAACCTACTTCTAAAACCCGAGAAAATACCTAAAGCTCTCTCTCTCTCTCTCTCTCTCTCTCCACTCTCCATATTTTCTCCACACGGCTCCGGCCATCCGGTTCTCACACTAGAGAAATCTCTCTACCATTTTTAGCTATTGTTTTACCTAGATTCAATCGAACTAACTTAGGCATCGGAGGGCCTTTGGCCATACACCCCTGCTGTGGTCTATTTACTCCGGTCTTTTTTCAAGTAATCAAGGAAGAGAGAGAAGGAAGGTATGTATGATAGTGAGATTCATAATCCATATAATATATATATAATATACCCTCCCATAATTCAATCTTTCCCAAATTCTCAATATTTCAATGTACCCAATTATTTATTCATAGTATATAACAAAAATAGACTTACAACAGCATAAATTCCATAAAGGCCCCAAAATAATTCAAATAATGATCAAAACTTGTTTAGACATAATTTCCATAAAATACTATATTCCACAATTTCGAAAATCCAACACCACATGTGAGTATAATAAACAGGAAAGGTATGTATGATAGTGAGATTCACAATCCATATAATATATAAAAATATAAATATAATATACCCTCCCTTAATTCAATCTTCCCCAAATTCTCAATATTTCAATGTACCCAATTATTTATTCATAGTATATAACAAAAATAGACTCACAACAGCATAAATTCCATAAAGACCCCAAAATAATTCAAATAATGATCAAAACTTGTTTACACATAATTTTCATAAAATACTATATTGTACAATTTCGAATATTTCACAAACTACAAATATCAAACTAATATCCACTAATTCCATAAAATACTATAAAACAATCTCATAAACCCAACATAATCAAAATAACTCAAGTAAGAATCAGGGACTCATTTACAAGGTTATTCTAGTACTTTTCAAAGGGTGAAACTACCTCGGAAGGCTCATGGTCAGCCAGGAAGGTCAAACTTTCCAAATTTGGTCAGCCAGACCCACCGGGCCCACGACCTCTGATTTCCTATTCGAAGTTCCAACTAGTTCAACAAAGTTTACTAAACACATCCTACAAGTTTGGTCTAGATCGAGCGGTTAGATCACTCGCCATCGCACGATTGGATGGTCATTGTTTTACGCAAACTTTGAGTCATTGAATTGGAGCATCCGAAGACTTTGATTCTAGATCCACGAATTCCTACACGATCCTAGAGATACCTAGATCAACATATTTGGAAATGGAGTCGATCCAACGGTCCGAACATATCAAACCCTAGACTTGTCGAAATTTTGAGTCGAAAACCAGCCAAAACTTTGAGTTGTAAAACGAGTTTCAAAACTTCAAAATTGATCATAAGGAACCCAACCATCAGCTAAATCACGTTGAAAAGATGTGAAAACATACCTGGATCGACAAAAATGGTGGTCGGCATCGTCGAGAACGATGCCGGAAAGTTGAAGAGGAAGGGCGGTTTTGAGCAATTTTCAGGAGCTGGTGGAGGTTTCTCCGGGAGATGGGGTGGGGTCGAGAGAAGAGGTTGAGCCGGTTGTTTTGGTACCAGCCCAGGTGGAATTCGGTGGCCGGAGGTGGTGGTTGCCGGTCAAAACGTGGCCGGCTGTGGGTGTTGGTCGCAAGAGAGAGAGAGAGAGAGAGAGAGAGAGAGAGAGAAAAAGTCTGTTTAAAAAAAAACAACTTTGAAATATTTACAATTGTGCCACTACACTTTCGTTGATCGTAACTTCTTCATTACAACTCCGATTTGTAGCTGACTACGTGTTTACGAACTCATATCGATGCGCTCTACGCAATAGTGCTATTCAATTCCCCAAAATCATACCGGATTAAAAAGTGACCAAAATACCCCTACCCCAAGGGCAAAGGGTGTTAAAATATGCTCGACTTGACTAAGAGGATTAAGAGGAAGAACCTGAGGAAAGAAACATGGGGACTATCCAATGCCTTAGCTCGGTACAAGCGACATCCAAGATGCCAAGGGTTTCATTGAAGGGACTCATGTTTGTGGAAGAAATTGTGGGTGGCAAGACATCCCGTGCGCTAATTGATCCAGGGTGCTAGGCACAACTTCATTTCACTAGAGGAAGCCAAGCGGTTGGAGCTCAATGTTTCCAAGGAAGAAGGCCGATTCAAAACACTTGAACTCTGCCCTTGTGATTTTCATGGAGTAGCTCATGGTGTGAAGCTACAACTTGGGTCATGGACTTCACTGTTGTTTTGGTGGATGGCTTAGAGATCATACTTGGGATGACGTTTATGGACAAGGTACAAGCGTTTCCCATGCTAGCTAGTAATACTTTAGTTGTTTTGCATGGGAAACATCATGCACTTCACTCGTTTTAGAGTCTTACATTGTCAAAGAGGTGGAGTTCATCTTAACTGCTAGGGAGGTGTTCATGCCTCGTGCCCTGAGGTACCGATCATACCATGTCAAGTGGAAAAGCTTGCCAGATTCTCAAGCCACTGAAGAGAAATAGGAATCCTTGTGTTTGCCCAAGCACATGGTGGAAGGATTTGAGAGGGAGGATGCTGGAGGTCGCACGAGGACGTCGAGAGAATCGGTGGAGGAGAATGTGACAAACTGCCTACTGAGGCTCTAGCCTGCATGTAGGAAGAGCCCATTTTCTCCAAGCCCGCTCTAGATGGCCCAACCCTGTTGTATATTTTCATATGTTGGAATATTTGGGAATATTCCCAAGAGTTGACTTTCGGTATTGTCTATATACGTTATATGTTCTAGGACCTTCCCTTGTAATATGCTTCATCGTTTGATCGTTGTAATCCTAGGCATTGATTCAGGACTAGGTGTATATTAAGGGGATGCCTCGTTTCGAGAGCAATACAAGTATACGTTCTCCCAAATCTCTCTTTCAATGTTCTTATTCCGTTTGGGTGTTTGATCACATTTTGTAGGTTTCAAGCTTACTTACCTTGTTCGAGGCATCGACCAAGTCTAAGGCTGCACGATGCTAAGTGCTCAAAGCTAGTCACGTGACACTTGCCTCTCCTTAGGAGTCTTCTTCTCCCACTTGAAAAAGCATTCAGTGCAATTTTTTGGGACTAACTTACCCCTATTCAAATTTTCAAATACCACTTTTTATTAATAACTTTTAAAAGGATTCTATTGGAAAATTTAAGAACTTTTCATTCCTTATACTGCACAAATGAAATCTGGGATCGAGAGAAAGTGACCTAGTCCTCATAGCGTTCCCAAACACAGGAATGAAAAATTTCCATTCCTATCCCTAGGACTAGACATGGTAGTTTCATTCCCAAGAAGTCCAATCGGCATACCAAACAAGCCCAAGGTTTGGATTTGGGGTCATACTAAATTATGTGGGTTCCACATTAAAATCCGTAATTGAATACTCTCAAAATTGGGAGTGGGATTAATTTAGGAGTAGTTGATTCCATTTCAGGCGCCATTTACTTACCTGGAATAGAGGAAGTAAGGCATCCGGGAACTTAGGAATCAGGGAAGTAATGAATCGGTATGAGAAGAATCATTCCCATTAAGCCGTTTACTGACCATACAAAATCAACACAGGAAGGAAAGTTGATTCCCATTGTTATTGTTTACTAATTCTCATGAATTAGAACATAAACTAATTTGATTACTAAAATGCCCTGCACATATAAATATACACCTAAGTAACTTATAAAAAAGCAAATTGACAAAAATTTATTTTACAACTAATATATAATATATGATATTATATGACCAGTGATGAAAAAACTAGTAATAATAATATAAGGAATATAATAGAAAAAAATATATGACACAATGAAATGAAGCATAACAAGCCAAGTAGAGGCTAGCAACCAAAGTGAAAAGGGAAAAAAAATTCCTTTTCATACAGTGATTAATAAACAGTCATTGAATTTATTTTTTTACACAAAAAGAGGCTTCTAGGGTTTGGGGTGTTTTGGAATTATCGAAAAGTGGAAATGGTATTTTTGAAAGGCTAGGAAAAAAGGAATGAGAATCGAATTAACTACTCCCCTTAGTTGATCTAATTCCTGGTTTTTAGGGGATGTGATTACGAATTTTGAGGTGGGGCTCACACATTTTTTCATTCCAGAATTACAAGTAAACAAGGGGGAAGTCATGAATGGAAATCATTCTCTTTCTTCCCATACCCATTATTGATAAGTAAATCATTCACTTTCTATGTTCCCCAATTTATAGTTTCCCCCATTTCTGGAAAAAAAAAAAAAAATGCCATAAGACTCGTAAAATTCTACAGAATATGGACCCTTAGATTGGACATGGGCTAAATTATGCTCTGTTACCTTTGATTGTATTCCATTTTTATCGTTCTCTACATTCTCAAGAATTGCAATTGACTCGATGCAATTGGGTTGAAGTTGCCATTGCTCAGCCACTGCCCTAGCAATTGCATTTTGAGTACAATTGCTGCATTGCTTGGAGCATAGAAACAAGGAATTTGGTTTCCCAAGTGCACATAGGAATTTTGTTAAGCAGTCATCTGGCTTTTTTTGTGGGTAGTGGATTGAAAAGGAACATCATAAGGATATCGAACATGTTTCCAGGCGTTGATTTCTTCCGAGTTCCGTAGCATGTATTTCTATTTCTGCCGTTGTTATGTAGGCTTCAAATCTTGATTGTAGTGCACTGCCATTTTTGTTATACTAAGTATGAGAATTAACTAAAATCATGTTTATGACAAATATAAATAATCATTAAAACTATGATCTGTTTTCTTTCCCCACCATTTATTCCTGGGAATAAACTGAAAATTCGTTTTTGCTCCTTCATGTGTCTGTTAGCGGTTTCTGTCAGGCAACCCCAACGTTCTTAACAGTAAAGGCCAATCAATGCAGTTTTCCGTTATAGTTGTTAATACTTATAATTGCATAATTGTCTGTTACAATTATGCTGTAAACATTTGTAACTCCTACACCACCAACAGACTTGTATAAAACCCATGTAACCATGCTTATTTGAAATACGAAAAGAATCTGTTTCTTCATGGTATCTAGAGCCACCATTTTTCTTTAAAAAATTTATGATTCCCTTCCTTCAATGGCCTCCTCCGCCGCCTCCTCCTCCTCTTCCTCCTCTTCGGCTGGTGTTCTCTCCTTCCCCAAATTCTCTACTCTTATCTGAACCAAACTCTCCAGAAACCAATTATCTTCTTTGGGAGAGCCAAGTCCAACCTTATCTCATTGGCCAAAACTTTTGGCGATTCATTGATGGTTCTCACCCATGCCCCCTGCTATTCTCACCCCCACCAAAGACAAAGCTGTTGCTCATTCTCTAGAACCCGTGGCCCCCGTTCCTAACCCCGACTATCTCACCTGGTATCAAACTGATCAATCTCTTATCAGGATTCTTCGTTCCACTCTCACTGAGCCTGTCCTTGCTCAGGTTGTTGGTCTCACCACTTCACAGGCCGTCTGGGACTGTCTTCATCAAAACTTTTCTCAACAATCTCTTGCTAATGCCACTCATCTCAAATTTCAGCTTCTCTCCATCACCAAAGGGACTAAGACAATTTCTGAATATCTTGCTCTTGCCAAAAGCTTATCTGATCAATTGGCAGCCATTCATGCCCCCGTTTCCTCTCTGATGATTTGGTCAGTTATGTGATTCATGGCCTGGGCCCGACTATTCCATGCTCATCACTGCTATCATGCAATTCCCCCCACTACCCACATTTGCTGATCTCCATGCTCATCTCCTCGCCTTTGAAGCCCAACAATCTCTCACCGCTCTTATGGCTCCTTAGCCAACGCCGCAAGCATTTTACTCTCGCTCACCCCCCAGTCTCCCCTGTTCCAGCCATCCACGTGGCCCCCGTGGCACCCGCCATAGCTCCCAATCTCCTCGCTTCGGTTCCTCCTCTAGCGGGTCCCCTCGTGCTCCTTTTTCCGGCTCCACTCACTCCCGACACCGGCCATACCGTCCCTCCCAGCCCGGCTCTAGCGTCTTGGGGCCTCCTCCAACCTCGCGTCTTCTTCAATGTTGGTCTTGCCAACAATTTGGCCATATTGCCACTCGGTGCCCCATGTCTACACGTGATGCCGCCTTCTCGCCTCCTTTTGCCTGGCATGCACCTCTCTCAACCCTCTGATCCTAATTGGTACTTAGACTCTGGTGCCACCAATCACATGACTAATGACGCTCGCACCCTCACAAATGTCTCCACCACTTATAATCAGGTTCTCATTGGTAACGGTGCCTCCCTTCCCATTACTCGATTCTGGTAATGTCAAATTTTCCTCTTGGCTCTTTTGGCTTTCATTTATCTGATGTTCTTCTTGTTCCCCTCCCTTCACAAAAATCTTCTCTCTATTGCTCAATTCACCCATGATTATCCTGTTAGCATTACTTTCGTTTCTTGGGGATATATTATTCGTCACTTACACACAGGTGTTATTCTCTTTCAAGGCCGCTGTAGTGATGGCCTTTATCCGGTCTTACCCTCTCTTGCTTCCAAGTTCGTGTCTCCTTCAAAGTCAGCCTTTTCCTCCACCGTCTCGTCGTCTCTGTGGCATCGCTGGTTGGGTCATCCGTCCAATAAAGTGCTCAGCACCTTAATTTCTAAGTCCTTGTTAGGTTCTCATTTTAAATTATCTCATAATTCATGTAGCCATTGTGCCTTAGCAAAATCAGTTCATCTTTCCTTTTCGTCGCATGACCATTGTTCTTGTGAACCCTTTCAATTAATAAATTCTGATGTCTGGATGTCTCATGTTGCTTCAATTTCAGGTTTCCGTTATTATGTTCTTTTTACTGATGATTTTACTCGTTTCTCGTGGATTTTTCCCATGAGACTTAAATTGGAAGTGTTTCATCATTTTTCTACTTTTGTCTCCTATGTTGAAACTCAGTTTCGTTGCCCGTTAAACAATTTCAGAGTGATGGGGGCAAAGAATTTGATAATGGCCTTTTTTAAAAATTTTGTGCTTCCAAAGGCATCCTTCAACGCTTTTCCTGTCCACACACCCCCCAACAAAATGGTCTCGCAGAGCGAAAAGATCGTCACATTGCTGACATGGGGCGTACTTTGCTTCTTACCGCCCATCTTCCTCACTCCTTCTGGGTTGAAGCCTTTTGCACCGCTGTCTACTTAATCAATCGTCTTCCTACCCCACTTCTCAAATGGGAAACACCTTATCGGCGGCTGTTTCGTGAAAACCCGGATTATTCTCTTCTTCGCACATTTGGGTGCACATGTTATCCTTATCTTGGTGCTTATGTTTCTAACAAGTTACAACCCCCGTTCGCTTGCTTGTGTTTTTCTTGGTTACAGTGCTAATTATCGTGGATATCGTTGCTATCACCCTCCCACCGAGCCGTGTCTATACCTCTCGGCATGTTGTCTTTCACGAGCATGACTTTCTCTCACTCCGCCCCTGCACTCTTTCTGCGACAAATCTCACGGCCTGGAGTTCCTGGGCCGAGGGGATATGCGTTGACACGCGGCTTCCTACTTTTGGGTGCGGTACTGTTGTGCGCGGGCGTGCCAGCACGGTCTACCATGCGTCGAGGTGTGATTTGGATGGAAGTGTTGAAATGATGCGCCCTGTTTGGACTTAACCTCTAGTCAAACGATTGTGGCCGAGAGGAGGAACTAATCTCGGCCGTTAGGTTCACGGCCTGAGCTACAAGGCCGTTTAGTGGTGGTGTTGTTGGTGGGTTTAGGGCGGTGCTCCGGCGCGTTGCTCAGCGAGCGACGGTCGTATGATATATGGGGTGAGTGAGCGTATAACAAGGATGGTGCTCCGGCGCCTTGAAAATCAAGGGTCGTATGATATATTTGATGAATGGATTTTCCTTACAAACTAACACTACTCCTAGGAAAGCAAGTAAAATATTGAAAGTGCATTACAGGAAAATATAAGTTGCTCCGTGGGAGGCTTTTGTTTGGTGTTTGAACCCTTTGAATGTGGTCTTGAGTCTTGTATTTATAGGAAGAGCCCCTGGAGGGATAATCGAGGCTGAAAATCTGTATGGTGGAGCCTGATTAGCGCAAGTGGGTAGTCCAATCGACATTTGGGATCGTGAAGTATGGTGGTGTGACCCCATGAATCCCGGTAAATCTTGGCCACCGCCCTAATCGCGGGTTCTGCACTTCTAGCCGTGGAGACGCATTTATTGCTCTGATGGCTGGTCACCTAATCTCTCAAGCTGCAAAGAGCTTTGTGAGAATGTTGGCGTCTAATCACTCTGATCCCTGTTGCCAAATCCTGACTCCAGTCACTTTCCACCTTCCCTCATGCATTAAATGTTTATTCGTGGTCAGTGGGTTTGCCTGCAATAAACAGAGGCATTGCTTCATTAAATGAAGCGTGGGACCCTGCTATCACGTGATGACCTGACTTTAACACCTTTGACCGTGACTTTGCTCGGCCTCGGCCTCGGCCTATGATCGTGGCCGAGATGATCATGCCTTAGCATTTTTCCTTAGTTTTCAGGAAGGCCAAACATCTTGGCGAAACGCCGCGCTTTGGCTTCTCGAGAAAGTGACAAGGCCGAGATAAGAGACTCCTTCGGCCAATTCGTGGCCGTGATTTATTAGGCACAAACACACTCACACCAACCCTTTCCTCTGATTTGGTTTGTGTTCCAGTTCTCAGAGGTTCAGATATGCTCACTGGGCCTTCTACCTCTCCTCCTGACACTGGGCCCATGCCCCATACAGACCCTAATTCTCCTCTTACACATCAGGCCCATGTGGAGTCTCCAGGCTCCTCTTGCCATCCTCACCCCGTCGTATCATGCCTCTCCATTTGCTCCAGCCGATGAAATTTCATTGCCTCCCCAATCCGCCCAAGCTCTGGCACTCGCACCAGCACGGCCTCAGCGCCTATTTTGGGTGAGATGGCACCAGCTTCAACCGCCGCCCAACAACCCCTTCCCATTCAACCCCACGCCCCCCCCGCCCCCTCCTCCTCCGGAATGAGCTGCCACCACCTGACCTCCCCCAGTACATCCCCCGGATTAACCCCTCCACACGCACCAGCCCCGTTCACACACAGTCAAAATCAGGCATCTTCAAACCTAAATATCGCTCCAATTTCTCGGTTCGCTACCCTATTCCTTCTGCATATATTTCTTTGGTTGACTCTGATATTGAGCCTACATGCTACTCTCAAGCTTCTCGATTTTCTCATTGGCGACAGGCTATGCATACCTGAGTTTAATGCCCTCCTTAAGTAGGGTACTTGGTCCTTGGTTCCATTGCCTCCATCTGCTCATGTTGTCGGTTGCAAGTGGGTTTTCAAAATCAAACGTCACTCTGATGGCAGCATTGAACGTTACAAGGCACGTTTGGTGGCCAAGGGTTATCATCAACAACCCATAATTGACTATTTTGACACTTACAGCCCTTCTGTGAAGCCCACCACCATTCGCACTGTCCTCAGGATTGCAATCTCCTCTGGTTGGCCTCTTCGCCAGTTAGACGTCAAAAATGCGTTTCTTCATGGCACCCTTTCTGAAGTGGTCTATATGCAGCAGCCCCCTGGCTTCACTCATCCCACTCGCCCTCAGCATGTCCTGCAAACTCCACAAAGCCCTCTATGGACTCAAACAAGCTCCTCGCGCATGGTTTCAGCGCCTCAGCTTCTTTTTATCCTTCGTTATGGGTTCCTTCAAAGCCGGGCCGACTCTTCTATGTTTATTTTTCGGAGCAGCTTTCACATGATCATATTACTCCTTTATGTCGATGACATTATTCTCACCGGCAGTAGTACTTCCTCTCTTTTGGATTTCATCCGTATCTTGGGTATTGAATTTGACCTCACAAATCTTGGGCAACTCAATTACTTTCTTGGCATGGAGGTGACTTATTCGTTCCTGGCCTGTGTTCATCTCACCCAAAACAAATACACACTTGATTTACTCACACGCAGTAACCTCTTGGAATGCAAGCCGTGCTCCACCCCCACGGCCTCCAAAGGCTCCCTATCCCGTACCACCGGTGTTGCTCTCTCTGATCCCTCCATCTATCGGCAACTGGTTGGCACTTTTCAATACTTGACTCTCACTCGCCCTAACACCTGCATATGCGGTTCAGTCTGTGTCCTAGTTCATGGGCTCCCCTACCAATCTTCACATGGAGCCAGGAAAACGCATTATTCGATACCTAAAAGGCACTCTTGGTCATGGCTTACCAATTCGTCAGTCCACCAATTCCTCCATTCTTGTTGCTTATTCGGATGCTGATTGGGCGGGTTGTCCAGATACACGACGCTCGACCACTGGCTATTGCGTGTTCTTGGGGGAAAATTTTATCTCATGGAGCGCCAAGAAACAGCGTACGGTTTCACGCTCTAGTGCCGAAGCGGAATACCGTTCCCTCGCCTATGCATGTGCTGACACCATTTGGATCCAAGGTCTACTTCGCGAATTACATTTCCCACTCTCCCAGCCGGTTCTCCTCAATTGTGACAATCTCTCTGTGACTTACATGGCTGCCAATCCTGTTTTCCATGCTCGCACGAAACACGTTGCTCTTGATTATCACTTTGTTCGGGAACGCATTGCCTCCGGCAGCCACAAAGTTTCATTCATCCCCTCTGCTGATCAACTCGCTGATGTCTTTACCAAAGGTCTTCCTACGGATCGCTTTGACCGCTTGGTATCCAAACTTGTCTCTCCTCGGCCGCCAAGTTTGCGGGGGAGTGTTAGGCAGCCCCAACGTTCTTGACAGTAAAGGCCAATCAATGCAGTTTTCTGTTATAGTTGTTAATACTTATAATTGCATAATTGTCTGTTACAATTATGTTGTAAACGTTTGTAACTCCTACACCACCAACGGACTGTATAAAACCCATGTAACCGTGCTTATTTGAAATACGAAAATAATCTGTTTCTTCAGTTTCCTTTCTTCCCCAGAATACTCACTCTAATCATTGTCACCACAACGTTGATCGTGATTCGTCTGCTCTACGTTTTGGACAGAACCGGCAAACCCCTCAAACGCCAGAAGCTCGAAAGACTCAGCTCTACAACAACCCCTGAGTACACTCATCGTTTTAGACTCAGCTCTACAACAACCCCTGAGTACACTCATCCGTGCTGCAAAAAGACAGATTTTCCCTCATGTTCTACATTGCTGCTGTTACTGACAGCTTGAGCCTCCAGAAAGCTCGCCTGCTCGAAGTGACTTGGCCGGACAGCGTGGAAGTGACTTCAAGATCACAGTTCATGCAGGTCTATCGAAGTAGGGAAGTGGGTCAGTCTTATATCACCTCTGTTTGGACTACCTCGGTTGCTTTGGCTCATGCGCTTTGGCTTATGCTCAGAATCAGACCCCAAGTGGTAATTTTCTTTTTTGTTTCCTTCTTCCCGATTCATTTCTATTGATATGTGATTTTGGAAATTTTGAAATCAAATCATTCACGTTCAATTTTATTTTTTTTGCTGAATCACAGATTCTATGCAACGGGCCTGGGACTTGTACTCCACTCTGTGTAATTGCCTTCTTATTTAAAGTTTGGATGCAACTCTTTTAGACCCTTTTGCTTTCATTTTTTTAATTTTTTCTCTGTTTTCTCTCTTGGGTTATTGTCATTTAATACTGTTATGTGATGAATTTGGAAACTTTTATTAGAATTATGCAGGTTATGGGGATTAGATGGACACCTGTGTTTTATTCATTGTTGATCAGGTTTTAGTCCAATGGCCCCAGCTACAAATGAAGTATCCTCGAGCTCACTATGTTGGTTGCCTCATGTAATTGGTTCACTTCTGCTGCTGCTATGGGTACTCTTTAGTTAACCTCCAAGTTTTTGCAATGTGATGTTCATTTCTCAAGTTTCAACTCTAGTTTCTTTCACCCATAGTTGCCAATATGTTGTACTTCTTACTGAGTGAGGGGAAGTGTGCTCTGATCCCTCCAATGAACCTGATGTAAATTTCATTGCATAATCAATTTGAATACTTTTTGGGGAATGCCTGATCAAAAGCTATGCACAGCTAAATTAAACTTTGCTCATTTTCTCATTGCCCATTTTCTCTTTTGTAATCAATGCATTGAGAGCAGGCAAGAGTAGCTTAATTGATCCTACGAAGCATCAAAAGAACTGGAACAATGGGGATCCATATAAATCTCATTGGACTGGAGTTTTTGATACTGTTGGGGCTAATGCGTACCTGCACCTTCAGGAATATGGCTGAGTGGTTATGGCGAATCAAGTCAAGCAAGGAGGAGCTTAATGGCACTTTAGGTAGCTTTCTCTATTTTTTCTCTTTTCAAGAAACTTTGGTTTTTAATGTTTTAATGTCATAGCTGTAAAAATCAAAGTCAGTAAATAGGATGACCTCCCCTGCTCAAACTCCTCCATCTCTCTTTAAACCTTGCCATTCTTCACTGATGAAAAGTCCCACTAGAGTAGCACAGTTTGCTGTTAGCGACTGACAGATTATCATTTCTAAGACAGATACAAATGTTTGCAATTTTAGAACCTCTGCGAAGGAGAACTGTGTGAGGGAAAACATCGAACTGTACCCAGCAGATGCGGCAACCGTGCAAGTGACTCTGACTGTATACTTCTCCTGGGAGATTCCAATGGGGTTTACATAGTTGGGGTGAAACACAAGCAGGTTGAAGGAGATGGTGAGAAGGACTAAGGAGTCTATACAAGGAGTGAACTTTTGTGAATGAAGTACATATGGAGAAGAAAGCATTGAAGGCGCCAACTGGGATGCACAAACGAGTGAGAAGGTAGAAAATGGAAGGCACAAGAGACCAATAGAAGACAACAGCTGTCTGCTGCTAGTGGTAAGGAATTAAAAGATTGGGAACCCTATGAATTGCACACCATTATGCTTTTTCCACCTTTGTTACAGTACAGTCGTCCCAAGAATATAGCTGCTGATTGGCTAGAGAGGACAAAGAGTGTAAAATCTCTGAGCTGAGAAATTGTTGCTTGGTGGGTGATTTGCTTAAACCCGAGTGTATTATCTTCTTCAGCTTCTTTAACTGGTATGAAACACACATTTGAATTACCAATAAATTCACCATTTCCTTTAGCATCATATGAATAGTCAAGGTTTTTTCTTCATTTCTTTTCAGCATATGAGTTAGTGTTGTCTACAGGTTTCTATTGCATGCACTCAAACATCCAGTAAGAAGAGTATGGGCTACAGCTCTAGGGTTTAAAAGGAAAACAATCCATGTAGAGAAGCCATAAAAGAAAATGAGAACCAAAAAATCTTTGTCCAAATATAGAAGAGATATTCAGTCGTATACTCATTCTTAGCACTAATAATTTAGATAAACCCTACACCATTTAATTTCTATAAACAAACCCAGAAAATGACAGTTGGCTCTATTGAATTTAATTTTGATTATTAAATTACTTTAATGGCCAATTGAGTGTTTTGGATTTTTTTTTATGAGGTTTTGGGGTTGGGTTTGTTTTAAGAAATCAATGGCAGTTTTGTAATTTAAAAGAAGTTAAAAGCCTTTTTGTTATGTTGTAAATAGGTTTTGGGTGTGTTTCTAAAGTCTATTTCATATATGGTTTTTTTTATATATAATTTGAGCTCCTATATTGGGTATAATAATGAATCTTCCATATGAACTAGAACAACAAGCAAACCCATAGCACTAATGGCACTAGAGAAGAGGGAAGCGGCCTCCAAAATCAAGCCTATTGCGCCAATAAAAAAGAACTACCATGTCATAGCTGTCCATACCAAATTCATAACATAGGATGCATCTCAATCTCTTTCTTCAAATCCTTCTTGGGTGGTCTGAGGAACATAAATAAAAAAGTTTCAATTAAATTCATAATCAGTTGTGAATTGTCACATCACTGTTTAAAGGTGTTCCATCTAATTTAGCACCCTAGTATTCCCCTTCTCAGCCAATTTTTGTTTCTCATTAAGCCACATCATGCAAAAATGATCGATCAATCATTACTTAATAGACAGATTGGCGAAGTTACGAAAATGATACTTCAATGAGAATTTGTGTATGAAAACGTCAAGATATAAATTTTAGGTAGTAAGTACTGAAACTTGTGAGTATCCGTCAAAAAATTTGTTAATTTGCTGATCTGGAGCCAATATATCTATTATAGTGCCATGTGAAATAAAAATAAAAATGAATAGAATTTTTTATGGAAACTCACGACTACTTGCAAACACACATATTAATCTTGAGAATCACGATTGATACAAATAAAACAAAAAGTGTGCAACTTTATAGTTTTGTAAACCTCACGAACGTTTTGTTTTAAAAATCCTTCAGATCAATTTGATTTGACCGAATGATTTTATGCCCCCCTAGTAACCAAAGAATAAGAAACATATTTAAGTAAGGGACTTGTAACTTGAACAAGTGATTAAGAGTATTTATCCCTGCACCTGAGGTATTAGATTTGATTCCCTCATCCCTATTATCTCCTGTCTCAAAATAAGAAAAATATCTAAAAGATAGAAAACAAAGGCTTGTCTAGCTAGTCTTGGAGGGTAGTGAAGAACGCCAAGTGGCCCAAGCCCCACGCTATGAAGGAAGGAAAGAAAGACAGATGGCGATTAATGAGTTTTAGAGAAGACACCTTGTTAGCTAGCTAATTAGTCAACATCCAGTAGTGTAGTGTAGGTGACCAACACATGCTTGTGAGCTTGTGCCCTACTAACCCTTCTTTTACTAACCTCCAAGCCATATCTACGTACGTACATCATAACGTACACAACAAAACAAAACGAAAACCAAAAGAAAGAAGCTCACCCATGACTTCAACCTCTGCCTAACAACCGAACACATCTGATCATTAAGACTTTGTATAAATCATAGATGGAACCTGCTCAATAACTAATAAGGCAGCGTGCTCGTCTGTCTCTTTGCACCCAAATTCATCCAATTTCTTGTACAGTAGAGTACGGTAGTTACACCATTATGAAATGAACTATGTGACCCGTGCATCATCCCCCTTTCACACAATGGCTGGTCTATGCTATGAACTGTGGTGTGGTTGGGGCCACAGAGACAATTAACTGGTGTGCTGGCTGGCTGAAACGACATTATCACTGACAACCTTCCCTTTCCAGTTATAATTTGGGTAGGGTATACGTATGTACGTACATACATGATACATACGTGAAGCCTCCTTGTCTCGGAATTAACTCATTTTCTACTTATTTGTTCTCGGAATTTCTTGCATTAAGGTCTCTATCTTCATTTTTAATTCCCAAGATAATCACCCCATGTTCAAATGTATCTGCAAATTGGGGACAAAACGCAGGGCCACCAAGTACACCACCACCAGGTCCATCCCACGTGATTCCATTGCCTTATCCGAAAATAATAGAAGTCCCACCATGGATTGTTCTTCTTGCATTCATTGATGGAACTATGTTTAAAAGTATGTTTGGGAGTGGTTTTAAAATGGTTAAAAACGTTTTCTGATAACTAAAAGTGCTTATAACAGCATTTGAGAGAAAAATTAGAACTCCTATTATTTTCTTCCCAATAATAGAAAAAGTCTTAACTTTAAATCTCCATTCCCAGTAATAAAAGAAACCTTGATTTAATTAGCAATGTTTATATATACATTTATATATCATACAAAACTCTCATACGAGAAAAGTGCTAATGATAGTAAGGGTTGCTCTTGTTAAGAAAATCAGTAAATAACTTATATTATAGGATCACTATGTTAATACACAGATTCTAAATTGTAGACAGCAGCAGATATGAAAATTGTATAAATATGTAAATACAAAGTAAGTACAGAATACTGACTTTTATTGGCTCTTGCAATAGCTGCCATATTACAATGAATACATACTGCAGTTATTGGTTTAGGCAATAACGGTATATCTTCCATAAAGTTTCGAAGCCATTCTGCTTCTTCTGCAGCCTTGTCCAAAGCTATGAATTCAGATTCCATAGTTGACCGTGCTATACACATTTACTTGGTTGATTTCCAAGCTACTGCTGCCCCTCCACACACAAAAACATAGCCACTAGTGGATTTTGTTTCACTTTCACTAGAAATCCAGTTTGCATCACTATATCCTTCTAAAACTAGTGGATAACTTGTGTAATGCAATCCATAATTTATTGTGCCTTTTATAAATTGTAGCACTCTAATCAAAGCCTTCCAATGATCATCAGACGGGTTGCTAGTATATCAATTAAGCCTGCTAACTGCGTATACTAAATCAGGCCTTGTACTATTCATCATATACATTAAGCTTCCAATCACTTGTGAATATTCTAGCTGAGATACTGAATCTCCACTATTTTTAGCTAGATGAACTGATGGATCAAAAGGGGTCACAACGGATGGATCATCAAAGTGACCAAATTTTCTAAGTATTTTTCTGCATAATGGGACTGAGTCAAAAAAATAACCTTGTTTGGTTCTTTGAACTCGAATTCCAAATATGACATCTGCAAGTCCCAAGTCCTTCATATCAAAACTGGAACACAACATTTTCTTTGTAGAATTAATGATGTATTTGTTGGTACCCATTATGAGCATGTCATCAACGTATAAACATACTATGACACATGAGTTCTTGAAACTCTTCACATATACGCATTTGTCACTCTCATTGATCTTAAAACCATTTGACAACATAACATGGTCAAATTTTTCATGCTACATTTTTGGTGCTTGTTTAAGTCCATACAATGACTTAATTAATTTGCACACTTTCTTTTCTTGTCCTTTAACCACAAACCCTTCTGGTTGTTCCATATAAACTTCTTCATCTAATTCTCCATTCATAAAGGCCGTTTTAACATCCATTTGATGTATCTCCAGTTTGTATATGGCTGCTATAGAAATTAATATTCTTATAGATGAGATTCTTGATACAGGTGAATATGTATCAAAGTAATCCAGCCCTTCTTTTTGTCTATAGCCTTTTGCCACTAGATGTGCCTTATATTTGTCTATAGAACCATCAGAATTCAATTTCTTTTTGAATATCCATTTGTGAACAATTGGTTTATTACCAAATGGAAAATCAACCAATTGCCAGGTATTATTTTGTAAAATGGAATCCATTTCACTTTTGATTGCTGTTGAGCCTATTCTTAACAACTAAAATGAGTTCTTAAAAACAGCAACTTTAATTCTCGCAAGTGCACGAACCGTTTATAGTATAGCTTATGTAAATACGAGGTCGATCCCACGGAGAATGGTAACGTGGTTACAAGTTAAACTACTTAGAATGCTGGGAAAAAGAAACAAAGAAACAGAAACAAAGAAACACACTAACTAACAATGGCAAGGTCTAGGACAGAATCCTAGCACCACACACGCAATCGAAATGGGGGGTTTTGTTGTTGAAGTGAAAACAAGAGAATGAAATGGAAGTGCTGGAAAGTAAACAATAGCAGCAATCAACAAGTTGTGAAACAATGATTGAGAAGTGTTAGAGCCTTGGAATCCACCACTAGTTTTCCTATCCAAGTTATGAATGCATAGAAAGTGACTCAAGCTTCATCAACAATAGATTATCGCATACAAGCCTATGGTATCTAGGTGCAGGATGCATGATTCTCCTAAGGCATGTAATTGTGCATGGTATCTACACAACACGTGATCTCTAATATGCAACCTAAGCATGGTATCTACTTAGAATAAAGCATACAAGAGTCATTAAGTTCCCTGAGAATATGATAATCACACAAGTCCTAGAACATGGTATCTGTCCTAGTCAACCTATGGTCATTAACCCCTTGAATGATTCTTAGGCCATTCATGTGTTGCTTGTGAAAGGAGAGTAGAATTGGTGAATCTAAACCCCTTCCCAACCTGTGCTAGATGCATAAAATCCTAGTTAGCTACTCCAAGAAAACATACATCAAGCACATAATAAACTGGAGATTAACAACTTGGCAATGAAAGCAAAGAAATCAATTAACTATGAAATCATCCATAACATTGAATATTCATGACTAGGGCTTCATCCTAAGCCCTAACTAAATGGATTAGTTAAACATAACTATGAATACAGAAAATAAGAAATACATAGATAGAATAAAGAGAATATAAGAACTAGTTGGTGGCAGCAACTCCCAGGGACAGCTCCAAGCTCTCCCTCCTTTGCAGCTAGCTCTCTTCTCTCTTTGTGGTAAATCTGAATGTGTGTATGAGAGTAATGGATGGAGTGAATGTGTGTGTCTCCCTGTGAATGAGCTGCAACTCTCTATTTATAGACTTCAAATTCGTCCTCCCAATGGCTGGTGTAGACAGCCACCATAAATCCTGGAAACTGCTCCTGATTTGTGCAAACATGTTTTCCCATAATTAAGCATGCCATGTTTTGCTCCTTGGGATTTCCAATGCTGAAATGCCTCCCTAATTTGCTCAACATGTTAGGTCTAAAGTCAGATACAGCTCAGTTGAGGCACAAGGCTCAAAGGGAGTGTGGAACACAAGGCACAATTGCTGCATATTAAAATCATCCTCCTGCTGAGTATGCTTCAGTGTTTGATGGGCTAAGGACTCCAGTTATGTTCAATTGGGCGGAATTTTGGATATGTTTTACTAGACACCAATCGGAACAACTTCTATGAAGGACGTCTCCTCATCCAAGTTGTGTAGGTTGCTGAAATGAGGCCTGCAAGATGACCCACGAAATTGGACTGACAAGGAGTGTGACCCAAATTGGGTCTGTCTTTAAGTTTATATTCCTCTTGTGCCAATAAGCCCTTAACATGCATGGATTGTATCAAATGTGATCTCTTGCTGCCTTAACCTACAAAACACACAAACATAGGTAAGTCACTCGAAATAAAGAGAAACTAAACAAAATCACTAAGTAAAGAAGGCATGCAAATGTGTGAAATTATGAACTTATCAATTGCTTCCTTCCAAAGAGAAGCCTCACTTGAAGCCATTGCTTCCTTGTATGTTTGTGGTTCAGCTTCTGACAAGAAGGTTAGAAAATCAGGTCCAAAATTTCTTGGGATTTTCGTTCTACTTCCTCTTCTTGGTTCTATTTCATTTTCATGAACCCCTGATGAAGAAGGAATGTCACTTTGATTTTGTTCAAGTGACCTCTTTCTATTTGGACAGGACCTATTTTCTTTGTAGGGATAAATATGCTCAAAAAATTCTGCATCTACATATTCTATTATAGTATTAACATGAATATCAGAAATTTTAAATTTAACCACTAAGAATATATAGGCTGCACTATTATTTGCAAAACCAATAAATATACAATCTACTGTTTTTGGTCCAAGTTTAACTCGTTTCGGTAAAGGTACTTGAACCTTTGCAAGGCAACCCCCACACTTTGAGGGTTTTATAAGTAGGAATTCAACCTTTCTGTAAGATCCCACATCCACCAATGGAGAGGGGGTTGATGTGCCTTATATGTACATGCCCGGATCCATCTAGCACGAGGCCTTTTGGGAGCTCACTGGCTTCGGAGTCGTGAGAAATCTGAAGTTAAGCGAGTTGGGGGCTAGAGCAATCCCAGGATGGGTGACTCACTGGGAAGTTGCTCGTGAACTTCCAAAAACAAAACCGTGAGGGCATAGAGGAGGGCCCAAAGCGGACAATATCGTGCTACGGCGGAACCGATCCCGGGATGTGACAATTTGGTATCAGAGCCACTCTGCCGTGTGGTGCGAGTGTGCCGACAAAGACGTCGGGCCCCTAAGGGAGGTGGATTGTAAGATCCCACATCGACCAACGGAGAGAGGGTTAATGTGCCTTATATGTACATGCCCGCATCCATCTAGCACGAGGCCTTTTGGGAGCTCACTGGCTTCAGAGTCATCAGAACTCCGAAGTTAAGCGAGTTGGGGGCTAAAGTAATTTCAGGATGGGTGACCCACTGGGAAGTTGCTCGTGAGTTCCCAAAAACAAAACCGTGAGGGCAGAGAGAGGGGCCCAAAGCGGACAATACCGTGTTACAGTGGAGCCGAATCCCGGGATGTGACACTTTCCATTCATAGAAGTTCAAGATTGTGTTTGCAGGAAGTAAGGCTTCACCCCACAGATTGTGTGGAAGCCTTGAACTATTCAACATGGAGTTAATCATGTCCTTGAAAGTTCGATTTTTTCTTTCAGCAACACCATTTTGTTGAGGTGTATATGGAGTTGTAGTTTGATGAACTATTCCATGTTGAGCACAAAATTCAGAGAATGCTATAGACTCATACTCTCCTCCTCTATCAGATCTTAGAGCTTTGATTTTTCTCTCCAATTGATTTTCAACTTCAGCTTTATATGTCTTGAACATATTCAAAGCCTTATCCTTGCTATTTATCAAATAGACATAGCAAAATTTACTGCAATCATCAATGAAAGTAATATAATAATTCTTTCCTCCACGAGTTGGTGTTGATTTAAAATCACAAAGGTCTGAAATGTATCAGACCCAAGCAACTCCTTAGACCTTCCAAAAACAGATTTGGAACTTTGCCTTGCAAACTTTAATTATGTGCATATTTCACATTTATTATTGTGATCAATTTTAAAGTTTGGCAACAACCCTAAATTAATCATTCTATCTAAACAACGGAAATTAACATGTCCTAATCTAGCATGCCAAATATCACAAGACTCAATGATATAAATGGAAGCCTTATTTATTTTATTAATAGCATTAGTAGCCAATACATTGAGTTTGAACAAACCCTCAGCCAAATAACCCTTTCCCACAAACATTCCCCCTTTAGTAAGAACAAACTTGTCTGATTCGAACACTAGTTTAAAGCCCTTATTGCTAAGCAATGGACCAGACACTAAGTTCTTCCTAATATCAGGGACATGAAGTACATCTAGAAGGGTCAATTCCTTCCAGAGGTAAATTTCAGCAGCACTTTTCCTTTTCCAGCAATGGCAGCAGTTGAGGAATTTCCCATGTAGAGTTGTTCTCCACCGGAAATCTCTGGGTATGTAGAGAACATGCTCTTGTCGTCACATATGTGCTTAGTTGCACCAGTATCGATCCACCAATTCTTTGTATCTAAAACCATATTGGTTTCAGACACTACAGTAGCCAAAACATCTTCAGTTACATTTGCTTGATTATTGGCATAATTGGCAGGAGCTCCATCTTTCTTGTGGTGACAGTCTTGTGCCTTGTGTCCAGTTTTTCCACACACCCAGGCAACTCCCTTTTATTTTCTTAAAGTTCTTGCTGTTTGGTGCCATTTTGTTGGAATAGGACTTGCCTTTAAATTTCTGGGAATTGAATTTGGCTTTCCAGCAGAGGCTTTGCCTTCAACAATGTTGGCTTTGGCTTAAGAGGAAACACCATCCACTTTCGCAATAATTTTGTGATCCTGTTCAACCCTTAGTTTCAGAACCAATTCATCCAAGGTCATGTCGGATTTCTTGTGGTTTAGATAGATCTTGAAATCATTCCAAGAAGGAGGCAACTTCTCTATGATAGAACCCACTTGAAAGTTTTAGTTCATGATCATGTTTTCATTACGCAATTCATGCATAATGATCTGAAGTTATTCCACTTGATTAACCACTGACTTGGAGTCCACCATTTTGTAATTCAGAAATTTCCCAATGATAAATTTCTTTATACCAGCAACTTCTGTTCTGTACTTCTTTTCAAGAGACTCCCACAAATCCTTGGCAGTCTTGTATGAAGAATAAACATCATACAAGGTATCATCCAATGAACTGAGAATATAATTCCTCCAGAGAAAACTCAGAGTGTTTCCAGGCATCAATAGCAGTTAATTTCTCTAGGTATCGGATTCTTTGTTGCCACATAGAGTTCCTCTTTGACTACATGAGCCAATTTAAATGTTGTCAAGTAAAACAGCATTTTCTGTTGCCAGCGTTTGAAATCCACCCCTTTGAACTTCTCTGGTTCCTTAACATGAGTTTTGACGCCATTGACATTGACTATATCAGTCACCTTCACGCCACTTACAGATTCTCCCATTGAAAGTTTCTGTCTTTAGATTGTTAAGAAAATTAGTAAATAACTTATATTATAGGATCACTATGTTAATACACAGATTCTAAATTGTAGACAGCAGCAGATATGAAAACTGTATAAATATGTAAATACAAAGTAAGTACAGAATATTGACTTTTATTGAAGATAGAGGCTTGCGTATTCGCAATGTCCTAAAGATAAAATTTCTCCTCTTCTCAGTGCTTGAAGTTTAATAGGCGTCTATCTCCCAGGATTCAACTATCTATAACCCAAGGGTCCAGCACCGGATCCTTGGATTCTGGCGAACGCCGGTGTGTTTCTCCCAATACAATATGAAATAGATGGAGAAAAAAAAGATTATCGTATTATGGCCTAGGACTTGTGTTTTTATAACAAACTCACCCCTTCAAAATAGCAGTTAGTATTCAGTTATACCTGTTCAAATTCAAACGAAAAGATAAGTCTTTTGGTTTGAATCTAACCTCTGCTAAAACAAATCCGAAAAATAAAAATAAAAATATTCAAGGTCCAAGTCTTGATTATTTAAATATTATTATTAATCAAGAAAGTCAACCATCAAGCCCATCAGCCCACCAATCTTTATTTAATTGTTGTTAAGGTTTCATGCTTATAAAGCATGTGGAACCTTTTGGTTTCTCCAATGTGGGAAATTTGCTTTCAAACTTCCAACAGCTCTTTCGTTATATGAGGAGGGCAAATAGGCAACGACTAGGGCTAGGATTTCTATCAAGTTTCTCGCCAATTTTCCACATCGTCTCTCTCAAAATCCTTTTCGTTCGTGTCTCTACCTTCTCCTGGGGGTGTTGGGTACGATGGTGGCCTATTCCTTCTTACTTGAGGGGAGGATTCCGCATGTTTCTTGATGTTCTAGTATGGTTTTTTCGTCAGGTTTTCCTTGTCGACTTCTAGGTTGGAGAGGCAACAACGAGAAGATGAAGAAATTAGGCGCAGACGTGTTGAAGAAGTTCGTGAGTTAGATGAAGAAGATGAAGAATTTGTTTTAGTGGTGGGTATGCTCAATCAATCAAGGCAACATCACCGTCGTCGTGCCTCGAACGTGGACAGAGACATAGGCAATCTTAGGGTAAGAATCTCATGGAAGATTACTGTATCTCAAATTTCTTATATCATGTTTCTTATTTTTGAGAGAGATATAGAATGCAGCCCCATTTGTTCCAAAAAAAATCATGCATGATGTTTGCAATTATGACACATACTTCGTTCAGAAGTACAATGCTCTTGAGGTTTTGGGTCTTCTTCTTGAGCAAAAACTTACAGCTACATTGCGGTTGCTTGCGTTTGGGGCATCTCCGGACTAGGTGGATGAGATTGCTGGGATGGGGAAATCAACTATCCTAGAGTGTTTGGTCAGATTCTGTGATGCAATAGAAAATCTCTATACGAGGGAGTACCTCCGCAAACCTATGCCTAGGGACCTCTGAAGGCCTCTACGAAAAAACGAGGCTCGAGGCTTCCCAGGCATGACTGGAAGCATCGAATGCATGTCCTGGCAGTGAAAGAATTGTCTAACTTCTTGGCAAGGAGATTATGGGAATAGGAAGAGCCAAAAAAGTATAATTCTAGAGGCCATTGCATCATTCAATACTTGGGTTTGGCATGCCTTTTTTGGAGTTTCTGAATCTCAAAACAATCTCAATGTGCTTGGTCAATCCCCGGTATTCAACGATGTCTTGAGAGGTCATTCCCCCCAAATCACGTATAAAATCAACAATACGGTATACTCGGGTGCGTGCAACCTAGCCGATAGAATTTATCCGAGGTGGACGACATTCGTCAAAACAATTCTGAATCCCTAATTGGAGAAGGAAAAAAGCTTTGCTGCCTTTCAAGAGGGTTATAGAAAAGATGTGGAAAAGTGTTTGCGTATCCTGCAAGCTCGTTGGGAAATTATTAGGGGTGCTGCCCGTATGTTTGATGAGGAGGTGCTTCGGAGCATTATGATGACTTGCATCATCCTCCATAACATGATTGTGGAGGATGAATATGATTATGATGCCCCAGAGGTGTTCGAACCCGATCCCATGAACACGGCGTAGACAAGAATTTATGAACTGCCCGTGGGAGCAAATGGACAACCACTGGAGCATGAACCGTTGATTAGGGACGGTCGATACAACAACCTTATGATTGACCGTTATCAGGAAATGCAATCTTCATATGTTCACGAGCGATGTCAAGTTGACTTGATCGAGCACTTATGGGAGATGAAAGGCAATCACGGTGGATAAAGTCAAGTTTAAAGCTTTGTTTGGAATTATGCTTTGTTTTTAATTATACTTTGTTTTGTGTGTGGTTTGTAATGAATTAAGGTTTGTTTTTAATTATGCTTTTGTTTTTCATGTGGTTTGTAATGAATTAAGGTTTGTTTTGATGTATGAAATGTTTTTAATAAATAGCTATATTATTTAATGCTTTCTTTATTCAATAAAAGAGAAACAGTACAACAAATTAATACATATGGCAACTCTTTCAATACAACCTAATGGTTTTTGATTATTTAACCAATTCGTGTTGTTAGGTCCATCGTCATGGAAAAGCTTTCTATTCATAACATCAATTTGCTTTAGCTTCCAATAGGATTTTGTTTCAGGAGACATGTGGCTCGTATCCATGGCCATGATTTTCATCTCTCTGTCCTCCATGTCTTGTTCTTGTGCCTGCTGCCTTTCAATTGCATATGCTTCATATCGTGCCTTGTCAACTTCTTCTCTTTTCAAGTCTCTCTCAATTCTAAGTGCGCCGTTCTTAGCAAGTTGCTCTAAAAATTTTGCACATTTAGTGTTCAAAGTGCTCCATCTCTTGGCATTTGCGCCTTTCTCCCAATAGGCCTCGACTCATGTTGGATTGGTGAGTCTTGATCCATTCGGAATCCAATGGTGAATTGGTTGCCGGTGAATAGTGGAGGGGCGCCTTATTCAACACAACCGTCAGACCAATGGAAATAATTTTAAATCTCGAACAATTCTTCACAACGTCCCAACATTGGTGATTCATGAATTTTATTTTGCCTTGGCCAATGCACCGAACCACCTTTGTGTTTGAATAATTTATTTATAAAAAGAATTGGAAATGCAAGAAAATATATATATAAATTGACATTAAATTGATTAAAACGGCATTTATAAATATTTTACCTCATCAACAAGATTTTGATTGCTTCGAATGTTGTCCCTCGCCTTTACCAACGGATCTCTCCATTTCCCTAACTCTTAATTCAAAAATCTCCACATACTAGCCAATGCCATTTCCGTATGAGTTGAACCCGATCTTTCACAAAATTCTGCATGAATTTTTCTTCACATATGTGTTGCGTAGATTCAGCTGCACCAAAATGGGTTCAACTGCATCCTCAACTTGTGATACTCGCAAGTGCATGAACCGTTGGTAGTTTAGCGTATGTAAGTGCGAGGTCGATTCCACAGGGATTGGTGATTGAATGATCCAATTCAATTTTCCTACACAAAACAAAATTGAAAACAAAAGAAACAAAACAAGAAGAAAGAATGTACAACACTTGAGAACATGGAGAGTTTTTGGAGAGAAAGAGAGAGGTGTTTGAGAAAGTGTTTGGAGAACATGGAGAATGTTTGTGAACTTGGAGAATTTGAGAACTTAGGGAGTGGAGAGAAAGGTGTTTGTGAAGTGTTTGAGACATGGAGACTTTTGGAAGAGAAGGGAAATGTGTTTGGGAAATTTGGAGAATTTGATGAAGGAATGGGAGAAGTGTTTGGGAAGTGTTTGGAGAAGAGAGTGTTTGAAGAATTTAGAAGAAGAGAAAGGAAAAGTGTTTGAGATTTAGTACAAAGAAAATTTACTAGAATGATCTTATTACAACAATTGAGAACTACAAAGGGAAACTAAGAGAATTTGAGGGAGAGAAGGAAAAGGAGCTCTAGAGAGGTGCTTGAGAGCTCCCCCCTTGGGGTGTTATTACAAGCTTAGAGAACTTCCCTATTTATAGGCCTAGGGGAAGTGAAAATCTGAATTCAATAAGACTAATGCATACAACACTTGAATTATAAAATCTGAAATGGTTGATGCACTTGTATTAGAAAATCTTCAATGGTTGATGCACTTCCCCACTAAATCCCACCAGCAGCCCTAGCTCATCTTCATGTCACCATGACCAAGCTTCCAACCAGAAATGATAGCTCATGCCTAGCTCACCATGATCAAGCATCCAACCAGGCACATGCTGAGGTCAGGCATGACCAGCAACTTCAAGGGCTTACAACTTGGGCTTCTCTTAATCAAGGGCTTGCATGAATTATGTTCTCCAAAGCCATCATTGTTACCTAAAGCTCAATTAACTGAAAGATAAACACAAAAAGGATTAAAAGCACAAGTTTAACTCAAAAACATAACCAAATCATAAGCTAGAAGGGTAAGAAATAATGTACAATTATGAACCGATCAAATACCCCCAAACCTAGATTTTGCTAGTCCTCGAGCAAAACAAAAAAGGAAAACACAGATAAAAAAAAAACAAAACAAGAAGTTAACTAGATCACTTTCGTAGGTAACTCGATTGCATTTAGCATATGCAACAAGCCTTTAAACCTCTAGGCATCCCTAGTAGGAGGAGTTGTGTCTCCTGAGGGTTTAACAATTAAATACCCACAAACGTTTTTCTAACTCTACAAAACAAAATGGTTAGAAAACTTAAAAGATTGTTAGTCCTTAAGCAAAACCAAAAACAAAAACAAACATAAATACATTAACAAAAACAAAACAAAAACGAAAAACAATTACAAAAATAAAAAGAACTCAAAACAATCTTTCCGAACATTTCCGAAGAGAAATGACTCATGCACATGACTTAAAAGTTTTTAACAATAAAAGCTCAATTTTAGACATTATTTACAAAACGGCAAAGTTCAAAACATAATATGTTCAAAGTGTAGTAGTGTGATAGCCAAATGCAACAAATTCCTCAATCTTAGTTTTCACACAATTTCAAAAATCATACAAAGCACAAGTTCAACTTCAAATCTCACCAAAGTTGTCCTCTCACAAATGAATCACTCAGAAGAGGGCTATAATGCATCACTCAGTTATAAACATGAGAATAGAGTTAAACCATAAGAACTTAACTCGAAATAGAAAGATGAAGAACTTGCATTAATATGATCTCAAGAAGGATGTCAAACACTTAAAAGTAGAAAAATGAATGCAATTCAACCACATGACATTTAAGATCAATTTAGGTCTTTAACATAGGTTGTAATGGGGTCAAGGGTGTAAGGTGAGTAAGAAATGAAGGGTATGGATAAAACAAAGTCCAAGGAACTCAAAATATAAGAGCATAAAACAATTGTTTACAAGACTTCGAATCATCACAATGATAATTTATTTTTACATGATCAAAACTCCTTATACCTTCATTACAATGATTCACTCCTTTCCTTAAATTGAACAAACACCAATTTATTTTGAAGGCCCAAAAATGAATTTTCAATCAACCACCACTTTTCTCTTTGCTTTCACCAATTGTGTGAATTTTTTTTTTCCTTTTTTTTTTCGAAATGTAACACCTCTTCCCAAACTTAGCATGAAAAACACATCCCAATTAAAGCTCATGAGTTCCCTAGAAAGGTAAATATTTGTTTTTCGGGCTAAGGTGAGGAAATAAAATTGGTAAATGAAAGAAAAGGTTTACATGTAGGCTCAAAATGGTTAACAATGGAAAATCATGCTTAAGCATGCATAAGGTTAGCTTGAAAGGCACAAACGATCCAAAGAAGGCCTTAATATCATTTCTTTAAATGTCATGAAGTCAAATTGCACAAGAATGAATGACTTTTAAGTGTTCAACAAAATCAATGAATAATGAGATCAAACAACAACTTAGATGACAAGAAAATAAGAGTATGTATAACACTCATGAATTGAAGTACAAGGCTCAAAAGCTCACTTTATATGGTTGGTTATATAAGTCTAATTTATTCTTCATACAATTCTTTAGATTATGCAAATCCTTTAATTGGAAAATTATGAAACAAATGGCAAGTGTAAAGAAGGTTTCAAGCATATCATGTTAGAACAATGCCAAATTTATTTATTTTTTTTAATAAAGAAAAAAAAAACACTAAAATAAAATGAAATCCAATTTTCACTTAAGTCATGCAAACATTTATCACAATCTCATCAAATATTGTTCGGAAAGTGATTCAAAAACAAAACAAGACTCAAATAGAAGAAAAACAAGCAATTTTTATTTTTATTTTTTAATTAAGAAAAAAAAATAATACATGCTAAACTCCAATACCCCCAAACCTAGAAATGAACATTGTCCTCAATGTTTAAAAATTAGCCACAAACAATGTCATAACAACAAATGAAATGTATTAAAGCAAATAAAAAATCACAAAACATACAAAAATAAAATAAAAGAATTACAAAATAAAAATTACAAAACAATCCAACAAATATAAAAAATAAAAAATAAAATAAATAAAAAACGAAACAGTAAAACACTCAAAACAGTAAGCCCTAACAGATAGTCTTACACAAACTGAAACCCAAACAATTGAAAGCCCAACCCAAAATGAAATTAACCCAACAACGGTAAAACCGACCCAACATGAAATCTGAAGCCCACACATGTTTAAATTTAATTTTTTTTTCTTAAAAAGATAAAACGTGAATTGGATTCTGAAACATGGGTCCTAATTTCGTCTCGGTTCAGTGTAAGGGACCAACAGACGGGCGAGACACGTGTCGACGCATAGAGGCGCCGCAGACTCCACAAGCAGAAATTACGGGGCCATGGAAAGGCTCGACGACTTCCTGAACGCGTCCGTTCAGACAAAGCAAGTCGTGACAAATGAGTTGGAAACGGTTGGAAAGTGAGAAGGTTGTGGGACTCGAGGAACGCTTGGGGATTCAGAAAATGCTTAGACGCTGCAATGGCTAGGGTTTGTCAAAGACTACCTATAAGAAGGAAAAAGGAGGGGGAAAAAACAAAAAACATAAACTCAGAAACACACAAAAGAGAAAACAAGCAAGAAAAAGAAAAAGAAAAGTGAGAAATCAAATGGCGTCTTCCTACCCTTTTCGTTGGATCTCAACCTAGCTCCACCGACTCAAACACGAGGCCAAGCAGGAGCAGCACCAGTATGGATGCCCTACTTTGCCTCCGCACGGGGCCAGTGACCGTCAATGACTCAATACTCCTGGACAACGATGTTGCCATTGGAGTTGGCAGAAATTTGGTGACTCCTAAAGATATACGTGTGTTCGGGACAAGGGATGACAACCGGGTCATGAGTGATGCTCTAGCACTGAGCATGCAGAGTCCAGCATGTGTCGCAAGTTTGGTTCATCGCCTACTTGCGAAGTCCCATGAGGTAGAGGTGCTGAAAGGTCAGTGACGGCGGAGCACAGGTATGGTTGAATAGTGTCAAAGTGCTATAAAAAGCTTGAAAAGGGAGCGGTCAAGGATAGTGGAGGTGAATCGACACCAGCTAGAAGTGTTGCGGGACGAGAATAAAAACCTAACAAAGATGGTAGAGTTGTACTCTCGCGACATGCGGAAACAGCTGGAGGACCTAGACCGACCGGGTAAACGCAAGAAACCAGATCGCGAGAAAAGTTATACCTGAAGCTAAGATTGCGATCTTTGGGAGCTCAAGTGATGAGCCCCAAGAGGCTGTGCGTGAAGCCCCGAGAAGAGGACAGCCAGAGGGCCAAACTCAAAGCTCCTATGGTCGAGACACCGAGCGCCCAGAAGAAATGATTTCAGCTTTTTATTTATTTAATTTTAAAGTGTATGCAATTTTTTATGTTTTTTTAAATTTGGGAAATAAAAAACGTTAAGCTGTCTCAAAGAGACGATTGACTCTAATTTTAAAGAATGACAATCAAACAAAAAACACGAAAACCCAAACATGTATTTTTATTTTTAGTTAAGTAAACACACAAGTAACTGCTTTTTCTTTTAAGAAAAAAACTTAAGGATGACCAGTTAAGGGCCTCAGAAAAACACAGCCAGGGGGTCCGAGAAGGTTGGAGGGGTCACAATGGTCCCGCTTAAAACCCTAACTTCTTAGACACCGAAGGTGTCGCCTTAAGAACTCCTAGACACTGGATAGACTGCGGTTGCTCACTGGAGTTACCAAAAGTTTAGCTCCTTCAAAGAATATCCTATGAGTTTTAAATTATACTAACTAATTAAATAAAAACAAAATAAATAAATAAATAAATAAAAACAAAATAAATAAATAAATAAATAAAAACTAAAATAAACACGCAATTCAAACAAGAATTTAAAAGAAGAGATGAGATTCTTGCACCAGGTGTCCAAGACGCATCTTTAATTTTGTCTCTACTTCCACTAGATTCTTGAGAAACCTGACAAACAAGAAGAAAACAATTGAAAAAAACAAAATAAAATAAAATAACAACTGAAAAAAAGAAAAAACACAAACATCAGAAAAAAGGGGAGGCAAAAGTAAGTGAAAGTGTAGACATGCTCCCTTTTTTAAAAACGTGCTCGCAATTTGCGGCATAAATGAAGGGATCCGAGAGAAAGAGCACAGGATAGCACCCTCGAGATTCGAAGTGCTTTCGGCTCCCTCGTCTGCATAAGTCTATTTAAACTCATCTCGGTGAAGTAGAAGAGCACCCCGCATTTCTTCTTGCAAATTCAGAGAAAAACATCAAAAAATCCAAAAACTAAACAATGGCATCCTCATGCACTCACCTTGATGATCTCAACCTTGAATTATCCCTTGCGCCACCGAATGCGCAGATAAGGGCTCGTCCAAACCATGTCTTCCCAAACTCCATGTCTTCTCAAACTTTGCTGAGGTAATACCGAACTTTTCTAAGGCAGTGCCCGAACGAGGCGCGCTCCTGGAAGGCATGATTGGCAGCAAGCTCACATCGACAGATCATCTCCATGTGGCAAAGAGGTCTGACAAGGCAGGCAGTGGAGGAGTCCCACAATTTAACTGTGCTCCACGCAGTCTCTGCTACCAATTTGGGCATGCGATTACTGGCAAGAACACGGGAGTGTGCCGCGCTGAGTGATGAAGTAGCTTCCTTGAAAGCTATGGTGGCGGACTCCAGAAGCGGCTCTCCTTGCCAATCAGCACGTGGAAGCACTCCAGAGAAAGAATGAGGACCATGTGGAGCTGCTGGAGATTCTCAAGTAAGAGAGAATAGAGGCATGCCATGAAGATGAAGAAGTTGATGAAAAAGATGTTGTTTTTATTTTTAATTTACTTGAATGTTTTGTTTTTGTTTTTAGTTTTTTTTTTTTTTTTTACTTTTTTACTTTTTACTTTGTTTGCAGTGTTTGAAGTGAAATAAAAATGTGTTTTTAACACTCAAAAATAAACTAACTAACCACACCACGTAAATAAATACATAAATTAACTTAACAAAACAAAAAATAAAAAAATAAAACAAAACAAGGAAGTTCCAAATTGATTTTTTTTAAAAAAAATTTATTATTATTTACAACTAACTGACCACACAAAGAAAAAAAAAACAAAGAAGTTCCAAATTGCAATTTACAAGGGAAATAAATAAAAACTCAAATTTCAATTTTTTTTATTTTTTTTTTAAATTGTTTTTTTTTTTTAAACACACAAATATACAAGCAACTCATGGATGACCAGTTAAGGGCCTCAGAAAATACAGCCAGGGATTCCGGGAAGGTTGGAGGGGTCACAAAGGTCCCACTTAAAACCCAAACTTCTTAGACACCGAAGGTGTCGCCTTAAAGAACTCCTAGACACTGTATTGACGGAGACGTTCATGGAGTTACCACGAGTCAGCTAATATAAAAAATCATTTTAATTTTTTTTTTAATAAAAGAAATAGAAAATTGAAATTACTGAAATAATAACAAAACAACTAAAGAGAAAGGATTGGAATACTCCCCCTTGAAGCAATTAGGTTGAGCATGATGCATTTGGAGGTCGCGACTTCTCCCACTACTCCACACTCCCCATTCTTATGATTGAGGTTACCATCTCTCTCCATTTTTATTAAGCTGACATTACTTTCTAAAACAAACACAGAAAACTTGAAACAGAATTAAAGGATTAGGAAATGAAAACTAAAATGAAAAGGAAAATCAACTCACGTCCAATTTCATGCTTCAAAGTAATAAGCAGCAAAGTAAATTAAACTAGCTTATGAAGTTTGTTCTTTCTCAAATATGATTATCCATATGGTGTGTGGTTTTAATCAAGTATTCAGAAAAAGCATTTAGCTATGGTGTTTAGTCTAAACACAAATTCCGAACCCATTAAGAACAAGAAGAACAATAGAGAACCAAGTAGAATTTAAACATGGTGTTTGTCTTCAATATCTACCCATTCATTCACTAATCAGTTCAAGAGTCATATGGTGTTTATGTAAACTTGAACAAGATATTTAATTAAGAGCAAGTGAATGAAACCATAAACTAGAAATAATCAACATGCTACTTGAACCTTTTTGTTTTGGGGTGTTGTGTAAGCTGGGACTCAAACCCAGTTCTCTTGCTTGTCAGGCAATTGCCCTTGTCCGTTGGACTACAAACACAACTTATCAATTACCCTCATTAACTTTAAAACCTGAAACTGAGCAGTTATACAAAATATAAAAATAAATAAAAAGTAGAAAAACCAAATAGAATCAAACAATGTTACCGATCCCCGGCAACGGCGCCAAAAACTTGTTGCGTAGATTCAGCTGCACCAAAATGGGTTCAACTTGCATCCTCAACTTGTGATACTCGCAAGTGCACGAACCGTTGGTAGTTTAGCGTATGTAAGTGCGAGGTCGATTCCACAGGGATTGGTGATTGAATGATCCAATTCAATTTTCCTACACAAAACAAAATTGAAAACAAAAGAAACAAAACAAGAAGAAAGAATGTACAACACTTGAGAACATGGAGAGTTTTTGGAGAGAAAGAGAGAGGTGTTTGAGAAAGTGTTTGGAGAACATGGAGAATGTTTGTGAACTTGGAGAATTTGAGAACTTAGGGAGTGGAGAGAAAGGTGTTTGTGAAGTGTTCGAGACATGGAGACTTTTGGAAGAGAAGGGAAATGTGTTTGGGAAATTTGGAGAATTTGATGAAGGAATGGGAGAAGTGTTTGGGAAGTGTTTGGAGAAGAGAGTGTTTGAAGAATTTAGAAGAAGAGAAAGGAAAAGTGTTTGAGATTTAGTACAAAGAAAATTTACTAGAATGATCTTATTACAACAATTGAGAACTACAAAGGGAAACTAAGAGAATTTGAGGGAGAGAAGGAAAGGGAGCTCTAGAGAGGTGCTTGAGAGCTCCCCCCCTTGGGGTGTTATTACAAGCTTAGAGAACTTCCCTATTTATAGGCCTAGGGGAAGTGAAAATCTGAATTCAATAAGACTAATGCATACAACACTTGAATTATAAAATCTCACCATGACCAAGCATCCAACCAGCACATGCCTGAGGTCAGCATGACCAGCAACTTCAAGGGCTTACAACTTGGGCTTCTCTTAATCAAATTAGGACTTTAAGCACTCCAAATTGAATTTCAGAATGTCATCTTTCCAGACATATGTTATTTGGGCCAATCCAAGGTCGGAGGAAGAAGTTAAGGCCGAAACAAATTTCTAACTCATTTTCCGCTGATAAGATCCATCCTGAGCATGGTTACCTAAAGCTCAATTAACTGAAAGATAAACACAAAAAGGATTAAAAGCACAAGTTTAACTCAAAAACATAACCAAATCATAAGCTAGAAGGGTAAGAAATAATATACAATTATGAACTAATCAAATATGAGAGGACTTCATCTCATTGCCCGTGATCGGGAAATGACCAACTTTGACCCAACACTTGCACAACAAAATATCTTCCACAGTTGTCCACGGGCCTCCGACTTCAATGGAAGAGGCCATTTGTATTTTTACACAAATGGAATTTAGTGAAGGATAAAAATATTTGGTGTGGAAACTGAAAAAAAAATTTGAAGGAGAATAATTTTTATGAAGATTTGTTGTGGAAAGTAAAAAATATTGGTAGGTATTTATAAAAATAAAAAAATAAATAATTTCAGAATTTTTTGGTTTTTTTTATTAAAAAAATTTCGAATTTTTGTGGAATATTGTTAGGCAAAAAAATCGCACCCATTGGATTTCTCATGGTCAGAGCATCCGGGAAGCGCAACATGGCTTCTTCCCGTTGGTTTTTGTCAACTCTAGCATCAGCTGTGACATCATCAGCAGCCTTCGGGCTATAGCCCAAGTGATTCTTGCCCGGGTTGGTAGGTCCTACTCCTTTTCTTGGCTGGACCTTGCGCGCTAGAGGGGTTTTTGGGCCTGGGGTCCTCCTTTGCTTGCCCTCCCCCTTGCGGTGGAGGTGCTCTTATACATGCTATGTATGGCCCGGGGTCCCACCCAACCTCCTATCCCCTGCAGTGGGTCAACCTCATGAAAGAATATTAAAGTGTTTGATATTAACAAAAGATAAAACAGAAATGTAGCGACAAAATTAAGTGAGACAGCACCAATTGATGCTTGGATTGTGGATAACCGTCGCATAACTAAGGCGTTTTGGTAAGGACCATATTCTCAAAGCACTACGGTGACTGTGTCTTTGACTGGATTGGAGTTCGGTCCAAGCCCGTTTTTATGAGTCTCACTTTTAGATGGGACTTGTAAAACACAACATGTTGATAAGTCTAATTCCAACATTTATGAGTACGCCAAATAACGATCATGATAGTTGTCCAATTTTATTGAAATATTCCAGTATAGTTCAAGCCACCGAACATAGCCATGTAGGACTAGATATATCTCTTGCATGCAACATGCGCAGGAGACATTGATGTCGACCCCAAAAAGAGAGATCACACACCAAATATTACTTACCATGGTTCGTGTCACGTAAATTAAAGTGCTCCACATGTCCCTGTTCTTGGGTAGAAAACTACTGTTCTATCTCCATATATAAGAGGCCAAGAGCAGCTTGCTAAAGTATTAATTTGTACATCAACAATTATTTATATTGATCACAAAGCTAAAAGAATATATAATATCTTATATTATACCAGAGAGAACTCAAACTTTAGGTCGCTATGGTGTCATGCAAGCGCTTTCTTCTTCTTGCTTCTTTTGTCTTGCTTTGCTTCATATCTCTCAGTGCTGGTAGAGGTAAACTTTTTGATTTTTTGGTCAAAGTAGAGGTAAACTTAAATACAAAAATAATTGAGTCATAAATTCATACTTCGGGTCGAAAATATGCAAGTTTTGACCCTAATTAAACTGCCCAAGTTTTGTTTTGTTTTGTTTTTAAAATTTTCTCTGTGTGGATGGTTTATTATGGCAGCGCTGAGTTTGCATGGCGATGGTGAGAAAGGCATGGACTATAAGTTTAGTCCGAACCAAGATGGTACTGCTGCTGGTGACAGTGACGAATTAGCGGCTATGGATTACACTCCGGCGAAAAAGAATACTCCGATTCATAACTAAGATGCCGCCGGCCATAAGTTTTTTTGCGAAATTAAGCATTGCTTCAGCTTCCTCTGTGTTCTAACTTTTATAGTTTGATATTCATATTTAGGATAAATCAATGAATATTAGAAAAATAAAATATTTTATTATTATTAATTGAAAACAGCACAAAATTAATGTTGCAAAATATATATATCTCTTACTAGGCTTGCGGACCCTTTTGTAAATTAGTGTTGCAAAATTTTTGAGGTATTTTCTGGATATTCCTAGCTGATTTCAGATTTTGATTTCGTATGTGCATGTATATTATATCATTTTTGTTTTAAATTTCTTTATAATGAACTTAAATGGATGATCACAAGTAATATCCAAGACATGTTAAACTTGTGATCCACGGCTCCTTTTGGCAATCACAGATCGATTCATTCAAGTACCCTTTCTTTATAGGCACCACAGGCATCAAATCTCTCTCTCTCTTAGGGCCGGCCCCGACTTTTGGGTGGTCCGGGGCCATAAATTAAAATGAGCCCCCTTTATGTTTCCTCCTTTTGAATATACTAAACTAACAAGACGAAAAATATATTATGCACATGCAATTCAAAATACATATCTTTGATCACACTCTGGCTCCAATTAATAACATATAGATTGTTGAGAAAATGGCTCAATTAAAAGATACAAAAGAAAATAAAGACCAGCGACCGGTCGCAAGTTATGAGCGACCGGTCGCCCAGTGAAGTCTGAAGCAAAAATGAATCTGAAAAGCGACCGGTCGCGATCTGAGCGACCGGTCGCCCGGACGATGCTGAAGCTAAAAACGAATCTGTGAAAGCGACCGGTCGCGTCTGGGGCGACCGTCGCCCAGAAAATGTTGTTTCAGTTTTCTACGCGTTTTCAAGTCTTCCTTGGTGTGCTACCACTTCCTATCGACTTGCAAGGATATTTCTGATCAAATCTGAGATATTAGAAGGTGGCATAGCAGCTGAAAAGTTGGGAGAACTCTTTGGCAAATTGATAACTTGCTTCAATGAGTGATTTCTCTCTTGGTTCAAGAGATTGATGGCAGCTAGCAACCATTGATCATTTTGCTTTGTGAGCTGCCATAACAGGTGTCTAAAGTTGGACAACTAAAGCTAGAACGTGCAGAACTTAATGATACCTTATCTTGGAGTCCAAAGGCTTATATAAGAGGGAAGAGGAAGCAAGAGAACATTAAGTTGTTAAGTGCATAAGTTGGTGCAAAGTAGAGAGAGTTGAAAACAAGCTGAAACTTGTAAGTTCAAAAAATACCAAGGGGAGAGCAAGAGAGTTCTCTAAGTGTGTCAAGGTGTTGAGCAAGGGTGAAAGAGAAACAGATTGTGAGGGTAGTGTTCTAAGGGGGTTTCCTTCCTTGTAAACCAAAGTTGTAACCTATCTTCATTAGTGAAAGTTCTCAAGGAGATCACCAAAGAGGAAGTAGGCAATTTGCTGAACCTCTATAAACACTTGTGTCATTTCTATTTTGTTAAATTTTTGTGTGTGTGTAAGACTCATCCATCTTTGAGTTTGTCACAAAGTTCATCAACAACAAGGTCCTAAGGGGAAGTGAGTTAGTATTAATTCACAACAAGTGGTATCAGAGCTGTGTTTTGGCAGCTGGTCTAGTTCTTCTTTTGGAGTGCTAGTGTGTTGAAGATGACAAGTGAACAAGAAGTTGAGAGTGGTAGCAGTTCACAACATGTGAAGCAACCACAAGCAGCAAGCATGAAGGTGGAGCTAAAGCCTTTCACAGGGAAGGAGAACTTCACTCTTTGGCAACGAAGGATGAGGTCAGCTCTTACACAACAACATCTCCATGTTGTGTTAGTTGGCAAGGAAAAGAAGCCAGCAGACATGAAAGATGAGGAGTGGAGTGTACTTGACGAGTTAGCTAGAGGAGCCATCGAAAACTACCTCTCCGATGATGTGCTCATCAACGTGTTGAAGGATACAGCAAAGCAAACATGGGAAAAGCTCGAAGAGATGTTTGCGGGGAAGTCGCTGTCCAACAAACTCTTCCTAAAGGAAGAACTCCTAAATCTGAAGATGGTAGAAGGAGGTAATCTAATGGAACATTTAAGTAGTTTCAATAGATGTATTGCTGATTTGCAAAGAATGGAAGTTATTTATAGTACGGAGGATAAGGCACTTATGTTGCTAACATCCTTACCTCCGTCCTACAAACACTTCCGTACCACTCTTATGTTCGGGAAGGTCACTCTGGATTTTGAGCCTGTGCTGCAAGACATCATGACGCACCATAGGATGACTCAACGTTCTGGAGAAAACTCTCAAGGTGAAGGTCTATTTGCTAAGTTCGAAGAGAGGGGTCGTTCAAAGAGGCGTGAAGGCAAGAAAGGCAACAAAGGAAGATCAAAATCCAAGGCGAAAGAAGGTTGTTTCGAGTGTGGGTCAAAGGAGCACTGGAAAAGGAATTGCCCCATATGGAAAGAGAAGAAGAACAAAGGGAAGAATGCAGCAAACACAGCTGAGGAAGTCACGGAAAGTGATGGTGAGCTTTTATGTGTTAATGGCAAGGTTAATACTAATACATATGCTAATTCTTCAAGGTGTTTCTCTTCCGATTGGATTTTGGATTCCGAGTGCTCATACCATATGTGCTCAAACAAGGAGTGGTTTGACACATATAAGAAAGAAGAAGGTGGCGAAGTTGTGATGGGGAATGGCTCGGTTTGTAGAGTCATAGGCACCGGTACTATCAAGATAAAGATGCATGATGGGACTGTTAGGACGCTTGGAATGGTAAGACATATTCCAAAGTTGCATAAGAATCTTATTTCCCTTGGAACTCTTCATAAGAATGGTTATTCTATTAAGGCTAATGGAGGGAAACTCATAATCTCAAAAGGTTCACTTGTGGTTATGAAGGGAGAGGTTCAACCTAATTGTCTATATAGATTGTGTGGTACTACAATAACAGGTGGAGCAGCTGTGTCCACAAGCAAGGACTCAGAGGATGAGACTTAGCTTTGGCATTTAAGGCTAGGGCACATGAGTGAAAGAGGCATGCAGGAACTACACAAGAGGAAATTGTTGAAAGGTGTTCAAAGCTGCAAGATGGAGTTCTGCAAATTTTGTACCATGGGAAAGCAATCAAAGATATCTTTCAAGCTGCGAGACAAAGAGGAAGGAAGCACAGGGGTGCTAGATTATATTAACACGGACGTATGGGGGCCATCACCGGTTAAATCAAAGGGTGGAGCTCGCTATTTCGTGACTTTCCTGGATGATTTTTCCAGGAAGGTTTGGGTCTACTTCATGAAGGAGAAATCTGAGGTCTTCACCAAATTCAAGGAGTGGAAGGCGGAAGTGGAGAACCTAACCGGAAGAAAGATCAAGATCCTAAGGAGTGACAATGGAGGTGAATATAAAGAAAACAAGTTCCTTGAGTTTTGCAGAAACGAAGGCATTAAGAGGCACTTTACCGTGAAGAAGACGCCCCAACAAAATGGAGCTGCGGAAAGGATGAATAGAACTCTCATGGAGCGTGAGAGATGTATGAGAATTCATGCAGGATTGCCCGAATCATTTTGGGCGGAGTCAGTTAACCACGCTGCTTATTTGGTTAACCGATCACCTTCAAGAAATCTTGAGTTCAAATGTGCAGAGGAGGTATGGTCAAATAAGTCAATAGATTTTTCTAATCTTAAAGTGTTTGGATGCAGTGCATTTGCACTTATTCCTAGTGATGAAAGATCCAAGTTGAAGCCTAAGTCTCTTGAATGTATTTTCATCGGCTTCGAGAGCGGTGTGAAGGGCTACAAACTATGGGATCCAGTGAACCACAAGAAGATACTCAGAGAGATGTTGTGTTTGATGAAAAGACCATGCCTATGAACAAAGTCAAGAATTCAGAAGCAAAGGAGGATGTTGTTGGGAGAGAAACAACAATTGAAGTTCCACTCAAGAAGGTGTCAAGGAAGACTTCACAGAAACAGCCAACTGAAGACGTTGAGGAGGAGGAGGAGTCTGACATTGAGGAGGAAGAAGCTGGGCAATATCAACAACAAACTCAAGAAGAAGAAGATGCTCAAGAAGTGGTGGAGCCATCATCTATAGCTCGGTCCAGGCCCAAGAGAACCATCAAACCACCTCAAAGGTTTGGATGGGATTCGGACTCAGTTCACTATGCCCTAAATGCTAGTGAAGAAGAGCCAACCACGTTCCAAGAAGCTATTGAAAATGAGGAGCGGGAAAGTTGGATGGAAGCTATGATGCAAGAGATGGAATCTCTACACCAAAACTCAGTTTGGGAGTTAGTTCCTAAACCCAAAGATCGCAAGGTTATTGGCTGCAAATGGGTGTTTAGGAAGAAAGAAGAAATGCATGAGAAGGGAGCCACCATGTTCAAAGCTCGATTGGTGGCCAAAGGATACTTGCAAAAGGAGGGAGTTGATTATGATGAAATCTTCTCACCGGTGGTGAAACATACTTCTATACGGCTACTTCTCTCCATAGTAGCCCAAGAGAACATTGAGGTGGAGCAAATGGATGTGAAGACTGCTTTCCTCCATGGAGACTTAGAAGAAGACATCTACATGAGCCAACCTCAAGGGTTCATTGAAGCAAACAAGGAAAATCTGGTTTGCAGGTTGAAGAAGTCTTTATACGGGCTGAAGCAATCTCCAAGGCAGTGGAATAAATGCTTCGATTCTTTCATGATGAAGATTGGATATAGAAGATGTGAATCAGATTGCTGTGTATACAGTCATGCATTTAAGGATGGTAACTTCATCCTTTTACTTCTTTATGTTGATGACATGCTAATTGCATGTAGAGATATGTCAAAAATCCAGGAATTGAAGACATTGCTTGGAAGGGAGTTTGACATGAAGGATCTAGGCTCTGCACAAAAGATCCTAGGAATGGAGATAAGGAGAGACAGAAACGCAGGCAAGCTATGGCTGTCACAAAGTAAGTACATTTCCAAAGTACTTGAAAAATTCAATATGATGGATTGCAAGCCCGTGTCTACTCCTTTGGCGGAGCATTTCAAATTAAGTGCGCAGGAATGTCCTTCTACGGATGATGAGAAGGAAGAAATGAGCAAAGTTCCATATGCAAGCTTGGTAGGGTGTCTCATGTATGCAATGGTTTGCACACGCCCCGACTTAGCTCAAGCCGTAAGTATGGTGTCAAGATACATGGCGAATCCGGCAGAGACTTCATTGGACAGCAGCGAAGTGGATTCTCAGGTACTTGAAGGGCACAAGGAGGCTTGGGATATTGTTTGAAAAACAACAAGGTAAAGCATGTGTGTCAGGGTATGTAGATTCTGATTATGCAGGGGATCTAGACAAGAGGAGATCCACCACTGGATACGTCTTCGTTTGTGGTGGAGGACCGATTAGTTGGAGAGCGGTGTTACAATCGGTTAGTGCCTTGTCTACAACAGAAGCGGAGTATATGGTGCTCACGGAAGCTTCGAAGGAAGCAATATGGCTGAAAAGATTAGCTAAGGAATTCGGGATAGCCCAAAACTTGGTGGTGATTCAAAGTGATAGTCAAAGTGCAATCTACCTAGTGAAGAACCAAGTATTTCATGGAAGATCTAAACACATTGATGTCCGATACCACCGGGTAAGGGATTGGGTGAATGATGGAGACATCGTGATAGAGAAGGTTCATACGACGGAGAACGCTTCAGGGCTGTCTAACGAAGCCAGTCACAGCTGCAAAGTTCAAGCATTGTTTGGACTTGCTCAATCTTGTTTCATGCTAAAGATTGAGGTGGAGTTCTTGAGAGTTATCCGGACGATTCTCAAGAAATTAAAGATGTCCTGGAAAAGCAATGATGTCCACAAGGAGTTTTAAGCTCGCCATGGTGGAGATTGTTGAGAAAATGGCTCAATTAAAAGATACAAAAGAAAATAAAGACCAGCGACCGGTCGCAAGTTATGAGCGACCGGTCGCCCAGAAATGTTGTTTCAGTTTTCTACGCGTTTTCAAGTCTTCCTTGGTGTGCTACCACTTCCTATCGACTTGCAAGGATATTTCTGATCAAATCTGAGATATTAGAAGGTGGCATAGCAGCTGGAAAGTTGGGAGAACTCTTTGGCAAATTGATAACTTGCTTCAATGAGTGATTTCTCTCTTGGTTCAAGAGATTGATGCCAGCTAGCAACCATTGATCATTTTGCTTTGTGAGCTGCCATAACAGGTGTCTAAAGTTGGACAACTAAAGCTAGAACATGCAGAACTTAATGATATCTTATCTTGTAGTCCAAAGGCTTATATAAGAGGGAAGAGGAAGCAAGAGAACATTAAGTTGTTAAGTGCATAAGTTGGTGCAAAGTAGAGAGAGTTGAAAACAAGCTGAAACTTGTAAGTTCAGAAAATACCAAGGGGAGAGCAAGAGAGTTCTCTAAGTGTGTCAAGGTGTTGAGCAAGGGTGAAAGAGAAACAGATTGTGAGGGTAGTGTTCTAAGGGGGTTTCCTTCCTTGTAAACCAAAGTTGTAACCTATCTTCATTAGTGAAAGTTCTCAAGGAGATCACCAAAGAGGAAGTAGGCAATTTGCTGAACCTCTATAAACACTTGTGTCATTTCTATTTTGTTAAATTTCTGTGTGTGTGTAAGACTCATCCATCTTTGAGTTTGTCACAAAGTTCATCAACAACAAGGTCCTAAGGGGAAGTGAGTTAGTATTAATTCACAACATAGATTACCCATTCAGTGACACCCTGGCTCCAATTAATAACATATAGATTACCCATTTAGTGACTTTTGAGTCGGGTGAATTCAATAATAGACGCCATACATGCCACAAAAGGCAAACAAAACAAGAACAAGAGGGCCAACAACCAAAGGAAAAAAAGAAAAAACAGAGCACCAGCAAATAAATTTTGAACAATTTATAAGAATTTGTTGTAGTATCTGGTTTTTGCAAAAAGATTTTATAAATAATATATTCCAAAGAGAATGTCTAGTATGAAATTGAAGGAACATAAAACAAAAATAAATAATTTAAAGGATATAAATCAGATCAGAAAATTATATGTGGTGGGTTTTTGAGCTAGAGATGAAGAAGGATACTAGTAGGACCTCAAAACCTGAGATACAAATGCAAGAAGAGAAGAGAGAAAATAGAAAGAAATAGCAGCTTTTTCATTCATACCCCTCACTTAACAGAGTGGGTCGTTTATACAAGGCTAGACCTAAGGGCCAGATGGCACCAATTGCCCAAATCATACTAACAACTCCTAAAAATTAGGAAAAAGAATCTAGTCGTCATTCAATGGTCATTGTAGGATAAGCAGTTAAAAATAGAAATAGGCCCCTAACTTTCCCGCCCTCTTTAGAAAAACCTATCCTCAGTTTGGAAGAAAGGGAAGCGTTCTTGGATGTCGTTTGCGTCCTCCCAAGTTGCGTCCTCTGCCTGGAAGATCGGCCCACTGAATGAGCCAGCAAGTAACAGGTTTGTTATGACGCTTGAAGATGCCACGGTTGAGGATTTTGGCAGGAACCCACTGAACTTGGCCAGCAGACATGGGAGGAAGAATAGGTGATGCAGGGAGTGTGGAGCCAATCTTTTTCTTCAATAGGACACATGAAAGACATTATGGATCCTGTAATGTGCTGGAAGCTCCAACTTGTAAGCAACATAACCAACTCTCTCTGGAACTTTGAAAGGACCATAGTAACGCGGAGCGAGTTTTGAGTACTAGGGAGTGCAGATTGTGACTTAGTAGGTTGTACCTTTAAATACACCCAATCACCCATTTGAAATTCTCTTTCAGACTTGTGTATATTTGCTGTTAATAATCGTTAATATATATTCGGAATAAGGTACTGCATACCTTGCGGAAGATTCCAAGTGAAAAACCGCTTGTAATTATTAGCCCGTCGAGATGCTTCCACGTCACGAACACGCCAACAAGATTCTACACGTTCTTCATCTCCAAGGTCGTTGGATTGGCTATGAAAGTTACTCCATTGATTCCACGTACCCAAGACCAAGGCTCTTGGTGAATTGCCTAAAGGAGAGTGTTTAGGGAGATATGAGGTTTCTCTCTTTGTGGGTGTAAACTCACTACAACTATTTGATATGCACTCACACTTCTTGTCTCACACACACCAACTTAGAGAGCATGCACTAATGCTTCTCATCATCTATTCACTTGCACACACTCCATCTATTTATAGGAGTTGTTTTAGCTCATCTCAAGAGAGCATAAAACATGCATTAGTGCTTAGGTTGGTAGTGCCTTAAAACAAGGTTTAGTGCCTCAAAACAAGGATTAGTGTAGTGCCATAAAACAAGGATTAGTGTAGTGTCATAAAACAAGGCTAAGTGCCTTAATTTGTGTAGTGCCATAAAACAATGATTAGTGCATAATCATTGTTTTATTACATCTCCCACTCACCCACATAGGGTGTGATAACCTCATAATCATCTTAAACCTCTTGTATACACTCTTCTTCTCATACAGGAAATGGGTCGTGCGACCTTGCGAGAGAAAACGTACAGCTACAAGAGGACATTTTATTAAGTCATCACCAAACTAACAAAAGTGCATCATTTGAAATCATCTCGTACATACCCCAGACTTATTCAGACTACACCGGTATCAGCACTCTTAACCCCTCATAAAAGCAGTGCTACACCCCAAATATGTTTTGTACTGATGACATGTCAACAACAAATATGACATAGACACTGGCCAGCTATGAGTCACAAAAACATGGTGTATTGTCGAACAGTCTTCCTTAAGCGCTTATATCAATCCAACTAGACTTAACTGCTTTCTTAGACATGCCCCTTGAGACCTTATAATTGATCCTAGGAAAACAAGCTAAAGTAGCAACATCAAGCATCCTCTTTATGACATAGGCTAAAGTCAACTAAGGGTACATTTTTTTTTAGGATCTGAATTAATGATCCAAGTGGCTCACATAGTGATGAAGCAGGGATTCATTCATCACTCCCACTGTCGATCGCATCTAGCACATACAGTATGAAATGTATGCTATGACGTATTCTCATAAAACGAGCATGTCACTTGTCCAAGAATTGGACATACGTCATACGAATCTTAGTCTAGACATTACACAAATGTCTAACTTGAGTTCTAGTCTCAGTCACCCTCTCGGCGCCTGTCCCGGAATCTCACATTCGGCTCAATAGAGGCTTCATAGATTTTATGGCAATTTTCTATGATCGACCTCTTTCCTTTTTCAAGGTCTCATCTTAGCTCCAACTAAGGCGACATTTAGAGAAGTGTTTTATCTTGCTGCCTACTTGGGCGCAGATATACATATATGTCATAATATGTTGTCTAAGCATTTTAGAACATAACACAAATGTCTCATCTTGCTCGCTATCTCGCGCCAAGGTGAATCTCCCATGTGAGTGGGCTGACTCAAGCCTGGTGACAAATCTTTGTGCAAAAAATCATATCAATCATTCTAGAACAAGTACCATGGAAAAAACGATTAACATTGCATTAATAATAAAGTCAATTACAAAATAGGTATATTAAAACCTTCGTAGTCCCATACTCCTAATATGAGAAAGGAACACATCTCTAGCAATGGGTTTAGTGAGAGGATCAGCAACCATATTGCCACTTGAGATATGCTTTAATATAACCTCTCCTTGTGCTACCCTCTGTCTGATATAGTGATATCTGACATCTATGTGTTTGGATTTTCCATGGTATTTCGGATCCTTTACATATCCCAAAGCAGATGTACTATCTGAGTAAACAAGTCCTCCTCAGAGGTTTTGGCTGTATAGTTTAGTCGTTGCAAGAATCTTCTTAACCAAACAGCTTCCTGAACTGCTGCTGAGCAAGAAACATATTCCGACTCCATTGTGGATAGGGCTATGCAAGACTGTTTCTTGCTACACCAAGAGATAGCTCCACCTCCAAGTATAAAAGCATAACCAGAGGTGGATTTGCGTTCATCTCTATCATTGGCCCAATCTGCATCACTGTAACCTCTAAGTCTCAAATTGCTACCATGGTAGCATAAGACAAGATCAGTGGTACCTTGCAGATATCGAAAAATTCTCTTTACTGCTTTCCAATGAGCAGGTCCAGGATTACTTTGATAACGGCTCACCATACCAACTGCATGAGCAGATGTCCTGGCCGTGTACACAACATAGCGTACATTAGACTTCCTATCGCAGATGCATAAGGAACTTTGGTCATTTGGTTTCTTTCCTCATCATTTTTAGGACATTGGTCAAGGGTTAAGACACATCCTTTTTCCATTGGTGCGTCTATGGGTTTGGAGTGATGCATACGAAAACGTTCAAGTATCTTCTTAATGTAAGTCTCTTGAGACAAACCGAGAAGTCCTTTTGAACGGTCTCTTATGATTTTCACTCCTAGCACATAATTTGCCTCACCCATGTCCTTCATTTCAAACTTTGCGGACAACCACTTCTTAGTGGCGACAATGGAATCCATGTCATTTCCTGCTATGAGAATGTCATCAACATACAATGAAAGAATCTGAACATTTTCCTTGGATCGTTTTAGATACACACAGTGGTCTTCTTCAACCATCTCAAAACCAAAGGAGATGATTGAGGTATGAAATCTAATGTTCCACTGTCTAGACGCTTGTTTGAGGCCATAAATAGAACGTTTGAGACGGCAAACTTTGCGCTCTTGTCCTTTGACCTCAAAAACCCATTGGTTGATCCATATAGATCTCTTCGTCTAGATCTCCATTGAGAAATGCAGTCTTAACATCCATTTGGAAAAGGTTCAAATCCTTTTGTGCGACAATAGCTAGGATTAGGCGAATAGATGCAAATCTCACCACAGGGGAGAAAGTATCATCATAGTCTATACCCTCTCGTTGAGTATAGCCTTTCGCCACAAGACGTGCCTTGTACTTGTCAATTGAACCGTCCGCTTTGCGTTTGATTTTCAAGACCCATTTGTTTCCAACGGTCTTGCGCCCAGGCGGAAGGTCAACTAACTCCCAGACCTTGTTTTTGTCCATTGAGCTTATCTCATCTTGCATAGCAGTCATCCACTCTTTTCTAGCTAAAGATGATAGCGCTTCCTTATAAGAAGCAGGCTCTTCTTCATCCATTGGAGTACACAAGAAGGTTTCCCCTTCAATTTCAAAAAATCGACGGGGAATATTTCCTCGTTTGCTCTTGCGCACCATTAAATCTTGAGTTTCTAGCGGTGTACCATCCTTTGGTATACTCCCACTAGGTTGCAGATCATTGTCACTTTCTTTAGCGATTCCTGGATTAGGAGTCAATTCCCTATCCTCGCTTAAAGATTGTGAAATATCTTCACTTCCTTCCAACTCATGGAGGTCAAGATTCTTTTGGGCATCACCAATGCTAGGAAAATCATTCTCTATGAAATTCACATTTCGGGAATCTATTTCAGTCATTCCTCCATCAGCATGTTCACCATACATCACATAGCCTTTCGAGTGCTCGCAATACCTTATGAAGATATGTTTTTTACCTCGAGGGCCAAGCTTTCCATGCTTGTGAAAAGTATTATGAACAAAACCAGCTGATCCCCAAGGGCGCAAATGCCCCAAATTGGGCTTTTCGCCTTTCCATAATTCGTAAGGGGTTGAAGTGACTGATTGGGAAGGCACTCGGTTAAGAATGTAGGCAGCAGTTAATATTGCATCTCCCCAAAATGAAATTAGGAGATTAGCTTGCGCCATCATAGACCTAACCATGTCTAATAAAGTTCTATTTCTTCTTTCCGCAATACCATTTTGTTGCGGTGTATAAGGAACAGTAGTTGTCTGCGTATCCCCTTATTTTCACATAGTTCTTTAACCTGTTCGGATAAGTACTCGCGTCCGCGGTCTGTACGAAGAGCCTTTAAACTCTTCTCTGCTTGATTCTCAACCTCAGCTATAAAACGCTTGAAACAATCCAAGGCTTCATAGCGGTGAGCGATCAAATAGACATAACCATATCGCGTGTAATCATCAATAAATGTGAGAAAATAAGAGGCGCCATGACGTGCCTTCACACTCATAGGTCCACAAATGTCCGAGTGAACTAACTCTAGCGGTTCAGGAGCTCTCTTAGCCTTACCAAAAGGCTTTCTTATAGCTTTACCAGCTAGACAACATTCACATATAGGTAGGTCAACTTTAGCGAGTAAGCCTAAAAGACCTTCTCTAGCTAACCTTGTCATCCTATCACGTCCTATATGTCCTTGTCATCCTATCACGTCCTATATGTCCTAGAATCAACATGTACATCAGCATAAGCTATATAAGAAGATGAGTAATCGGAATCATTCAAATCCAAATAAAAGAAGTTATTCCTCAAAAAACCATGACCAACAATTGTACCATCCAATAACACATCCAAACCAAAAGAAGAAAACTTAAAACAATATCCATCACGCAAACACTCTAAAACTGAAAATAGATTATGTTGAATTCCCGAACGTAGAGCACATTATTGAGGAGCAATGTGCGCCCATTGCGCATCTGAAGTTGATATGAACCAACTCCCAAAGCTTCTATACGGCTTCCATCACCCATGAACACACCAGAGGTGCCCTTTGGAACTCGTCGATAATCCAAAAAACCTTCTCGATCTCGAGTCACATGTTTGGTTGCTCCCGTATCTACAATCCACCCAGAGGACGTATTAGCAACTAAAACATGTTCACATACATATATGTGGGAAGGTTTAGTCAAGAAAGATACCTTCTTCGGCTCAGTACAATCACGAGCGAAGTGACCCTTCTTATCACGGTTATAGCATTTGACTTTGGACAAGTCTTTCTTCCCACCACGCTTGCCCCGACGGCGCTTGGTTTTGTTGTCATCCTTTGGTGCAAGCTTGTTTTCCCCATCATGCTTATCTGTCTTTCCTTTTCCTTTACGCTTAGACCCTTTAGTCTTAGACGTGCCACCCTGGGCGAAAAGGACAGGAGCATTGGTCGCCTCTTGGCGCTCCGATTCTAGCTCAACATGACGAGAAATATCAGAAAAGTTCTTGATATTCTCATTATGTGTCATGATTTGTTTCATGCAGCCCCATGAATCTGGCAGGGATCTGATGACTGCCTGCACTTGCTGCTCATCAGTGAGGGTATTTCCAGTAGCCTTTAAGTCACGTATCATGCTAGAAAGCACCCTTAAGTGCTCATGAATCGTGTGCTTAGGATTTTTGCGATATACCTCAAACTTCAAGACCAAACTTCTAAGTCGAGTGGTGGACGTACCACCAAAATCAAACTTTAGTTGATCCCATAAAGCCTTGGCAGTAGGGTAGCTTTCATATCCCCCAATAAGATCATTGTGCATGCTGCTTAGCATAGTAAAGCGCGCACAACGATCCTTTTTGAACCAAGTCTGATAAGCTTCAAGATCACGGCGATGTTGGGCCGTTTGCCCAACCTCAGGTTCGATCATTGAATTGGTTAATGTTTCCAATAACTCCTGCTCATTCAAGAGATATTGAATTTTCCTATGCCAAATATCATAGTTGGTACCCTCAAGTTTGTCTCCCTTATTTAGGTCAGCAACAACATTTTTGGTGGCCATTATCTATAAAACACAAGGATTGACTTTAGTATTAGCGTTTTGCACATTTCTATTTGTTTCAAAAATAAATTGAAAAGAATTATCCTTCCTTACAAATTTGGACTCGAAAATTTGCTATGCTTATAATCATCACCCAAAAAAACAAGTCTAAATAAACATTTTCAATTACTTTTAAACAAATTTCTACTTAGAAAACACAAAGTTTCCAACCAAACAAAAGTTTGCGTAGTTTCATAAAAGCGCATGGGCCTCTCATAGATTTAAAATTGGGAATCCATTTAATAGGTTAACCAATGAAAGTCCACCGAAAAAATGTGACCAGGTAAGTTTCGGGAGTAGTGGTGGAGATGAACTCGCTTAAATACCATTTCCTCTTAAACACCAAAGGTGTTTCCTTAAAAAACTTGCCTAGACATCACACATTTTTGGGTAGTCAATTCCACCAGTATAACCCATAAATTAACTCAACCAATCCTAAGTCCATATTTTGGCATGCTAAATATGAACAACTTAATAACATATTTAGTTTCTAAATGACATGTCATTATGTTGCAACTTCATAAACAAACAATTATTCATTTATTCCAAGTGATACTTAGCCAAAAGATTTTTAGAAAATAGACGGGAGGAGTCCACGATTGGATTCCATATGTCTAAGATGAAGCTCTACAAAGGACATACGTGCTCTCACGCGCCTTCAAAGAGGATGTGTTCACAAAGAACACTGTTCACGAAGAACACTATTCATCTTGCTGAAATTTCCAGAAACAATTTCCAGATTTTCATGATCATTTGGTCATCTTTGGAGACCTCTATCTCCTTCGTTATGCATCCAAATTACGCATATGATATATCATTGGAAAGCTCATGCAACAGAGAATATGCTTGGGCAAAGAAACAGCATAGAAAAACAGTTTAACAGCATACAAACATGCTCTAAAAAAACTCGAAAAACAAACTGTTTTTCATGCTATTGGATTTCAATTTTCTCCTAAACCACTCCTTTATTTTGTACGAAAATTTAAAGGTAAGTTCTCATCACATAGAGGAACATACTTCATGGAAAGAAAACATCAAAAAACAATCAAACAAAAACGAAGTTTCTTGGTTCATGCTTTCACGGTAGTTCTTGCGGAAGAAAAAACACATTCTCATGCATCATTCAACATGGCGAAAAGCAAGCATACCTGGCTCTTAATACCACTGTTAATAATCGTTAATATATATTCTCATGCATCTATTTATAGGAGTTGTTTTAGCTCATCTCAAGAGAGCATAAAACATGCATTAGTGCTTAGGTTGGTAGTGCCTTAAAACAAGGTTTAGTGCCTCAAAACAAGGATTAGTGTAGTGCCATAAAACAAGGATTAGTGTAGTGTCATAAAACAAGGCTAAGTGCCTTAATTTGTGTAGTGCCATAAAACAAGGATTAGTGCATAATCATTGTTTTATTACATCTCCCACTCACCCACATAGGGTGTGATAATAACCTTGTTTTATTACATTTGCAAAGAGTTTCATTCGTTCAAGAGCCACTTGCAAGTTTTGGCGTACTTGGCGAAGGACAAAATCACTATCCTTGAGGGCAGTGTCAACTTCATCAACGACTGATGTCCCTGGAATATAAGAGGAAATAGAGGGTGGTGGTTTGTCATAAACTGCCTCATAGGGTGTCATGCAGATGGCAAAATGATTAGTGGAATTGTACCACCATTCCTCCCAAGGAAACCACTGGATCCAGGAAGCTTGTTTCTTTCCCACAAAACATTGCATGTAGTGTTCCAAGGAATAATTGAGGACTTCATATTGACCATCCAATTAAGGGTCATATGCATAGCTATGGCAAACTTGCGTACCCTGTGTTTATCGAACAGTGCTTTACTCAAGTAAGCAATGGGATGGCGATCTTGAGATAAGATGGCACCTATTTCCCCATTAGACGCATCACATTCTACCACAAATGTTTTGGAGAAATGAGGTAGTGCAAGAATAGATGTAGTGGTCAGTGTTGTGAATTAATACTAACTCACTTCCGCTTAGGACCTTGTTGTTGATGAACTTTGTGACCAACTCAATGATGGATGAGTCTTACACACACACAGAAATTTAACCAAGAAAGAAATGACACAAGTGTTTATAGAGGTTCAGCAAATTGCCTACTTCCTCTTTGGTGATCTCCTTGAGAACTTTCACTAATGAAGATAGGTTACAAACTTTGGTTTACAAAGAAAGGAAACCCCCTTAGAACACTACCCTCACAATCTGTTTCTCTCTCACCCTTGCTCAACACCTTGATACACTTAGAGAACTCTCTTGCTCTCCCCTTGGTATTTTCTGAACTTACAAGTTTTCAGCTTCTCTATACTTTGCACAAACTTATGCACTTAACAACTTAATGTTCTCTTGCTTCCTCTTCCCTCTTATATAGGCCTTGGGACTCCAAGATCAGATATCATTAAGTTATACACGTTCATGCTTTAGTTATCTCTCTTTAGACACCTGTTGTTGGCAGCTCATAAAGCAAGGGACAAAGGATGCTAGCTGCCATCAATCTCTTGAACCAAGAGAGAAAACACTCATGAAACAAGTTATCAATTTGCCAATGTGTTCTCCCAACTTTCCAGCTGCTATGCCACCTTCTAATATCTCAGATTTGATCAGAAATATCCTTGCAAGTCGATAGGAAGTGGTAGCACACCAAGGAAGACTTGAAAACGCGTAGGAATTTGAAACAGCATCGTCTGGGCGACGGTCGCCCGATCCTGGCGACCGGTCGCTTTGTCACAGAATCAATTTTTCGCTCCAGACTTCACCTGGGCGACCGGTCGCTTGTAACTTGCGACCGGTCGCTTTGGCATTTTGCTGAAACCGACGGTCGCCATAACCTGCGACCGGTCGCTGGTTTTTAATATTTTTGTATCTTTTTAATTGAGCCATTTTTCTCAACAGTCAGAGCCAACTTAAGAGCCTTAAATGCCTTGTATGCGTGAACTGTCCACTTGAAATTGTCCTTGCGCAGCATGTTGGTTAGGGGTTTGGAAATGAGCCCAAAGTTACGAACAAATTGTCATAATAGTCGGCTAATCCCAAAAATCCTCGTAAACCCTTTCATTGTACTAGGCTTAGGCCATGCCTCAATGCGATGAATTTTCTTGTGATCTACCCAACGTCCTATGCTGTGATAGTATGCCCCAGGTAATCCACAAATTGTTGGATGAAAGAACATTTGGATCTCTTCACCTTTTAAGATCAAGTAAAGGCAAATTAATATTAACTTTACTCAAAATATCATAAATCTCTTTAAAAACCTTATCTTGCTTTGTTTTCTTAAGACGGCCTGGAAATGGAATCGGTGGAACATATGGAGCGGGTGGCACATATCTATTTTCTTGAAGATGTGATGGCACGAATTTGTCATCCCTTTTATGCAATTAGAATCGTTGGGTTCCTGAAAATCTGATTTGGTCTTAGGAGATTGAGAAGTTTTGGGTTGTTTTCCTTCTGTAGTAGTAGTCTCCTCCTCTTCATCTTCATCCTCTACAAACACAACACCATTTGAAATATTAGAACCAACTTTGTTATCAACAATCTTATCTGATTTGAGCACATGTGCATATTAAATAATTACCAATAATGTTATGAGGATAACTATTTGATGTGAGCTCCAAAGTGTCATTAATATTCAGTGTAAGTAATATTATCGAGATATTCATCTTCATGGGTAATATTCTACTGAATATCCCATGTTCACGGTAATCTAATAAAGTCATTAATGATAGTTAATATGGTTCGTAAATATCCACCGTGCTCTTTAGAATATATCAATGTATATTAGTTCCAGATAAATATTAACCATCCACCCTGTTTCAACCGATGATACCATGTAAGATTATCCATAATACCCATCAACCAGGGTATACGATGAACTCTAATAATACCCATTGGTTGGGCCAAACAATATTATTGGCGCCCGTCACTAGCAACGCAATTATAGATTGATACAATGGATATTAATCAGTCTTGTAGGTACCATCTGACATATTAGGTTTATAGTATATTATAACATGGATTATGGTTGACACAACCGTGGTGCAATGGCGACGGAGGAAAAATTAACAGGAACGCCATATAGTACCCCACACAAGTCATAAGGGCCAGGGTAATATGGCCAAGTAGTATATTATAACAGGGATGTTGAAACGCACATCTAGAAATTTCTTATTAATTATTTTATTGTGTATATTATGTCCATAATGTAAAACTACGATGTTTTCCTCCTATGTGCATATTATGTAAATATTTATGTTCATAATCTAAAATTACGATGTTGTGTAGAATGAAAATATTATTTTACTAAAATTATTTGAGATTTTCCTGTTAATGTTGGATTTTCTTTGAATAATATTTATATATATAGATTAATGTGTGGGTAATTAATTGAATAAGAATCCCCCTAGCTCCTAAAGTTCATAGACGAGCCTCCCTGCACTACGCGCGACTTACAAAGTTTCGTAAATATTTTTTTCGCAATTGTATTTATATAGATGTCTGTTTCAACAGTTTCATATTTTAATTGCGCGCGTGTGATAAATCGTCGTCTTAAAAATTTTCCTTTATCGCCCGTATTTTTCTAGACGTCCATCTTAGCAGTTTCTTTTTTTTCTTTTATAATTGTTAGGCAAAAAATGTAATAAGTAATTAAAATTCACCCAACATAATTTCACTCTCGTCCCTTACCAGACATGAGTTTTATTTAAGTACGACCCATTCAAAACAAGTGTGTCCCTTAATTACAATCCCTCATTAAAAAGAGAACACTCTTTGATTCCAACATGGATTAAACTTAAGTGGGCGATTTGTGTGTTTGTATAAGTTTGCAGCTGCACCTAGGTTAACCCTAGGTTGACTACATACTCCTTTTGGGGATCAAGCCACTCGTAATTCTTTGGAGAATTTGATTGGACTTTCAAGGAATGAATGACCCCTTGAAAGAATTTGTGGTGTGAGAAATATTTTTTGAAATTTGGATGAATGTGGTTGGACCAGGGATTCAATTTGATTTTGTGGTTCGAAAAGTGTTTGGGGCGAATTTGGTTAAGGTAAACTAGGGATTCTGTTTGGACTTGCGGTTGTATATGGATTGAATTTCCAAATTGCCTACGTATCTTTGGCGGAATCAAACCTGACGTAGTTCTAGAAAGAAATTAATTGGTAAGTATGGCCCACTAATTGAGAATTTGTGTTTGAGAGATTTGAATTTGATCTTATTGAAATTTGCACGGATAGATGACCCATGAGAAAATTTGGAATGGTTTTGTACCTCCAAATAAAATTCACAGGCATTTTAATGAGCCCATCAATTTACTCACATATGGTTTTAAGGATTTAAAAATTAATCCATTAACCACATAATTTATTTGGACCACCCATCAAATATTTTGGGCTTTTGAGAGTTAATGGGTAATTTGTTTTGTCAACCCATCAATTTGTTTATGGGCCTTGACATTTCCATTAGTTGGCCCATAAGCAAAGAGTCCACGTTAGAAAGGATTTGAGAGCCAGCTGCCCATTGAAACCAAATAGATATCTGTTTGGGATAGTAGAGATCAATCCAAAACTGAGTCACTCCCATCTTTATCTGGAGTAGTTCAACTTAACTCAAACTGGACCAAACCATATATCTCTTCAGCCACCCATCAGCCACAATCAATACAGACCTTTGAATTTGAGACGCCAAAACCAAAGAGAAATCAAAACAAGGCTAATCTTTTCCTTTGCTCATTTCTGCGAGAGTAGACCATATAGTCCACTAACTATTAATTGAAAGTCATCCTAGGCGTAAAAGTTGAGTAACATAAAAAAAGAATCGACTCTTTGTACGCGCCTCACGCACGGTGCCTAACCTTGCGTCTTCTCCCCATTTCGTTGGCGGCTGGGACCTGCTTTTCCGGCAATTTCCTAGCCTTTCTGAGCTTCTCTCCTACGTCTTCAGCTGTGGTTCTTGGATCCATGGAGGAACTTTCACCTGGTGGTGCTTGTAAGCAACATCGGTTCTCTAAGCGTGTTCAGACCGTGGAAGATTGCGATCCTGAGCTTGATCTTGACTCTACCCCAATTTTAGATCCGATGCAAGATCTTGAGTTGCCTTCGCAGAAGAGCTCGTTTGTGGGTGCTGGCAGCTTTAGGGATAAGCTGATGAACAAAGTCAATTTGGTTTAAAATGTGGGTATTGATGTCGATTCCCTTGATGATAATTATGCTGATTGTTGCGTAGATTCAGCTGCACCAAAATGGATTCAGCTGCATCCTCAACTTGTGATACTCGCAAGTGCACGAACCGTTGGTAGTTTAGCGTATGTAAGTGCGAGGTCGATTCCACAGGGATTGGTGATTGAATGATCCAATTCAATTTTCCTACACAAAACAAAAATGAAAACAAAAGATACAAAACAAGAAGAAAGAATGTACATTACAAGAAAAATAAATTACAACTAAGAGAACATTAAAGAGAGAATTTGAGGAAGGAAGGAAAGTGTTTGAGAGCTTTAGAGAAGGGATTTTGGAAAAGAAGAGACATGTGTTTGAGAGATTTGGAGACTTTTGGAAGAGTAAGGAAAATGTTTGGGAAGCTTGAGGATTTTGTGAACTTGGAGAATTTGAGAACTTAGAGAAGGGAGGAGAAAGTGTTTGAGAAGTTTAGAGAATTTGATGAAGGAATGGGAGAAGTGTTTGGGAACTTGAGAATTTTGGAAGAGTAAAGAAAGTGGTGTTTGGGAACTTTGTGGATTTTGGAAGAGCATGTGTTTGAAAGCTTTAGAGAATTTGATGAAGGAAATGGGAGAAGTGTTTGGGAAGTGTTTGGAGAAGAGAGTGTTGAAGAATTTAGAAGAAGAGAAAGGAAAAGTAGAATGATCTTATTACAACAACTGAGAGCTACAAAGGGAAACTAAGAGAATTTGAGGGAGAGAAGGGAAGGGAGCTCTAGAGAAGTGCTTGAGAGCTCCCCTCCTTGGGGTGTGATTACAAGCTTAGAGAACTTCCCTATTTATAGGCCTAGGGGAAGTGAAAATCTGAATTATACAATAGGTTTACCTACCACACTCACTTCACCAACTTACAACACTTAATTTACCTAACACACTATTACATTTGAAAACAATTCCTCTTGTCTTTAGGCTTAGTGTTGCAACTCCCACTTCATCATCTTTTGGCTCATTTGGCTGCTGCAAAATTCCACTCAAATATAGGTATTGAATATGCTTCACCAAACTTTCCCACAATCAACAACACTTCATCATGCATATGTCATGCATGACAATGCATTGGAGCCAGCTTGTGGGCTCGTTTTGGGCTTGTGGCTCCAGTCTGAAAAATCTGGAAAAATATGGATCTTGAAGCTCTTTGTCTTATCTTTCCAAGCATATGCAGCCCAACTCAAGGAAAAATCGGAAAGGCCTTCAAATGTGATTTTTGGCCCAGTAACGCAGATGCTGCCGAATTTGACCTTAAGTTGCCAAAACATGTATAACTTTCTCTAGAAGACTCGGAATCATGAACCGTAAAATTCTACAGAAACTAGACTTCCGTATCTTTCCAATGATGTATGGATAATTATCTGGTTCTTCTTGAGCAAGTACAGTACAATCCGTGAAGTTGACTGATCTGCAGACACCGTTTTGAGCTAACTTGTCTCCAAAATGCAATTAGTGAGTCTCAAGCTTATAACACTGAAACAAACACAAAACTTATTAAAAGCACAAGTTTAACTCAAAAACATAACCAAATCATAAGTTAAAAGGGTACAAAATAATATACAATTATGAACCGATCAAATACCCCCAAACCTAGATTTTGCTAGTCCTCGAGCAAAACAAACGGAAAACAAAGATAAAAATAAAACAAGAAGTTAACTAGACCACTTTCGTAGGTAACTCGATTGCATTTAGCGTATGCAACAAGCCTTTAAACCTCTAGGCATCCCTAGTAGGAGGAGTTGTGTCTCCTGAGGGTTTAACAGATTGAGATACCCACAAACGTTTTTCTAACTCTACAAAATAAAATGGTTAGAAAACTTATTAGATTTGTTAGTCCTTAAGCAAAAACAAAAAAACAAAAACAAACATAAATACATTAACAAAAACAAAACAAAAAAAATAAAATAAAACGAACTCAAAACTATTTTTCCCGAACATTTTCTGAAGAGAAATGACTCATGCACATGACTTAAACGTTTTAACAATGAAAGATCAGTTTTAGACATTATTTACAAAGCGGCAAAGTTCAAAACAGAATATGCTCAAAGTGTAGTAGTGTGAAAGCCAAATGCAACAAATTTCCCAATCTTAGTTTTCACACAATTTCAAAAATCATACAAAGCATAAGTTCAACTTCAAATCTCACCAAAGTTGTCCTCTCACAAATGAATCACTCAGAAGAGGGCTATAATGCAACACTCAGTTATAAACATGAGATTAGAGTTAAACCATAAAGACTTAACTCGCAATAGAAAGATGAAGAACTTGCATTAATATGATCTCAAGAAGGATGCCAAACACTTAAAAGTAAGAAAATGGATGCAATTCAACCACATGACATTTAAGATCAATTTAGGTCTTTAGTAAAGGTTGTAATTGGGCCAAGGGTGTAAGGTGAGTAAGAAATGAAAGGTATGGATAATACAAAGTCCAAGGAACTCACAATGTAAGAGCATAAAATAATTGTTTACAAGATTTCGAATCATCACGATTAGATTTTTTCTTTTACATGATCAAAACTCCTTATACCTTCATTTACATTTATTCATACTCCTTTCCTTTAATTGAACAAACACCAATTTATTTTGAAGGCCCAAAAATGAAATTTCACTCAACCACCACTTAAAGTTTCTCTTTTCTTTCACCAATTGTGTGAATTTTTTTTTTCCTTCGAAATGTAACACCCATTCCCAAACTTAGTATGAAAAACACATCCCAATTTAAGCTCATGAGTTCCTTAGAAAGGTAAATATTTGTTTTTCAGGCTAAGGCGAGGACATAAAATTGGTAAATGAAAGAAAAGGTTTACATGTAGGCTCAAAGTGGTTAACAATGGAAAATCATGCTTAAGCATGCATAAGGTTAGCTTGAAAGGCACAAACGACCCAAAGAATGCCTTAATATCATTTCTTTAAATGTCATGAAATCAAATTGCACAAGAATGAATGACTTTTAAGTGTTCAACCAAATCAATGAATAATGAGATCAAACAACAACTTAGATGACAAGAAATTAAGAGTATGTGTATAACACTCATGAAATGAAGTACAAGGCTCAAAAGCTCACTTTATATGGTTATATAAGTCTAATTTATGCTTGATATAATTCTTTAGATCATGCAAATCCTTTAATTGGAAAATTATGAAACAAATGGCAAGTGCAAAGGTTTCGAACATATCATGATAGAACAATGCCAATTTTATTTTATTTTTAATAAAGAAAAAAAAACACTAAAATAAAATGAAATCCAATTTTTATTTAAGTCATGCAAACATTTATCACTATCTCATCATAAGTGTTCGGAAAGTGACTCAAAACAAAAACAAAACAAAACAAGACTCAAATAGAAGAAATACAAGCAAAAAAAAATTAATTTTTTTTTTTAAATTAAGAAAAAAACAAATACATGCTAAACTCCAATACCCCCAAACCTAGAAATGAACATTGTCCTCAATGTTTGAAAATTAGCCATAAACAATGTCATAACAGCAAATGAAATGTATTAAAGCAAATAAAAATTACAAAACACACAAAAATAAAATAAAATAATTACAAAATAAAAATTACAAAATAATCAAACAAATATAAAATTAAAAAAAAAAACGAAACAGTAAAACACTCAAAACAGTAAGCCCTAACAGATAGTCTTACACAAACTGAAACCCAAACAATTGAAAGCCCAACCCAAAATGAAATTAACCCAACAACGGTAAAACCCGACCCAAAATGAAATCTGAAACCCACATGTTTTAATTTAATTTTTTCTTAAAAAGATAAAACGTGAATTGGATTTTGAAACATGGGTCTTAATTTCGTCTCGGTTCAGTGTAAGGGACCAACGGACAGGGCGAGACACATGTCGACGCATAGAGGCGCCGCAGACTCCACAAGCAGAAATTACGGGGCTATGGAAAGGAGCGACGACTTTGCTGAACGCGTCCGTTCAGACAAAGCAAGTCGTGACAAATGAGTTGGAAACGGTTGGAAAGTGAGATGGTTGTGGGACTCGAGGAACGCTGGAGATTCAGAAAATGCTTACGCTGCACTGGCTAGGGTTTTGTGAAAGACTATGTCTATAAGAAAGAAAAAGAAGGGGAAAAACACAAACGCAAAAACACACAAAAGAGAAAACAAGCAAGAAAAAGAGAGAAAGAAAAAAAAGTGAGAAATCTATGGCTTCTTCCTACCCATTTTCCTTGGATCTCAACCTAGCTCCACCGACTCAAACACGAGGACAAGCAGTAGCACCAGTATGGATGCCCTACTTTGCTTCCGCACGGGGGCCTGTGACCGTCAATGACTCAATACTCCTGGACAACGATGTTGCCATTGGAGTTGGCAGAAATTTGGTGACTCCTAAAGATATACGTGTGTTCGGGACAAGGGATGACAATCGGGTCATGAGTGATGCCCTGGCACTGAGCATGCAGAGTCCAGCATGTGTCGCAAGTTTGGTTCATCGCCTACTTGCGAAGTCCCATGAGGTAGAGGTGCTGAAAGGTCAGTTGGCGGCGGAGCAAGGATGGTTGAAGAGTGTCAGAGTGCTATAAAAAGCTTGAAAAGGGAGCGGTCAAGGATAGTGGAGGTGAATCGACACCAGCTAGAAGTGTTGCGAGACGAGAATAAGAACCTATCAAAGATGGTAGAGTTGTACTCTCGCGACATGCGAAAACAGCTGGAAGACCTAGACCGACCGGGTAAACGCAAGAAACCAGATCGCGAGAGTAGTTACGCTGAAGCTAAGATTGCGATCTTTGGGAGCTCAAGTGATGAGCCCCAAGAGGCTGTGCGTGAAGCCCCGAAGAGGACAGCCAGAGGGCCAAACTCAAAGCTCCTATGATCGAGACACCGAAGGCCAAGAAGAAATGATTTCAGTTTTTATTTATTTAATTTTAAAGTGTATGTTTTTTTTTTTTTAAAATGGGAAATAAAAAGTTATGTTATCTCAAAGACACGAACGACCCTAAATTTAAAGAACGACGATCAAACAAAAAACATGAAAACCCAAACATGCATTTTATTTTTAGTTAAGTAAACACACAAGTAACTGCTTATTTTAAGAGAAAAACTTAAGGATGACCAGTTAAGGGCCTCAGAAAACACAGCCAGGGGATCCGGGAAGGTTGGAGGGGTCACAATGGTCCCGCTTAAAACCCTAACTTCTTAGACACCGAAGGTGTCGCCTTAAAGAACTCCTAGACACTGTATAGACTGCGATTGCTCACTGGAGTTACCAAAAGTTTAGCTCCTTCAAAGAATATCTTATGAGTTTTAAATTATACTACATAATTAAATAAAAACAAAATAAATAAATAAAAACTGAAATAAACACACAATTCAAACAAGAATTTAAAAGAAGAGTTGAGATTCTTGCACCAGGTGTCCAAGACGCATCTTTAATTTTGTCTCTTCTTCCAATTACATTATTAAGAAACCTGTCAAACAAGAAGAAAACAATTTGAAAATAAAATAAAATAAAATAAAATAACAACTGAAAAAGCAAAAACACAAACATCAGAAAAAGAGGGAGGTAAAAGTAAGTGGAAGTGTAGACATGCTCCCTTTTTTAAAAAACGCGCTCGCAATTTGCGGCAGAAATGAAGGGATTCGAGATAAAAGAGCACAGGATAGCACCCTCGAGATCCGAAGTGCTTTCGGCTCCCTTGTCTGTATAAGTCTATTTAAACTCGTTTTGGTGAAGTAGAAGAGCACCTCGCATTTCTTCCTGCCAATTCAGAGAAAAAACATCAAAAAATCCAGAAACAAAACAATGGCATCTTCATGCACTCACCTTGATGATCTCAACCTTGAATTGACCCTTGCGCCACCGAATGCGCAGATAAGGGCTCGTCCAAACCCTGTCTTCCCAAACTCCACATATCATCACGGTACGGCCTCAAACTCTGCTGAGGTAATACCGAAACCTTTCTGAGGCAGTGCCGAACAGAGAGCAGCGCTGGAAGGCATGATTAGCAGCAAGCTCACTCCGACAGATCATCTGCATGTGGCAAAGAGGTCTGACAAGGCAGCAGTGGAGGAGTCCCACAATTTAACGGTGCTCCACGCGGTCTCGGCTACCAATTTGGGCATGCGATTACTGGCAAGAACACGGGAGTGTGCCGCCCTCAGCGAGGAAGTAGCTTTTTTGAAGGCTATGGTGGCGGACTCCAGAAGCGGCTCTCCTTGCCAATCAGCATGTGGAAGCATTGCAGAAAAAGAATGAGGACCATGTGGAGCTGCTGGAGATTCTGCAAGTAAGAGAGAATAGAGGCATGCCATGAAGATGAAGATGAAGATGATGAAGATGTTGTTTTTATTTTTAATTTACTTGAATGTTTTTTTTGTTTTTTAATTTTAACTTTTTTTCTTTGTTTGTAATGCAGTGTTTGAGTGAAATAAAAATATGTTTTTAACACTCAGAAATAAACTAACTAACCACACCACGTAAATAAATACATAAACTAACTTAACAAAACAAAAAAAGAGAAAGCAAATAAGTTCCAAATTGATTTTTTTTAATTTATTATTATTTACAACTAACTGACCACACAAAGAAAAAAAAGAAGAAGTTCCAAATTGCAATTTACAAGGAAAAATAAATAAAAACTCAAATTTTTTTTTTAAAAAATTTGTTTTGTTTTGTTTAAAACACACAAATATACAAGCAACTCATGGATGACCAGTTAAGGGCCTCAGAAAAACACAGCCAGGGGATCCGGGAAGGTTGGAGGGGTCACAAAGGTCCCACTTAAAACCCAAACTTCTTAGACACCGAAGGTGTCGCCTAAAGAACTCCTAGACACTGTATTTTGACGGAGACGCTCATCTGGAGTTACCACGAGTCAGCTCATATAAAAAATCTTTTTAATTTTTTTTAATAAAAGAAATAGAAAATTAAAATTACTGAAATAATAACAAAACAACTAAAGAGAAGGGATTGGAATACTCCCCCTTGAAGCGATTAGGTCGAGCGTGATGCATTTGGAGGTCGCGACTTCTCCCACTACTCCACACTCCCCATTCTTATGATTGAGGTTACCATCTCTCTCCATTTTTATTAAGCTGACATTACTTGCTAAAACAAACACAGAAGACTTGAAACGGAATTAAAGGATTAGGAAATAAAAACTAAAATGGAAAGGAAAATCAACACATGTCCAATTTCATGCTTCAAAGTAACAAGCAGCAAAGTAAATCAAACTAGCTTATGAAGTTCGTTCTTTCTCAAATATGATTATCCATATGGTGTGTGGTTTTAATCAAGTATTCAGAAAAAGAATTTAGCTATGGTGTTTAGTCTAAACACAAATTCCGAACCCATTAAGAACAAGAAGAACAATAAAGAACCAAGTAGAATTTAAACATGGTGTTTGTCTTCAATATCTACCCATTCATTCACTAATCAGTCCAAGAGTCATATGGTGTTTATGTAAACTTGAACAAGATATTTAATTAAGAGCAAGTGAATGAAACCATAAACTAGAAATAATCAACATGCTACTTGAACCTTTTTGTTTTTGGGTGTTGTGTAAGCTGGGACTCAAACCAAGTTCTCTTGCTTGTCAGGCAATTGTCCTTGTCAGTTGGACTACAAACACAACTTATCAATTAACCTCATTAACTTTAAAACATGAAACTGTGCAGTTAAACAAAAGATAAAAATAAATAAAAAGTAGAAAAACCAAATAGAATCAAACAATGTTACCGATCCCGGCAACGGCGCCAAAAACTTGTTGCGTAGATTCAGCTGCACCAAAATGGATTCAGCTGCATCCTCAACTTGTGATACTCGCAAGTGCACGAACCGTTGGTAGTTTAGCGTATGTAAGTGCGAGGTCGATTCCACAGGGATTGGTGATTGAATGATCCAATTCAATTTTCCTACACAAAACAAAAATGAAAACAAAAGATACAAAACAAGAAGAAAGAATGTACATTACAAGAAAAATAAATTACAACTAAGAGAACATTAAAGAGAGAATTTGAGGAAGGAAGGAAAGTGTTTGAGAGCTTTAGAGAAGGGATTTTGGAAAAGAAGAGACATGTGTTTGAGAGATTTGGAGACTTTTGGAAGAGTAAGGAAAATGTTTGGGAAGCTTGAGGATTTTGTGAACTTGGAGAATTTGAGAACTTAGAGAAGGGAGGAGAAAGTGTTTGAGAAGTTTAGAGAATTTGATGAAGGAATGGGAGAAGTGTTTGGGAACTTGAGAATTTTGGAAGAGTAAAGAAAGTGGTGTTTGGGAACTTTGTGGATTTTGGAAGAGCATGTGTTTGAAAGCTTTAGAGAATTTGATGAAGGAAATGGGAGAAGTGTTTGGGAAGTGTTTGGAGAAGAGAGTGTTGAAGAATTTAGAAGAAGAGAAAGGAAAAGTAGAATGATCTTATTACAACAACTGAGAGCTACAAAGGGAAACTAAGAGAATTTGAGGGAGAGAAGGGAAGGGAGCTCTAGAGAAGTGCTTGAGAGCTCCCCTCCTTGGGGTGTGATTACAAGCTTAGAGAACTTCCCTATTTATAGGCCTAGGGGAAGTGAAAATCTGAATTATACAATAGGTTTACCTACCACACTCACTTCACCAACTTACAACACTTAATTTACCTAACACACTATTACATTTGAAAACAATTCCTCTTGTCTTTAGGCTTAGTGTTGCAACTCCCACTTCATCATCTTTTGGCTCATTTGGCTGCTGCAAAATTCCACTCAAATATAGGTATTGAATATGCTTCACCAAACTTTCCCACAATCAACAACACTTCATCATGCATATGTCATGCATGACAATGCATTGGAGCCAGCTTGTGGGCTCGTTTTGGGCTTGTGGCTCCAGTCTGAAAAATCTGGAAAAATATGGATCTTGAAGCTCTTTGTCTTATCTTTCCAAGCATATGCAGCCCAACTCAAGGAAAAATCGGAAAGGCCTTCAAATGTGATTTTTGGCCCAGTAACGCAGATGCTGCCGAATTTGACCTTAAGTTGCCAAAACATGTATAACTTTCTCTAGAAGACTCGGAATCATGAACCGTAAAATTCTACAGAAACTAGACTTCCGTATCTTTCCAATGATGTATGGATAATTATCTGGTTCTTCTTGAGCAAGTACAGTACAATCCGTGAAGTTGACTGATCTGCAGACACCGTTTTGAGCTAACTTGTCTCCAAAATGCAATTAGTGAGTCTCAAGCTTATAACACTGAAACAAACACAAAACTTATTAAAAGCACAAGTTTAACTCAAAAACATAACCAAATCATAAGTTAAAAGGGTACAAAATAATATACAATTATGAACCGATCATCTGATCTAACTGATGTAATGGTGTCTCGTGGTGATAAGGGACCTAGTATCCAATTCTCTAAGAGAGCAATGGATCGCATCTGTAAACCTTGGAAGAATGCTTTAATTGTGAAATTGCTTGGTAGGTCGCATACCTATAACTATATTCATGATCGTTTGCAACAGAAATGGAGTTTGAAAGGTGGGTGGAAGCTAGTGGATTTGGTGAATGACTATTTTGTAGTGAAATTTGATTTAGAGGAGGATTTGAATTTTGTTTTGACTGAGGGACCTCGGAGTATTGCTGGGAGTATCTGGTTTTGCAAGTGAAGGCCTGGGTTTTGTCCATCGACGGAGCATCTCACTCGAATAGCGGCTTGGATTAGAGTATCAGCTATTCAACTTGAGTGCTTCGATGTTTGGGCTTTGAAGAGGATTGGAAATTTATTGGGTAAGTTTCTTAAGATTGATGCTCTGACTCCTGCCTCTAAGAATAGGGGTAAATTTGCTCGGCTATGCATGGAATTGGACCTCACGAAACCTCTTGATGCTTTTATTCAAATTAACCAAGTGTGGTATAACATAAAGTATGAAGGTCTTCATGATATCTGTTATTTGTGTGGCCATTATGGGCATAAAAGGGAGCATTGTACTTTGAAAGAGAAGTTTGCCTCAGGGCAGGCCTGGGGCAAATTCTTCTACTGCTGCTCTGGAGGTGGGTGCAGATATTGTTATGGGTCAAGAAGAGAATAGTAAGGAGCTAGAAAATCTTCGAGGCCCATGGATGAATGTCCCACCACGGAGGTGACCAAAGAATATGTCTAAGGGGATGGGTAATCAAGGATCTGGCTCTAAGAACCCAAGCTCTTGATTTGATGCTTTGAGGAAGGTTAGTGAAGATTTTGGTTTTGATAGTGTTGATTCTGGTGGATTGGCAGTTCAAGGAACTGCAGGGAAGTCTTATGTTTCTAAAAATGGTGCTGGTTTTGAAAAGAAAGTTTGGACTAAAGCTAGGCAAACTAATGTTGGGAACATGGTTGTGCTTGGTGATATTTCTAATAAGTCTGGTAAATCAAAGGATTCAGGTTTATTTGGTGCTAAAACAATTGTGGGTTTATTTGGGCTTTCTAAAAGTAGTGTGAGTGCTAAAGGCAAGAAGGTTGTGGATGAGAGCAGGGCTCCTATTTTCAACTCTGAATACTCACATGGATACCTAGGGTAAGGGTCAGAGTTTGTTCCAGGAGAAGGGTGTCTATATATTTGGACACCAACCTCCAAATATAGCTAATAATGGTGATCATCTTGGAATTGATTGTGATCCTGAGGATGATGAGGACTCTGTTGCTTCTTCTCTTCATAGTGGTTAACCTTTTGATGAAGAGATGGATGTCTCAACAGGTAAGGTGAATGATTCCAGTGGGAATGTGGTAAGCAATGCCTTCAACAATGTTGAAGGTGGGCCATTTGGCTTTGGATTGTAGGGTGTAGTCCTTGAGGTTTATTTTTCTGTTGTTGTTTGTTGATGGATATTCTATGTTGGAATGCTAGAGGTGATGCTTGCACTAAATTTAGATACACTATGATGGAATTGATTCGTGTTCATCGTGTTGATATTTTGTTTGTCTGTGAGCCGAGAATTGGGGGGTGAAAGCTCTTGATGTGGTGAAGTCGCTGGGGTTTTCGTGCTTTGAGGTGGTTGATCCCATTGGTTTTTCTGGCGACCTTTGACTCTTGTGGAATGATAATAAGGTCAGCGTTGAAGTCATTGGTACTACTAATCAAACTATTTCTGCCTCTATTGCTTGGCCTGGTCAAAATCCTTGGTTGTTCACTGCAATTTATGCCAAGTCTTGTAGTTCTAAGAGAGAAAAGTTATGGGATTACCTGAATTTTGTCTCTGAATGTCACCAATTGCCTTGGATTCTTGCTGGGGACTTTAATGACATGCTGAATTATGATGATAAGTTAGGGGGAGCTCCTCTTTGTAGACTTAAAGGGTTCAGAAGTTGGTTTGATGATAATGGTATGATTGATCTTGGGTATTCTGGTCCTAAATTTACTTGGAGTAATAAAAGGGTTTATGAAACAATTGATCGAGCTGTTTGTAATGTTCAGTGGCGAAGGCTTTTTGCTGAGGCTTTTGTTAAGCATTTGCAGAAAACCAAATCTAACCATTGTCCTATTAAGATAAGCTTTAAGTCTAGTTTCTCTTCGTCGCCTAGTGTGCGTCCTTTTCCGTTTGAGGCTATGTGGTTGAAACATGACCACTTTAAGGATTTTCTTAATCAGCAATGGGTTCTTTTTGATGGGTCTGTTTTGGATAAAACTTGTGCTTTGGTGAAGCCTTTGTTACTTTGGAACTCTAATGTTTTTGGGCACTTAAGGCAAAGAAAGGCTAGGCTTTTAGCTCGTTTGGCTAGTATCCAGAAATCTATTTGTCAAGGCAGTAATCGTTTCCTTGATAATCTGGAAATCTCTATTAGTGATGAGTATAATGGTGTCCTTAAGCATTAGGCTTTGTTTTGGCATCAAAAGTCTCGTGTGAAGTGGCTGCAAGAAGGTGATCGAAATACTAAATTCTTTCACCTCTCCACCTTAATTAGAAGACGCAGAAACAAGATTGAAAGATTGAAAGGGGATAAAGGGGAGTGGATTGAAGGGGCTATTGGTCTTAAGGAGCTTGCTGATAATTATTTTTTGGGGTTGTTTGTTCATGAGCAACGTAGTTGCATCAGTTGGGATCTTCCTAAGTTGTTTCCTAGTATTGAGACTGTTGATTTGGCCAATCTTGTTAGAAGTATTGATTTTCTTGAGGTCAAAGAGAATTTGTTTCATATTGGTGGTCTAAAAGCCCCTCGGGTTGATGGGTTTCCTGCGTGTTTCTTCCAAAATCTGTGGGATCTCTATGGGAATGACATTTATACGATGGTTTGCCAAGCTTTTGTCTCCTACAATATTCCAGAAGGTTTGAACTCTACCTTGATCTCTTTGGTTCCTAAAGTTGATAATCCTTCTTCCATGGTGCAATTTAGGCCCATCAGTTTGTGTTGTACCTTATATAAAGTCATTTCTAAGGTTTTGGTTGCTCGTTTGAGGCCTGTTATGCCTGGTTTGATTAGCCCTAATCAGGTCAGCTTTGTGTCGGGAGGCACATTACTGATAATATCCTTATAGCTCAAGAGTTAATGCACAAGTTTAGGAATGCTAAGGGGAAAAAAGATTTTATAGCGTGGAAGATTGACCTTTCTAAAGACTATGACATATTGAATTGGTGGTTTATTTAGTTTGTGCTTAAAGAAGTTGGGTTGCCTCCTTTGATTGTCCAATTAATTCTGCGTTGTGTCTCCTTTGTTAAGTATCAGGTTTTGTGTGAATGGTGAACTGATTGAGCCTTTTATTCCTCAAAGTAGCATTAGACAAGGCGATCCACTCTCTCCTTATCTTTTTGTTCTTTGCATTAAGAAGTTGTCCCACATTATTTTTGATGCTGTTAGAAGAAAGAAGTGGAAGCTAGTCAAGTCGTGCCAATCTGGTCCTATGGTTTCGCACTTATTTTTTGCAGATGATTTGGCTCTTTTTGCTGAGGCTAGCTCCCAACAAGCTAGGGTGATGAAGGGTTGCTTAGAGTTGTTTTGTATTGCCTCTGTTAGGTCTTAAACTTTGATAAATCTGCTGTTCTTAACACCTGTAAGGATGTGGCTAAAGAAATCAGTCTCATATGTGGTTCCCCTCTTACTGAGAACTTAGGGAAGTATTTGGGGATGCCTTTACTTCATTCAAGGATCACTAAGGCTACCTATGGTAGGCTGGTGGATAAAGTTCATGGGTAGGTTGTGTTGTTAATATTATGTTAACTCGCAATTGTACGGGGCAATTAGTAGTATAGCAAGACAAGTACGAGGTCGTACCCACGAAGACTGAGAAGTTAAAACTAGTTATGTACTTAGATTACCAAATTCAAGAAAGTAGGACGTTATGTCTAAAACAGAATTTAAAGCAAGAGTGGTTGTGATTGTTGAACAAAATAAGCAAAATGAAATTGCAAACAAACAAAAAAAACAAGTAAACAAATGTAACAGAGAGTGGTTTTAAGAGTTGGAAAACAAATTTGGAGACTAGGGCATTCGAATCACCATAACAATTCAATTTTAGGTTATAAGGAGTCAAGTAATAAGTCTAATTCATATTCAAAGATTGATTCTAGCTAAAGTATGATTAGGCCATGGTGTCTGGTTCTAACCTTGTGTTCCTAATTCCCTAATTTGATCATTTGTTGTCTAACCTAAATTAAGCATTAGGAACCCATTAAGCATACAAGAACAATTTAAACAACCAAGCATGTATCTAATCCCTATTGTCGAATGTCCATACATACTCTTCCTATTCATAGTTCAATTTGAATCAAAGCATGGTGTCTACTCTTGATTCAAACCAAGATAGCTAACATACAAGTTCTAATGGTGATCAATCATTCAAACAAGCATATTAACTGATAAGCATAATGAATAAAAACATGAATCATGAATCAAACTTGAAACTCCAAACTCCAAGCTTATAAACCCAGAATATTCATGTTAGGTTACATCGAAGGCCTAGTTATGAAATTAGCTGCTCATAATGAAAAATAAACTCAGATAGAAATGAGAAAACATAAGGAATGCAATAAGAATAGAAAAACCCCTTTTTCTGAAGTTCTTGTGGTGTCCAAGACTTCTTCAAGTGCTTTTCCACGTCTAATGCTTCTCCAGAGCATGCCCACGTCTAAAATGATGTATGACAGCTAGTAGGTGATTTGGGATGAGTTTGGGTGAGTGGTGAGTGGTGATGGTTGAGAAAGAGGAAATTCGTAGGGAAATTGAAGGGAGGTTTTCTGGAGCCGTTTTGGTGATTTGGGGCAGTTTAGAGTATTGGGTTGCTTGCTAGAGTGTATGGGGTTGATGGGAGTGTATGAGGATGATTTCAAGATGTGTTAATGGAATGATGGAAGTGTGGAGGATGGCTGAAGTGAATTTTGTAGCTTGAAGACTTCTCTATTTATAGGGCTAAGAGGGAGGAACATCATGATGAAATCCAACACCACCATTCCTCCTTTAATACAACTCATAACTCCCACATCATCTTGTCTATGTTAGTGTGGTTGGAATCAATTCCATCCCATACTTCTTTTGCTACACCTCAAGCTTTCTTCACATGGGTTTCCAAAGGTGTTCAATTGTGGCTGCCTTTTGCTGCCAACCCATGTGGGATTTCTTTTGGTTGCTGGAAATAAAAGATTCTTCTGAACCAGTCTTTGTGTATGAAGGCCTGAGGTTTCAATATGTATCCAATGGGGCTCAAATTTGGATATGTCATAATAGACACTCATTGGAACAACTTGTATGAAGAATGTATTCCCATCTGAGCAACACAACTATATGTTTTGGGCCTTGAAAGTTGACTGCCGAAAATAGACTGGAATTGACTCATGGTGTGCATTTTGAAGGGCCCAACGAATTGGGCTTGGATTCATCAATTGATACATTTGAGTAGTCCATCTTACAGTTCAGAATCTCTTCTTTCCAACAACATATTAATTGGGCCAATATAAGTTGGGAGGAGGAAGTTAAGGCCGAAATAAATTGCTAGCTCAGGATGCTCGTTTTTGCACCATTTTGCATCTTTTCCTATCCAAAGCCACAATTTCTACCTAAGGCCCAATGAATTGAATGATAAATAGAAAAGGGATTAAAAGCACAAGTTTAACTCAATAACATAACCAAATCATAAGCTAGAGGGGTACAAAATGATATACAATTATGAACTGATTCAGGTTGGCCTATTGGAAAAGCAAGGTGTTGTCCTTTGCAGGAAGATCTACTCTTATTCAAGCTGTGACTTCTGCAATTCCTATCTATTATATGCAAACTGCTAAGCTTCCTATAAGTGTTTGTGAGGAGCTGGATCAGATTAATAGGAATTTTTTCTAGGGAGGCAGTGAGAAAAGGAATAAAGTTCACTTGTGTCAATGGAATTTGGTGTGTAGGCTAAAGAGTAAAGGTGGGTTGGGGTTTAAAAAATCTCATAATATGAACCAAGCTCTTTTAGCCAAGGTGGGGTGAAGGTTGCTTCATAAGGATGCAGGTTTGTGGGCTAAGATTTTTGAGGCTAAGTATCTCAAAGGTCATTCCATTCTTGACACAGAGTTGATCTCTAGGCAATGATCTTCTTCAACTTGGAAAGGTGTTCTTTTTGGAGCTGAGCTTTTGAATAAAGGTCTGACTTGGATGCTTGGGAAGGGTGATAGTGTGAATTTTTTGAAGGATAAATGGGTTGGTGATGTTCCTCTGATGCAACAAGTTGAATCTATGGAGGGTGTTGATGTTGATTGTCCTGTTTCTCATTTTTTCAAACTTGGTTGGTGGGATCTGGATAAGCTTAGTTTTTTCCTTGCTGAGGATACAGTTCAGAAAATTACTTCTTTGGCTGCTGACTTTGGTGGGAGGTTGGAGGATATTTGAATTTGGCAATATACTGCTAATGGGAGGTTTACTGTCAAATCTGCTTATAATTTGCTGTTTAAACGGCATGATTGGTCTGACCCTTGGTGGAAAGTTCTATGGAAGATGCGAATTCCTCCTAAATTGCAAATTTTTTGTTGGTTGGTGTATCAGGGGAAAATCATCTCTAATGAACAACAGGTGAGAAGACATCTTACCTTTGATTCGACTTGTCAATGTTGTGGTTGCCCATTGAATCTGTGCTTCATATTTTGAGGGATTGTTTTAAAGCTAGGGAGATCTGGTTTCTTTTCCTTAAGGGTAGTGAAGTTGCGAGGTTTTTTCAGGCTGATTTTAAAGCTTGGCTTTTAAGTAATATGTGTTCTAAGTCTGTATATGATCATCAACCTTGGCCTGTGGTTTTTGTGTTTATCTGCTGGTATATTTGGAAATGGAGAAACAACAAAGTTTTTAATGTTGAAGCTGAGTTGCCTTTTCATCCTAAAAAGGATTATTGCTTCTGTTGTTTATGAGTGGCTCCAGGCTTGTCTTAATCCGACCTCCAAAAGGATTCAAGTGTAGGTTATGTTGGCTTGGGAGTCCCTTGTGAATGGTGTGTTCAAGTTAAACGTTGATCGCTCTTGCAAGGGTGGTACTGGCTGTATTGGTGCTGGTGGTATTGTTTGAAATTCCCTTGGGGACTGGATAGGTGGCTTTGCTGTCAACTTAGTTAATGGAAAAACTCTGGATGCTAAGCTCTGGGGGTTATTCTTTGGCTTGAAGCTTGCTGTGGCTAAAGGGGTGGCTAGGCTTTCTATTGAAATGGATTCTATGACTACTGTTCAGCTTATCAAGCAGCATGTTCCTGGTTGTCTTCATCCTTTTGGTGGGGTGATTGCAAGTTGTGTTGCTTTGATGAGTAAATTTGAATCTGTCTGAGCTTACTCATGTTTATAGGGAAAAGAATGCTGTGCTAGATTGTTTGGCAAATTGGAGTTGAATATGAATCTGGGGTCTGCTTTTTTGATGATGCTCCAGTTTGGATTAGCTTTGTTCTTATTGATGACTTGTTGGGGGCTGTGAAGCCTCGGATGATTAGTGTTGGCTAGTTGGGTTTGCTTCTGGGGTTTTCCCCCTTCTTCATAAAAAAAAAAGTCATCCCAGGCGTCACCCTTTTTGTTTTAGTTGGTTACTTTTACTTTTTTTGGTTTTAACTGAATACTTGTCTCTTCTTTTTCCTTGCTTTTTGTTTCTTTTGCTTTTCTTTGTTTTTCATCACTTTTCTTCTCTTTTGAGATCTCTGCTTTTTCTTTTTGTGTGGTTATTTGTCTTGGTGACTTGTGTTGCGCCTTGTGTACTTGTTCTATCCCATGGGTCTTCACACTAAAAATGAATTTGGTTGATTACCCTCTGTCTTGTTTGGAACAACAGTACATTCCTTCTTTGGTTTGTGACTGGGAGCTTTTGCTGGGGCAAAGTCCCATTTAGCTTGGCCTGCAGAACACCAGAGAAAAGGCTTGCTGCCCACTTGTGCATTCATTTTTTTCTTTATTTGTTTAAGACTCCAAGGCTTGAGGGAAATTGAGGGGTGCAAATTAATTCTCTTGTACTTGACTTGGAGAAGTTTTGGTCTAACAAGAAAACAGTTTTCTTTTTTTACAGAAACCTCTTGAATATCTTTGTCTTTCTGTTTGTTACTCAAGAGAACCTGGATTATTTTCATCAAGTATGTCTATGAACACTTGCAAGTTTCTCATAGCACTTAATACAGTGGGGTTCTTGCGAAAGCCCATCCCTATATTTTCACAATAAGGAGGTCCTTGCGAGAGCTCCCTCTTGTGTGATTTCTCTAATAGCAAAGATATGATTTCTTCAATTAGTTTTTTGAGAATGATGAATTTCTTGTCTGGAGTAGTCTCAAGTAGCCCTGTGCGGTTCTACCGCAAAAACCGAAAACCGCGTTGACCGGAAAGTCAACGTCGGTCCGGTTTTTATAACCGAGCCAAAGAGTCTCGGGCATAGCAGCGGTTTCCAAGTTCCCTAAAACGCCAGTTACCGACCGAACCGACATATATATTATTTATTATTTTAATTACATGTGTCATCGTTTTATTGGTTATAATGGAGAGTTCTATGGGACTATAATAGAACCGGCTACATTGAATCACCTGAACTCTCTTTTTTTGCCAAACCCTTCGAACTCTCTCTTCTCCTCCGATTCTCTTCTCTCATCTCTTCTATGTTGACGAGGTCTTCGCCTCCTCTTGTTCTCTTCTCTCCTCTCCTCCGACCGAGACTGGTAAGAATTACCTCTTTGTCTCTTTGTCTCTCTATCTCTCTCTATCTCTTTTTCTCTTCTTTTTTTCTCTCTTTTTTTCTTGCCTCTCTCTTTCTCCCTTTTCTCTTCTCTGTTTATGTATCTGTAATTGCTAATTTGTTACCTTGTAAAGGATGAAATTAATTAGGGTTTTATTTGGGGTTTGTTTAGGATGAATTGGGGATTTTCGAATAGGGGTTTCTGTTAATTGGGGGTTTTGATGATTAGGGTTTATGTTAGAGTTTTTAGGGGTTCTGTAATCTGTATTAGAGTTTTTTGTACTTACTATTTCTGTTAATTGTGGACAGAGAGTCGGAGTCCTGCCTGCTTTTTGTGTTGCTCTGAGCTGCTGCCGCTTTTTGTGCCAAAGCTTAAATTGAGGTATAAATAAAAATCAGAATTGAAGCATAATTTGAAATTGAATGCATCTGTTTTTGTTTCGATTTGAAGTAGCTGGTGTGTTTGTATGTTTTTCTGTTTTTGTAGTTGCTGGTTGGTTAGGTTGTTATTGTGTTTTGTGTGTGTAGTCTGCTGGTTGGTTAGGTTGTGTGTGATTGTTTTTCGTTATGGTGTCTTTTTTTTTTAGGATATGATGGAGTCTAGCCAATCCAACACTATTGCCTCAGGAAGTGCACCTTCCATTCAACCCTAAACAGAACCCCAATCCCAAACAAAAAACTGAAACTGAAACCCAATCACAAGTAGACTCCGGTATTGTGGGAGGGAAGAGGAAAGCCCCAAAAGCTGTGGTGTGGCAACATTGCAAGAAAGTCCACAAGAAAGATGATGATGGGATTGATAGGGTACTTGCAGTTTGCAACTATTGCAAATTAGAGATGTCGGGTGATTCTAGGAAGAATGGGACAACCGGTATAAGAAATCACCTAGAGAAGAGATGCAAGCTCTCTCCTCTTTTTGAGAGCAAAGATAGAACTCAATCGATCTTGACAAATGTCACTACGGGCGGTCAAGCTCAATTGGTTCCCCACACCTTCAATCAACAAAAGTGTGAAGCTAAATGTGTGAGGTATGTCATAAGGGATGAGATCCCTTTTAGGCATGTTGAGGGTGGCGGGTTTAAGGACTTTGTGTATGAGTTAAACCCTAAGTTCAAGATCCCTAATAGACAAAAGATAGCCGCTGGAGTATGGGATTTGTTCTTAGTTGAGAATGCCAAGATAATGAGTGTGATAGGTAATCACAGGGTAAACTTTGATCCAAAACATCAACTACATGGTAGTCACAGCCCATTTCATGGACAGTGAGTGGAATTTGCATAAAAGGATCATCAATTTCACAAAGATCACCAGTCACAAGGGTATTGACATAGGCAAGACTTTATGTGCATGCTTGAATGCTTGGTGGATTGAAAAATTGTTTAGCATTACGGTTGACAATGCTTCGGCAAATGATGGGGCGGTTGTGTATGTGGGAAATAGGATGAAGGATTTCAATAACCTTTTGCTTGATGGGAAGTATTTCAACTTGAGGTGTGCATGTCATATCCTTAACTTGATTGTTAAGGATGGGTTGAAGGAGCTTCTTAGCTCAATTGAGGGGGATAAAGAATTGTGTAAAATATATTCACTCATCCCCGTCAACGTTGGATTCTTTTAGGGACCATGCCTTGGAGATGAGGATGAATGGGATGGCAAATGTGCCAATGGATGTGGTGACAAGGTGGAATTCAACTTATAAAATGCTTGATTGTGCTTTCAAGTACAAGATGGTGTTCAATAGGATGGCGGCGGAAAATGTAGCTTTTCAAGCTTACTTTGAGGAGATAGAGAAGGATGGGATGAAGAGAGTGGGTCCTCCGAGTAATGAAGATTGGGAGAAGTCAATCTCATTCGTTCACTTTCTTAAGAAATTCTATGACAAAACCTTGAAACTAAGTGCAACCAAAACGGTTACAGCCAATATAAATTTCCATGAATTGGTTAGTTTACAAGTTGAGATTGAACTCAAAATGAATGATCCTAGATATCCGGTCTTGCAAAGGGTGGTTTCATCAATGAAGAAGAAGTTTGACAAGTATTGGGGGAGTTTTGAAAGTGTGAACAAGATGATTTTTGTAGCATTAGTGCTAGACCCAAGATTTAAACTTCAAATGCTTACGATAAGCTTCCAAAATCTCAAGGCCTAAGAAAATAAGATAGATGAGGTTGTGCGTGAAGTGAGAACATGCTTGTTCAATTTGTATAATGAGTATAGAGGGGTGGATGGCTTAGTGAGCCAACCAATGAATGAAGGCGAAGATGAGAATGTTGAAAATGATCTTGAAGGCTATGATGATGTTCAAACCAAAATGTTTCATCAACTTGTGCAACAAAGGAAGGAAGAACAACTTGTGGAAATATCCAATGAAGTAGATAAATACTTGACTGACCCTTTTGAAAGCCCTTTTACCAAAGGTTTCAAACTCTTGAATTGGTGGAAAGGCAATGAGGGTAGATATCAAATTCTTTCAAAGATTGCCAAGGATATCTTTGCAATCCCAAGCTCAACCGTTGCTAGTGAGAATGCCTTTAGCCTAGGCAAGAGGATTGTTGATCCTTTTAGAAGTTCATTGACACCTAAAATGGTAGAGACATTAGTGTGTACTAGTGATTGGCTTAGGGCGGATGAATTTTGCTTCTTCAAGGAACCAACGGATGAAGAGCTTGCATTCTATAAAGAACTTGAACCACTTGAAGCAAGTAAGACATAATCTATAAAGAGCTTGCATTCTATCTTCTTCTTTTTTAACATAATTTACTTGTTTTACTTATTTTTTTTACTAGATGTGGCCGGTACTCAAACTTCTACAACTACAACAATAGTACCTCCTCGATTTGCTTCCACATTGAGGAGGTACTGTTCAACAAACTTTGTTGTAACAATTTAAGTTTTCATTGCACATTTCATATTTGGGTTGTAATTAATTTTAAATATTCTCATTGCACTTCATTAATCATTTCATATTTGGGTTGTAATTTAATTTTAAATAAGTTTTCATTGCACTTCATTTTTTATTTGGGTTATAACATTTTAATAAGTTTTCATTGCACTTCAATTTGTATTTGAGTTGTAACTTCTTATTAAGTTTTACTTATGTATCATAATTTGATGATATGATTATATGATATGAGGCATAATAATCAAAAGTTTTGAATGACAAAAGTTAGGTGGCCTAAAACTAGTATAAACAAAGGATTGAAACAAATGGCCTGAAAAGGCTTCTACAAATTGGGCAAAATCTTCAAAACAGGGCCTGAAACTGAAAACAAATTGGGCTTCACAGGAAGCTGTTCGGTTCACAATTGTATATCATTTTGTACCCTTCTAGCTTATGATTTCGTTATGTTTTTGAGTTAACCTTGTGCTTTTAACCTCTTTTGTGTTTGTCATTCAGTTCATTGAGCTCTAGGTATCACTTGAGGTTTTTGAAGTAAAATTGTGAAAACAATGTGTAAAAACTGAAGACCGAGTTACAAATTCATTTCGGACATATCTTTTTCATCTGTGCTTGGATTGGGCCAATTCACGTGTGCGTGGAAAGAAGACATTCTGAACGTAAAGATAGACAGCTCAAAGTCGACATTTGATTGATCCAAGCCCAATCCGTGAGCCCATCAAAATACACATCATGCTGACTTGCAGATGAGCTCATTGCTTGCTTAGTCATGCTAACATGAGGATGAGCTATTGGTTTCTGGATGGAAGCTTGGTCATGCTGACATGATGATGAGCTATGGCTGCTGGTGGGATTAGTTGGTGAAGTGCGGCAACCACATTCTGATTTTCAATTGCAAGTGTGTTAGGTGATTGCCATAATTAATTCTGATTTCTTACTTCCCTCTCCCTATAAATACAACTTCCATTCCACATTCAAGGTGTGCAAGCCTGGGATTCACAACCCCACAAAACCCTCTCCATCCATCCTTAAACACTCCCATACACTCTAGGTGCAAGTCTGGGATTCACAACCCCACAATTCAGCCATCCTTCACTCCATCCCCCCTCAAACACTTCCATCATTTTCCCAAACACATTCAGAAATTATCCTCAAACACTCTCACAATCCCAAACACTCCAGCAATCAACCAAAAGCTCTAAACAGCCTCAAAATCACCAAAACAACTCCAGCAAACCTCTCTTCTATTTCCCTACGAATTTCATCTTTCTCAGCCATCACTACTCACTCAAACTCATCCCAAATCACCTCCATATCCTTCATATATCCTTCTAGACGTGAGAAAGCTCTTGGAGAAGCATTAGACGTGGAGAAGCACTTGGAGAAGCCTTGGACACCACAAGAACTTCAGAAAATGGGTTTTTCTACTCTTATTGCATTCATTATGTTTTCTCATTTCTGTCTTAATTTCTTTCTCATTATGAGCAGCTAAATCCATAGCTAGGGTTTCAATGTAACCTGACAAGACAATTTCATGTTTCAAGTTAATTTTATCCTTTGTTGATTACTCCTAATTTTCTGGTCTCATTCACTTGTTCTTAGTTGAATCTTTATGCATGTTTAAATAACTGGCCACTATGAACACATGCATGTTGGTTATCTAGTTCAAGTTTACATAAACACCATATGACTCTTGAACCGATTAGTGAATGAGTGGGTAATGCATTTAGGACAAACACCATGTTTAAATGTTTACTTGGTTCTTTTGTGTTCTTCTTAAGCTTAATGGATTCAGATTCATAGCCTAGACTAAACATCATAGCTAAGTTGTGTTTTCTGAGTACTTGATTAAAACCAAACACCATATGGATAATCATACATAAGAAAGAACGAACTCCAGAAATTGTAATCAACTTAGGTGATTGTTAACTTGTAGCTTGAAATTGGATTGTCATGGTGAAGTTGAACCCCTAGTGCTTGTCTCCTTTGTCTCTAAATTTTCTAAATAACTACTTGCTGGTAACTTGCTATTTTGCATCCCCTTTTAGTAGTTTTCAGTCACTTGTTGTTTTGCATTTCCTTTGTGTAGTTTTCATTCCAACAAACTCAACAAAACTTCATTTAAATTCTATTTAGTCTTAGAATTACTTGTACTCAGTAGTAGTAATAAGTATTTTTCATCCAAGTCTCTGTGGAACGACCTCGTGCTTGCATTCCTATACTATAATTGGTTCGTGCACTTGCGAGAAATAGATAGAGTAAAATCTGTCCAACATAAGCCCACAACCAGATTTCAACTGGCCGACAATGCGGTTCAACCGCAGTGTGCGAAACTGCAACCTGCGGAACTGGTCACGATAGTCATAAGGGCCATTCCGATATGTGTCGGACGGCAACCGGTTAACATAGATCGGTGCGGTAACCGAACCGAAAACAGCACTAGTCTCAAGAGACCTCTTGTTAAGCTCATAATTTCATACATATACATGCCCAATTTAATTACTCATTTTGCTTAGTTTCCTAGATTTCTAAGTTATTTGCCTCCCTTTGTGTGTTTTGTAGGCAAATAGAGCAAGAAAGCATAATTCATGAAATTCAAGCATGTTAAGGCCTAATTTGGATGAATGGATGAAGAGCTTAAAGACAAACTCATTTTGGCTACAGCCCCCTGCCAGTCCAGTTCCGTAGGTCATATTGCAAGCTTTGTTTCAGCAACCTACATAGCTCGAATGAGGCCACATTCTTCATGAAAGTTGTTCCAATGGGTGTGTACTATAACATATCCAAAATTCAGCCTCATTGGATAAATATGGAGTCTGTTACCTAGCAAACACAGAGCCATGCTCAGGATGGATTTTATCAGCGCGGAAAATGAGTTAGCAATTTATTTTGGCCTTAACTCCTTCATCCGAGCTTGGAATGGGCCAATACTTGTGTGGTTGGATTGTACACATTCTAAACTTCACAATGGACATCTTAAAGTCTTTATTTGATTCAGCCTAGCCCAATTCGTAAGCCCTTGAAGTTGCTGGTCATGCTGACCTCAGGATGAGCTATTGTAGCTGATTGGAAGCTTGGTCATGGTGAGCTAGGCATGAGCTATTGTAGCTGGATGGAAGCTTGGTCATGGTGACATGAAGATGAACTAGGGCTGGTGGTGGGATTCATTGGTGAAGTGCATCAACCATTTCAAAATTTCTAATACAAGTGCATCAACCATTTCAGATTTTCTAATACAAGTGCATCAACCATTTCAGATTTTATAATACAAGTGTTGTATGCATTAGTCTTATTGAATTCAGATTTTCACTTCCCCTAGGCCTATAAATAGGGAAGTTCTCTAAGCTTGTAAACGCACCCCAAGGGGGGGAGCTCTCAAACACTTCTCTAGAGCTCCCTTCCCTTCTCTTTCTCAAATTCTCTTAGTTTCATTTTCTAGTTTTCAATTGTTGTAATGAAATATTTGTGCTGAAATTCTCCTTAAGTCTTTCTTAGTTCCACTTTACTTTTCATTATGTAAATTCTTTTCTTTAGTTTCAAGTTTGATTAGTTTCCAAGTTTCAATTATGGTTTTTGTTCTTATTCATTATGCTTATAAGTTAATATGCTTGTTTGAATGATTGATCACCATTTAGGCTTGCATGTTAGCTATCTTGGTTTGAATTAAGAGTATACACCATGCTTTAATTCGAATTGAACTATGAATAATAAGAGTATGTATGGACATTCGACAACAGGGATTAGATACATGCTTGGTTGTTTAAATTGTTCTTCTATGCTTAATGGGTTCCTAATGCTTAATTTTAGGTTAGACAACAAATGATCAAATTAGGGAATTAGGAACATAAGGTTATGACCAAACACCATGGCTTAATCATACATTAGCTAGAATCAATCCGTTAATCTAATTGAACTTGGGAACTTATCTGCTTGAGTTAGTTATTTCTTTCTTCCTTGTTTTATTTATTTCCTTTCTTTTTCATTTCTGTTTTGTGTAGGGAAAATGAATTGGATCATTCAATCACCAATCCTCATGGGATTGACCTCGCACTTACATACGCTATACTACCGAACGGCTCGTGTACTTGCGAGTATCACAAGTTGAGGATGCAGCTGAATCCATTTTGGTGAAGCTGAATCTACGCAACACCTCTTTGACAGCAAAGACATGGAGGAATTTTGCAGTGCACATTCTCAAGGTTTTTATGGCAGACAGCAACGAAAGGGAGTATACTGCATAGAGGAACATGATGAAATTTTCCAGAGAATATTCTGCCATTTTCTTCCTCTTCCTCCTCAATCAGGATCCCAACAGCCTCTTCGTTTTCTCTCCAGACTTCTGCCTTCTTTTCTGCAGCAGCTTTTATTTTTGCCTCCTTCAGACTTCTCGCCTCTGCCTCTTTTTTTTTTGGTTCATGCCTTTTTTTAGGCAAACAAGTGAGTGGCAATTGAGGGAGATTGTTTCTTCCCAGATTGTGCCATCGTTATAAATGGAGTGGTGGGAGATAACCTGCTCCAAGCATGATCTCACCTGACATTCTTTTTAATTTCTTTTTTTAATTTCTTTTGAGAGTGAGGCTGTAGTGGGACTTTTTCTTAGAGATAAATATATGGGATTTTATCTCTAGACACGTCTTTTTTTTTTTTTTTTTGAGTTCTTCATTTTGGGCCTCACTTGATTTAGAATTGATTTGTTACAGTCCAAATGCCTATTCAAATTAATTTGATAGGTATGAAATTTTTTATTTCAACAATAGTGTGTAAACTGCTAAGATGGATGTCTAGAAAAATACGGATGATAAAGGAAAATTTTTAAGACAACGATTTATCACAAGCGCACGATTAAAATATGAAACTATTAAAACGGACATCTATATAAATACAATTGCGAAAAAATATTTACAAAACTTTGTAAGTCGCGCGTAGCGCGCGTGATTACAAAGAAGCCTCTCACACACACACGGAAGCCAACCAAATATGTTATCTCGTAATAGTACCCATTTAATAGGTTATAATACTAGAGAAGGGCTTGGTATATAATGAAACAGGGGATTGCGCAATCCTATTGCGCCTGAACAATACTAGCCCAAACAATACCCAAGTATATGGTATGTCCATTATTATAATATTTCCCAGTTACAGGCTATTATTCTTTAATGTGTGTTACCTAACATTATTTCCAACATATTAACCTGGTAATTATGGTTCAACATTATCCATGGATATTACCCTTCAATTAACTGTTGATTCATTGTAAGCCATAGTATACCTAATAGAGTGATTTCCCAAGTGAGTGACGCAATGGATGCAAGGATATTATTGTACCAACACATTAGCCCATATTCGTAACCATAAAACAGGTAATCCAATTATACATGTTTTATCTAGAATAAGTGGTTGCTAATCTGACAGCTGAAACTACATATTTATTATGTAAATCTAATCCAACAGCTGTATATATATAATTCTAGGAATGAAGAATAACCTTATGCTAGCCGAGGGTAAAGTTTGTTTTTCATATAGAAGATCATTAAACCATGAACCAAGTCTATTTAGAATTATAATTTAAGTAAAATAATATTTTCATTCTACACAACATTGTAGTTTTAGATTATGTACATAATATGCGCATAGGAGGAAGACATCACTACAAGAAAAATGCCCATTTGCGACAAATATTTGCGACGATCGACGCGGCCCTCGCAAATACATGTAATTTAAAGCGCGGGTGATTCGCGCCAAAATAATTGCGACACTTTAATTAGTAACGTCGCATCTCCCATCGCAAATAGGTTTGGAAGTGTTAAATTTGCGATGTTATTTGATTGCCGTCGTATATCTCCTCTTAGGATGGGAGACAAACCGTCAAAACTCAAAATTTTGAGGAAGTTCTCAGTTTCCCGCACGAAATAAAAAACCCCAATATCTTCTGATTAGTCATAGCCCCAAATCAATACTCTTCTGCTTTTGATTACTCTTAGCCCCAAATCAACCCAAAAACGCCAGAGATCACAACAACAATCTGTTGGTTCAGTTCTTCTCTTATTGGCGCTCGGGCTCCTGTCTCGGGGGATCCCATCGTTGGTTTGGTTGGTTGCATGAAGGGATATCTGATCTGATCAACTGCATAAGCCGTAGAGCGCGTAAGCTTCCTCTATCTCTATCTTCTTCATTCTTTGTCTCCCCCTCCCTCTATCAGTCTCTCTATTTTGGCTTCTCTAATTTATTTGTGTTTTGAATTTCATGTATTGCTGGAAAAATTCTAGGTTTTCAGCCAATTCTAACTTAATCAACAACTTCTATATTTTGGGAACCCTTCCTCCTCTTATCAAGGTATGTATTTGCTGTGGATTTTGTTCTCAATTTTGTTTTCATTAATTTTATGCTTTTCCCAACCCTTAGTTTACACTAGAAGCCGAGAGATTCAGTTTTTTGCATTTGATAACTCTGCTTGCCCCAAAAATATATTAGGATCATATATATATATATATATATATATATATATATATATTACCTGATGTAGAAGAAGCATGTTTCTGTTGGTTTTTAATTTCTTGATGCGGCAATTCAGTGAAACAATTATCGAAATATATGAACCATTTTTATTACCTGATAGCTTCTATTGGCGTTGTTTTCTTTTGTTTTTGGTTTGGCTGAAACTTGAAAGTTCTTTTTTTTCTTGATTGTGGCTGTTCATGGTTCATGGGTCCCCTGTTGTTTTACACGAAACTACTAGAAACTTAGCCCCAAATATTCTATGTTTATAATTGTGTGAATAGGCTAGGATTTATCATAATAATGAGTCTTTGAATATGACCACAGTTTGGTTTGAAGTTGGCATACTAATAGGGAACTTGATTTGTTTTGTTCACAATTATATAAAAAAGAAAGTGTTTTGTTTTGTTAAGGTTGTTTTTATTATTTCAATTAGTATTCATGACTTGTTTTTATTAGACAAGACAATTAGAATCATCCCAATCTGTCTTTCTTATTGCAGATTCAAAGATTTCAATAAAGAATTGTTCGTGAGAACGATAGCTGTGGTTTACATTGATATAAAAGCTTCAATTTTAGAAGGTCAGATTGCCTATCTCCCACAACTTTATGTTTCTACAAATATTATTTTCTAGTATTGATTGGTAGGTATTATTTCTTCTTTCTTCTTGGATAACAAATAGAAAAGAATGGACAAGAGTTGGATAGATATGCGAGATCGAACATCTACGCAATATCTCACTGGAGTTGAGAATTTTTTGGATTTTGCATTTTCTAAAAATATGGATGATACAAGGATTTATTGTCCATGTAAGAAATGTCACAATCGTTATTTGTTCACAAGGGATGTAGTAAGAGGGCATATAATATGGGATGGGTTTATGTCCAAGTACAAAAATTGGACTCAACATGGGGAACTACAGCTATCATTATATGCAAACCAAGATACTAACGTCAGTTTTGATTCGGTTGTTGGTGATGATATGATTGGAATGATACATGACGCATTTGGGCATCCAAATGCATATTCTATTTTCGGGAATGATAGACCAACAGAAAATGAACATAGTGAGGGGCTGAATGATGAAGGACCAAATGGTGAAGGGCCGATTGGTGAGGGACCAAATGGTGAGGGGCCAAATGATGAAACTAGAAGATATTTGAAATTGTTACAAGATGCAGAACTTCCTTTGTATCCAGGATGCGAAAATTTCACAAAACTATCTTTCATTGTTCGGTTATTACATATGAAAGTTGTTTGTGGATGGAAGGACAAGTCAGTGACATTGTTGTTGAGTTTTCTAAAAGAAGCTTTCCCTAATGGAGTAGAACTACCACACTCTTATTATGAGGCTCAAAAGATAACTGTTGAATTGGATTTCACATACAAGACATGGGATGCATGTCCTAACAATTGTATGTTATTCAGAGATGAGGATGAGAAACTTGAAAAATGTGACATTTGCCAAGAATCTAGATATGAACAGCTGGAAGGTGAGTTTGGAAATATTCAGAATTTGGATAGAAAAATACCAGCTAAACAAGCAAGATATTTCCCACTAAAGTGAAGATTACAAAGACTTTTTATGTCTTCTAAAACAGCGTCGCTTATGAAATGGCATACAGAGGAACGTACAATGATGGTGTGCTAAGGCATCCAGCCGATACAGCTGCATGGAAAACATTTGATGAGAAGAATCCATGTTTTGCTAGTGACAGCCGTAATGTTAGACTTGGTTTAGCTTCAGATGGTTTCAATCCATTTAGAACAATGTCCATAAATCACAGTACATGGCATGTTGTTCTGGACTATCAACGACTTTCCTGCCTATGAGAACTTATCGGGTTGGAGCACTAGAGGAGAGAAAGCATGTCCTTGTTGCAACATTCACACTAGATCTCGTTGGTTGAAACATGGAGGGAAGTATTGCTATATGGGTCATCGTCGGTTTTTACCTAGAGATCATAAATTTCGTAAAGATAGAGTATCTTTTGATGGCACACGAGAATGGGGGCTTGCTCCCACTAAATTTTCTGGAACTGATGTAAGAACACAATTGCAGGATGTACTTACAGAGTATAACAAGGAAGACCTTCGAAAAAGGAAAAGAGATGAAGATCAGAATATAAATAATGGATGTTTTTGGAAAAAAGAAAAGTTTATTTTTTGAGTTACCATATTGGGAGCATAATTTGATTCGTCACAATCTCGATGTCATGCACATTGAGAAAAAAATTTGTGATAATATACTTTGGACTTTATTGGGTGTTGCTGGAAAAACAAAGGATAATTTAAAAGCCCGACGTGATTTAGAAGAAATGGGCATTAGGAAACCATTACACCCTCAACAACGGGGTTCTAAGAAAGCATACTTAGCTCCAGCATGCTTTACTATGAATAAGGATAATAAATATATGTTCCTTAAGGTATTGAACGGAGTGAAGTTTCCAGATGGTTATGCCTCTAATATTTCTCGGCGTGTACATTTAAAAGAGCGAAGTATATGGGGTCTTAAGAGTCATGACAGCCACATTTTAATGCAACAATTACTTCCTATAGCAGTACGTAGAACTTTGCCTAAGAATGTAGTTGAAGTATTAATTGAATTGGCCAATTTCTTCAGACAGTTGTGCTCCAAAGTAAACATGCCGTCTGATTTAGAAAATATTAAAGACCGAATTGTGCTTACCATTTGTCATTTGGAGAAGATCTTTCCATTATCATTCTTTAATGTAATGGAACACTTGCCTATACATCTACCTGAGGAAGCATTGGTTGCTGGAGCTATCCAATTTCGATGGATGTATCCCATTGAGAGGTATGTAATATTCCAATTTAAATTCTGTTATGTATAAATTTAATTATTTTTAAATCCTAAATAGTGTTTTAATTTGTTCGTTGTAGGTATCTATTAACACTTAAACGTTATGTGAGGAATCGTGCACGCCCCGAAGCCTCAATTGCTAAGGGATACTTGATGGAAGAATGCATGAACTTTTGTGCAAGATACTTGAATGAGGCCGAAACAAAATCTAATCGACCATGTCGAAATGACGATGGTGGCAGTGACTTTGGCCGTCCTTTAGGTAAATGAGTTAAAATACGTCTTGACGATGTTACGTGGGTACAAGCACATAGATACGTGCTAGTGAACATGGATGTTGTCACACCTTTCCGAAAGTAAGTCACATAAGATTCTGATTTTTTTTAATTACAAATAATATATTCTCTCTAACTTGTTATCCTATACAGCCAACACCTTGAAATGCTTGAAGATGAAATGCCTCGACGAACCACTCACTACATTCAAAAAGTTCACAATGAAACATTTCACACATGGTTTAAGAACTATGTAAGTACTCTAAGTCATTTGTGGCTAAAGCTAGATACATGAGTATATTAATTGATAATTGTAGTTATGTTTCTTTGGTATATTTAGGTGACGACGCAGAGAAGAACTTCTAATATGGTATTTTCTGAAGAAATCATTAGTTTGGCTAATGGTCCTGATGAGTTTGCACAAAAATTTAAGGGATATTTTGTCAATGGTTTTAGATTTCGTACAAAGAAATATGAAAATCATAGAACCACTCAAAATTCTGGTGTTGTTTTGAAGGCAAATACTATGAGTTATGCTAGTGTGAGAGATCAAAATCCTCGATCAGGTGATGTGACATTTCATGGAGTGTTGACAGATATAGTTGAAATTCGGTACACCAATACCTTGAAATTTGTCTTGTTCAAGTGTGATTGGGTTGATAGTCTTGTGGGAGTGAAAGAGGACAAGTTTAAATTCACACTGGTGAACTTTAATCATTTGTTGTACAAAGAGAATGGAATAGGGGACGAGCCTTTCATTTTGGCTCAACAAGCAAGACAAGTTTGTTATGTGCAAGACCCTTTGGATTCCGATTGGCATGTTGTTCTTACGATGACTGTCAGAGATCTATTTGATATGTATTCGAAAGATTCATCTCGTACTCCTACAGCGGTACCTCAAGTTCGAGCTTTACGCAAGCCAACAATTGGATGAAACTATATATTTGCATGATAAAGATGTTAATTGGGTGCGACAAGGAGTGGAAGGAACTGTTGTGGAGACATATGGTGTTGAAAATCTTGTTGAGATGGAAGAATCTGATTGACCATTATATATTTATCCTTGCTATAATTTATTTTCTTTTTCATTAGTATATAAGAATAATTTAGTATATGGAGAGTGGTTTAATGGTAATTGATGTCTTGCTGAGGTTTATAATTTAAATTTTTTTATACTTCTATTTGTTGGAATTTTTTTATATAATTATTTTATTTCAGTGGTTTATGGCACCTAAGAGAACAAAAGGTATGTCAATGGAGGAATTGCTTCCCCCATCTCATTTGAGACGTAAAAAGGGCAAGCACCAGGCACGAACATCTCAACAACGTAGTTTGAGTTCGAGTCAACCTCTAGTTAATTCATCAAGACAGCCTACTTCCTCGGTTCAAAGTGAACAAGAATCTGATGTGAGACGTCAACGCGCTCAGCTAGAGACACAACTATCTCAGCAAAATGTTGTTGCTTCTGGGGATGACCATTTGACAGGCCAACCAGATGAGTCAGGTTCTTATGTGCTTAAACTCATTATCTTCATTTTATTTAATGATATTTCTCATTATTAAAATTTTTTCAAATACATAATTATTACTAGAGCAAATGGAATCTGAAGATATTAGTAAAGGACGTGGTGCTGCTCGGAGTATTTCTCAATGGGGGACTGGAAACATATTGCATGTTACGTTTGATCCTGAGTGGAAGCCAGTTAAAGCTAATGCATCATTGTTTAGTTCACAGCTTGGAATCATAGCACAAAATGGAAAAAAAATTCCTTTAACATATCCTACATGGAATGACATGCCTGATGATATATTAGACGACATTGGGAAGGATATCACAGTAAGCTATATTTACAAAACCTTCTAATTTGTGATAATGTATGTTTATTCGGTTTGATTGATAATTAAAATGTTATAACTGTAGGATAATACAGATGCCCCTGAGGCATATAGATTCCATTGCCTAAAGGTAGTTGGTAATGTATGGAGGGATTGGAAGTGCCGACTGAAGCAGAAATGGTATGATAAATATGACACTGATGAACAACGCTTAGCCATCACTCCTCCTCGGGTGGTCACAGAGCAGTGGAAGACACTAATAAAATATTGGGGTCTTCCAAAAGTAAAAGTAAATATCTAAAAAGTTTATAGTTTATGTTTGTAGAAGAGATGAATTATCATTGATAAAACCATCTTGTAGGAATGTTCTGAGATGAATAAGGTCAATCGTGCACAAGGAGGTACTCCACATAGGACTGGCCGCACATCATTTTCTCAGTTGAGAAATGTGGTAAGAACACTAGATTGATTATAAATGTGGTTGGCTTTCTATTGACTTATGTTGTTGTATTAATTTTTTTTGTTATGTGCTAATGATTCTTTCTATTTTCATTGACCATATAGGTATTGTTATTAGCTAATCCTTTTTGTTCAGACATATATCTTGAATGGCTGGCAAATAATGCTAACAGAAGATTTAGAATTTGTACTATGGCTGTATATAACTTCATTGGTCTTCTTTTTAGATATATATCTAACGAGATCAAATTATTTTTCTTACATAGATGAAAGAGAAAGGAGAGAAGACTGATCGTCTAAGCATGTTTATCAAAACTCGAACAAAGAAGAAGAAAAATGATGAAGATGAAGATGAAGTTTTTGATGAGGACAGTGCTGATATTATTGTAAGTTTGAATATAGAGTTGTTTTGAAATTTTATCTTTTAGCCAAATGAACCAATTCTGCAAGTGTGATTTTGTAGAATCAATTCAACCAATGTTTGGAAGAAAGGGAAGAAGATGAACAAGATGAGTTATTTAGAGAGGAGATATTTACTAAAGTGATGGGAACTTATGCATATGGGCATGTTCGCATGTATGGGGCTGGTGTAACTCCATCTCAAGTGTTTGGTCAAAAATCAAATTATGACAATAATGAGAATAGGATGAGAGAGGAGCTAGAGAAATAATATCAGTCAAAAATAGATGATCTCCAATCCAAGTTAAATGAGGTCAGCTCACAACTCAGTCAAGTAATGACTCATGTTGGTTTCCAAACCACCCCAGAAGAAAGCGGAAGCGGCCAGGTACATTATATTTAATTTCTTTCTCTTATTAAAGAATAAATACCGTTAAAATTCAAGTGATCTTAGTTTTTATTGTAACTTTGAAATGTTTATATTTCCTGTCCTCAATAGATTCCAGATGCCTCAAGTATGCATCAACGAAGACTTAGTGTTAATAGCGAGTTGCAGCCTAATTTAGACTTGGAGGCATAAAAGAAATTGTTTTCATTAAAAGGTTAGATAATTATATTCAGAAAAAAAAAAATTACAATATTTTTTTTCCATTCATTTATTTATGTTTTTTGTCACTATTTTCAGGTTAGGGGTGGAGATGAAATACAAGATAATGAAGACTCCTTCAAGTTTAAACTCTATTAATTTTAGTACTTTTGAATCCTAATATTTTGTTTTATATCTAGAGATGGTATTGTTTACATATGACTTGAGATTTGAGATTCTATAATTATTAGGTTTTTTTTGTGTTAATGCAAAAGATGATACTTTCAAGTACATGAATGAAGTTATTTTTGCTTTGATCAAGATATAACACTATTTTATAAGTTTTTATAGTCAATTCTAATTAAAAATCACAGTTTATATGTCAATTAAGACAGTCATTGGTGTTGCAAATTAAATTGTCTGCGTTGAAGCAAGCTGTGCAAAATAATAAATTCAAAAATAATTCAAAAAACTAAATTTATTAAAATTGCGACACTACATACAGTCATTAAACGACGCGTGCCACCGTCGTATATACTGTTGCCAAAAAGGCATTTCCTTTGTCGTATAAGAATTAGCGACAGAACAGCACCGTCGCAATTACTTTAGTTGCGACACGAGACCGCGTCGTAACTAGTGTCGTAAAATCACGTCTTAAATCTGAGGCTTAGTTTATTGCGACAATTTTTAACCGTCGCAAATTCGACGCAATACGTTATTACGACGGCCCCAAGTGTCTTAAAAAGGGCTCAAATCATTTGCGACGCAACAAAAAACGTCGCATTGCCGTCGCTAATTGCTATTTACGACGGTTTTTTTTTGTGTGACGGAATTTGCATGTCGCTAAAGGCCTTTTTTTCGTAGTGCATGCAACGATCAAGACCACTTGCGCCACCTGTTATATCTTTTTATATTAATTGTTATATTATTGTTTCTGTAAATTCAAGCTTGTGTAAGCATCCCAGTAATATAAACACAAATTTTAAAGCCCATGGGGTTAGATAAATGGTGAGGTTAGGTGGTGTAATATATTAGAATTACGGTTCACCAAAACGTTAAATTTGCTTCCATTATTAAGAAAATAATAAATATAAAATTACTTTGGGTTCTTAAAGAGATTTTGTAAGATCCCACATCGACCAACGGAGAGGGGGTTGATGTGCCTTATATGTACATGTCCACATCCATCTAGCACGAGGCCTTTTGGGAGCTCACTGGCTTCGGAGTCCTGGGAACTCTGAAGTTAAGCGATTTGGGGGTCAGAGCAATCCCAGGATGGGTTACCCACTGGGAAGTTGGTAGTGAGCTCCCAGAAACAAAACCGTGAGGGCCAGAGGGGGGGCCCAAAACGAACAATATCGTGCTACGGCGGAACCGACCGAGATGTGTCAGATTTTCCTTTAACAGTGTAATACTTACTGTATAAACCCACGCATTTACTATTATGTTTGTAGAATTGGAAGTTATATCGGCAACCTGTTCAATGGTGAAACAGGTAATCCAATTATACCTGATATTGTGAGTGAAACAGGGTAATCCAGTTATCTTGCATTCTGATCAGATTGCATTTACTATATGCCCATTATCGTCTACTCAATGGCTCGTCTACAAACATACTTATCGTCTTGTAGAATGGGCTAGCCTGTTCTTATATACCAATAATGTTTGTAGACGAGATAATATGGGTACAATTAATTGATATCCATTGTATTATCTGGGCCATTGCATGGCAGATATATAAAGAGTGCTACTATTTCCACTCACCTGTCTTATTTTCCTACCCACCTTATTTTCAAAATTTTAAAGACAAATTTACTCTTTTGTAAAATGACTTATGAGGACAACTCTTTCAATCTCTCTCACACGCACCCACACCCACATTTTCATTTTCATTTTCATTTTGTTTTAAATCCAAAATTAGGAAGGGAGTGTTTTTTTTATTGGCAGTAGAAGGAGAGTTTTTTCTTTGGTTGAAGAAGGAGAGTTAAATGTTTGTAAGGTCATGGTGTTGACTGTTGGGTTTTCGCCATAGCAGCAGGTTGGGGTGAGGGGAGGGGGAGGGGGAGGGGGAGGGCGATTGGGATGGGTATAGGCTAATTGAAGAATTATTTATTTGTTTCTATTTTATTGTAATAGCAAATATGGGAATACAATTAAAGGGTATTTAAGAAATAATGGTGGGTGGAAAGATAAGTTTGTGTTTATTTAAATTTACATGGTGAATGGGAAGATAAGGTGAGTGGGAAAATAAGACAAGTGGGTGGAAATAACAGCACTCTATCTAAATTATAGTATTATGGGTAATCCAGATTAACTAAATATATTGGAATAGTACTATGTTTATGCTCGCCGATATTACCATAATTATGGCCATAGAATATTATGGATTCTCACAATATATTATCATAATTTATGCTTATATGGTTTATGGCTATAAATAGATAATTATGATAATAAATGGGCTATATAGGGTAATTACCATCAAATCGGTTATTCCTATGCATTATACCTCGTACTATCAATATTGTCAGCCCTATTAACTGTTGTGTCGGATTCAGCTGCACCAAAATGGATTCAGCTGCATCCTCAACTTGTGATACTCGCAAGTGCACGAACCGTTGGTAGTTTAGCGTATGTAAGTGCGAGGTCGATTCCACAGGGATTGGTGATTGAATGATCCAATTTAGTTTTCCTACACAAAACAAAAATGAAAACAAAAGAAACAAAACAAGAAAAAAAGAATGTACATTACTTGTGAACATTGAGACTTTTGAAAGAGAGGAGAGATGTGTTTGAGAAAGAGAAGGGAGGAGTGTTTGGGAAGTGTTCAAGAACATGGGGGCTTTTGGAGAAGAAAGTGGAGAGCTATTTTGAGAACATTGTGGTTTTTGGAAGAGGAAGAAAATGTGTTTGGGAACTTTGTGGATTTTGGAAGAGAGTGTTTGAGAACTTGGAGGATGTTTGGAAGGGAAGAGAAATGTGTTTGAGAACTTTGAGAAGGGAGAAGAAAGTGTTTGGAAAGTGTTTGAGAATTTGATGAAGGAATGGGAGAAGTGTTTGGGAACTTTGAGAATCTTGGAAGAGAAAGTGTTTGGAGAACATGGGGAATTTGGAAGGGAAAAGACATGTGTTTAGGGTTTGGAGAGTGTTTGGAAGAGAATAGAGAAATGCTTGAGATTTAATAAAAAGAAAATTGAGTAGAATGATCTTATTACAACAATTGAGAACTACAAAGGGAAACTAAGAGAATTTAAGGGAGAGAAGGGAAGGGAGCTCTAGAGAAGTGCTTGAGAGCTCCCCCCCTTGGGGTGTGTTTTCAAGCTTAGGAAACCTCACTATTTATAGGCCTAAGGAGGTTGAAAATTTGAATTATACAATTGGATTATGTAAACACACTAACTTCACCTAACACACTACACTTAATTCACCAACTTAACCTAACACACAATTGCATTTGAAAACAATTCCTCTTGTCTTTAGGCTTAGTGTTGCATCATCCACTTCAACATCTTTTGGCTCATTTGGCTGCTGCAAAATTCCACTCAAATATATATATTGAATATGCTTCACCAAACTTTCCCACAATCAACAACACTTCATCATGCATATGTCATGCATGACAATGCATTGTAGCCAGCTTGTGGGCTCGTTTTGGGCTTGTGGCTCCAGTCTGAAAAATCTGGAAAAATATGGATCTTGAAGCTCTTTGTCTTATCTTTCCAAGCATATGCAGCCCAACTCAAGGAAAAATCGGAAAGGCCTTCAAATGTGATTTTTGGCCCAGTAACGCAGATGCTGCCGAATTTGACCTTAAGTTGCCAAAACATGTATAACTTTCTCTAGAAGACTCGGAATCATGAACCGTAAAATTCTACAGAAACTAGACTTCCGTATATTTCCAATGATGTATGGCTCATTTTCTGGTTCTTCTTGAGCAAGTACAGTCCAATCCGTGAAGTTGACTGATCTGCAGACACCGTTTTGAGTTAACTTGTCTCCAAAATGCAATTAGTGAGTCCTTAAGCTTATTACACTGAAACAAACACAAAACTTATTAAAAGCACAAGTTTAACTCAAAAACATAACCAAATCATAAATTAAAAGGGTACAAAATGATATGTAAATATGCACCGATCATTAACCACGCTACAATATACTACTGTGTAATAATTATTAAACTATATAGCCATAATTGCAACATTAATACTTGGTTCCACCCGTTCCTCAAATAGTAAATTGCAACATAACATTGTATGGCGCAAGTGGTCTTCTTGATCGTTGCAAAAAGCATCTAGCTATTTTGGAGTACTTTAGCAATTTCGTCATGTCGCTAGACATATAGTATTATCTAGTATATATGCTGTATAATCAATATTGCTCACTATATGTACTATATCATGGCTACTATATTTTATATCTGCGTATACTCACTAATGTCTAGCATAATATTTTGGATTATTGAGTGACGAGGGCTAATATTACTATATTTCTTGTTAATTAGCACATATGACTTGTCAGGTTTATTAATATACAATAGCAATTGTTCATCTATTTTGATTTGTTTCTTGTGATGGTAAGGTAAAGTTCCTCATTAATCCAAAGACCATGGTTGGTCAATAAATTAACTTTCTTTGTGTGTTGAGCGTGCCACTGCTAGCAATGAAAATCCTAGCAGACTGTTGAAAATAAATAACTTGCGCCCCAAGTTATCGATCTTTGATCAAGTGATTGTGAATTTGGGTGAGGAATATATCCCAAGTAAGTTCTTTTCTATGCCTTAGACTGGTAAGGACTTCATAATTTTTCACAGTACAAAACTGGTAGTTCTGGCTAGAATTAATGATAACAGGATGAAACGTTTTCAGGCAGAACTCCCTTTTACAAAGCTCAAAAGGGAAAACTGACTATAAAAAGACAAAACGAGGGATGTGCTTCCATTTCTGTCCGGGTAGATGCCTCTGTTCTTGGTTGGACTGGGTATGCCTGGGCTACACTGGACTTTCAATAACTTCAACTGCTAGGCTTCAGCTGCAAATTCGATACCAAAACTTGAGTTTGGCAGAGCTTTAATCTATTTCAAACCCTGGAAGGCTTTTGGATGGGCAGAACTGGACTTCTCCATTCTGAAAGGGCAGAAGTAGCTGGACTTATACCTGGAGCTGCATGTGGTACCTGTGCTGCTTAGTCAAGGCTCTTCATAAATTTGTTGAGGTTTTCGTATTTGTGAAAACTCAAACTCTGCTTGCCTTGGCTTTGCTGAACCAAATTTGTAACGAGAGAAATCTCGTTTTGCTGGTTTGTGAATTGGGATTCGAATCAGAAGCTGTGTTCTAACCGTCTTTGCTTGGAAAAAACAGGATGATTCTGCAAGCTTGTCGTGAAGAATTTTGAGATTGAAGTGTTTCAGACTCTTGGGTCCGTTTTTTGAATCTGTTTGAAGGTTTTCCAAGATCAAGTGATCATTTTGAGTGTTTGTCTTTTGACTGATTTTTGGTTGTGCTGATTGTTCTTTTTTCTGTTCACTCTCTCCTGTACTTATAAGAAATGCTTTTGAGAGTGAGAGTTTTGTTTCTTTTAATATTGGGTGGCAAATAATCTCAAAAGATCTTTAATTTTTAAAAGAAAAAGAAATGGAGTTCTATCCATTTTCTGGCAAGTAAGCACTCATCAATCAGTCCCTGAAGTGATCATTTCCCTGTATTTTGATGGGGTGCCATACTTTTCTTCCAATTCAACTGCTTTTCAAACCGTGATGGTGAGTGTGATTTTCCATTCCAGGAACTTCTTGTTTCCTACTTATCTTTCTTTTTAGAAAACACAGTCTGCGTATCCTTTGAGAATAGTGCCTGTCGAATTTTTCTATATATATATAAGGATTTTGATCTTTCTCTCTCTGGAAAAAGACTGGAGAATTCTCCTGCATGCACGTATTCATGAATCCTTGTAACTTCTCTCAGTGACTTTAGTTGCAATTTTTGACTTTTCAAAGTCAGGTAAGTCACGTGAGTCCCCGTGGGCTTTTTCTTTCTTCAATTTTAACGAATCTGCCAAGCCCACTTTTGGTCTCCAGCCCAATTTGGGTCTTTTTCAAGGCCCAGGTCATCTTATGCGATTTTAATATTTTTGGGCTTCCTTCGTTGGGCTCGAATGTACAGTCTTGGTCTGATTTCGTTGGTGTTTGTCAAAATAGTTGCGGGCTTTTATTGTCTTTGGACCGAGCGTGCCAAATTTAGGCTCAAACAGAAAATATCAAAAAATATTAACTATATAAACAAAGGGCTAGTAAAATAACCCTATATTTTAGATATCTGCCACAGGTTTGTTAACATTATATATATAATTTTGCATAACCTCATAATCTAAAAATATTTCTCAAATGCTAATTGTGCATCTTAGCATAGTAAGTGTTGGAATATTAATATGAGATTAACAATACCCATACCAACATTTAAATACTAGACTACAATTCCTGTTGCCTCACGAATGCTAATCTTTGCACAATTGTAATTTGCATAAAAGATAAAACACGTCAAGGGAATCCATAGCTACAATGGAAAAAAAAAAACCAAAAAGAACTCGTGCCCCTACCCTACTTTTAGAAACAAACACTGAAAATTCCCATTGCGCTACATGCATGTTTTTGTTATTGTTGATTTCTTTTGATATTTATATACATGAGTTAATCGTTTTATTAGTCCCTGAATTTAGACCTAATTTGTATTTGAGTTCCTCAATTTTCAAAATCGTTCTTTCGTAGTCTTTCAACTTCAGTTTCCTTAGGGCAAATGGTCATACCGTCAATTTTATTAAATTTTCTGTTAAATGTAGGAGCAAAATGGTATTTTTGTATTAAATTGATTAAAATATGAATAAAAAATTAAAATTAAACTCTCTCTCTCCCCCTCCATCTTGATTTCTACTCCCCAAACTTTATTTATTTATTTATTTGTTGGTTTTTTATTTGATCTTCTTTTATTGTTTTTTTTTCTGAGATTTTTTTTTATTGTTATTTCAAAAGATATAATTTTGTATTCATTTTTTTGGTTTTGATATAAAAATATCATTTTGTCATTGTATTTAACAGAAAAAGTTAACAAAATTGATGGCAACCCTAAACCTAAACCATTTGTCCTAACGAAAGTGAAGTTAAAAGACCACATGATGATTTTGAAAATTAAGAGATTCAAATGCAAATTGGATATAAGTTCAGAGATTAATAAAACAATTAACCCTGTATAAATTTAACATTGTAGGTAAGTTAATATAATATTAATTTTTGCAAAAGCATACAAAATAGAAAGATTGAAATTTGAAACCTGACTCAACCTTTCGCTGAAACTCCAACTGCAAGGACTGAGAAGCATCATTGGTCTTTCTTCCTTATACTGTAACATTTTATTTATCTCAATTTTGTATAATTTTTTATATTATGTGAACAGAACATTGAACTTTATGCTGTGAAGAGAACAAGATGATTGATACTTCGGTTTCTCGGGCAGAGGGAAAAGAAAGAAGAAAAAGGAAGAAGAGGAGGAAGAGGAAGAAGAAAGAAGAATCCAACCCAACCTAACCTTCTTCGCGAAGGAACACCTCGCGCAGCACCAACCACCAGGTCCAGTGACTCCAGCTTTCTTCTTCTTCTCTGCTGCCCGACGATATGCTTTTTATTTTTAAAAGTTGTTTTGTTTTGTTTTTTTCCAGTTTTTTCCTTTTTCTTTAATTTTTTTTTATTCTTGGTTGAAACGGGTCGTGTTTGCTATTTAATGGGTTGTGTTATTGTGTCAACCCGCTTTTCTTAACGGGTTTACAAGAATACGACCCAAACACGACCCGTTTGCCAGGTCGGGCAAGTCTCAATGGCTAAAAAGGAAAGGAAATAAACGCCCACCAAACTCCTACTTGACGCCTGCAAAGACCCTCTCAGACCAAAAGGAGCGTCTCTGCTTGTTTCAGACCCTCACTCACAGCAGCAATGGATTCTACTCAAAACGTTTTGGTAAGCAACTCTTCTTAACAATTACTAAAAACCTACTTTTTGGAAAATTTGATTGAAACTTTCCGAATCTCAGGATTTTCTCTAAGCACAAAAGGAAGATAGAAAACTTGAAAGAAAGCAGAATAATTGTGATAATCTAGTTTGTGTTACAATTTCTTATGTTAGTCTCTCTGTCTGATTGGCTGCCAAGAAAATTAGTACGAAATGATAAGCTTCTAAATTGTCAGATTGTTACGTATTTTCCTGCATTGTTGTGTTAACCAATCAAATAGATATACTTGAACTTAGTTAGATCAGATTCAGAGCAATTGTACCTGCCCTAGTGTGAATGTTGTCTCATTTCTACATTTGTTTTTTTTGTGGGAATTTCAGCTTTCTTCTTCTGGTGGCCTGCAAGTGGGAAGTAAAGGAGCGAGGAGGAGTTCAACCCTAATTTGTGCTCCAATAATGGCAAAATCAGTTGATAAGATGTTGATTGATATGGACAAGGCAAAAACCCTTGGTGCTGACCTTTTGGAGATTAGATTGGATCATTTGAAGGCCTTCGACAATGTTGATCTCAAGACCCTTATTAAAGAATCCCCTTTGCCCACTCTTTTCACATATAGGTATTTTACCGAAGATTTCTTATATGATCGAGCTTGTTTTATGATAGGTGCTTTTCAAATTTTTTGTTCTAGTAGTATTAGCATGTTAGGGATTTGAATTGGTTCTATTGGGTGGATTCAAGTAGTGCACCAGAACCAAAGAATTGTTAAAATACAAGTTATAAACCAAGAAGTGTGAAAGTGAAGCAATGATAAGTTCGGTTCAAAATTAGTTGAAAAAACTGATCAGTAATGGACGTTTCGTGTTTAATTAGTATTCTAATGTAAAACCTTATAGTGACTTCCGGATCAGGAAAGAGTGTGATTGGCCTATGACTGATGAATAAGTCAATAGGCACATGTATCATATGCATATATAGATCAATTTGGGGACAATCAGAATTTATCCAAAAGAAATTAAAATAACAAACAATTAAAACTCTGTGTGAAGCTTGATGTGCCCATTACCCGTTTTGCAAAAGTACTTGACATTGTCTTATATCTAGCCATGTGTTTCTTTGCTGATCATTAACAATTTTGTACTGTGATCACCCTAATAATCTGCCAGCAAGGTCATATATCATATTATGTATTTTGTAGACCAAAATGGGAAGGTGGTCAGTATGATGGTGATGAAAAAAATCGACTTGATGCACTTCGATTAGTGATGGAGCTTGGAGCTGATTACATTGATGTCGAGCTTCAGGTTCCTCTCTTATAAATGTATAACTATAAAACGTTTCTGTTGTTTGGCATGATGGAATCATAAGATGTGTAACATGATCTCTTCCGTCTCGTCCTTCATGGATGCTAGATTCCGTGATTATAACGAGAACTTATCAAGGACTTTCTTTTTCCTTTTTGTTTTTAATTTTTTAAGTTTTTTGTTTCTTTGTTTGTTAGGATGATCCAAAAATTTACATGCAGGTGAAAAACATCAATTTTTCCCAATTGAACAAGTACTTGAACAAAAAAAAATTGATCACATCTCAGGGATGAAAAAAATAATACAGAAACAAAAGGAAAGCGATAGCGTTTTATTCCTCCCAAGTCCAAACCAGTGAATTTTTTTTCAAGAGCTTATTATTGATTGCCGGATGTGTTATTAGAACTCTAAAACTTGTGCATTGCAGTATTGATTGAATACATGTATTCTTTTATGCTTAATATTCTTATTGTTGCCATCATGACAAAGATGTTCAAATGATATTTATCTTTCCTTTTCCATTTTAAATTTGTCACACTGGGATTGTAAAACCTGAATTACCTTTTGTCTTTTGGTTATACTGGAAGAGATCAAATCCTTGACCTAACCCTTTTTCCCACCCTCCTCCCGCACCACTTGGGCTAACCCCAAAGGCTTAAACCTGAATTACCTTTTAAAAATGTTATTACCTTTCCTTGAAGGTTGCTCATGAATTCATTGACTCCATATGTGGAAAGAAGCCTGAAAAGTTTAAAGTTATTGTCTCTTCTCACAACTATCAACATACTCCATCTGTTGAGGCTCTTGGAAATCTTGTTGCAAGAATACAAGCCACTGGAGCTGACATAGTGAAGATTGCAACCACTGCCTTGGATATCACTGATGTAGCACGCATTTTTCAAATAACTGTGCATTCTCAAGTAAGCAGCTTAGGTGGTATGCTCTTGCGTTGTACTTTTAAATCTTTGCCCACAGTTTCTATCCATGCCAAGCTGAATTTTAATCTGTGTTTTTGTAGTTACCATTTTATAATGCCAATATTTAGGAGATGAAATTGATGGATTTTGTAATCGACTGTATACATAGAACATAGCTATGCACATATGTATGGTTGACTAAGGTGTGCATTTTTTATGATTTCTGCTACTAGTTACTCTGTAAACATGAGTTGTGCCTTGGCACAACAATAAGTTACTCCGTTGCAGTTTGGAGGCTACGGGTTTAAAATCGGGGACAACCTTCCCTCAAGTGGGGATAAGGGTATTTACATCTGACCTTTTCTAGACTCTACAATAGTGTGAGCCTCGTGTTCCGGGCCACCTTAATACTATGTGAATATCACTGGATAGCATTTCCGTTTGTTTAAATGATTAATATGATAATAAGTAAAGCCTTCTAATCAAATAATTGGGGTTCATTCAGGGAATGAATGTTGGCAGATTACAGCTCTGGTTTGAGAACTGATCTTCTCATGAATTGATGAAGAGAAAGAGTGACTCTTACTGTCATGCAGGGTAGGAGAACAGGATGCAAAGAGACTTGCATTACTCTGTCTCTCTTCATCTGTGGGCGCACACATGTGTGCCTGCATGAAATGTCTTCTCCTTGAGTCGTTGCATTTTTATTCTTCATACGATAAGAAGAAACTGACTCCTTCATGGAATTTCAGGTCCCAATGATAGGACTTGTAATGGGTGAGAGGGGTTTGATTTCACGGATACTTTGCGCAAAATTTGGTGGTTATCTTACTTTTGGTACGCTTGACTCGGGAATAGTTTCAGCTCCTGGTCAACCTACTATGAAGGATGTATTACATCTATACAATTTTGCACAGATAGGGCCTGACACAAAAGTGTTTGGCATTATTGGAAAGCCTGTCAGCCACAGCAAATCACCTTTTCTGTACAATGAAGGATTCAAGTCAGTAGGTTTCAATGGAGTTTATGTACATTTGTTGGTAGATGACATTGCAAAGTTTCTCCAGACTTACTCTTCAATGGATTTTGCTGGATTCAGGTTCATTTTTCTATTACTCATTCTTAGTGTCAAATAGAAATTGTAGTATCTATATACAGTTTTTTCGTGCTCTTTTTACCTCATGATCACAGCTTGTAGTCTTCATTTCTAAAACAGCATTACAATTCCCCACAAGGAAGCTGCACTTAAGTGCTGTGATGAAGTTGATCCAGTTGCAAAGGTACTGAAGAAACCATTCATGTTACGATGCTGGCATTCTTCATCTGAGTACTTGGCTTACCTTTGAGTCATACTAATACATGTCTTCATTTTTTTCAGTCATACTTTTTTATAATTGTTTTTTTTTTATGGTGATCAATATTCAGTCAATAGGAGCTATTAATTGCATTATAAGGAGACCAACTGATGGGAAGTTATTTGGGTTCAATACGGACTATGTTGGGGCTATTTCTGCTATTGAGGATGGACTGACAGGTTTGATCATGTTGTACTAGCTAAGTTTTCATCTTTCTTTATGCTGGCAAGAATCTTTCTGTAAGGTGTTCTGGGTCCAACTCTTCTTTTCTACAGGTTCAAATAAAAGTGGCAGTATTACTGGTTCACCTTTAGCTGGTAGGCTGTTTGTTGTTATTGGTGCTGGAGGTGCTGGCAAGGCGCTTGCTTATGGTGCAAAACAGAAGGGAGCAAGGATTGCAATTGCTAACCGCACTTATGGTTCAGTTCGAGCTTTTTTTTCTTTCTTTTATTAGTTCATAAACTATTTGTTTTCATCTATCCTTTCACACCATTTAATTAACAATTATCACTTATTTTTTTGGTGTTCTTTCAAATGGCTGATCAGAATAGTAAAATATCCACTTATGCATCATCTCAGCACTCGTTTTTTTTTTTTTTTTAATTAAAAAAAAATAGATTATAAGTAAATATGATTGAAGGGCAGAATCATTTATTTGGAAAATGCAATTAAGGATAAATCGAAAGTATGATACAAGTTCAGGGTGGATTTTGGTGAATTACTCTATTGTAGAAGATAGAGATCCTTTCTAATTGAGATTTGCCACCATTTCAATTGTCTCATTTTCCTTAAGTAGTATTGTTTTATGTGTCTCCAACCCGCATTTGAGTAATCTCTTTGATTAATTTCACTTTGATGATTTTGTTGTTTGAAATATCCTCATTGTTCGTTTTCATAATGTTAAACCCTTAGGCTTTACCACACTATGTAATTGTTCTTTGCCCTTTCTCGTTGGCATAATGTCATAGCCTAGTTGGACTTATTATGGGATTTTGGTTGAGTGCATCAATATGTTTTTCCTAGGAGGGTTATTTAGGACAGAACTCAACGCTTGCTTTTGGAATGGTAGTGTTGGTAAGGCCTTTGGAGCTTAGGTGATTGCCCGTGGTGTACATTTCTTTCATATAGGGTGGGAATGCTACAGTGCGTTCCTCTGGGTACAAAGGTGTCTTTTTTTTGCGAGAATTGAGCTGATGTCAGAGTCAGGTTGGCATTTTATAGGGCTATGTAGAATTGTAAGAAGATTTGATTCATTTGCTGGATGAATGTCTTTATTTATGCAGGTCTCTGGTATCATATGCAGCATTTTGCTTTAATTTTATGCATTGATAACTTTTGAGAAGATTGTGTCAGATGTTTGATATGACCAATTTCTTTGAACTAAGTGCACATATTGAAAAAAAATTGATACCATGGATCCATTTCAACCTGTATCCTTTCCAATGTTCTGAGAAATATATCAACTACTTTTACATCAAAATTATGAGATTCAAAGCTTTGTGCAACCTTTGAAGTGTGCTTTATTGTAGTTTGTAGTACGCTCTATTATGCCCTTTATGATGTTCTAAAAATGGAGTGTGCTGCACCTCAAATCTTTGCTTGACATTTTGTGCAACCTTTGAATAGCATGTTAGCTACAAACCTTGTTTATCTTTTTTTCAGTATTCTCCACTTCCATTTTCCCATTCAAAAATGATATCACTGTGATTTTGTGTTCTTATGGTTGATTTTTATTTTGTTCAAGATCGAGCCAAAGAACTTGCAGACACAATTGGAGGAGATGCTTTGTCTCTTGCTGATTTAGATAATTTCCACCCAGAGGAGGGCATGATTCTTGCAAACACAACATCTATTGGAATGCAACCAAAAGTTGATGAGACGCCCATTTCTAAGGTTTGGCGCCCTCCCATTCTGTTGAATTATAAATCATCGGCCGGCCTTGTATTTAAATATTTGATATATTTGAATTTGCATATGATCGTTATGATTGTTATATTCAGAAAAATGTGGACAGCCATATGAATGCATTAATCCTTTTTAGTTCTACCAACTTAAATGAAATATTCTTAAAATGTTTTCTTTTTGTGAAGTTTTTCATTGTAACACACTTGTGTGCAACACCTAGCATTCTAAATTCAACATTCTTTTAACTTGACAAACTTTTAGGTATCTTCGTAAATAACATAGTGAGATTATTGGTGAACTGGCCAATAGAAATAAGAACTCAACACAACTTTGAAAGGATAGAGTTAGCACAATTTGTTAAATAGATGAAAGAAAGTTACTTCAGATGATTTTATCGTTTGCAACCAATGCCAGGGTAGAATGTGGTAGAAAGTATAGCTAACATGAAGATGCCTAAGAATAATTTGGATTAATGTGATTGAGGATTTCTGACTATGCATTGTTGGTGGTATGCTGGTACCGTAATGTATGGGGATATCAAGTGTATATGGAGAAAAGGGGCTAAAAATGCATCTCCAAGGAGTTGAAATATGAAATAGTAGTGCATTCAGATTTGACACATACATGGCTCAGCTTATCACCATGTAACCTGAAGATATTTTGTGAAAATTTGGTGCATACAACATATCTTTCAAACTGCATAAACCACAATTCACGAACACATGAACACTAAGGTCTCCTTTGGTAACCATGTAGTTCTCACTTTTTAGCTAAAGATAGAGAACAACATATGGGAGAATTGAGGGAGAAAGGAAGGAGAAAGAAGAGATGAGGGAGGGAGGATGGAGAAATGAAAGATCGTATGAAACAAAACTTGAAAAACAAAAAAAACTTTTTGAACTTGTTTTTAGTTTTCGTTTTCTGTTGTGTTCCACTAGATTTTCTCCTTCCTCCCTTCTCCTCCCTCTATTCTTTCTCCCATATATTTTCCTTCTATATGTAAGTAAAAAACCAAATACTGAAATGGCTGCCGACCTGCATTAATGCCAGAACTGTTTAGCCGGAATCAAACAACTCCAATAAAAATTGGGGTTTTTTTGTTTGGGTTAACCTAAAACCCTGGCAATCCTAATGGACAACTTTCAAGATTGGTCCACTGTCAAATTTCTCTAACTTCTAAGCATTATCAATTTAAGGCACGTTATGACTTTGAGATCTATAGGTTCCTCCAAACCAAATTCCAATCCTAAGCTATGTGTGTCAAGCGTAGTGTGTGCTTATAAACAAAGATGTGTAACTCAATGCTGTGATTCATTGTCTCTAGTCTTGGTGCTTTTGAGTCTCTGCCCCATTTTCTTTATATCTTTGTTAACGTACTTCACCCTCCATTTGGATTTTATGACCCCCTATGTTCATGTCATGACCTAGGGAAGTTCACGCCTCTATATCCCAAAAGTACTAGTTACTAATGAGACTCCCTGCAATCGTGTACATAACCCATATTGACCTAGAAAAGCATACACCACCTCAGTGATATACCCTAAAAGAACTAGTTACCAATGAGGCTCCCTGCAATCGTTTATATAGCCCAGATCTACCTAGTACAGAACCGAAATGGGATTTAACACATGCTAGCCCAATCTGGAGTATCAGTTTTAGCATTTCTACGATTAATGAAATTTGCCATACCTAAAATCCTAAATTCTACTATCTCCTCCGTTAACAATTTTATGACACACATTTAATCGCATACAAATAAGTCTTCGTCAACATATTCACTCATACCTAGAAGTGTATGTTTATTATTTAATAAGGATCAAATGTGTAGTGTGTGAACTATATTGAGCTATGTAAGTCGAGTATCAGTGCCTACTATCCTTATACACAAAAATGGCAAGTTAATCACGATCCACAAGCAATAGAAACAGAACAAAGATTGGAGATGTGAAGCTTACCTGTGATCTCTTTCACCAATGAAGAGGTGAGCAGACTCACAAACATCCACTGCACTAATACTGAGAAAAAAACTCTCTATTGCCACATTGACAAAGGAGGAGTATCACCCCTTCACCTATCCAGAGCCTTTGTTAAGCTTTGGGTTTCACCCTTCTTTTGTAAGATGCAACGTGTATTTGAAAAAGCATGCAACGGTTTTTTTTCAGTACTTCAAATTTTGAGTTTTCTGAAGGATTGGTCGACAGGGGTACGGATAAACCCCAAGGATTGATTGACTGAGGTAAGTTACTGGTCAACCACAATGATTGGTCGGTACATCAAGATTCTTTGTGTCTTTTATTGGAGACCTCTGTTCGACCAGTAGGTTGTCTTAGTTGACGCTGATAACCAGCCAATGGCCCAGTCGACCAAAATAACTTCTGGATGATAAGAATGTCATTCTAATCAGTTTTCTGTGTTTTGATTTTCCTACTTCTATCTGTCTACTTGAGTTCTAATTTTTCTCCCAGGGTCCTAGACATGTTCTAAAATATTGTGGATTATCCCAGACCATGTAGACCTAACCTACCTCTATGTCTTGGTCAAGAAACTTATCCTAGTTCGATCTTCTAATCCTAATCTAGACCTTGAAGTACTCTTGCAGCCGCACTCAGCTGTCTTAACTCTGTTTCAATTGTGGTAGATCTCTCTTGATGTCACCTTTAATCTTGATGCTATTTGTTTGTAGGGGCCAGTTTTTACTATTTTTTTGTTTTGTTTCAGTTGGTGTGTTTTGTGCGTCTTTATGTTAAGTTTGTTATATCTTATGTTGAGTAATGATTGTCTTCTGTGGACCACTGGTCTACTTTGATTGCGCCTTTCAGTTTGTATTTTTATATATTGATTTTGTTTCCTAACAAAAAAGTTTGTTGGGCTCCCTTTCTTAATATCTTCGTTAACGTACTTGACCCTTATCTGGATATCATCGTTGTTCCACGCTAGAAACTTAAAAGGTAGGTTCTTGTTTACCTGATCTCATTAAGCCATTGACCTGGAAAAAAAAAAAAAAAAAAAAAAACCAATACCGCCCGTTTAAGTTTTGAGTTAAATGATTAAAGGCCACCCAAGCGCAAAACTATATGTGGAAAAAATCATTAATTCCTTTAATTATTCATTACCATATGATGAAATTAAGGAGGCAACCTCGATAGATTAAAACTAAGGAAACTGGTTAGTCCTCCTTGGGTTTTTACCAGATTCAAGTTTTTTTTTTTCCTGGACAAAATTACCTGGAAAACCCATGCATCAATAATAGTCTTTGAAGATCGAACCTCAGACCTCTAGCTATGAAACCAACTTACACCATATTCTATTGTTGTTTCATGTTTCACAAAGTTGATCAAATGCTATTTAGTGATTCGTCAACTTGCTGTCACTTTCAAAGGCAATAGATTTCATTGGCTTTCTGTTTTGGCAGCACGCTCTGAGATCTTACTCGTTGGTTTTTGATGCTGTTTACACCCCCAAAATGACGAGACTCTTGAAGGATGCTGAAGCATCGGGGGCCATAGTTGTTAGTGGGTTGGAAATGTTCATTGGACAGGCATATGAACAGTTTGAGAGGTTCACTGGATTGCCTGGTAAGATTAACCTATATCACTTGTTAATATAGTTTCAATTTAATACAAAATTTACATTCCATCAACGTGGCATTAATTCTTATTGGCTATTTTCTTCTTTGAACTGTAATTTGCAGCCCCAAAGGAACTCTTTCGGAAATTAATGGACAATAGCTCTTGAGGTTTGTTTGGCCAATTATTATTATTACTATTATTATTTTCCTTGAGCAAGTTTGCGTGCATCTTTTTTGACATTTTAGCACCTCTTTGTGATTCAACATACTTGTTATCGCTTCTTTGTAGTGTTCGTGCCCAGGGATTATACATTTATGCAACTCTATGTTGCTTTATGCCATGTCACCGGAGTCTTCTAACTCTTTGTTATACCCTACACCTCTATCAGGCATAAGTCTGTCATTTCTTTTATGGAGCTTTCAGTCTGAAAGAATAAACACATCGTGCAAAGCCAAACAGCCAAACACCCTTGCTGCTGGTAATGTCTTGTGTAACATGCAACAGACGGGCTTGTTTCGTTGTCCTAAAGTTGTCCTAAAGGAGCCATACTGCGCTTTCAGTGAAATAATCTGGACTGCGTTGGGGACATTCTAATGCAATTAGTCAAACAAACACAAAATATGGAGCATTTTACCTTCAAAAGCTCAGGTTGTAATATAATTATGTGCGTGAATTTATGGGAAAAACAAAAATAATGACAACTACATTAGAACTAAAATAAAAATAAAAATAAAACATTAGATGACGCAGTTTTAATAATTAATGAAATGTTTATGATAAAAAGAATGCCCTTATATATAAATAAAATGATAGCAATGATTTTTTTATTTTGATTGGACGTATATAGTTAGATTCTCGCGGATAAAATTTACACTCAATTTTATTGAACTTTAATTTCATTTATTGACATGGTTTATTCAACTTGCAAAGAGAAAACTCTCAAACAGTACATGCAGTTCAGTTGCAAGGATCGAAATATCACCCACCACATGTTTTGTCATCGCTCTTACTAAATGCCCTTGATGATTACGTACTACCACCCCAAATTTTGATATTTAAAATCTAAAATCTAAGCAATTTACTAATTCGAGACTAAAAACCTAAACTCTGGGTTCTAAATGGTGATTCTGCACCACAAACAACTAACCATGTCAATAAATTGAGTGCAAACTAAATAAAATTAAGTAGAAGTGAAATTTCCTCGATGTGTCCCGTACAGAAATGAACTCAATACATATCAATTATAGGGATTAATGTAAATCCTAATTGATCAACTGTTATAAAAATTAAGTTTTCTCTTTCCGTATAAGCCAAACTCAAAACCCTTTATAATATAAATAATATATAAAACAAATTGGAAATTCTTTTAAGGTAAAATAGAACTAAATAAACAAATAATAGGTAAATAAAAGTAAAAGAAATTAAGATTATGAAAGCAAGCTTGGTATTGTGAAGCACGTCAAAGACGTTGTCCTAAACCCTTTGTAGCCTCCATACATGCATGTGTCTACAAGACTCCAAGATATCGATTCCCAATACACAAGCTCAAGGTCCGCTATGAGCATGTTCATAGTTGGATATAGGTCTTCAAGTCAGAGAACCGTTGCCCAAAAATAATAATATAGGTATATAAAGTATAAAAGGTGGAAGAGGAGAGAAACAAATTGTGGTGGTGATTGTGGTATGTGGTATTGTGGTAGTATGGTGTTGTATTAGTATTTGTGTTATGTGATCGTATGCCAAATGTGAAGGAAAAGTGGCATTTTATAGGCATCTAAAAACATGTAACATTCACCACATTAAACTATAAAATTAAGGCATTCAATATAGAATAAAACCTTAAAATTAAATATTTATATACTCCACAATAAATAAAATAAAACAACCAAAATAATTAAATAAATCAAAACGGTAAATTTTTTAAAACCTTTTAAAATTCCAACAATCCCCCACAAGATTTTCAAAATTTTACCATGACAAAAAATAGTGAAAATATATATATTTATATATGGGCAACATAATACTATGCAATAGGTGTAGGTGTCTTCCAAGCTTGAACCTTCACTTAGTGATGATGGTATCCATTTGAGGAACCTAAGTGTACAAAGTATTGAACTCGGCACCTTTGACCAAACTTCAATATATCCCACACATAGTATTGGTTGAGACTTGGATGTGGGGTAGCGCTATTTATGGCCATGCGCTAATCTTGATTCTCATGAGAGTTACTAGAGAATAGCTCAATTCTCACAGTCACAACCTCACGACATCTCTCACTTAGGTGAATTCTCCAAGAGTACATGTGACCTGCACCCAATGGGAGATTGCCCTCCTCGAAACTCATTCAGGGATAAATATCTTTCTAACGCCACATAAAATAGCATTTTTGCCTTAGGGATGAGCAGAAGAATATCTCAAGGATATCTCCATAGTTTTATGAGTGCTATATGAGTCACGTAGTATGGATTGTTTCTATCGCATTGAACTTCCTTCATAAGATTGCCAATCAAAGAAGTTGGTTTACCTCCCCAGGTGACTCCCTTAGGAGCTTACCCCCCCCCCCCACGAGGAATGCATTTCATGACTAGCCTTCATAAGGCATATATAATGTGAGTCATGTCTTTGTTCTCCACTTTAGCGCGTCCTAAACCTACATGTTATTAGAAATATTTCCTACAAAATCTTGCACACAAATGATTAGTGGATTTTATCTCAATATAATTGGAAATCACATATGCATCGGTATAAATTAAAGTATATCGGAAATATATCATACATCAAATCTTATGATCAAAAGTACCTCTCAATTCTTTAGTATCTAAATATGAGTTTCTGAGGGTCCATGAAACTTTGAGTACACCTACCTGACGCTTATAAACAACAATATATCGCTTAATTCATTAAATAAATTTAACTATAAATACTGAGTATTTCGATATACTCTTACTTCCTTTTGTGTACTCCAAGTGGTTGAAATTATGGTCGCATATCCAAGTTATCAATGTATCCTCTCGATTGGCAACATGACCCTTTAAGACAATAAGAAGTCTCCACCAAAATTCTATACCTAGATCATCATTTGTTGCACACACTTTCATATCAAAAAATGAAGAAAAATTAGTCTCATAATACAATTTCATAATATAAGAAAACTTCACACATAAGCACCGCACATTTTAAAATATTTAAAGAAAATCAATTATGTTTCCAATGTTGACCACAAAATAATAATAATAATAATAATAATAATAATAATAATAATAATAATAATAAAAGGATCTTAAGACGATGACCTCACAAGTTAAGGGTCGTCAACCCCACTAATTGAGGAAAGGGTTAAAGTACATTTCATAAGATTGCCAATAATGCCTCAAAGGATTTACGGGTCACCCAAATTCAAAATTCAATGATATAAAATTTTCCGCTTACAGTGATATAAAATTTATTATTTTATTTGAGTCTTCTTCATGTACACTTCATAACAATTAACTCAATGTGACTGTTGTCAAGGCTTTACAATCAGAAAAACATTAGTTCACTTACAAGTTTAGGTGCAAATAGCTCAATTTGACTTCACATTCTGAGAACAAAAAAAATGATTAAAAAATATACCCAACACTATTGTATTTGTCCACATTAATAAATTACCAGCACATTAAATAGGACAAACAAATTATTAGCATTAGTATGCATTATGAAGGAATCCAAGAAAAAAAATGAAAAACAAAGAATTCATGATTTAAACATGCATATCAAAATAGCAACCGACAATAATTAAAGTCCAAAAATGATTTTCATATTGGTCAGGTTATTAAAGTCTTAGGTGTTATATTACTTACTTTTCATGATTATTTATTAGTGTAAAAGAAAACGGAAACAATGCCAAACCGGCAAAATATACACCAAATCCCAAAATAGCAAATCATTAAGGACCTATTTGGTAATGTTTTCGGAGAATGAAAACGAGAAAATAAATTTTCATTTTCAGGATTTGAGGAATGCGTCTACTAGATATATTAGAAAACAACTTCAAAAAATAGAAACAGTGAAAATGTGTCTGGTAGGAAATTTTGATAATAATAATATGTGAGTCATTTTTCAAGTATATTTTTTGCTAATTTCTGTCCTAAAAAATATTTTTTTTTATAAAATTCTGATATTTTTTTAAAAGGCTTAACTTATTATAAACAATGAAAAATGTATAATTTGGGAATAATAATGTATTATTAAAATAAATAAAAGTTCTAATGTTAGAAAAACCAAGATAATAAAATTATATTATCTTTAGTTTAAATTGAATAATATATGATGGTTTTATCATAAAATTAATATACACTCGTGTAACAAAATAAAATAATGAAGTGTAACGAAAAAACTGAAAATTGAAAAACTAAATGACAAATGAAAAATCAGACAAACAAAAAACAAAAGAAAAAAAATGCAATCAACCAATACACTAGATAGAAAATGAAAACGATAATTTGGTGTTTTCAGTTTTTGTACATGAGTTTGAATTTGTTTTCCGAAAATGAATTCCAATGAAAATGAAAACGACATACCGAACACGTTTTTGATAGAAAATGAAAACTGGACCTTGAAAACGTTCCTAAACTGCCCCTAAAGTCTTAAAGCCAATTTGGCATTGTTGTACTGTGAAAATAATCGCTTTAGAATTTGCCTGTGAGAGAAAACAGTTTGGTGTTTGGTAAACTTTTTGTCAAAAGTGTTGTTGGTACAATAATCAGTTTCTTAGTGTTTGGTAATTTTTTTTTTAATGAAAGTGTTGTGAGCTGTGTATAATGACTAAAAAAGGCATTATGTTGAAATGACTTTTCTATTAAAGTGTTTGATAAAAAGGGAAAGCACTTTCACTTTCACTTATATATATATATATATATATATATATATATATATTGGTATTAAATATGTTTCCATCACATCCTAAAAATTATTTTAATTATAAAATAAATAAATTATTATGTTAAAAATTAAATATTTGTACCCAAATGCTCTACACTAATGTTTCAACTTAAATCCAATATATTCCATTAAAAATCAATATTATGTCAAAGAAACAAAGAAACAAAAACAAGAACAGAAAAAAATAATAAACAAATAAAAACTAACAGCAACAACTATTGAAGTTAAAACCCTAGAAATTAAAGAGAGAGTGAAAAATGAAATTTATAGTTAAAACCCTAAAAATTAAAGAGAAAGAGGGAAGAATGAAATTGAGAATAAATAAACATAATATTCCTCTTACCTGAGTCTTGTGGCTTTTCAGGAGTGTACTTCAATTGATTCAACAAGAAAAAATTAATAAGAATATAAGAGATTCAAGAGAATGAGAACTCATTGAAAGATGGCATGAAGAAGTAGAGGGATGCGAAGGAGAAAACACATGCAGAGAAAAGATTGCGTTAAATAGATTGGGGTATTTTCGGATGTTTGTAAATTTCATTAAACCTAGCGCCTCTTCGAAACTGATTCCCACATAATCAAAAAATGAAAGCACCTTATTACCTGCTTTCCATTATAGATTTCTTTCCCTTCAATTTTTAACAATAAGTGATTTTCTCATAATTTACCAACGGGCTGGGCTTTCCAAATTTTTTAAAACATCACTTATCACTCCAAATAAACAATGTCAAACGGGCACTTAGGTGTACCATTGGAAAACTCAAATCAATAAATTAGTAATGTATATGCGAATTTATCACCAGATGAGTCAACAAGATAATACTTTGCATAAAACATGTTGCCTTGAAAACCCAGTTCTCAAACAAAACAAATGGAAAAACTTATCTGGCAATGCCAATCATTCTTGTGACATCCCTCTGAAAGATTCTTTTGGGATTTCGCCACAAAGAGATAATGTCTCGGTGTAGCCAGGTTGTATGGTAGCCTTACTCTTCAAGATATAACAACTTGTGGCCCTTGTAAGCGTGCACTCACATTGCTCGTATCCTGTGAACACTTGAACTTTTCCCATGAAAAAAAAATGTGGATGAACAAAATAATAATAATAATAATTATTATTATTATAAAACATTTCTCTAAATATGCTGCTCTCCCTTTTACAGCCAACTAGTTAAGGCTTTTATAGTAGTGGATTGCCTCCCAAATCAAAGTCAGACCAAGGTGTTAAACTACTGCATGTATACTACAAAAACTGTACCTTTTTATTCCAAATTCAAAGCAATAGAGATTTTCTATTTAAACCCCACACTTCTCTTAGTTCACCCCATGTTCTAAGTTCACCCCATCTTTTAATTTAAATTTTCACAATTTCTAAGAAAACCCCACTATCTTCCCAAACTACCCTTAAATACACCCCAAACTGAAAAATAAAATAAAATAAAAGGGATTTTCTATTTAAACCCCACAATTTTCTTTGTTCCCAGCAAAAAAAACACAAACAAATAGAACCCTAAACCTGAAATTTAATACTTTCTAGAGAAAGAGAACAACTCTACCTCTCTCCAAGAATTGTAACTGGAATTCCAACACTCATGTATTGTTGAGTTGATAATCAACAAGCCTTTCCATCAACTCCCACACATATTTAAAGAGGTAGGTTCGTCAATTTTCTATGTCTTTAAAAGAGAAGAGTAATCTGGTTAGGATGTAGAGGAGTTTGTATTTTTCTAAAACTTGATATGAAGAGTGGTGGGGTGTGGGGTGTGTGTATAGATGTACTAGGGTTAATTATTAAGTTGGATGACCTTTTTTGTCTTTTTACACAATAATAAAACTTACAGCTTAATGATTTAAATATTGTCTTCTTTCACCAATTGTGTGATTTTTTTTTTTTTTTTGAAATGTAACTCTCCTTCCCAAACTTAGTATGAAAAACACATCCCCAATTAAAGCTCATGAGTTCCTTAGAAAGGTAAATATTTATTTTTCGGGCTAAGGCAAGGAAATAAAATTGGTAAATGAAAGAAAATGTTTACATGTATGCTCAAAATGGTAAAAATGGAAAATCATGCTTAAGCATAAGGTTAGCTTGAAAGGCACAAACGATCCAAAGAGGACCTTAATATCACTTCTTAAATGTCATGAAATCAAATTGCATAAGAATGAATGACTTTTAAGTGTTCAACCAAATCAATGAATAATGAGATCAAACAACTTTGATGACAAGAAAATAAGAGTATATATATAACACTCATGAAATGAAGCACAAGGCTCAAAAGCTCACATTATATGGTTACATAAGTCTAATTTATGCTTGATACAATTCTTTGGGTCATGCAAATCCTTTAATTGGAAAATTATGAAACAAATGGCAAGTGCAACGGTCATTTTTGGCCCAGGAACGCAAAAGTTGCCGAATTTGACCTTAAGCTGCCAAAACTTGCATAACTTTCTCTAGGAGAATCGGAATTATGAACCGTAAAATGCTCCAGAAACTAGACTTCTGTATCTTTCCAATGATATAGGGCTCAGCATTTGGTTCTGTAAAACCAGGCCCTAGGCTCTAAAATCCTACAGAGGGGGGGTGAAGTAGGCTAGAGGTCAAAGACCTACCAAATTAAAATTTAAGCCCAGCTAAGAGTAAAATGAGGAAACTGGATTAATACAGACAACACCACGTATTAATCCAAACAGAAACTCTTGTGATTTCGGATCAATACAGTGCAATGTCGTATTAATCCATGTTAGTGTACTGATGTGATTTGAACAATATGCAGCAAGTACAACAATGACAGCAAGAGTAAACACATACACACAGACTTGTTAACCCAGGAAAACCCAAGTGGGTAAAAAACTGGGAGCACCAAGCTAGGAGAGATTCAATCCACTCATTAAGAAATACAAGAAATGAAGGAAGACAAAACTCAATCTATCACCTATAGGCAGCTTCAATCATCCTCACAGCAAGCACCATTTCTTTCTTTCTTAGCAGCAGCAAATCCTCCCAAGAGCACCAAGCTCTAGTTGCATGTAATTTGATGTATGTAGTGAGTTATGGTTTCACATATTCATCTATCTCAATCACAAAGTATGATTGAGCTAGACAAAAGAAACCTAAGTGTTGTGATGATTAAACTAGAAGTAATGAACTTGAAGCATATAGTTTAACTCAAAATAACAACAATGAAACAATAAAACTTCAGCCGAAACCAATGTGATTTAAATTGGAGTTTATCAATGAATTATGCAATCATAACCATGCTCTCAATTAAATCACAATGGCTGAAGTAATAACAAATGTTTTTGAATGCTCAACAGCAAATTAGAATTGTTTTTCAAAAACTATAAACATGACTGCATAAGATTATACGTGTATGTGCAGTTTCCGTTTTTCATGAAGGATGAATGGTCTGCTTCATATTTCAAAGGAAAGTGCAGCACCAATTATCATGCATCCTTACGTTCTGATCAAGAGACAAGCTTTGTTTAAATAGACTTTGATAAAAACAGTTTTTCAAAGAGGAAAGAATAAATGCTCTGATCAAGAGAATAAAACAGGAAGGAATATGCAATCTGCATATCCATTCGTTGAGAGTATGGAGCAACATATTAAAAACTAATATTGTGTGCTCAAGATGAAACAGCCACTTGAAATAAAAAACCATGAACCACAATGAATGAATATAAGCAACCCATGTGTTTTGCAGAGAAGGAACCAAAGCCGCAAGCAAGGAGAAAAAATGCAGAAGCAGTTTTTCAAGAAGTTATTTTATGAAAACAGCAAAGAGAAGGAAGGGATGACTCTTTCCAAGAAGGACCAGCCGACAAGGAATTAAGGAGAGTAAAACTTTCTGTTTTTAAAGCCACAGCCCATAACCCTTGAACCATGAGCAGCTCAAGACACAACCCAACGGGAAGGGAATGTTTGATTCCTTTAGAGACAAGATGAGCTGACACAACAGCAAAGGAAATGAAAAACAAGGAGCATCACATGGTCCAAGTCTGAAAAGTAGACTTTAATAAAGAAACCCAAAACCCATCTTTTGTAAAGGGAGACAACAAAATTTAAGGGACAAGGGATGGGTCATTTAATACATGCTCCCTACAATATATTATAAAATAATATATTATATTTCCACACACAGATTTACCAACCTCCACACACGAGTAAACATTCAACAAAAGAAATGAAGAAGGAATAAATAAGGAAATCTGCCAACAACTTGAAAAACGACGCATCATGGATTAATACAAGTGAGAATGGATTAATCCAAGTGAGAATGCATATGATTTTACCTTTGGCAGGAACGCGAGGACATAGATGATCTTCAATCTAATCCAGTCTTAACCTCTAATCTAACTTAGAAACTAATTAATATTACAATCATTTTGTTGGTTTAAGAGAAGAGCCAAAATACAATATTGGTTCAAATAAAAACCTTACAGGTTCATCCTAAGCAAGTACAGTACAATTCGTGAAGTTGACTGATCTCTAAGATACTCTTTTGAGCTAACGTGTCTCCAAAATGCATTTAATGAGTCTCAAGCTTATTACACTGAAACAAACACAAAATTTATTAAAAGCACAAGTTTAACTCAAAAACATAATCAAATCATAAGTTAGAAGGGTACAAAATGATATATGAATATGCACCGATCAATAGACCCTTGAAGGGTTAGGCTAGGTTTACGCTCAATGAGTGGACTTTCGTTTTATAAATGAATTTTATGCAATTAAAGTTTTATTAGTTGATTGTGAAGGAATTATTTATGACTTTTACTTTCCACACATAAATATTTGCATTCAATTGTTTTTATTAAATTTTGTTTATGTTTAAATGTGAATGACTTGGAAAGTAGAAAAGGAAGAGATAACAGGATATAAGGATTTAATGAGAACTAGTATTTTAATTTTTCAGGAAATGTTCTTTTTTTAAACCACCATAGGTACCCAAAATGTTGTCTTCGGATAATTTGTTGCCTTCGGTTATAATGATGTCCACGAATATTCTAGTTGCCTTCGGTTGAGTCACCACGCGTTTGACATTTGCCCAATGAGTCTTAAGGATATCCGGACCGTAAGGAGCGAGGATGCGGCTCAGGTTGATCAAGTGTCCCCTGAGTCTTGCGAGGAATGCGAGGAATGCGGCTCGGGTTGATTTGTGTCACCGAGGCCTCCGAGGATGTGCCACATTATGTGACACAAGGAATTGACGGTATAATGTGGGAAATGGATATAAAGATCATGGAATTGACGGATATATGATGGGTACACTTAGGTGGAAAATAATTATTTCTTTAAAACACTTTCAAAAGGTTTTGATAATTCGTTTGAATGCTTGATTAGTTATATGTATATAAATATGCATGTCTTAAATTCTTGTACGAATATAGGAAATGAAAGTAATTGAATTTTCTAAAAGTTTTGATAGTGGGGTTAGTATGTTAGTATTTTATTTTCTAAAACTTTATTTTGCCATTCACATTTTTAATGTTTTGCGGCCCCAGGTAGTAGACGTGTACCAGAGCACCATCACTAGGCGATTATCATCACTTTTCATCATTTTTCCACTATGTAGGATATTCTCATGTTTCCGTGCTTCTTTTGTAATTAATAGATTAGTATTGCTCTGAAATTGCCCTAGGATTGCTGTAAGGCTTGAGGCCATAAAGTTCTGTTGTTGGATTGCTTGAATTCTAACTTGATGCGTGCTGAACGGTTGTGGTTATAAATTGCTTTTCGTACAAGTGTAAATTTTTGGGAAACAAGTATTTACAGGGGAAACAAGTATTTAACCTTGGATGTTGTTAGAAGGACAATTTGGTCAAGTGGCCTGGCACCCGGCAGGTGTCCGATATGCACAGGGTTCGGCTCAAATTCCAAAGTGGAATTTGGGTCGGGTCCTATCAACCTCTCCCTCCTCTAAACTTTTTGTTCATCTAAAAAAATCAAAGACACAACTTAAATGAATTGATGGGGACTTACCCTTCTCTATTTATTTATATGTGTCACATGCCTTAGTTTGAAAAGGACCCAGCTTTCACAAAAAAAAGAAAGAGAGAAAAGGACACAACTTAAAACTAATGATGACATGTATCATGTTTATTTTCATACATTTTTGTCTTTGTCTCTCAGCACATGATGAGTCAATATAAAGGAAAAAATATTTTAAAAAATGTACATGAAACATAAGATAGGCAAGTTTTTTCACTCTACAAGGATTACAACCTCCTAAGGCCTCGTTTGGTAGGCTAGACTGGACTGGATTTGATATATTACACTAGACTGGTTAGGATATGACTGGATTTGAAGCAGTTGTTTGGTGCAATAAACACCAAGTTAAGATTGTAGGACTGGAACAAATATAGCAAAATAAAAATAAAAATAAAAATATAAAAATAAAATAAAATAATGAATACAATTCTCAAAAATGCAATTTGACAACAAGAATCGCATCTACCAGCAAGAATCGCAAGTCCATCTACCAGCAAGAAATCCAAGTCCCGATAAGATCTCAAGAATAAAACATATCAGCAAGAATCGTAAGGTCTGAAGAACAAATCAAATCAGCAAAAATCGCAAGGTCTCAAGAACAAACCAGATCAGAGAATTAGCAAGAATCGCAAGGCTCCTCCTTAAAATAAGATCTCAAGCTTGGCCGCATCGATTGGAATTTGGAAGATACGACGATCTACGCGATGCCGATGAGATACGACGCGTTGGGTCGAACCTGAAGATATGGCAGAAGGGAAGAGAGAGAGAGAGAGAGAACCAAAGAAGGAGGCGTGCTCGCAAGGTTGACTCGGCTGGCTTCGAAACCCATGTCTCCCGATGGGTTCTGGAGCCCTTGCTATTATGGACTGATGTCCAATAACCACATCCAGTCCATGAAACATTATAAGCCCACCAAACAACGGATAGGACCCATGTCCATTTTAATTGAAAAAATCTCATCCAGTTCAGCCCACCAAACAGGACCTAAATGTATTAAAAAAAAGGTCTTTCAAAATCCTATAGAATTCTAGAAAAGATCTTCCAAAATCCTATAGAATTCTAAAAGGTCTGTCCAAGTCCCTACACTGTATGTCGCCCCACTAATGTTCGAGTTCCACTATCAATAGTTCCATGTTATTTGGTAATCTGTAAATCTGAAAAGATCTGAGGTTTGCTCTGGCTTGGGTGTGGGGGTAGCCTCTTCCTCCCCTAAACCTTTTGTTCATCCAAAAAACAAAAGACACAACTTAAATGAATTGATGGAACTTGCCCTCTCTATTTATTTATAGGTGTTTATTCCTCAGTTTGAAAAGGACACAACTTAAAAGTGGTGACCCATTATAATAGACATGACTGAAAAACAGCAACTCTCCGTAAGGAGTAAAACTGTACACGAAACTGATGACCCATGTAACATGTTTATTTTCACACCTTTTTTTCTATCTCTCAGCACATGATGAAGGGAAAAATATTTAATAAATGTACATGAAACATAAGATATGCAAGGATTACAACCCCCTAAATGTAAAAATTTTAAAACTTAAAAAAAAAAAAAAAAAAAAGAAGAAGAAGGTCTTTCAAAATCCTATAGAATCCTAAATGAATTTATGGGACTTGTCTTCTATATTCATAGGCATAGATGCCTCAGTTTGAAAATGACAAGTTAGAGACCCACTGTAAAATAGACACGTACGGTTACAACCTCTTCTTTATTATTGAGTCGTCAGAATGGTTCAAAACTGGCACACTGCTCAACAAAATATCAAGCCGACCTCTTTTCGTTGCAATACAAAAGAATTTCAGTTCAAAATTTTGTTTTAATATTATTTTAATTTGGCACATCGAAATAGCCGTGATGTTGGCGTGAGCACCACATGAGTGCTCTGGTTAGAGTGTACAGTTTTCAAAAGCCATTTCAACTTCGTATTATTAATAAAATCACTTCACTCACATGTTTTAACACTAATTTCCATTTTTAACACCAACTAGTCTCCTCTCAAGTAGGAATGGGCGCAATCCAATTAAGTTTGGTTGGTCTTCTAAATGTTTTTGACCAGCGGCTGAGACGGCTCAATCATAATGTCGAAGTTATGATACACGTGTTTTAAAATTAATTGAGTACATATTATGATCTAAATACATCATAATTTTTTAATTAAAATATAAAATTAACTCAATACACCCTATTTAACTATCAAAATACTCATGATGCATTTTAATACACACTATCACAGAACACCAAACCCATTCTAATTGTTCTTGCTCCTCCACCGTTTATATTAACTATCTAATAAGGCTGAAATCTCCAGCAATGCCTTTGGAAATGGTGAGAGAGAAATCGTGAAGATATGAAGATCTGTCGAGTTGAAGGAACAAGCAACATTCCTCTTTTGTTGTTCAGAGCTTGTGTACCTAATTTTTTCAATTCCCATGGCTAAGGCAAAAACAACATCATAAGCCCACAGTCCAAAATAATCCAATTCAGCACCAATGATGTTTGGATAGTCCTTGTGGAATTGTTGTTTCCATCATGGGATGAACCTTCGAGCTCCACTGTCCATGAGACATGAATTTCCACTCCTAAAACTCCTTGTATGGAATTATTATTGACGACAGAATGATACGTAAATAAACCACTAGTCATCCCATTGGTGATGATTCAAACACATCGATCCTCTCTGACGTTAACTTTAGCTTTGCTTCACCTAGCGAGTGAATGTTGAAGTGGGCATCAAGTAATATGAAAACTTCTCTACGTTTGATTAGGGGGTGAGTAGGATGTACTTATTTAAATTAAATTTGTTTCACAATTCAATATATCATTTTTGGTCATATTATATTAGAATAAATTAATAATTCAATAAATAATTTGATAATAGTGTATACTTAGTTAATTTTAGAGTTCATTTGACAGCACTTTAAATAAATACTTTTAATTACTTAAATTACAAGCTTTTATATCGATTGATATACGCAAATATCATTTCAATCAAGAAAAAAAAAACTTTCACATGAATTTACTTTACCAACATGATGGGCTTACTACCAACCCGTTGTGACGTGGGGTCATGGCTGATGCAGGGGAACCGTCAATAATTCGGACCCCTTGCCCAAAAAACGGATAATATCAGAATTTGACATCCCAATCAGGTAATGCCACGTAGGCATCATAGTACAAGAGAGGACGGTTCAAATCTCCCTCTTTAATTTTCACCAAAAAAAAAAAAAAGTCTCCCTCTTTAATTACAGATGCGCAACACAGCACACTCTGTGCTTTGACATTCTTTCCCACTCTTTCTCGTATCTCTCAGCTGAGCTCTCTTCTCTTCCGCTCAATCTCTTGTGACATTATGGTAACTGCCTCTGTGCCTTTTGATCTTCCTTTCCTCCTTTCGTCTTTGGGTTCATGAATAATTTGAAGTACATTATTATCAGATATCAGTCTATCTGATTCGTTGCCAAGAAAATGAGCTTATAAACAGTCAAATGCTACATATTTTCCTGAAATTTTCTCAGCAACCAAACAGATATCATATATATACTTGTCTGATAAAAGGGAAAACAAGAAAACCATAGAGTGTTTTGCACCGAGACAATTATGTGAATATAATTTTCTCACTTGTTTTCTTTTTGGTTGAGTTTTAGCTTAGTTCTACTTGCTCTGATGCCCTCAAAGTTGGAGGTGAGGGGATGATGAGGAGGAATTCGACTCTAGTTTGTGTTCCGATAATCGCCGAATCAGTGGGTGAGATGGTGACTGATATGGGCAAGGCAAAAGGCCTTGGTGCTGACCTTGTGGAGATAAGATTAGATTATTTGAAAACATTCAATCACAATGAAGATCTCAAGTGTCTAGTTAAACAGTGCCCTTTGCCCACACTTTTCAGTTATAGGTACTTTCCCAAGAGTTCCTTATATTATCGAGCTTGTTTCATGGTAACCATAGAATTGTTGAGATGCAACAAAGAATTTTCCAGCGAGCTCCTACCTGACATTATGTGTACTTTTCTAGGCCAAAATGGGAAGGTGGTCAGTACGATGGTGATGAAAAAAATCGACTCGATGCACTTCGATTAGCAATGGATCTCGGAGCTGATTACGTTGATGTTGAGCTTCAGGTTGCTCTCTAACAAATGTATATAACTTGAAATAATTTTTGTTTGTTTTTAATGGCATAAGAGAAATTTGGCTCTTTTATTACTTGTCTTTGAAGGTTGCTCGGGAGTTTATTAGCTCTATAGAAGGAAAGAAGCCTGAAAAGTTAAAAGTTATTGTATCTTCTTACAACTTTGAAGAGACCCCATCTGTGGAGTCTATTGGCAATCTTGTAGCAGCAATGCAAGCCACTGGAGCTGACATAGTGAAGATTGCAACCACTTGCTTGGATAACTGATGTGGCACGCACTTTTCAAATCGCGGTTCATTCTCAAGTAAGTTGAGTAGGTAGCATGCTTTTTTGCATTGTGCTTTTTAAGATTTGCCCATCATTTCTTTTTGTTTAGGTACCGTCAGGATGTGAAGAATTGGCCCATGTCGGAAAGTTAAGAAACTTTGCGAGCGCTTATAAGGAGTTGGGCTACTCCACCAGATTGCCAAACTTCCTTCAGATACCATTTTAATGATGCCAATCTATTTGAATTGTAGCTGAATGGATTTGTAACAAACTTTCTCTGGAATTTCAGGTTCCATTGATAGGACTTGGACTGGGTGAAAGGGGTTTGATTTCACGGATACTTTCTGCAAAATTTGGCGGTTATCTCACTTATGGAATGCTTGAGCCAGGGACAGTTTCAGCTCCTAGTCAACCTACAATCAAGGATCTAATACATCTATACAACTTCAGACAGATTGGGCCGGACACAAAAGTGTTTGGCGTAATTAGCAAGCCTGTCAGCCACAGCAAATCACCAAAATTGTACAATGAAGTGTTCAAGACAGTAGGTTTCGATGGAGTTTATGCACATTTGTTGGTAGATGACATTCAGAAATTTTTCCAGACATACTCATCCATGGATTTTGCTGGATTCAGGTTTAATTTTCTATCGAATATTACTCTGTTCTTGCTCTTTTTACTTCAAGTTCACAGCTCGCATTCTTCGTTTCTTACGCAGCGTAGGCATCCCTCACAAGGAAGCTGCACTTAAGTGCTGTGATGAGGTTGATCCAGTTGCCAAGGTAGTGAACAAAACCCTTCATATTATTAAGATGCTGGCAGTTTCTGTTGGACAAGTTTTGGCTGGCCCTTTAAATCATACTTGCTTGATTAAAATCTTGATCAAAATATTCAGTCAATAGGGGCTATAAATTGCATTATAAGGAGACCGGCTGACGGGAAGTTATTCGGATTCAATACCGACTATGTTGGTGCTATTTCTGCCATTGAGGAAGGACTGAAAGGTTTCGTCTAGCAATGCTTTTGCTTGATTATTTGTTCTTGTAATATGAAGCTTAGAGTTTTGAGCACTGTGGTTTTTACAGGTTCACATAATAATAATGGCAAGAACACAACAAGTGGTTCAGCATTAGCTGGTAGGCTGTTTGTTGTGATTGGGGCAGGTGGTGCTAGCAAGGCACTTGCTTATGGTGCAAAGCAGAGGGGAGCAAGGGTTGTAATCGCCAATCGCACCTATGGTTCACTTCTCTTTCTTTTTTATATCTCATCAACTATTTCTGTTTTCTCACACCATTTTCACTTGGATGATTGTTTTTGTTTGAAATATCCTTATATTATTTCGAGAAATTATACTATTACTACAGAATAATTTGACGGAAAACACCACTAGTGCAACGCGGGACATAATTTGATGGCAATTGAAGTTATTATTGGAATTGAAGGATGTAAATATAAATCTAACTACAATTTAGCCTAAAATCTATTTTGAAAAAGAACAAATTATTGAAACTGGAAATCATTGTTTTTTTTTTTTTGGGTACAAGCGATAGTCTAAATGACAGGGGAGAGGGTTTCTCACACACACGCACACAACTAAGATGTAATGGGGGTTTGAACCTGAGACCTATTGTCTGTAAGTCAGGGCTCTTTTTCACTGTGCCAGACCCCGTCGGTGGAAATCTTTGTTTTTACTTGAACCACAAAAATCATAGAAATAAATGCATGCTATTTTCAGGTCAAATGAACATCAAACTTTCGTCTGTAGGGGTTTGCTTTTGGGCTTAGTTACTTTTTGTGTTTTGGGCCTTTATGCTTTGAACTTTGTTACGTGATTCTTGTTGGGCTTGGTGCCCTTTTTTAATTGTGGATATTGGGTTTTATTTTATGTTTGGTGCAGAGCCTTCGGCGTTTTATTGGGTTGTGCTGCTGCTCTTTATTTAGTGTTAAAGAAGTTACAAGAGCCATATAGCTCAAATATTTAAGAGTAGTTACATATGCATCGCAAATTATTCGAAAACAAATATTGCCTAGAAAATTATAGATTTTCCTGAAATATGCGACTTCACCAATCATAACAGATTATATACTTAAAAACATCAATATCAAAATGTTTCTAGGAGTTTAAGGTAAATTGTAAAGTGAATTACTTGCAAAACCTTACATGATGCAATAATATTTGGCTAAATTATAATTTAGTTTTCTAACTTTTGTTATATATTTAAGAAAGAAAAAAACAGTGAGACTATTTATTTTCTTCTTGGTGATGACTTACAATTTATTTATTTGTCTTATTCAAGATCGAGCCAGAGAACTTGCAGACACAGTGGGTGGAGATGCTTTGTCTCTTGATGATCTACCTAACATCCCCCCAGAGGATGGTATGATTCTTGCAAACACAACATCTATTGGAATGCAGCCTAAAGTTGATGACACGCCCATTTCCAAGGTTTGAACTAACTAGCATGTATTTCTTTTATTTTTTTTATACAAACGATAAGGACAATGGGATTCGATACAGGGGTGACTGCTTTTAATAACTTAAGCTACAATTGCAACTAACTTGTATTTCTAACATGCATATAATTGCTCGCAATTGAAAATAAATAACTAATTAATTAAATTAATTAAAGAGAATTAATGGGTTAATTTCCATTTTTGCAGCATGCTCTGAGATCATATTCATTGGTTTTTGATGCCATTTACACCCCCAGAGTAACCAGACTCTTGAGGGAAGCAGCAGAGTGTGGTGTCACAGTTGTTAGTGGGTTGGAGATGTTCATTGGACAGGCATATGAACAATTTGAAAAGTTCACTGGATTGCCAGGTAAAAATAATCTATATATTGCGTAAAGAATTCAAATTGTACCAAAAATATTGTCTCTATTTTGTTTCTCATATTGTTTTATTTTTTGGAACTGTAAATTGCAGCTCCAAAGGAACTCTTTAGAAAAGTTATGGAAAATCATTCTTGAGGTTAGTTTGACTAATTCTTTATATATATATATAATTCATATTGCATAAGAAACGTGTAATTGATTTTCTTGAGCAAGTTTTTGTAGATCGTTCTTGAAATTCAGCATCTTTGCGTACTTAGGGTTGATGCCTTGTGTTTCAAGTCAAGCAGCAGAGAAGAAAAATAATTTCATCCCCTCACCTCCATGATATGAGTGCTGTTAATAAGGTTTAATGCAACAAGGCACCGTTGCTTTCTTATACCAATCATCTCTATCAAAGATCCCAGAAACGGCACCGTATTAGGTCTTTCATGGAGCTTTATTATAGTCTAAAAATAGTAAGTAAATTGTGTGTACCAATTACCAAACACCCGTGCTTCTTCTGTTGATTAGCAGTGGGTAGATTTGTACGAGAATATGCAGTGAAATTAAAGAAGAAAGTAGGGCTAGTCTATATAGCCCCTACAGTTTCTATTTCCTAGACATCAACCAATTAATTTTGAAATTTATATATAAAAGCCAAATTCAAACTAAAATGCCCGTAAGATATAAAATGTCTAGTACTCCTACATATTTACATTTGTTTGCCACCAAACTTAAGTCAACTTGACGGTTTAGAAGCATATCATTCAGTCTCTCATTTCTGATTAATACTTCCTCATTTATAGCATATCAATGACTCCCCTTTTTTTTTTTGGGAGCTTTAGTAATATACCCAAAATAGGAGCTGAAATTATAAAAAAACCCTACATGAAATGCACTTTAGAAACATACCCAAAAACAATTTACTACATACAAAATGAGTGTTGAATTTCCTATAAATTACATGACTGCCACTAACTAACTTAAAAGAAGCCCAATACAAAAAACACAAAAAAAAACCCAAAACAAGCCCAACCCAGATTTTTTTAAAAAAACCCAAACTTAAGTATTAAAAAAAACACGAAAACCAAGGGCATGTCTCCACGACCCTTCCTTTTCCACCAAATCTTTGCGAACCATGTCATAGACGTACATTGTTAATACCATGTCATAGAAGTACATTGTTAATACCATGTCATACAGGTACATTGTTAATACCATTTCATAGAAAAACATTGTTAATACCATTTCATACAAAAAGAAAAAACATTGTTAATACCATTTCATACAAAACAACATTGTTAATACCATTTCATACATAAAAACATTGTTAATACCATTTCATACATAAAAACATTGTTAATAACATTTCATACAAAAAACCCAAAAAAGCCCAAGCAAGACATCTGATATCCTTTGTAGAAACCACCTCCAATTGTCTACAGTTTCACCAGGTACAATCGCAAAGGCAAAAGGAAATACATCTACAAGAAAAAAAGTACACTATTAATACTGTGTCATAGAACTATATTCCTAGTAAAAATCACATCCTGCATATCATAAACTTCAAGTGCACAGCTATATATAGAGAAAAATATAAAGCATGCTTTGTTACCTGAAAATCTGTTAATACTATCTTATAGAAGTACACTGTTAATACTATGTCATAGAAATCAATTCAGTTGCAAGGTATGAACAGTATAACAACTGTTCATACCACTTACCTGGAAGTTAACAACTACATCATTTCATTTGCATAATAGGTACAATAAAAGTTTACAACTTCATACCACTCAAAATCAACTACATCATTTCATTTGCATAATTGATTGATCATTCATCACTCCACATACCATAAACATTGAATCGGAGTGGCTCCCACACATACTTCTCATGATCATTGTGCTTGGTTGTAACAATGACCTTATCTGCAACAAGATAAGCACCAGCAGCCAAGGCTTCCATTAATTCCTTGGTGCCACCCTTGCAATGGTACCAAGGTTGTTCACCAAATCTAACAACAAGAAATAAGAACAAAATAATTAAGCATAATAGATGAATTGGAACAACACAGATAACAATAAAAAAACAATTTAGAGATTGCACAAGCATAGGTTAGCAAGAAGAGCGAAAGGCAAGGAGACTCACCCAATGACTTTCTGGTTTTTTTCTTGATGCTAACTTCTTTGGCCTCATCCAGAACCAAATTCATATACTCATCAAAACCCCAAAAACACAAATGACCACCAAAGATTTAAGACACTATGGTCAGATATAATATATGATGACTTAAATAAGGGGAATATATATCGATAGAGAAAGAGACGGAGAAAGTACGCTTATATGATAATGCAAATTACATCATTGCTATGTCAGCTTCGCATTTATGACAAACCTTTGTTGTAGAAATGGAAGACTATAAAATATGAAACTAGCATATGTGTGAAATATGGAGATAATCAAGCAGAGCAAACATATCCTCAACCAGTTAGAAAATTAGGAATAGTAAGGTTCAAGCCATCACATACAAGGCACCACAAACGGAAAGGTAATATTGTGTTTGTAAGTACATTGAGAGAACAAGTCAAACAATATGAAAGCCCTCTAGTGGAATATATATATATATATATATATATAAATGTAAAATTCAAACTTCCAGGATATCATACCGAAAATAGTCAATTTGATCATCCAAGAAATTAATATAGGTCTTTGCAGTCATCAAATAAGTTCATGTGTATAACATATTCTAGCTTATTGCTTCAAATGAGAAATTGTTTTGGTTTCAAAACGCAGAAAACAATTCCTTATAGCTAAATCTTACAGCCAAATCAAAATGACTAGTGCTACTACATCAAACATGAAACAAGTGAGCTAGCCTCACACACTTGGGTACAAGCTCCTTCAAGGATTAAACTGAACAACAACTACAGATGAGAGACAACAATGCATGAATTTTCTACCAACACATATGACCAATTCAAAATCAACCAACACCAGATAGCAAACTAAAATTCAGAAAACACCTAGAAATTATTTTTTTATATATCCATTTTCCACATTTAAACCAGAGATAGAGAAAAAGAAAAAACACAAGCTGTAACCTCCGTTACCACCACCGCTGCTTCCACAAGGCTGGGCCTCGTTGATGGTGATGTTACGACCGTCGAGGTTCTGGTCGTTCATGCCTTCGATCGCGTCCCTCATGGCCTTCTCGTTGCTGAAGGTGACGAAGCCAAAGCTGAAGGCCCTGGATCTCCCGGTCTCACGTCGTTGATGATCTGGAAACACAAAAAGAAACCAAATCTAATCAGATCCGTCCATCAAAACCAAAACGCCGGAATATAATCAAACAAATACACAATAATAAACAAAAATGAAAAGGAATCGATCGATCTTCAATCTTTGGGAGAGAAAGATCAAGTAACATAGAGAAACAGAAGATCAAGTCGAGAGAGAGAAACCTACGTCAAACGGCCCTTCAATTCGATGATCTCACCAAACGGAGAAAAGGCCCTCTCCAGCGCATCATTGTCGGTGGTCCAAGCGAGCCCTCCGATGAAGCTTAGAATGATGAGGTTGAACAAAAGCTAAGCTGGAAGAACAAAAATTGAAAATTGGGGTTGAAGATGAAGATGAGAGGTGGAGGTCGTGAAATGAGTTCTAATTCTGGTGTTGATTAGAACTCCAATTTTATGTTAAAAAGGTAATAAAAGTATTTCATCTTAATAATTAAATTAAAAAATATACAGCTGTCGATTTTTGGGTTTATTTTGGGTGTGTTTATATACATTAAATAGTATAGGGTATTTTTATAGTTTTATGTCTAGGAATGGGTATTTCACTAAATTTCTATTTTTTTATAGATATTTATAAATAAACTGTTGGACAGATTTTACTCTATCTATTTCTCGCAAGTGCACGAACCAATTGTAGTATAGGAATGCAAGCACGAGGTCGTTCCACAGAGACTTGGATGAAAGACACTTATTACTACTACTTAGACTCACAAGTAATCCTAAGACTAAACAGAATTTAAATGAGGTTGTGTTGAGTTTGTTTGGAGTAACAACTACAAAAAGGGAAAGCAAATAGCAAGTGACTGAAAAATACTAAAAGGGAATGCAAAATAGCAAGTGATCAGCAAGTAGATGTTTAGAAATTTAGAGAGAAAGGAGACAAGCACTAGGGTTTCAACTTCACCATGACAATCCAATTTCAAGCAACAAGTTAACAATCACCTAAGTTGATTACAATTTCTGGAGTTCGTTCTTTCTTATGTATGATTATCCATATGGTGTTTGGTTTTAATCAAGTACTCAGAAACACAACTTAGCTATGGTGTTTAGTCTAGGCTATGAATCTGAATCCATTAAGCTTAAGAAGAACACAAAAGAACCAAGTAAACATTTAAACATGGTGTTTGTCCTAAATGCATTACCCACTCATTCACTAATCGGTTCAAGAGTCATATGGTGTTTATGTAAACTTGAACTAGATAACCAACATGCATGTGTTCATAGTGGCCAGTTATTTAAACATGCATAAAGATTCAACTAAGAACAAGTGAATGAGACCAGAAAATTAGAAGTAATCAACAAGAGTAACATTAACTTGAAAACATGAAATTGTCTTGTCAGGTTACATTGAAACCCTAGCTATGGATTTAGCTGCTCATAATGAGAAAGAAATTAAGACAGAAATGAGAAAACATAATGAATGCAATAAGAGTAGAAAAACCCCTTTTTCTGAAGTTCTTGTGGTGTCCAAGGCTTCTCCAAGTGCTTCTCCAAGACTAATGCTTCTCCAAGAGCTTCCTCACTTCTAGAAGGATGTATGAAGGATATGGAGGTGATTTGGGATGAGTTTGAGTGAGTGGTGATGGCTAAGAAAGATGAAATTCGTAGGGAAATGGAAGAGAGGTTTGCTGGAGCTGTTTTGGTGATTTGGGGCTGTTTAGAGCTTTTGGTTGATTGCTGGAGTGTTTGGGATTGTGAGAGTGTTTGAGGATAGTTTCTGAATGTGTTTGGGAAAATGATGGAAGTGTTTGAGGGAGGATGGAGTGAAGGATGGCTGAATTGTGGGGTTGTGAATCCCAGGCTTGCACCTAGAGTGTATGGGAGTGTTTAAGGATGGATGGAGAGGGTTTTGTGGGGTTGTGAATCCCAGGCTTGCACACCTTGAATCTGGAATTGAATTGGTATTTATAGGGGAAGGGAGGTGAGAAATCAGAATTGAATATGGCTAATGGACTCAACACTTGCATTAGATAATCAGAAATGGTTACTCCACTAAATCCCACTAGCAGCCCTAGCTCATCCTCATGTCAGCATGACCAAGCTTCCATTCAGAAACCAATAGCTCATGCCTAGCTCACCATGACCAAGCATGCAATGAGCTCATCTGGAGTCAGCATGATGTGTAATTTGATGGGCTCACGGATTGGGCTTGTATCAATCAAATGTCGACTTTGAGCTATCAATCTTTAAGTTCAGAATGTCATCGATCCAAACACACAAGTATTGGCCCAATCCAAGCTCGGATGAAGAAGATAAGTCCGAAATGAACTTGTAACTTAGTCACCAGTTTTACACATTATTTTCACCATTTTACTTCAAATGCCTCAAGTGATACCTAGAGCTCAATAAACTGAATAACAAACACAAAAGAGGTTAAAAGCACAAGGTTAACTCAAAAACATAACTAAATCATAAGCAATAAGGGTACAAAATGATATACAATTGTGAACCGAACATAAACCCAATCCTTAACAGCAAAACTCAATGTGTACTCTCACCACAATTCTTATAACTTGACACCTGTCCGTACTTGTAACCATAGTTAACTCTTTGATTTTAAATTTTTTAAGTATTTAAAATTAAAAAATAAAGTAAAATAATAATTAAATAACATTAAAAATAAACTCTCTATCCTTCGCCAAGGTGTACTCTTGGGTTAAAGTGGTGAGCAAAAATACTCTTATTGATGTGATGGCTTTAATATACCTACCATATGTATATATCCAATACAATATAATAGGTAAATTATTATCAATACATAGAATATAATGTACCTACAAATGTGTTGGCTTTAATATCCCTCTAATATACCCATAGTAAGTAAATTATAAGTTATATTATTGCATACACTACTACAAAAATCGCAATAGACGACGGTAATCCACCGTCGTGTATCCAGTTTTTCAACCATCGTGAAATCAACCGACATCTTTTGATGCATAAAACCACGACGGTAAATCCCCATCGTCTATTATTTGTAAAGACGACGCTTTTACTCACAACCGTCGTCTATTATATGTAAAGACGACGGTTTTTTTGAAAGGATTGTCATCTATTATATGTAAAGACGACGGTTTTTTTAAAGACCGTCGTCTATTATACGTAAAGACGACGGTTTTTTTTAAGAACCGTCGTCTATTAGATGTAAAGATGACGGTTTTTATTTAAAACCGTCTTTAATTGTATAGAAAGATGACGGTTTTTTGTTAAAAAATTATGTAAAAACGACGATTTTTTGTTAAAAATCATCGTCGATTGTATATAAAGACCGAGGTATTGTGTTAAAAACGGCCATTAATTATATGTACAAACTAGAAATGGTCATTAGTTTTTGGTTTCCTGTCATTCTATACAACGATTTTAACTAGAAAACCAATTATATTGCTTTATTAACAAACATATACACTCAAAAATTATTTCTTTCATAAAACTTGAAGATTCAATAGTTATTACATAGTCAACCAATCTTTATTCTATTACATACATACTTCCTACCTATAATTAGATATAATTGAGCTCACAAATTCTACTAATTTGATCTTAACTTCATCAATTTGTTATTGGGTTGACTTAGCTCTGCCTTCTTGCACATTTTTCAAGTTGGTGGTGTCGAAATAAGATCTATGCAGCTTTAGAATGACAGCAGCTTGAGGACTAATCCACTACTACCTGCTTTACTGAGAGAGAGATTCGAAGAGAAAGTTAATGATGTATACACTATCATGTAGGCTTTCATAGTTAGCTTCAGATTTGGTCCTGCCAACAATTTGCCTTCCATCTGCTGCTAATCCAGCAACTACCTGTAATTGGATAACACCATAAAATTAATGCAAACTTATCTGTCAGAACAAACAGCCTGGGTGATTAAGCCAAACTTGATAACCATGTGAGAAAAGAAAACGAAGTTTAGAAGATATAGCCTGGGTGATTAAGGCTAGAACTGAAATGAGCAAGCACAAAATAAAATGAAAGGAGAGATAAAACTGAAAAGTAATAAAACAGAGGATTTGCTCTGCATTAGAACCAAATTTAACCCACTCAAATAAAACCAAACATATATATATATATATATATATAACCTACCAATTATCAAATTAAACCAAACAAAACATAAGCCTCATTCAAAACAAAATATTGAACCCAGATGCTAACTTTAACAACAAAGGTCAAGGAATTGTACCTTGGTCAGATATTTTACTCCCCCAAAGGTCAAGGTATTGTAGTTTAGAAATTACCTGAGGAAAATCATTACAAAACATGAAGTTAAGAAATGAAATGGCAAGGGTGGACAGTCATAGAAATTCAAGTGTCAAAAAATAATGAATATGAGGTCCACCAACAATAAAACAGATGCCTCAACCTTGACTTGAGAACAACTGCAGTATCATCCTTACAAATGAATTAAATTTAAACCACTCATGGATTGTGGGATTCCTCCAGTTAAATTGTAAAAGCCAAAGTCCCTGTAAAAAAAAACATATTGGCATGAACAACTTGGGAACTTAGTTAACAAAAGTACTGTGCTTGATATTAGTCCCATGAGATGAATTGTATTAAAGGTACATTCAAAAGCATGAATTAAAACATATCAGGAAAATCATAAACCATTACTCTATGGAATCTTGGTCTAGCCACTCCCTTGCTGTCTATGTATCTAAAAGGAAAATAGAAATATAATCAGATTTCCCAACAAAGCAAAAGATATACATACTAAAAGGGTGGTGAAAAAATAAAATTATATCCACATAATTAATAATGTGGTTCCAACTTGCAAGCTATAGCTATTCTGATAAGCATATATGCATATTCAAACTTGCAAGCAAATCCAATCCACAAGTTAGACTATTGCTACACAAACCAATCAATTAATTTTAGTTGTCAATGCACTTAGGAATTCATATGATTTAAATAAAAATCAAAACATAAACATACATTATATATGATTTAGACTTAAAAATTACCTAAATTCTCTCATATACAAGATGCACACTAAGATAAAAGAGAAATAAAAGAAGGAAATCCTGAAATCTTCACCCTCCTGCACAAATGCAAACCACACAAGTTAAGTCACATAAGCCCAGCAGCTGTGTATATGCCTAACTATCATCAAACAACAATTTCAAATACCATTCAGCAAAGTATCAAAATCATCTGAAGGAAAGATGTCTTGTAAAAACAACGGGAAACAACAATCTGGGTCTTCCCAACCAAAAGGCTCAGGACATCACATTCAATTCCAGCAAGTCCACAAGATCCTCCAGACTCCCAAACAAGAGATATGGATCTTATACAGAAGAACAAAAAATAATACAAACAAAATATATGGGTTAAATAGTCACTACTGAATTCATTAAAATAGTAAGGGAATCTTAGAGAAACTAAACTATCACTCAAAACTCAAAGAGCAATATAACTAAATCTCTAAAATCTCTCTGTAATATTAGAATCACAAAAATATTTAAAACATATGAGTGGTAGCTGTTGATGTATAACCCTTTGAGCTGAAGTCCCTGGCGCCAAAGCTTTATTTTCAGTTTGAATTTTATTCTTTTAGTTTAAATGCTATTTCTGCTGGTTGTAATATGGACCGTTGGATCATAGTCCAAGTGGCTTCTTAAGTGTTGTGTTAGATTGTGACAGATGTAATCATCTCATAGGATGATAGTTTTAACGGCTAGGATCAAATCTTGTGTAAAGGCAGTTAGAGAAGAATCTCTCTTCTCTCTCTCCTCAACAAATATATTTTGCTTAGTAAAATAGAATGAACAGTACACACACATTCTTCAGTTTTCTAAATTCAGAGCAACGCTCTCCTTTGTTCATCTAAGTTTGTTTTCCTTTCTCCCAAACAGATCCAAAATACAAAATATAAGTTATAGAAACTATGATTTCTATCATGGTATCATAGAGCCAGGTTTGATTGTTTGAGCTGGGCGTGATCTGTGAACAGTAAATCGAGCTCCTGTCTAGCTATCGTTGAGCTGATTTGAAGATCGAAGTGGCGAGTTCTTGCATCCAGGTGTCTCATATGGCAGGATTCGGACCAGTTAGCTTTGAACACCAGTTTCAATGGAGAAAACTACGAATTCTGGAGTACTCGAATGAAGACTATTCTGAAATCGCATGGTCTGTGGGATCTGGTCGAGAATGGGTTAAATGACTCAAGATCTGAAGAAGAAGAAAGAGGAGGCTGTAGACACTGAGAAGTCCATGGTGGCTCAGACTCTGATGAAGGATGCTCGTGCACTTGGATTGATCCAAAGTGCAGTTTCAGGTCAGCTATTCCCAAGGATTGTGAATGAGGAGACCTCGAAGGGAGCTTGGGATATTCTGAAGCTGGAATTCAGAGGAGATAAACAGGGTACGAAATGTCAAATTGCAAGGGTTGCGTAGGGAATTTGAATATACTCGCATGAAGGATAGTGAATCTCTATCTGTCTATCTTGTTAGATTGTTTAATATGTTGAATCAAATGAAGAGTTATGGTGAAGAGCTATCTAGGGAGAGAATTGTGAGAAACTATTGTTTAGTCTGCCAAAGTCATATGATTCTATATGCTCTGTGATAGAACACTCTAAGGATCTTGAACTCTGGAAGTTCAAGAAGTGGTTGCTTCTTTGAAGAGTTTTGAGCTCAGATTGGATAGGCACACTGAGAACTCTTCAGAGAGGGCTTTTGCTAGTCTGAATATTGAAGAAAAGAAGCCTAAGAATGAAGGTTTTTCTGGAAATTCAGAGTTTTCAGAAAAGTTTTCCTGGAAATCAAAGTTTTCAGAAAAATTGGAAGCCTAATGATGAAAACATAGCAGCTTGTAAACATTGTGATAGGTTACATTATGGCAAATGCTGGTATGAAGGCAAGCCTAAATGTCATGGATGTGCAAAATTTGGACATATGATCCAGACTTGCAATGGAAATAAGAATGCACATAGGGTGAATTATGCAAATGAGATGGAAGAAACTGGTACTTTGTTCTATGTCTGGAATGCTGCAACTGATGTAAAGGTTAATCACTCTTGGTATATTGACAGTGGTTGTAGTAACCACATGATAGGAGATGAGGGACTCTTAGTGAATATTCAAAGGGATTTGACCTCTAAGGTGAAGATGGGAACTGGAGAAGTGGTTCCAGTTGCTGGAAAAGGAACTTTGGTGATAAAAACCAAGTTGGGTAAGAAGCACATTTATGAAGTAATGCTTGTGCCTGGTCTTGAAGAAAACTTGCTTAGTGTTGGGCAAATGATGGAACATGGCTATCACCTTGTGTTTGGAGGAAATATGGTGAGTGTTTATGATAATAAGTCACTAGAAAACTTGATTGTGAAGGTGCAAATGACAAACAACAGATGCTTTCCATTGACAATGATGCCTGCGAGTGAGTTGGTCCTAAAAGCAAGTGTCACATATTGCTTGCAGACATGGCATAAGAGGCTGGGACATTTAAATGAGAGAAGTATAAAACTGCTTGAGAATCAAGGGATGGTTCATGGCTTACCTCACTTGGAGCAGATGACAGTAGTGTGTGATGGTTGTATGCAAGGAAAACAGCATAGGGATTCTTTCCCTTTGGAATCCACTTGGAGAGCTTCAAACCCTTTGGAATTGGTTCACACAGGACATCTGTGGACCAATGAAGACAGAATCACTATCTGGAAACAAGTATTTTCTGCTGTTTACAGATGACTATACTAGAATGTCTTGGGTGTATTTCATTAGAAACAAATCAAGTGCATTGGAGTGTTTTATGAAATTCAAGGCTATGACTAAGCTGCAAAGTGGGTTCAAGATAAAGAGTTTGAGAAGTGACAGGGGTGGAGAATTCTTGTCAGGAGAATTTAACAGGTTTTGTGAAGAATCTGGCATTCAAAGGCAATTAACAGTGGCATACTCCCTCGCAGAATGGAGTAGCTGAGAGGAAGAATAGAACAGTGGTTGAAATGGCTAAATCAATGTTGCATGAGAAAGGTGTCCCTTATGAGTTTTGGGCAGAAGCTGAAAATACTGGGTCTATTTGCTGAATAGATGTCCTACCAAGGCTCTCAATAAGGTAACACCATTTGAGGCCTATACTGGCAGAAAACCAGGAATTGCACACCTAAAGATATTTGGATCTCCTTGTCATGTGCTTATTCCTTCAGCATTGAGGCATAAGCTTGAAGAAAACAGTCACAAGTGTATTTTTGTAGGGATATAGACTGTTTGATCCAAATACTAGGAAGATTATTCTGTCTAGTCCAGAGATGTGAAATTTGATGAAAATGGCTTATGGAAATGGGAGAATGCTAGAGAAGGAGAAATGACAGTACTTGTGCCTCCTGGAAATCAAGACTATGCTCTAAATCCAGAACTTGGATACACCACTGCAAATAGATGAAGAAGTCACAGCACAAGATGAATCAAGTCAAAGCTTGGATTCACAAACACAAGTAGATGAAGACACTACTCTGAGGATGAAAGCATTGGAGAAAGTTCTCAAGCTATTGATCATACACCAAAGAAATGGAGAAGTATTAATGACATTATGGCTCAGTGCAATATGTGCATTGTGGAACCTGAGAATTTTGATGAGGCTGATCTAGATGAGTCATGGAGAAAGACAATGGAAGCTGAGTTAGAAATGATTGAGAAGAATAACACTTGGCAGCTTGTGGAAAGACCTTTTAACAAACCTGTCATTGGTGTCAAATGGGTCTATAAGACCAAGCTTAATCTAGATGGCACTGGACAGAAGAATAAGGCTCGATTAGTGGCTAAAGGCTACTCACAAAAGCCTGGAATCGATTACAATGAAACCTTTGCCCTAGTGGCAAGGTTAGACACCATTAGGACCTTGATAGCTCTGCTGCACAGAAGGAATGGCATTTATACCAACTGGATGTCAAATCTGCGTTTCTGAATGGAGTTCTAAAGGAAGAGGTATATGTGGAGCAGCCAGGGGTTTTGTGAGGAAGAATGAAGAAATCAAGGTGTATAAGCTGAACAAGGCTTTGTATGGATTAAAACAAGCCCCAAGGGCATGGTATGATGAGATTGACTCCTACTTCAACAAAGCAGGATTCAAGAAAAGTCCTAGTGAAGCTACACTTTATATCAAAACTGATGAAGGTTCAGGTATTCTTATTGTCTCTCTCTATGTGGATGATATTGTTTATACTGGAAGTTGTGCAAAGCTTCTTGAAGAATTCAAAAATGACATGATGAAGCATTATGAGATGACTGATCTTGGACTGCTCTATCATTTTCTTGGCATGGGAGTAGTACAGACTGATAAATATATATTTCTTCATTAGAAGAAATATGCAATGAAAGTGATTGAGAAGTTTGGATTGAAAGGCTGTAAGTCTGGGCAACTCCTTTGGTTGCTAATGAAAGGCTGTGCAAAGAAGATGGAAGTGAGATGGCAGATGAGAGTGAATATAGGCAGATTGTAGGCAGCCTGTTATATCTAACAGCTACTAGACCAGACATAATGTTTGCTTCTAGTTTGCTTGCTAGATTCATGCACAATCCTACTAGGAAACACATGGGAATAGCCAAAAGGGTCTTGAGATACATTCAGGGCACACTGGATTATGGAATTGAGTTTAAAAAGGGGAAGGCAGCTACCTTGATAGGGTATTGTGACGGTGAGGCTGGAAGGAAGTGAAGATGACAGAAGGAGTACCTCAGGGTATGCATTCACTCTTGGATCTGGTATGTTCTCATGGGCTTTAATTAAACAAAATACAGTAGCTCTGTCCACTCAGAGGCAGAATATGTGAGTGCTGCTGAAGCAACATCACAATCTAAATGGCTAAGGTTTGTACTTGAAGACTTTGGAGAGGAGCAAGTGGAAGGCACACCAATCTTGTGTGATAACACCTCTGCCATAGCAATGGCAAAGAACCCTGTCTTTCATCAGAAATCCAGGCATATTAGCAGAAAGTTTCATTTCATCCGAGAAGCTATCCAAGCAAAGGTGATTGAGCTCATCTACTGCAAAACTGAAGATCAAATTGCAGACATCCTAACCAAGGCTTTATCCAAGGATCGTTTTGTGCATCTCAGAGATCTACTTGGAGTAAAGTCAGCCAAAGGGTTAGAAGGGAGTGTTGATGTATAACCCTTTGAGCTGAAGTCCCTGGCACCAAAGCTTTATTTTCAGTTTGAATTTTATTCTTTTAGTTTAAATGCTATTTCTGCTGGTTGTAATATGGACCGTTGGAGCATAGTCCAAGTGGCTTCTTAAGTGTTGTGTTAGATTGTGACAGATGTAATCATCTCATAGGATGATAGTTTTAACGGCTAGGATCAAATCTTGTGTAAAGGCAGTTAGAGAAATAATCTCTCTTCTCTCTCCTCTAACAGATATATTTTGCTTAGTAAAATAGAATGAACAGTACACACGCATTCTTCAGTTTTCTAAATTCAGAGCAACGCTCTCCTTTGTTCATCTAAGTTTGTTTTCCTTTCTCCCAAACAGATCCAAAATACAAAATATAAGTTACAGAAACTATGATTTCTATCAGGAGCACAGAGAGAAAGAGAGAGCCTTACCTTGAGGTCCGAGATAGAAGAGAGGATTTGGAGTTGGGGTTGGGGTTGGGGTCGGAGAGTCGAGGAAAATGAAATGAAACCTCTTTGGCGATCTTCTTCTCTAAAAGGCTAGGACTGCGAGGTCGTGACCCAGAAGACGACTATCCAGAAGATGGCGCCGACGACGATCCAAAAGACGGCGCCGACATCGATCCTCGTGACGAAGCCGACACCGAAGTCCACCTCCTCGTTGCCTCTCTCTCTCTCTGAGATGTGAGAGTCGGCTTAGAAAAGATTGAGCTGGAGAGAGAGGGTTTAGGTGCAGAGATGTGATAGAGAAGGAGAGAGAGAGAGAGAGAGGGGTTTGAACTCAGATAGGTAGAGAGGGCTTCATTGAGAGGGAATGGAATTTTCATGGAGAGGGAAACTTAGAACATTGAGCGGGGCGTGAAAAATTAAGTTGAGAAGGACAACTTTAGTTTTTGGTAAAGCTGAGAGGAACAACGCTTAAGTGAAACAGTGTTTAGCGTGTTTTGGATGCACGTCGGTTCTTCTTGACAACTGACGTGTTTTTGAAATATGTTTTGGATTACCACCGTATTAGATGCCTTAAGACGTCGTTTTTATAACCATTGACGTGGTTTGTAGCTAATTTTAAAACCACGACGCTTTCTTCAAGTTCCGACGTCTTTTAAGTGACGTGTTTTTGCAATATTGGCGTAGTGATAATAGGAAATTATTAGGTAAATTATATCCAAAATGTGTTTATAATGTGCCTCCATGATGTCCATTCTGGTCGCCAACCCTTAGCTTGTTTGCCTTTTATCTTTCCCTGCTTTGGTCCAATTATATACAGCTCTGAAAAGACCAACCATGAAATAAGGACATGTATATACAGTTTTAAAACTTTTGAACAAAAACCCAGAAAAGAAAAAAGAAAAAAAAAGAGAGAGGGGAGGGAGGGAAAATTTTCCCTTTGAAAAAGTTTCATATTATGAATATACAGAGAGAGCTCTCTCTAAACCAAGTAATTAGGGGATTTGCTTTTTAGCCGAAAGCCCAAAAGTTGCTTATTGTGGAGGTGGATATTGGGACAGGAGAATTTGTTAGCTTAAGTTGTACGGCTAGATGCTCAAATATTTGCACTCTTGTTTTGTCATTGTCCCGCCATGATGTGGTAAAATATAACAAGAGTTTTGGGCTATTCATCTATAATTTGACCATAATAAAATTGGGTTCCACACCGAATATTGCATTCTCTATTCAATCATTTCTATTCATCTATCTCATTTATCATTAAGGGCCCAATTATTTTTTCGTTACCTGCAGCATTTTTCCCACCCAAAACGGCTTATGTAGATTAATGGGTTTGTTCCAGAGCTCAAAATAGAATGATATGCACTCGAACTTTGTTCCAAACTACTTCAAAGATAGCAGCCCTTGCCCTTGCAAGGTCCGGTCAGATAACATGTGCCCGCAAGCTATTTGACGAAATGTCTCATATAGAGACTCGATCGCTTGGAATGCAATGCTTACTAGCTATACCCAACTGGGTTTTCACCAAGAAACCATTTCTCTTTTCCACCACATGAGAATCTCTGACATTGGGCCTGATCACTTCACCCTCACCGCAACTTTAAGCGCGTGGGCTGGCTCATGCAATCTGCGGTGTGGAACCAAAGTTCATTCTTTAGTAACTGTTTTGGGCTACCAGTCTTACTTGCCGGTTAATAATTCGCTTATTGATATGTATGGGAAGTGTTTGAATCCCTCTAGTGCTAGGAGAGTGTTTGAAGAGATGAAACTTAGGAATGAAATAACTTGGTGTTCGTTTTTATTTGCCCAAACAAACTCTGGTCAGCTTGACGTTGCGCGGGACTTGTTTTCTGTGATGCCGAGAAGGGTGGAGATAGCTTGGAATATTATAATTGTGGGTTATGCACGATATGGGGAAGTGAAGTCTTGCTTGGATTTGTTGAATGAGATGATAGAGAGTTTGCGTCAGCCGGATCAGTGGACTTTCAGTGCTCTGATGAATGCTTGCGCTGAAGCATTAGAATTTTGGCACGGTTGCATGGTGCATGCTCTTATCATTAAAAGTGGTTGGAGCTCTGCCGCGGAGGTAAAGAACTCAGTTTTAAGTTTTTATGTTGAACTAGGCTTCCATGGCAATGCAGTAAAGGTTTTTGAGTCCACTGGAATCCTGACACAGGTGTCCTGGAATGCCATGATTGATGCCTACATGAAACTGGGGAATACCCACGAAGAGTATTTCAGCAAGCCCCTGAAAAGAATATTGTCTCATGTGTTATTAAAATTTGTGTTTTCCTTTTTCTATAAAATTCTTATTCAAATACTTAGATATAAATAATGTATAAAATAAAGCTTAAACAGTAAAGTAAAATAAAGAAACAAACAAATAAATAAATAAAATAAGTTAGATTAAGAAAGCAAGTCTGGTATAGTGAAAGAACGTCAAAGATGCTGTCCTAAAGCCTTTGTAGCCTCCCTATGTGCAGGTAATGACGGTCTACAAGACTCCAAGATATGACCCAAATACGTAGGCTTAAGGTTCGCTATGAGCACGTTCACAGTTGGACATAAATTTCCGAGCCACATAATGTTGCGTCGGTTCAGCTGCACCAAAATGGATTCAACTGCATCCTCAACTTGTGATACTCGCAAGTGCACGAGCCGTTTGGTAGTATAGCATATGTAAGTGCGAGGTCGATCCCACGAGGATTGGTGATTGAATGATCCAATTCATTTCCCCTACACAAAACAGAAATGAAAAAGAAAATAAATAAAACAAGAAAAAATGAAATAACTCAAGCAAATAAGTTCCCAAGTTCAATTAGATTAACGGATTGATTCTAGCTAAAGTATGATTAAGCCATGGTGTTTGGTCATAACTTTGTGTTCCTAATTCCCTAATTTGATCATTTGTTGTCTAACCTAAAATTAAGCATTAGGAACCCATTAAGCATAGAAGAACAATTTAAACAACCAAGCATGTATCTAATCCCTGTTGTCGAATGTCCATACATACTCTTCCTATTCATAGTTCAATTCGAATTAAAGCATGGTGTCTACTCTTAATTCAAACCAAGATAGCTAACATGCAAGCCTAAATGGTGATCAATCATTCAAACTAGCATATTAACTTATAAGCATAATGAATAAAAACAAAAACCATAATTGAAACTTGGAAACTAATTAAACTTGAATACTTAAGAAAGAATGTACATTACAAATAAAAGTAAAGTGGAACTAAGAAAACTTGAAGGAAAATGTAGTAAAATCATTTTGTTACAACAATTGACAACTTGAAAGGAAATTAAGAGAATTTGAGGGAGAGAAGGGAAGGGAGCTCTAGAGAAGTGTTTGAGAGCTCCCCCCTTGGGGTGTGTTTTGAAGCTTGAAGACTTCTCTATTTATAGGGCTAAGAGGGAGGAACATCATGATGAATTCCAACACCACCATTCCTCATTTAATACAACCCATAACTCTCACTTCATCTTGTCTATGTTAGTGTGGTTGGAATCAATTCCATCCCATACTTCTTTTGCTGCTCTTGAAGCTTTCTTCACATGGGTTTTCAAAGGTGTTCAATTGTGGCTGCCTTTTGCTTCCAACCCATGTGATTTTCTTTTGATTGCTGAAAAGAAATGATTCTTCTGAACCAGACTTGGTGTAGGAAGGCCAGAGGTTTCAAAACGTGTCCAATGGGGCTCAAATTTGGATATGTTATACTAGACACCCATTGGAACAACTTCTATGAAGAAAGTATTCCCATCGGAGCAGTAGAAGTGTGCGTTTTGGGCCTTGCAAGTTGGCTGCCGAACAGAGACTGGAATTGACTTCATTTCATTTCATTTCTTTCTTTTTGCTTCACATGCATGCACATGCTTCTCTTTAATAGCTCCAGCATGTACCAACTTGCTCCTTTAGACTTTCATAGCTGGAATGCCTCCCTACTTCACTCATTATGTTGGGTACAAAGTCAGTTATGGCTAAAAGGAGGCATATGACTAAAAGCTGGCAGCTGCAAATCCTCCTGAGCAGGGTTCAGTGTTGGACGGTCTAAGGACTCCAGATATGTTCAATTGGGCTGAAATTTGGATATGTTATAGTACACACCCATTGGAATAACTTTCATGAATATTTTCACCACATCCGAGCCCCAGAGCATGTTGATCCAAGGCCAAGAAGTTGACCTACGAAACTGGGCTGGCAAGGGTTTGTAGCCAAAATTAGTTTGTCTTTAAGCTCTTCTTCAATTCACCCAAATCAGGCCTTAACATGCATGGATTGCATCATTTCCTATCCAAAGCCATCATTGTTACCTAAAGCTCAATGAACTGAAAGATAAACACAAAAAGGATTAAAAGCACAAGTTTAACTCAAAAACATAACCAAATCATAAGCTAGAAGGGTGCGAAATGATATACAATTATGAACCGATCACATAATTGTTGCCCAAAAATAAAATGGAAAGTAGGGAATATATGAGAGTATGAGAATAGAGAAATTTAATTGTGGTGTGTTGAAATGCGAAGGAGGAGTGGCCTTTTTATAGGCATCCAACACTTGTAACCTCCAGACACATTTAATTAGAAAAATTAAGGCAATAAATAGAAAATAAAAACTGAAAATTAAACAATTTGTAACTCCCATAATAAATAAAAGAAAACAGCCAAAAAATTAAAACAGAAAATAAAACGTTAAAATTTAAAATCCTTTCAAATAATAACAATCCCCCACAAAGGATTTTAAAATTTTAAAATAGTAAAAGACAAAGAAAATATACATATGGGCAACATAATACTATGCAATAGGTGTAGGTGCCTTCCGGGCTTGAACCTTCACTTAGTGATGATAGTTTTCATTTGAGGAACTTGAGTGTACACAGTATTGAACTCAGCACCTTTGACCAAACTTCAACATATCCCACACATAGTATTGGTTGAGGTTTGGAAGCGAGGTAACGCTATTTATGGTCATGTGCTAATCTTGATTCTCATGAGAGTTGCTAGAGAATAGCCCAATTCTCACAATCGCGACCTCACGACGTCTCTCACTTAGGTGAGTTCTCCAAGAGTAAATGTGACCTGCACCCTATGGGAGATTGCCCGCCTCGAAACTCATTCAGGGATAACTCCCTTCCTAATGTCACATTATATAGCACTGATGTCGTAGGGATAAGCATGAGGACATCTCTAGGATGCCTCCACATTATATAAACAGTGCTCAATGAGTCACGCAGTATGGATGGTTTCTACCCATTGAACTTCCTTCATTGGATCGCCAATCACAAAAGTTGGGTTACCTCCCTAGGTGACTCCCTTATAGGCTTAAACCCATTCCCCTCGACATTTCTAGGACTCTGCTCCTAGAAAGACCTTTAGTCAATTGGTCAGCAATATTATTCTCCAACTTCACATACTCCAAAGACACAATGTTCTTACTTAATAGGCTCTTCAGATTTATGTCTCACATGTATGTGCCTGTTCATTTTCCTATTTGTATGAGATTGTTTCACCAAGTCTATTGTAGCCTTGCAGTCCCAATGAATAGATAAAGCAGGCAATGGTTTCTCCACCAGAGGCATATCCATCAATAAACTCTTCATCCATTCAGCCTTAGTGCAAGTAATATCCAAAGCTATGAGTTCAGACTCCATAGTACTTCTAGAAATAATTGTTTGCTTCTTAGAACCCTATGAAATTGCAGCTCCACCCAGTAGGAAAATGTAACCACTAGTAGACCTCACTTCTTCATTGTCTATTATCCAATTTGCATCACTATATCCCTCTACCACATTTGGAAAACCTTTATAGCACAGTGAATAATCCATTATTCCTCTTAGGTACTTGAAAACTCTTTTCAAAGCATTCCAATGTTCCTTGCTTGGGTTATGTGTATACCTACTTAATCTTCCAACAACATAAGCAATGTCTGGCCTAGTCTTATTTGCAATGTACAACAAAGAACCTATCATCTGGAGTACTTCAGCTGAGAAAACGGTTCACCTTGATTTTTCTTTAAATGAACATTGGGATCATAAGTTGTTGGTGTGGGCTTACACTCAAAGTAATTGAACTTCTTCATCATCTTCTCAATAGTACTAGATTGACTTAGAGAAATTCCAAGTGCTGTCTTCTCAATTTTCATTCCTAAGATTATATGTGCTTCTCCCATATCTTCCATGTCAAAATTCCTAGATAAATATGACTTCACATCATTCACAATCTCTAAATTCGTCCCAAAGATCAAAAGGTCATCAACATAAAGGCACAAGATTACATGTTCTCCATTATTCTCTTTATAATAAACGCATTTATCATGACCATTAAACTTAAAATCATAATCTAGAATCACCTTGTCAAATTTCTCATGTCATTCCTTAGGAGCTTGCATACCTTGTGTTCTTGGCCCTTAACTATGAATCCTTCTGGTTGCTCCATATAGATCTCTTCATCTAAGTCTCCATTTAGAAATGCCGTCTTTACATCCATTTGATGAATCACTAAATTATGCACAGATGCTAAAGCTATCAAAGTCCTTATGGTGGTAATCCTAGAAACAGGTGAGTAAGTATCAAAATAATCTATCCCTTTCTTTTGTGTAAAACTCTTAGCTACCAATCTTGCTTTGTACTTATCAATATTCAATTTTTTCCTAAAAACCCACTTGCACCCTATCGCTTTATTTCCAGCAGGCAAATCCGTTAACATCCATGTATTATTTTGGATTATCGATTGAAACTCATCATTTATAGCCTCTTTCCGGAATGGTGCATCCACAAACATAATGGCTTCCTTATAAGTAGTGGGATCTCCTTCCACTAGAAAGGTATAAAAATCATCTCCAAAGTTCTTCTCAACTCTTGTTCTTTTGCTTCTTCTAAGTTCTTGAGATTCTAAATTTTCGATCGTAGTTGAGCTAGAAGGTTTCTCACTTATTTGTATTTCCTTAGAAATTCTTGTTTTATACAGGAAAATATCTTCAAAGAATGTAGCATCTCTAGCTTCCATAATTGTGTTGTTTGCAACCTCTTTTACTTCAGAATTAAACTCCAAGAACCTATTGGCACTGCTATTTTTTGCATAACCGAGGAAAACTGCGTCTATAGTCTTAGGACCTATTTTCTTTCTCTTAGGATTGGGTATGAGTACCTTAGCTAAACACCCCCACACTTTTAGGATTCTAAGGTTAGGTGATCTTCCTTTCCATAACTCATAAGGAGTTTTCTCATTATCCTTCAATGTTATCCTATTGAGTATGAAACAAGCAGTTAGCATTGCTTCCCCCCACAAGTTCTCAGGTAGTCAACTACTAAGAAGCATAGAATTTACCATATCCATCAGGGTTCTATTTTTCCTTTTAGCCACTCCATTAGATTGAGGTGAATATGGTGGAGTAACTTCATGTATAATTCCATGTTCTTCACAAAACACTCCAATCTCATTTGAGGTATACTCCCCACCTTTGTCAGATCTAAATCTTTTAATCTTTTTCTCCAATTGATTCTCTACCTCACTTTTGTAAATCTTGAGTTTATTAAACACCTCATCTTTTGTCTTAATAAGATAAATATGGCAATACCTAGAGAAGTCATCAATAAAGGTCACAAAGTACTTGTTTCCACCTCTAGTAGGAGACCTATTTGAATTACACACGTCACTATGTATGAGCTCTAAGATTTGGGTGTTTCTCTCTACAGGTTTGAAGGAATTCCTAGTTTGTTTGGCTTGAACACACACTTCAAAGTTGTGCTTAAGGTCTATGTTAGACTTAGGGATTAGCTCAAGATCCATTAATGTTTTGATTTTGCTTAAATTTACATGTCCTAACCTTCCATGCCATACATTACAAGATTCAACATTAAAAACTTGAGGAGAAATTTTATTATCTTCAAAAACTACATTTATTTTGAACAATCCATCACAAACATATCCTTTTCCAATAAAGACATTGTTTCTAGTAATAACGATCCTATTCAACTCCATTACAATTTTGTATCCTTGTTTTACTAAGGACGATCCACTGATAAGGTTTCTCCTCACGTCAGGAACATGTCGCACATCCTTGAGAATTAGAGCCTTCCCATATATCATCTTTTCAATTCCACTTCTCCTATTCCACGTACTTGTGCGACAGTGTCATTTCCTAGGGTTACACTTATTCCACTTGAGTTATGGTAATTTTTTAAAAATCATTTGTCAAAGCACACATGTACGTTTGCCCCAGAATCTAACCACCAATCACTATTACTTAAATATGCGACATTAACTAGAGGCTTAAACCCTTGATCATCTTGATCCACCAACACATTCACTTGGGCTTTGGGACCCTTTTGTCCTTTGTTCTACTTAGGCTTTGGCTTGTAGGGCTCGGTCTTCTTGTAATGACAGTCTTTGGCCCAATGATTTGTTCTCCCACAAAAGAAGCATGGTTGATTCATATTACCATTGGAATTGTTATGGGGTCTATTGTGCTGGCGGTTTTGGTTTTGGTTGAATTGATTATGGTTGGGTTGGCTATTTTTGTTTGTCCTCTTGAAAAATTTCCTTCTAGATTGGAAATGATTCCTATTGTTTGAACTTTCCACTAGGTTCACGTTTGTCTTTTCCTCCTTAGGCTTGTTGTTTGATCTATGTTTCTCTTCAATCCTAAGGGAGTTTAATACTTGGGTTAAGGTTAAATCTCCTTGTTTGTGCCTAAGTGTTTTTGCAAAGTTTGACCAACTTGGGGGTAATTTATCAATGAGACAAGAAACTTTAAATTCTTCACTAAACTTTGTACCCTTAAGTTCTATTTTCCTTAAAAAATCTTGGTTCTCATGAATTTGTTCACTTACAGTTTTATTCTCAACCATCATATAGTTATTAAAGTTTGAGATTGTAAAATGATCTATTCCCGCATCTTCTATTCCATATTCAGCTTCTAATTCATCCCACAAAGTTTTTGCATTATTTGTATCTTGATAAATCGGAGAGAGCATTAAGGATTCTGTTATGGCAATGATATTCTAATTCTTCTTTTGTCATCTTCTCCTTAGTTTTAGAAGTGGTTTCAGTAGTTTTATTGGGTGTGGTTTGATCTTCTAAGGCAGAAACTAACCCTAAAACAGTTAACCAATATTTAAGTTGTCTTTGCCACCTCTTAAAATTTGTCCCATTAAATTTTCCAGGTTTAACGCTATTGGTTTCTACACTATCCATCTCAATTCCAATAAACAATAATGAAGCAACAAATTTGGTATATAAATGTAATAAAATTGAGATTTAATAATAAAACAATTGGTAAACAAAAAATAACTTAAAGAAAAAAAATGTGCCAAGTTTATGACAAGATATCTAACTTTATTATTATTATTATTGTTTTATAAACATACCAATGATCATTAATTTCGGTTACTGTTTACTTTTAAATACTAACTTTAATAGGATTTTGAATTTTGTTTTAAGAGCCAAATGTTTAGACCAAGATAGTATAATGATTGTTATTAAAGATTCAAAATTGTTATTAAAAATGGTATAGACAAACGTTCAGACCTATTTGTTTTTTTTGTAAATTTTTTAAAATTGTGATTTTTTTTTTAAAATAAAAAAACCAACAGTATACTTAATTTGGTTTTGAATAGTAATTTTAAAACCAATACGTTATTAAGTTTTCAAAGGTGTACTTAAATTTAGTTTTATTTTTATTTTATATATATATAAAGATATTTAAGGTTTTGAATATCTAAAAACGTAGAGACTAAAGGTTTAATATTGGTTTGAAAACTTTCAAGATATTTGAAGGTTTTGAATATCTTTTAAAACGTACAGACCAAAAGTTTAATTTTCGTTTTAAAACTTTCCTTTAAAGTTGGATTGAAGTCTTGATTTGAAAACGTGTGGCTGTGCCCTTTTTTATTTCTTTATTTATTTAAATTAATTTTATTTTGGCTTTATAAGAAGAAAATTAAATTGAAACTTATGGCAACAACAAATATGGTAAGAATAATTTTTTTTTTTTTTGGTTTGAACCACGAGGTGGTCCTGGATGGGTTTAGGGTTTAGGGTGGCACCTTTAAGCCTTAACCACAACCCAAACTAATCCCCGCTCACACCGGGTCGGCCCATAAGGGGTAAAGTGCTGACCAAAGTGGTGACGCCATACGAGAGCGGGGATCGAACCCCTGAGTAAGAATAATTTTAACTTACAAAGGCTTTAGATTGTTATTAAAAATTGTGTTTTCCTTTTCTCTATAAAATTCTTATTCAAATACTTAGATATAAATAATGTATAAAATAAAGCTTAAACAGTAAAGTAAAATAAAGAGACAAACAAATAAATAAATAAAATAAGTTAAGATTAAGAAAGCAAGCCTGGTATAGTGAAAGCACATCAAAGACGATGTCTTAAAGTCTTTGTAGCCCCCCTACTTGCAGGTAATTTCGGTCTACAAGACTCCAAGATACGACCCCAATATGCAGGCTTAAGATCCACTATGAGCACGTTCAGGTTGGATAGAAATTTTCAAGCCACATAACCGTTGCCCAAAAATAATATGGAAAGTAGGGAATATATGAAAGTATGAGAATAGAGAAATCTGATTGTGGTGTGTTGAAATGTGAAGGAGGAGTGGCCTTTTATAGACATCCAACACTCGTAACCTCCAGACACATTTAATCAGAAAAATTAAGGCAATGAATAGAAAATAAAAACTGAAAATTAAACAATTTGTAACTCCTATAATAAATAAAAGAAAACAGCCAAAAAATTAAATCAGAAAATAAAACGTTAAAATTTAAAATCCTTTCAAATAATAATTGTTGGAAAAATGGCTCACATTAAGTATGCAAGTGAAGGAGGAAGCGACCGGTCGCTGGGTATTAGCGACCGGTCGTTTTGAAGCAGATTTGAAGTCTGTAGGTGAAGCTGGAAGTCGCGAAAGCGACCGGTCGCAAGGTGCAAGCGACCGGTCGCCTTCAGCCAGAGTGCAAAGCGACCGCGCGCAGTGAACGGCGACCGGTCGCAGTGTTGCCTGTGCTGTTTTTTCCATGCGTTTTTCAAGGGGTCTTCACATGTGTTGGTTCCCTACCTAATCCCTCGGGCCTCCAAGGTGTGTTATGGGTTCTAGGAGGTCTAGCAAGGTGCTGGAAAAGCTGGAGCACCATTGAATGAGGTTTGTTGACTTGCTTCAAGGAGTACCTACCCTATGGCTCTATAGGGTGGCTGAAGTTGCAGCTATTAATGCCTAGCCTTTGTTCTGCCCAAGTTGTGGTCCTAGTCTGGAAACCAAGGGGAGAACGTGGGAGGAAAGAAGGAGTCTCTTCTGAAGTCAAAAGGCTTGTGTATTAAAAGGAAGAGGAAGCAAGACAGCAAGTGTGTGGTTAATCTCAAAGTTGTCAAGTAGCTGGGAGCTATTGTGTTCAAAGGGAGGTTATCTCACCAAGGGAGGAAGAGAGAGAGGGCAATCAGTTCAAGATAGGAGCTGAGTTGGGTCTTGAGAGTTTAGACACCAAGGAGGGAAACACCAAGTGTGAGAGAGTATTCACAAGTGCATCAAAGTGTTGAGCAAGGGGGTGAGAGAGAAAAGAGAGCTTGAGAGAGAATAGAGTTCTAAGGGGTTTTTGTGTAAACCAAAGTTGTAACTTATTCTTTCATTAGTGAATTTCTCAAGGGGATCACCAAGAGGATGTAGGCAATTGCTGAACCTCTAAAATACTTGTGTCACTTTGTGCTTGGTTGGTTTCTCAAGTGTGAGTGTGTGATTCATCCATTCTTGTGTGTGTCACAAAGTCCATCAACAACAAGATCATTAGGGGAGTGAGTGAAAGTGTTTGTCCATTTTCACAACAATAACATCATGGACATCTATGATCTCAGGGTATGCAGGAAATGGACATGGGGAAGAAGCTACTACCTTCTTTGTGGATATGGTGAGAAGTGGTGTCCAACCAGATGATATCACATTCGAAGCTGTCCTTCATGCATGCTCAAGCTTGGCAGTACTTGGACATGGTAAAATGGTTCATGGTTGCATACTTCACTATGGCTCTCATGCTTATGTCTTTATTGGGAATAGCTTAGTTAACACGTCTGCTATATGTGGGGATTTACAAGGGTCAGTCCATGCGTTCAATGATATTTTCCAGAAGGATCTGGTACCTTGGAATGCTATGTTGTTTGCATTTGGATTGCATGGGCAAGCTACCCAAGCTCTACGGGTTTTTAAAGAGATGGTAGAAAATGGAGTAAAACCAGATAGTGTGACCTTCATTGGTCTGTTGATGGCTTGCAGCCATAATGGGCTTTTAGAGGAAAGTCGCGTGGTTATTGAAACCATGGGGTCAGTTTATGGGATTTCTCCTGAAATGGATCATGTGGCATGCATGGTGGATATGCTTGGCAGAGGCGGTTACTTAGCAGAAGCGAAAGAGTTGATTGATAAGTACTCAGGAGTAGGTAGTGCTCAGATGAGCTCATGCGAAGCTCTGTTTGGAGCTTGTTTCGCACAGGGGACGTAGGAGTTGGAAGAGATTTGGGCGAAAGTCCGAAGATATTAGAACCACACAAAGAGACGAGCTATGTGTTGCTGTCTAATTTGTATTGTGCAAGTGGGCAATGGAAGGAAGCAAAAATGGTTAGGAAGATTGTGGAAGCAAAATATCTCAGATCCTATGTCAAATAATTAAGCCAATCAATTTGGGAATTATTTGACCTAATTGAGAGTTATTTGATCTAATTGGGAATTATTTGATTCTTGCCTTAATTAGGATTTGATTTAAATCAAATCCCTAATTACATCAATCTCTCCAAATTGGGGAAGAATAATTCCTTTCAATCGGTGGAATTATTCTTCTGAAACCCTAGCCTCCAAGGCTCCTATAAATACATGGTTACACCAAGGGTTGAGGTACGTCTAAACTTCTATCTGAAACTCTGCAGAAATTCCCTCTCACAAACCCTAGCTGCCATAACTCTTTCTCTCTCTCACACAAGGCTCCGACCACCCGATTCTCCCCACGAGAGCTCCGTACACTTTTTAGCTATTGTTTCTCTACGAATCAATCGAACTAACTTAGACATCAAAGGGCCTTTGGTCAACACCTCTCGGGTGTGGTCCTTTTACTCCGATTTGTTTTGCAGGGAGAAAGGGAAGCGAAGAGGAAGAAGGAATCCTTAGGCGAATATTCTTGTGGGATGAAAATCGCTCCCACAAATTGGTGCTTTCATTGAGAGCTCGAAATAATACTCAAAGCGTGCTCCAAATCCATTTTCGATAGCTTTTTCCAATCAACCATGGTTGATACAAGACTTACGAAGAGTAAAACCACAACTAGCGAACCAGTCATTGAAGACACACCTGTCATCGACTTTCAAGAGGAAGGACTTGATCTGGCTTGATCTGCCGCATAATGATGCCCTAGTCATCAGCATCCAAATTCAACAAGCTGTGATTGAGCGTGTTCACGTGAACAAGGGTAGCGCAGCCAACATCCTGCAACTATCCGTTATCCAATAGATGGGATTAGAGCCCAAGATCAACAAACTTGACAGATCGCTCATCGGCTTTAATGGGGCCACGACAATCACTGTGGGAACGATTGACCTTGACATCCACTCACCCCCGGTGGTCTGCTCGCAGACCTTCATGGTAATGAACAAGGTCTCCCCCTACAGTTTTGAAATCTGCACACTAGAAGAGTCATTAGAACCACTAACAACACGTTTACCTCTTGTGTCCGTATGTTGGGTCTCCATTGCTATCTCCTCAAAGAGTTCGTACGTTTCTTCTCTGGAGTTTTGGTTTTAAAAGAACCACCTGCAAAATTGGTTACTATATTATGACTAGAAGAGGTTAGTCCTTTATAAAACATACGCATTTGAAGCTTTAATGGAATCCCATGATGAGGACATTGGTTGAGCAGCCCATTGAATCTCTCCCATGCTTCACAAAATGATTCATCATCTTGCTGTGCAAATAATAAGATCTTGTCCCTGAGCATGTCGGTCTTTTGCGTGGAGAAGTATTTTTCCAGGAACTTCTTTTGAATGGCAGCCCATGTAGTGAGTGAACCAGGCTTCAAAGAATTCAACCAATATTTTGCCTTATCCTTCAAAGTGTATGGAAACACTCTCATTCGAAGTTCATCTTCCGTCACACCTGTCAAGGGAAAAGAACTCACAACATTAAAAATATCCTTTATATGAGTTAATGGATCTTCATTAGGTAAACCATAAAAGGAAGGTAACATATTAAGATGAGAAGATTTAAGCTCATAATTTCGAGCTACAGTGGGCAGCTAAATGCTTGAAGGAGATGCTGGAATTGTTGGGATATCAAGTTCTCCCATGAACTCATTGGCAGCCATCTCTTCTTCTTCTTCTTCTTCTTGGTCTGAACTTGCTTCTGAATTTGAAGGTGAAGAACCAGGAAGATCAATGTGGAGAGCAAGACTTGAAAATGTGGCAAGAGCTTGCTCTTTTGCAGTTGACAACTCTCTTTCTAGACGATTCTGAACTTCAGAGATCACTCGGTTGGGTTGCAATGATGGTCCTGCGTTCAAAGATCTAGAACGTTGGAACGAAGACCTCACTTGTTCAAGGAATGGATTTCTAGACATAAACTACCTGAAACAAAAAATAACTTGAGTTAATTAGAAACACTAAAAAGAATAGGGTAACCTTGGGCACATAACCAGGGAAGAACTTTCGTTCAGTCCCCTGCAACGGCGCCAAAATTTGTTGTTAATATTATGTTAACTCGCAATTGTACGGGGCAATTAGTAGTATAGCAAGACAAGTACGAGGTCATACCCACGAAGACTGAGAAGTTCAAATTAGTTATGTACTTAGATTACCAAATTCAAGAAGTTAGGAAGTCTAGTCTAAAACAGAATTTAGAGTGAGAGTGATTGTGATTGTGAAAAGAAGTGAGCAAACTGAAATTGCAAATGAAAGCAAATAAACAAGTGTAACAAAGAGTGATTTTGAAGGGCTGGAAAATGGATTTGGAGACTAGGGCATTCGATTCACCATAACAATTCAATTCTGGGTTATAAGGAGTCAAGTAACAAGTCTAATTCAGATTCAAAGATTGATTCTAGCTAATGTATGATTAGGCCATGGTGTCTGGTCCTAACCTTGTGTTCCTAATTCCCTAATTTGATCATCTGTTGTCTAACCTAAAATTAAGCATTAGGAACCCATTAAGCATAGAAGAACAATTTAAACAACCAAGCATGTATCTAATCCCTGTTGTCGAATGTCCATACATACTCTTCCTATTCATAGTTCAATTCGAATTAAAGCATGGTGTCTACTCTTAATTCAAACCAAAATATACAAATCAAAATGGTAGCTAAGCATTCCGAATACAGCATATAGGCAAGTAGGCAAAATGAATAAAAACATGAATCATGAATCAAACTTGAAACTCCAAACTTCAACTTATAAACCCAGAATACTCATGTTAGGTTACATCGAAACCCTAGTTATGGATTTAGCTACTCATAATGGAAAAGAAACTAAAACAGAAATGGGAAAACATAATGAATGCCATAAGAGTAGAAAAACCCTTTTTCTGAAGTTCTTGTGGTGTCCAATGCTTCTTCAAGAGCTTCTCCACGTCTAGAAGGATGTATGAAGGATATGGAGGTGATTTGGGATGAGTTTGAGTGAGTGGTGATGGTTGAGAGAGAGGAAATTCGTAGGAAATGGAAGGGAGGTTTTCTGGAGCCTTTTTGGTGATTTGGGGCAGTTTAGAGTCTCTGGCTGTGTACCTAGAGTGTATGGGGTGGATGTGTGTTTCTTTGAAGCTTGAAGACCTCTCTATTTATAGGGCTAAGAGTGAGGAACATCATGATGATATTCCCACACCATCCTACATCTTTTGCTGCTGCACCTCAAGCTTTCTTCACATGGGTTCAAAGCTCGTAAGTTGTGGCCGCCTTTTGCTGCCAAACCATGTGATCTTCTTTTGGCTGCCAACCCATGTGATCTTCTTTTGGCTGCCAACCCATGTGGTCTTCTTTTGGCTGCCAACCCATGTGGTCTTCTTTTGGCTGCCAACCCATGTCAGATACAGCTGGGGTGAGGCACATGGCTTAAAGGAGGTGACAAGCTCATCAGCTGGACTGCAATCCTGAGCATGGTGCAACTTGATGGGACCACGGATTGGGCTTGGCTTCATTAATGGATACGTTTGGGTAGTCCATCTTTCAGTTCAGAATCTCCTCTTTCTATCCACATATTATTTGGGCCAGTCCAAGTTGGGAGGAGGAAGTTAAGGCCGAAACAAAATGCTAACTCAGTCTGCTCGTTTTTGCACAATTGTGCAACTTTTCTTATCCAAAGCCACCATTGCTACCTAAGGCCCAATAAACTGAATGACAAACAGAAAATGGATTAAAAGCACAAGTTTAACTCAACAACATAACCAAATCATAAGGTAGAGGGATACAAAATGATATACAATTATGAACTGATCAAATACCCCCAGACCTAGATTTTGCTAGTCCTCGAGCAAAACAACACAAAACAAAGTTAAAAACAAAACAAGAAGTTAACTAAACCACTTCCGCAGGTAACTCGATTGCATTGAGCATATGCAATAAGCCTTTAAACCTCTAGGCATCCCTAGTAGGAGGACTTGTGTCTCCTGAGGGTTTAACAGAAACGATACCCACAAACGCTTTATTGACTCTACAAAACGAAGCGATTAGTAAAACTTTGAAATCAACTAATGAAAATGAAAGAAAACTTTTGTCATACCTCCAACGCCATAGAGTTGCCAAGATAGGTGATCAATCAGAGTGTAAAGTGGAAGCTATAGCTCAAAGGCACACGGCTTCAAAGCAAGCATACTCAAACCTTGAATAGAGAACATGCTTTGACTCTAACTCTCACAGATAACACTCAATCACTTAGAACCTAAGGTTTAATTCTCTCAAGAAAGCATAAGTGAGTGTAAGAATTAGAAGCACAAGTTTTGGTTAGATCTCAAGAAAAGAATCAAATACTAAGAATAGAGATACACACATACTTACAGCAGCCATGAATACATCCTCAAAGATCAGCTAGGTCTTTTACAAGGTTGTAATGAAAGGCTAAGGTTAGGGGAAATGGAAGAATTGGAAGGAAAAACAAGTAACTTAAGAACATACCAAGGCTGCATTCTTCTTTGACCTGCAAGGTATCATTGGTTTAGTATGGCATGGCTGCAACTTCATAGTATCATCTGGCACAAACTTTATTTTTCACACTTAGATCAAATCGAAACACTTTCTCTTTATCTTTCTTATTTGCTGATTTGATCTGCATCTTCTTTAGCTTCATTGCACAGATTCACACCAATTTTCATTTAGGCACATGGCAGCAACTTCCTTGCTTCAAACTTTATCTTGGCAAACCTTGGTATATTTCTAAGTTAGGGTATGGCTGCAATAGGTTAAATATCTCAAATTGAGATTCAAAGGTTGGGGAATTATGAGGGTGATGGAAGAAAAGGCTTGACGTGTTTGGCTGCAAGAGAGCTAATGGAACACACAATTGGGTAGAGTGAAAAGAAAGCACAAAGAATGGTTATGCACACATAGCCTAGCATCACTTCAATGAGTTCATTCATGAATGAGAGCAAGCACATGATATCTGCAAAAGAGAATCATCCTTAGTATTCAATCAAAATGGGACAATGAGATCAATTAGAGCGAATTGAAGCAAACAAGCAGAGATGAGGAATAGAACACTTTAAACCCTCTCAAGAAAGCAATTGGGCTCGATATAGCTCACTAGGGTAGTCTCCACTATTCTCCATCAAGAATTTGAGCAAGGTACATTAGCCACCAGAATTCTAAGAGCAAAGGCTTTGTGAAGTGCAAAAATTCTGATATGAAAACCTCAATGGCAGCTCCATAGCATCGATTGTATGACAATCTAAAAAGAATTTAGTGACAAGAGAATGAAAATTGAAAACACAAATGAATGAAATTTGAAAACCTTCCCCCCAGACCTGAATTGAACATTGTCCTCAATGTTAAAGCAAAGTAAAGATGATTGAGAACATGTAAGTGATAGAGGGGAAAGTAAAGAAGAAGGTTAAGAGAAACTGCCCCTTGACGCGATTAGGTCGATTTCTACCAAGCACCTTCATCTCTTGAACACATGGGTTGCCTCCCAAGAAGCGCCTTAGTTAATGTCTTGGCAAGACATTATGTAATCAGCTAACTTGATGAATTGGGAGGTTTTGGATCAATGGACTCCTTATACGCAAGATGGTTCACCCAGCTCCTTCTCCTCTTCCTTTGCTTCCTTTGTCTTTTTCTTTTCTTTTTCTTCATGTCAGTAATGAGTGTTACATTGAACATTGGGGTGACATTGGATGGTTCCAATTTCGTAGAGAATGGTTCAAAAGGCTCAAGTGGTAGCCCAGAAAATGGTGGGAATGGCTGCGACACTTCTAGGGCAGCTACCACTTCTTGGAACTCTGGTTCAACATGATCTTTCTCTTCTTGTGAAATAACAACATCTGTATCATCATTGGTCTGTTTCTGCAAACTCTTGGAAGAAACTTCATCATTCACAACATCAATTGTAAAACAAGTATCAAGAGAGATAGAAGGTTGAGATGGAGGATCAAACACTTTAAATTCAGAGTTTCACCCAACACAGTCATGGAAAGGGTGCGATCTTTCATATTGATAATTGTATTTGTAGTGGCCATGAATGGTCGTCCTAAGAGAATGGGATCAACACGATCTCCATTTGGGTTGTCCTCCATATCCATCACTACAAAATCAACAGGGAGAATTAGTGTATTAACTTGAACTAGAATATCTTCTACAATACCTTTTGGATATTTGATAGAATGATCAGCTAGTTCAAGACGAATTGAGGTCTTCTTCATCCCTTCTAAGCCAAGCTCTTGATAAACTGAATATGGCATTACATTGATGCCCGCTCCCAAGTCCAACATGGCTCTTCCAACCTCCTTGTCTCCAATGTTAATGGGAATGTCAAAGCTGCCAGGATCTTTTGATTTTGGTGGAAGCTTTCTTTGCAACACAGCACTTACATTCATGTCGAGCTTTACTTCTTCATTTGGAGCAAAATTGAGCTTGTGGGTTTTCAAGTTCTTGATGAATTTTCCATACGCAGGAATCTGTCCAATAAGATCAAGCAAAGGCAAATTGATATTAACTTTACTCAAAATATCATAAATCTCTTTAAAAGCCTTATCTTGCTTTGCTTTCTGAAGACGGCCTGGAAATGGAATAGGTGGAACATATGGAGCGGGTGGCACATATCTATCTTCTTGAAGATGTGATGGCACGAATTTGTCATCCCTTCTATGCAATTGGAATGGATTGGGTTCCTGAGAATCTGATTTGGCATTAGGAGCAGATTGAGAAGTTTTGGGCTGTTCTCCTTCCGAAGTTGTGATCTCCTCCTCTTCATCTTCTACAATCACAACATCATTTGAAAGATTAGAATCAACTTTATTATCAATGATCTTACCTGATCTGAGCACATGAATGGCCTTGACTTCATAGTTCTTTGGATTGATCTCAGTTTGGCTTGGCCATTTCCCAAGCTCTCTTTGAGTTATTTCAGCAGCTATTTGGCCTAATTGGACTTCCAATTTGGCAATGGCAGCTTGTGTAGTTTGCTGGAAATTGGATTGGTTGATTGCCATCTTCTTAACTATATCCTCCAATGATGATGTTTGTTGTGGCTTTTGGAATGAAGGGGATTGGCTTGATTCTCAGTATTCCTCCATGAAAAGTTTGGATGATTCCTCCAACCTGGATTATAACTTTGAGAGTATGGATCATTTCTTGGACCTTGGTTGTTGGAATTTACCACCTTAGCTTGCTCTTGCACAAATTCTGGATATCCAGCCCCAAGTGGACAAGCTATGGTAGCATGGTCATGAGTTTCGCAAATACTACACACTTCCTTCGGAGGGCTTCTTGAGTTTAATGCAAGAAGAGCATCTAGCTTTTGTTCCAGTTTTGAAATCTGCACACTAGAAGAGTCATTAGAACCACTAACAACACGTTTACCTCTTGTGTCCGTATGTTGGGTCTCCATTGCTATCTCCTCAAAGAGTTCGTACGTTTCTTCTGGAGTTTTGGTTTTAAAAGAACCACCTGCAAAATTGGTTACTATATTATGACTAGAAGAGGTTAGTCCTTTATAAAACATACGCATTTGAAGCTTTAATGGAATCCCATGATGAGGACATTGGTTGAGCAGCCCATTGAATCTCTCCCATGCTTCACAAAATGATTCATCATCTTGCTGTGCAAATAATAAGATCTTGTCCCTGAGCATGTCGGTCTTTTGCGTGGAGAAGTATTTTTCCAGGAACTTCTTTTGAATGGCAGCCCATGTAGTGAGTGAACCAGGCTTCAAAGAATTCAACCAATATTTTGCCTTATCCTTCAAAGTGTATGGAAACACTCTCATTCGAAGTTCATCTTCCGTCACACCTGTCAAGGGAAAAGAACTCACAACATTAAAAATATCCTTTATATGAGTTAATGGATCTTCATTAGGTAAACCATAAAAGGAAGGTAACATATTAAGATGAGAAGATTTAAGCTCATAATTTCGAGCTACAGTGGGCAGCTAAATGCTTGAAGGAGATGCTGGAATTGTTGGGATATCAAGTTCTCCCATGAACTCATTGGCAGCCATCTCTTCTTCTTCTTCTTCTTCTTGGTCTGAACTTGCTTCTGAATTTGAAGGTGAAGAACCAGGAAGATCAATGTGGAGAGCAAGACTTGAAAATGTGGCAAGAGCTTGCTCTTTTGCAGTTGACAACTCTCTTTCTAGACGATTCTGAACTTCAGAGATCACTCGGTTGGGTTGCAATGATGGTCCTGCGTTCAAAGATCTAGAACGTTGGAACAAAGACCTCACTTGTTCAAGGAATGGATTTCTAGACATAAACTACCTAAAACAAAAAATAACTTGAGTTAATTAGAAACACTAAAAAGAATAGGGTAACCTTGGGCACATAACCAGGGAAGAACTTTCGTTCAGTCCCCGCCAAACGGCGCCAAAATTTGTTGTTAATATTATGTTAACTCGCAATTGTACGGGGCAATTAGTAGTATAGCAAGACAAGTACGAGGTCGTACCCACGAAGACTGAGAAGTTCAAATTAGTTATGTACTTAGATTACCAAATTCAAGAAGTTAGGAAGTCTAGTCTAAAACAGAATTTAGAGTGAGAGTGATTGTGATTGTGAAAAGAAGTGAGCAAACTGAAATTGCAAATGAAAGCAAATAAACAAGTGTAACAAAGAGTGATTTTGAAGGGCTGGAAAATGGATTTGGAGACTAGGGCATTCGATTCACCATAACAATTCAATTCTGGGTTATAAGGAGTCAAGTAACAAGTCTAATTCAGATTCAAAGATTGATTCTAGCTAATGTATGATTAGGCCATGGTGTCTGGTCCTAACCTTGTGTTCCTAATTCCCTAATTTGATCATCTGTTGTCTAACCTAAAATTAAGCATTAGGAACCCATTAAGCATAGAAGAACAATTTAAACAACCAAGCATGTATCTAATCCCTGTTGTCGAATGTCCATACATACTCTTCCTATTCATAGTTCAATTCGAATTAAAGCATGGTGTCTACTCTTAATTCAAACCAAGATATACAAATCAAAATGGTAGCTAAGCATTCCGATCAGCATATAGGCAAGTAGGCAAAATGAATAAAAACATGAATCATGAATCAAACTTGAAACTCCAAACTTCAACTTATAAACCCAGAATATTCATGTTAGGTTACATCGAAACCCTAGTTATGGATTTAGCTACTCATAATGGAAAAGAAACTAAAACAGAAATGGGAAAACATAATGAATGCCATAAGAGTAGAAAAACCCTTTTCTGAAGTTCTTGTGGTGTCCAATGCTTCTTCAAGAGCTTCTCCACGTCTAGAAGGATGTATGAAGGATATGGAGGTGATTTGGGATGAGTTTGAGTGAGTGGTGATGGTTGAGAGAGAGGAAATTCGTAGGAAATGGAAGGGAGGTTTTCTGGAGCTGTTTTGGTGATTTGGGGCAGTTTAGAGTCTCTGGCTGTGTACCTAGAGTGTATGGGGTGGATGTGTGTTTCTTTGAAGCTTGAAGACCTCTCTATTTATAGGGCTAAGAGGGAGGAACATCATGATGATATTCCCACACCATCCTACATCTTTTGCTGCTGCACCTCAAGCTTTCTTCACATGGGTTCAAAGCTGATCAGTTGTGGCTGCCTTTTGCCAAACCATGTGATCTTCTTTTGGCTGCCAACCCATGTGATCTTCTTTTGGCTGCCAACCCATGTGGTCTTCTTTTGGCTGCCAACCCATGTGGTCTTCTTTTGGCTGCCAACCCATGTCAGATACAGCTGGGGTGAGGCACATGGCTTAAAGGAGGTGACAAGCTCATCAGCTGGCAGCTGCAATCCTGAGCATGGTGCAACTTGATGGGACCACGGATTGGGCTTGGCTTCATTAATGGATACGTTTGGGTAGTCCATCTTTCAGTTCAGAATCTCCTCTTTCTATCCACATATTATTTGGGCCAGTCCAAGTTGGGAGGAGGAAGTTAAGGCCGAAACAAAATGCTAACTCAGTCTGCTCGTTTTTGCACAATTGTGCAACTTTTCTTATCCAAAGCCACCATTGCTACCTAAGGCCCAATAAACTGAATGACAAACAGAAAATGGATTAAAAGCACAAGTTTAACTCAACAACATAACCAAATCATAAGGTAGAGGGATACAAAATGATATACAATTATGAACTGATCAAATACCCCAACCTAGATTTTGCTAGTCCTCGAGCAAAACAACACAAAACAAAGTTAAAAACAAAACAAGAAGTTAACTAAACCACTTCCGCAGGTAACTCGATTGCATTGAGCATATGCAATAAGCCTTTAAACCTCTAGGCATCCCTAGTAGGAGGACTTGTGTCTCCTGAGGGTTTAACAGAAACGATACCCACAAACGCTTTATTGACTCTACAAAACGAAGCGATTAGTAAAACTTTGAAATCAACTAATGAAAATGAAAGAAAACTTTTGTCATACCTCCAACGCCATAGAGTTGCCAAGATAGGTGATCAATCAGAGTGTAAAGTGGAAGCTATAGCTCAAAGGCACACGGCTTCAAAGCAAGCATACTCAAACCTTGAATAGAGAACATGCTTTGACTCTAACTCTCACAGATAACACTCAATCACTTAGAACCTAAGGTTTAATTCTCTCAAGAAAGCATAAGTGAGTGTAAGAATTAGAAGCACAAGTTTTGGTTAGATCTCAAGAAAAGAATCAAATACTAAGAATAGAGATACACACATACTTACAGCAGCCATGAATACATCCTCAAAGATCAGCTAGGTCTTTTACAAGGTTGTAATGAAAGGCTAAGGTTAGGGGAAATGGAAGAATTGGAAGGAAAAACAAGTAACTTAAGAACATACCAAGGCTGCATTCTTCTTTGACCTGCAAGGTATCATTGGTTTAGTATGGCATGGCTGCAACTTCATAGTATCATCTGGCACAAACTTTATTTTTCACACTTAGATCAAATCGAAACACTTTCTCTTTATCTTTCTTATTTGCTGATTTGATCTGCATCTTCTTTAGCTTCATTGCACAGATTCACACCAATTTTCATTTAGGCACATGGCAGCAACTTCCTTGCTTCAAACTTTATCTTGGCAAACCTTGGTATATTTCTAAGTTAGGGTATGGCTGCAATAGGTTAAATATCTCAAATTGAGATTCAAAGGTTGGGGAATTATGAGGGTGATGGAAGAAAAGGCTTGACGTGTTTGGCTGCAAGAGAGCTAATGGAACACACAATTGGGTAGAGTGAAAAGAAAGCACAAAGAATGGTTATGCACACATAGCCTAGCATCACTTCAATGAGTTCATTCATGAATGAGAGCAAGCACATGATATCTGCAAAAGAGAATCATCCTTAGTATTCAATCAAAATGGGACAATGAGATCAATTAGAGCGAATTGAAGCAAACAAGCAGAGATGAGGAATAGAACACTTTAAACCCTCTCAAGAAAGCAATTGGGCTCGATATAGCTCACTAGGGTAGTCTCCACTATTCTCCATCAAGAATTTGAGCAAGGTACATTAGCCACCAGAATTCTAAGAGCAAAGGCTTTGTGAAGTGCAAAAATTCTGATATGAAAACCTCAATGGCAGCTCCATAGCATCGATTGTATGACAATCTAAAAAGAATTTAGTGACAAGAGAATGAAAATTGAAAACACAAATGAATGAAATTTGAAAACCTTCCCCCCAGACCTGAATTGAACATTGTCCTCAATGTTAAAGCAAAGTAAAGATGATTGAGAACATGTAAGTGATAGAGGGGAAAGTAAAGAAGAAGGTTAAGAGAAACTGCCCCTTGACGCGATTAGGTCGATTTCTACCAAGCACCTTCATCTCTTGAACACATGGGTTGCCCCCCAAGAAGCGCCTTAGTTAATGTCTTGGCAAGACATTATGTAATCAGCTAACTTGATGAATTGGGAGGTTTTGGATCAATGGACTCCTTATACGCAAGATGGTTCACCCAGCTCCTTCTCCTCTTCCTTTGCTTCCTTTGTCTTTTTCTTTTCTTTTTCTTCATGTCAGTAATGAGTGTTACATTGAACATTGGGGTGACATTGGATGGTTCCAATTTCGTAGAGAATGGTTCAAAAGGCTCAAGTGGTAGCCCAGAAAATGGTGGGAATGGCTGCGACACTTCTAGGGCAGCTACCACTTCTTGGAACTCTGGTTCAACATGATCTTTCTCTTCTTGTGAAATAACAACATCTGTATCATCATTGGTCTGTTTCTGCAAACTCTTGGAAGAAACTTCATCATTCACAACATCAATTGTAAAACAAGTATCAAGAGAGATAGAAGGTTGAGATGGAGGATCAAACACTTTAAATTCAGCAGTTTCACCCAACACGGTCATGGAAAGGGTGCGATCTTTCATATTGATAATTGTATTTGTAGTGGCCATGAATGGTCGTCCTAAGAGAATGGGATCAACACGATCTCCATTTGGGTTGTCCTCCATATCCATCACTACAAAATCAACAGGGAGAATTAGTGTATTAACTTGAACTAGAATATCTTCTACAATACCTTTTGGATATTTGATAGAATGATCAGCTAGTTCAAGACGAATTGAGGTCTTCTTCATCCCTTCTAAGCCAAGCTCTTGATAAACTGAATATGGCATTACATTGATGCCCGCTCCCAAGTCCAACATGGCTCTTCCAACCTCCTTGTCTCCAATGTTAATGGGAATGTCAAAGCTGCCAGGATCTTTTGATTTTGGTGGAAGCTTTCTTTGCAACACAGCACTTACATTCATGTTCGAGCTTTACTTCTTCATTTGGAGCAAAATTGAGCTTGTGGGTTTTCAAGTTCTTGATGAATTTTCCATACGCAGGAATCTGTCCAATAAGATCAAGCAAAGGCAAATTGATATTAACTTTACTCAAAATATCATAAATCTCTTTAAAAGCCTTATCTTGCTTTGCTTTCTGAAGACGGCCTGGAAATGGAATAGGTGGAACATATGGAGCGGGTGGCACATATCTATCTTCTTGAAGATGTGATGGCACGAATTTGTCATCCCTTCTATGCAATTGGAATGGATTGGGTTCCTGAGAATCTGATTTGGCATTAGGAGCAGATTGAGAAGTTTTGGGCTGTTCTCCTTCCGAAGTTGTGATCTCCTCCTCTTCATCTTCTACAATCACAACATCATTTGAAAGATTAGAATCAACTTTATTATCAATGATCTTACCTGATCTGAGCACATGAATGGCCTTGACTTCATAGTTCTTTGGATTGATCTCAGTTTGGCTTGGCCATTTCCCAAGCTCTCTTTGAGTTATTTCAGCAGCTATTTGGCCTAATTGGACTTCCAATTTGGCAATGGCAGCTTGTGTAGTTTGCTGGAAATTGGATTGGTTGATTGCCATCTTCTTAACTATATCCTCCAATGATGATGTTTGTTGTGGCTTTTGGAATGAAGGGGATTGGCTTGATTCTCAGTATTCCTCCATGAAAAGTTTGGATGATTCCTCCAACCTGGATTATAACTTTGAGAGTATGGATCATTTCTTGGACCTTGGTTGTTGGAATTTACCACCTTAGCTTGCTCTTGCACAAATTCTGGATATCCAGCCCCAAGTGGACAAGCTATGGTAGCATGGTCATGAGTTTCGCAAATACTACACACTTCCTTCGGAGGGCTTCTTGAGTTTAATGCAAGAAGAGCATCTAGCTTTTGTTCCAGTTTTGAAATCTGCACACTAGAAGAGTCATTAGAACCACTAACAACACGTTTACCTCTTGTGTCCGTATGTTGGGTCTCCATTGCTATCTCCTCAAAGAGTTCGTACGTTTCTTCTGGAGTTTTGGTTTTAAAAGAACCACCTGCAAAATTGGTTACTATATTATGACTAGAAGAGGTTAGTCCTTTATAAAACATACGCATTTGAAGCTTTAATGGAATCCCATGATGAGGACATTGGTTGAGCAGCCCATTGAATCTCTCCCATGCTTCACAAAATGATTCATCATCTTGCTGTGCAAATAATAAGATCTTGTCCCTGAGCATGTCGGTCTTTTGCGTGGAGAAGTATTTTTCCAGGAACTTCTTTTGAATGGCAGCCCATGTAGTGAGTGAACCAGGCTTCAAAGAATTCAACCAATATTTTGCCTTATCCTTCAAAGTGTATGGAAACACTCTCATTCGAAGTTCATCTTCCGTCACACCTGTCAAGGGAAAAGAACTCACAACATTAAAAATATCCTTTATATGAGTTAATGGATCTTCATTAGGTAAACCATAAAAGGAAGGTAACATATTAAGATGAGAAGATTTAAGCTCATAATTTCGAGCTACAGTGGGCAGCTAAATGCTTGAAGGAGATGCTGGAATTGTTGGGATATCAAGTTCTCCCATGAACTCATTGGCAGCCATCTCTTCTTCTTCTTCTTCTTCTTGGTCTGAACTTGCTTCTGAATTTGAAGGTGAAGAACCAGGAAGATCAATGTGGAGAGCAAGACTTGAAAATGTGGCAAGAGCTTGCTCTTTTGCAGTTGACAACTCTCTTTCTAGACGATTCTGAACTTCAGAGATCACTCGGTTGGGTTGCAATGATGGTCCTCGTTCAAAGATCTAGAACGTTGGAACGAAGACCTCACTTGTTCAAGGAATGGATTTCTAGACATAAACTACCTAAAACAAAAAATAACTTGAGTTAATTAGAAACACTAAAAAGAATAGGGTAACCTTGGGCACATAACCAGGGAAGAACTTTCGTTCAGTCCCCCGGGCAACGGCGCCAAAATTTGTTGTTAATATTATGTTAACTCGCAATTGTACGGGGCAATTAGTAGTATAGCAAGACAAGTACGAGGTCGTACCCACGAAGACTGAGAAGTTCAAATTAGTTATGTACTTAGATTACCAAATTCAAGAAGTTAGGAAGTCTAGTCTAAAACAGAATTTAGAGTGAGAGTGATTGTGATTGTGAAAAGAAGTGAGCAAACTGAAATTGCAAATGAAAGCAAATAAACAAGTGTAACAAAGAGTGATTTTGAAGGGCTGGAAAATGGATTTGGAGACTAGGGCATTCGATTCACCATAACAATTCAATTCTGGGTTATAAGGAGTCAAGTAACAAGTCTAATTCAGATTCAAAGATTGATTCTAGCTAATGTATGATTAGGCCATGGTGTCTGGTCCTAACCTTGTGTTCCTAATTCCCTAATTTGATCATCTGTTGTCTAACCTAAAATTAAGCATTAGGAACCCATTAAGCATAGAAGAACAATTTAAACAACCAAGCATGTATCTAATCCCTGTTGTCGAATGTCCATACATACTCTTCCTATTCATAGTTCAATTCGAATTAAAGCATGGTGTCTACTCTTAATTCAAACCAAGATATACAAATCAAAATGGTAGCTAAGCATTCCGAATCAGCATATAGGCAAGTAGGCAAAATGAATAAAAACATGAATCATGAATCAAACTTGAAACTCCAAACTTCAACTTATAAACCCAGAATATTCATGTTAGGTTACATCGAAACCCTAGTTATGGATTTAGCTACTCATAATGGAAAAGAAACTAAAACAGAAATGGGAAAACATAATGAATGCCATAAGAGTAGAAAAACCCTTTTCTTGAAGTTCTTGTGGTGTCCAATGCTTCTTCAAGAGCTTCTCCACGTCTAGAAGGATGTATGAAGGATATGGAGGTGATTTGGGATGAGTTTGAGTGAGTGGTGATGGTTGAGAGAGAGGAAATTCGTAGGAAATGGAAGGGAGGTTTTCTGGAGCTGTTTTGGTGATTTGGGGCAGTTTGAGTCTCTGGCTGTGTACCTAGAGTGTATGGGGTGGATGTGTGTTTCTTTGAAGCTTGAAGACCTCTCTATTTATAGGGCTAAGAGGGAGGAACATCATGATGATATTCCCACACCATCCTACATCTTTTGCTGCTGCACCTCAAGCTTTCTTCACATGGGTTCAAGCCGATCAGTTGTGGCTGCCTTTTGCCTGCCAAACCATGTGATCTTCTTTTGGCTGCCAACCCATGTGATCTTCTTTTGGCTGCCAACCCATGTGGTCTTCTTTTGGCTGCCAACCCATGTGGTCTTCTTTTGGCTGCCAACCCATGTCAGATACAGCTGGGGTGAGGCACATGGCTTAAAGGAGGTGACAAGCTCATCAGCTGGCAGCTGCAATCCTGAGCATGGTGCAACTTGATGGGACCACGGATTGGGCTTGGCTTCATTAATGGATACGTTTGGGTAGTCCATCTTTCAGTTCAGAATCTCCTCTTTCTATCCACATATTATTTGGGCCAGTCCAAGTTGGGAGGAGGAAGTTAAGGCCGAAACAAAATGCTAACTCAGTCTGCTCGTTTTTGCACAATTGTGCAACTTTTCTTATCCAAAGCCACCATTGCTACCTAAGGCCCAATAAACTGAATGACAAACAGAAAATGGATTAAAAGCACAAGTTTAACTCAACAACATAACCAAATCATAAGGTAGAGGGATACAAAATGATATACAATTATGAACTGATCAAATACCCCAACCTAGATTTTGCTAGTCCTCGAGCAAAACAACACAAAACAAAGTTAAAAACAAAACAAGAAGTTAACTAAACCACTTCCGCAGGTAACTCGATTGCATTGAGCATATGCAATAAGCCTTTAAACCTCTAGGCATCCCTAGTAGGAGGACTTGTGTCTCCTGAGGGTTTAACAGAAACGATACCCACAAACGCTTTATTGACTTTACAAAACGAAGCGATTAGTAAAACTTTGAAATCAACTAATGAAAATGAAAGAAAACTTTTGTCATACCTCCAACGCCATAGAGTTGCCAAGATAGGTGATCAATCAGAGTGTAAAGTGGAAGCTATAGCTCAAAGGCACACGGCTTCAAAGCAAGCATACTCAAACCTTGAATAGAGAACATGCTTTGACTCTAACTCTCACAGATAACACTCAATCACTTAGAACCTAAGGTATAATTCTCTCAAGAAAGCATAAGTGAGTGTAAGAATTAGAAGCACAAGTTTTGGTTAGATCTCAAGAAAAGAATCAAATACTAAGAATAGAGATACACACATACTTACAGCAGCCATGAATACATCCTCAAAGATCAGCTAGGTCTTTTACAAGGTTGTAATGAAAGGCTAAGGTTAGGGGAAATGGAAGAATTGGAAGGAAAAACAAGTAACTTAAGAACATACCAAGGCTGCATTCTTCTTTGACCTGCAAGGTATCATTGGTTTAGTATGGCATGGCTGCAACTTCATAGTATCATCTGGCACAAACTTTATTTTTCACACTTAGATCAAATCGAAACACTTTCTCTTTATCTTTCTTATTTGCTGATTTGATCTGCATCTTCTTTAGCTTCATTGCACAGATTCACACCAATTTTCATTTAGGCACATGGCAGCAACTTCCTTGCTTCAAACTTTATCTTGGCAAACCTTGGTATATTTCTAAGTTAGGGTATGGCTGCAATAGGTTAAATATCTCAAATTGAGATTCAAAGGTTGGGGAATTATGAGGGTGATGGAAGAAAAGGCTTGACGTGTTTGGCTGCAAGAGAGCTAATGGAACACACAATTGGGTAGAGTGAAAAGAAAGCACAAAGAATGGTTATGCACACATAGCCTAGCATCACTTCAATGAGTTCATTCATGAATGAGAGCAAGCACATGATATCTGCAAAAGAGAATCATCCTTAGTATTCAATCAAAATGGGACAATGAGATCAATTAGAGCGAATTGAAGCAAACAAGCGAGATGAGGAATAGAACACTTTAAACCCTCTCAAGAAAGCAATTGGGCTCGATATAGCTCACTAGGGTAGTCTCCACTATTCTCCATCAAGAATTTGAGCAAGGTACATTAGCCACCAGAATTCTAAGAGCAAAGGCTTTGTGAAGTGCAAAAATTCTGATATGAAAACCTCAATGGCAGCTCCATAGCATCGATTGTATGACAATCTAAAAAGAATTTAGTGACAAGAGAATGAAAATTGAAAACACAAATGAATGAAATTTGAAAACCTTCCCCCCAGACCTGAATTGAACATTGTCCTCAATGTTAAAGCAAAGTAAAGATGATTGAGAACATGTAAGTGATAGAGGGGAAAGTAAAGAAGAAGGTTAAGAGAAACTGCCCCTTGACGCGATTAGGTCGATTTCTACCAAGCACCTTCATCTCTTGAACACATGGGTTGCCTCCCAAGAAGCGCCTTAGTTAATGTCTTGGCAAGACATTATGTAATCAGCTAACTTGATGAATTGGGAGGTTTTGGATCAATGGACTCCTTATACGCAAGATGGTTCACCCAGCTCCTTCTCCTCTTCCTTTGCTTCCTTTGTCTTTTTCTTTTCTTTTTCTTCATGTCAGTAATGAGTGTTACATTGAACATTGGGGTGACATTGGATGGTTCCAATTTCGTAGAGAATGGTTCAAAAGGCTCAAGTGGTAGCCCAGAAAATGGTGGGAATGGCTGCGACACTTCTAGGGCAGCTACCACTTCTTGGAACTCTGGTTCAACATGATCTTTCTCTTCTTGTGAAATAACAACATCTGTATCATCATTGGTCTGTTTCTGCAAACTCTTGGAAGAAACTTCATCATTCACAACATCAATTGTAAAACAAGTATCAAGAGAGATAGAAGGTTGAGATGGAGGATCAAACACTTTAAATTCAGCAGTTTCACCCAACACAGTCATGGAAAGGGTGCGATCTTTCATATTGATAATTGTATTTGTAGTGGCCATGAATGGTCGTCCTAAGAGAATGGGATCAACACGATCTCCATTTGGGTTGTCCTCCATATCCATCACTACAAAATCAACAGGGAGAATTAGTGTATTAACTTGAACTAGAATATCTTCTACAATACCTTTTGGATATTTGATAGAATGATCAGCTAGTTCAAGACGAATTGAGGTCTTCTTCATCCCTTCTAAGCCAAGCTCTTGATAAACTGAATATGGCATTACATTGATGCCCGCTCCCAAGTCCAACATGGCTCTTCCAACCTCCTTGTCTCCAATGTTAATGGGAATGTCAAAGCTGCCAGGATCTTTTGATTTTGGTGGAAGCTTTCTTTGCAACACAGCACTTACATTCATGTCGAGCTTTACTTCTTCATTTGGAGCAAAATTGAGCTTGTGGGTTTTCAAGTTCTTGATGAATTTTCCATACGCAGGAATCTGTCCAATAAGATCAAGCAAAGGCAAATTGATATTAACTTTACTCAAAATATCATAAATCTCTTTAAAAGCCTTATCTTGCTTTGCTTTCTGAAGACGGCCTGGAAATGGAATAGGTGGAACATATGGAGCGGGTGGCACATATCTATCTTCTTGAAGATGTGATGGCACGAATTTGTCATCCCTTCTATGCAATTGGAATGGATTGGGTTCCTGAGAACCTGATTTGGCATTAGGAGCAGATTGAGAAGTTTTGGGCTGTTCTCCTTCCGAAGTTGTGATCTCCTCCTCTTCATCTTCTACAATCACAACATCATTTGAAAGATTAGAATCAACTTTATTATCAATGATCTTACCTGATCTGAGCACATGAATGGCCTTGACTTCATAGTTCTTTGGATTGATCTCAGTTTGGCTTGGCCATTTCCCAAGCTCTCTTTGAGTTATTTCAGCAGCTATTTGGCCTAATTGGACTTCCAATTTGGCAATGGCAGCTTGTGTAGTTTGCTGGAAATTGGATTGGTTGATTGCCATCTTCTTAACTATATCCTCCAATGATGATGTTTGTTGTGGCTTTTGGAATGAAGGGGATTGGCTTGATTCTCAGATATTCCTCCATGAAAAGTTTGGATGATTCCTCCAACCTGGATTATAACTTTGAGAGTATGGATCATTTCTTGGACCTTGGTTGTTGGAATTTACCACCTTAGCTTGCTCTTGCACAAATTCTGGATATCCAGCCCCAAGTGGACAAGCTATGGTAGCATGGTCATGAGTTTCGCAAATACTACACACTTCCTTCGGAGGGCTTCTTGAGTTTAATGCAAGAAGAGCATCTAGCTTTTGTTCCAGTTTTGAAATCTGCACACTAGAAGAGTCATTAGAACCACTAACAACACGTTTACCTCTTGTGTCCGTATGTTGGGTCTCCATTGCTATCTCCTCAAAGAGTTCGTACGTTTCTTCTGGAGTTTTGGTTTTAAAAGAACCACCTGCAAAATTGGTTACTATATTATGACTAGAAGAGGTTAGTCCTTTATAAAACATACGCATTTGAAGCTTTAATGGAATCCCATGATGAGGACATTGGTTGAGCAGCCCATTGAATCTCTCCCATGCTTCACAAAATGATTCATCATCTTGCTGTGCAAATAATAAGATCTTGTCCCTGAGCATGTCGGTCTTTTGCGTGGAGAAGTATTTTTCCAGGAACTTCTTTTGAATGGCAGCCCATGTAGTGAGTGAACCAGGCTTCAAAGAATTCAACCAATATTTTGCCTTATCCTTCAAAGTGTATGGAAACACTCTCATTCGAAGTTCATCTTCCGTCACACCTGTCAAGGGAAAAGAACTCACAACATTAAAAATATCCTTTATATGAGTTAATGGATCTTCATTAGGTAAACCATAAAAGGAAGGTAACATATTAAGATGAGAAGATTTAAGCTCATAATTTCGAGCTACAGTGGGCAGCTAAATGCTTGAAGGAGATGCTGGAATTGTTGGGATATCAAGTTCTCCCATGAACTCATTGGCAGCCATCTCTTCTTCTTCTTCTTCTTCTTGGTCTGAACTTGCTTCTGAATTTGAAGGTGAAGAACCAGGAAGATCAATGTGGAGAGCAAGACTTGAAAATGTGGCAAGAGCTTGCTCTTTTGCAGTTGACAACTCTCTTTCTAGACGATTCTGAACTTCAGAGATCACTCGGTTGGGTTGCAATGATGGTCCTGCGTTCAAAGATCTAGAACGTTGGAACGAAGACCTCACTTGTTCAAGGAATGGATTTCTAGACATAAACTACCTAAAACAAAAAATAACTTGAGTTAATTAGAAACACTAAAAAGAATAGGGTAACCTTGGGCACATAACCAGGGAAGAACTTTCGTTCAGTCCCCCGGCAACGGCGCCAAAATTTGTTGTTAATATTATGTTAACTCGCAATTGTACGGGGCAATTAGTAGTATAGCAAGACAAGTACGAGGTCGTACCCACGAAGACTGAGAAGTTCAAATTAGTTATGTACTTAGATTACCAAATTCAAGAAGTTAGGAAGTCTAGTCTAAAACAGAATTTAGAGTGAGAGTGATTGTGATTGTGAAAAGAAGTGAGCAAACTGAAATTGCAAATGAAAGCAAATAAACAAGTGTAACAAAGAGTGATTTTGAAGGGCTGGAAAATGGATTTGGAGACTAGGGCATTCGATTCACCATAACAATTCAATTCTGGGTTATAAGGAGTCAAGTAACAAGTCTAATTCAGATTCAAAGATTGATTCTAGCTAATGTATGATTAGGCCATGGTGTCTGGTCCTAACCTTGTGTTCCTAATTCCCTAATTTGATCATCTGTTGTCTAACCTAAAATTAAACATTAGGAACCCATTAAGCATAGAAGAACAATTTAAACAACCAAGCATGTATCTAATCCCTGTTGTTGAATGTCCATACATACTCTTCCTATTCATAGTTCAATTTGAATTAAAGCATGGTGTCTACTCTTAATTCAAACCAAGATATACAAATCAAAATGGTAGCTAAGCATTCCGATCAGCATATAGGCAAGTAGGCAAAATGAATAAAAACATGAATCATGAATCAAACTTGAAACTCCAAACTTCAACTTATAAACCCAGAATATTCATGTTAGGTTACATCGAAACCCTAGTTATGGATTTAGCTACTCATAATGGAAAAGAAACTAAAACAGAAATGGGAAAACATAATGAATGCCATAAGAGTAGAAAAACCCTTTTTCTGAAGTTCTTGTGGTGTCCAATGCTTCTTCAAGAGCTTCTCCACGTCTAGAAGGATGTATGAAGGATATGGAGGTGATTTGGGATGAGTTTGAGTGAGTGGTGATGGTTGAGAGAGAGGAAATTCGTAGGAAATGGAAGGGAGGTTTTCTGGAGCTGTTTTGGTGATTTGGGGCAGTTTAGAGTATCTGGCTGTGTACCTAGAGTGTATGGGGTGGATGTGTGTTTCTTTGAAGCTTGAAGACCTCTCTATTTATAGGGCTAAGAGGGAGGAACATCATGATGATATTCCCACACCATCCTACATATTATTTGGGCCAGTCCAAGTTGGGAGGAGGAAGTTAAGGCCGAAACAAAATGCTAACTCAGTCTGCTCGTTTTTGCACAATTGTGCAACTTTTCTTATCCAAAGCCACCATTGCTACCTAAGGCCCAATAAACTGAATGACAAACAGAAAATGGATTAAAAGCACAAGTTTAACTCAACAACATAACCAAATCATAAGGTAGAGGGATACAAAATGATATACAATTATGAACTGATCAAATACCCCCAGACCTAGATTTTGCTAGTCCTCGAGCAAAACAACACAAAACAAAGTTAAAAACAAAACAAGAAGTTAACTAAACCACTTCCGCAGGTAACTCGATTGCATTGAGCATATGCAATAAGCCTTTAAACCTCTAGGCATCCCTAGTAGGAGGACTTGTGTCTCCTGAGGGTTTAACAGAAACGATACCCACAAACGCTTTATTGACTCTACAAAACGAAGCGATTAGTAAAACTTTGAAATCAACTAATGAAAATGAAAGAAAACTTTTGTCATACCTCCAACGCCATAGAGTTGCCAAGATAGGTGATCAATCAGAGTGTAAAGTGGAAGCTATAGCTCAAAGGCACACGGCTTCAAAGCAAGCATACTCAAACCTTGAATAGAGAACATGCTTTGACTCTAACTCTCACAGATAACACTCAATCACTTAGAACCTAAGGTTTAATTCTCTCAAGAAAGCATAAGTGAGTGTAAGAATTAGAAGCACAAGTTTTGGTTAGATCTCAAGAAAAGAATCAAATACTAAGAATAGAGATACACACATACTTACAGCAGCCATGAATACATCCTCAAAGATCAGCTAGGTCTTTTACAAGGTTGTAATGAAAGGCTAAGGTTAGGGGAAATGGAAGAATTGGAAGGAAAAACAAGTAACTTAAGAACATACCAAGGCTGCATTCTTCTTTGACCTGCAAGGTATCATTGGTTTAGTATGGCATGGCTGCAACTTCATAGTATCATCTGGCACAAACTTTATTTTTCACACTTAGATCAAATTCGAAACACTTTCTCTTTATCTTTCTTATTTGCTGATTTGATCTGCATCTTCTTTAGCTTCATTGCACAGATTCACACCAATTTTCATTTAGGCACATGGCAGCAACTTCCTTGCTTCAAACTTTATCTTGGCAAACCTTGGTATATTTCTAAGTTAGGGTATGTCAGATACAGCTGGGGTGAGGCACATGGCTTAAAGGAGGTGACAAGTTCATCAGCTGGCAGCTGCAATCCTGAGCATGGTGCAACTTGATGGGACCACGGATTGGGCTTGGCTTCATTAATGGATACGTTTGGGTAGTCCATCTTTCAGTTTAGAATCTCCTCTTTCTATCCACATATTATTTGGGCCAGTCCAAGTTGGGAGGAGGAAGTTAAGGCCGAAACAAAATGCTAACTCAGTTCTGCTCGTTTTGCACAATTGTGCAACTTTTCTTATCCAAAGCCACCATTGCTACCTAAGACCCAATAAACTGAATGACAAACAGAAAATGGATTAAAAGAACAAGTTTAACTCAACAACATAACCAAATCATAAGGTAGAGGGATACAAAATGATATACAATTATGAACTGATCAAGTGCCCCTCGATCTTGACCAGCCGGGCAGAAAAAGCGTAGATCGGCTCGTGCCTAAGCCTAGACAAGAAGGTGGAGCTGACCACCTTTCTCCATAACAACAAAAACTTGTTCGTATGGTCGTCATCTGACATGCCTGTCATCGACCCGAACATCATCTGCCACCAGCACCATATCAACCCCACCAACAATCCAGGTGGCGCAGAAGAGATGCAACTTTGCTCCCGAGTGAGTCGCGATAATTGAAGCCAAGATCGACAAGCTCCTAGCTGCCGGCTTCATCGAAGAGATCTCCTACTCGGAGTGGCTAGCCAACGCTGTTCCTGGTGGCGAAACAAGAAAATAGCAAATGGAGAGTTTGCGTCGATTACACTGACCTCAACAAAGCATGCCCTAAAGACAATTTCCCATTGCCGAAATCGACCAGCTCATGGATTCAACTTTCGGCAATCGGTTGCTTAGCTTCATGGACGCTTACTCCGACTATAATCAAATCCTAATGCATGAGGATGATAAGACGAAGACTTCTTTCATCATCGAGAGAGGGACCTACTGCTACAAGGTCATGCCCTTTGGGCTGAAGGACGTCGGAGCAACCTACCAAAGGCTCGTGAATCAAATTTTCAAGAAGCAGATTGGCAAAACCATGGAAGTCTATGTGGACTACATGCTGGTTAAAGCCCTTGAGCGTGCAGACCACATCAAGAACCTCACTGAGGTGTTCAGCCTGCTAGCCAGATATCACATGAAGCTGAATCCAAGTAAATGCACATTCGGTGTATCATCTAGCCAATTCCTGGGACACTTAGTCACACAACGAGGTATCGAGGCACACCCTCGCCAAATCAAAGCCATTCTCGAGATGAAGTCATCTTCAACAGTGAAGGAAATACAAAGTCTGACGGGGCAGAGCAGCAACCCTCAACAGGTTCCTCTCGAAATCTACCGGCAAGTGCAGACCATTCTTCGAAGCTTTGAAGAAGGGACAAAAAGACAAGTGGGATGAGGAGTGCGAAGTAGCTTTCCAGAATCTAAAGACTTACCTCACTTCACCTCCCCTGCTCTCAAAGCCAGTTCCTGATGAAGATGGAGCGTCGAACCAACAAGGAGTTAGAGCAGGCGTCGTCATCATCACCCCGGATGGAATCTTGTTGGAGCAAGCTATCACGCTTGGCTTCCCGGCCTAAACAACGAGGCAGAATACAAGGCATTGCTCGTTGGCTTGCGCTTGGAAAAGGAGCTCTCAATCAAGAAGTTGGCCATCTACTCAGATTCCCTAATGATCACAAATCAAGCCTCAGGAGAAAACATGGCGAAGCACCATAGGATGATCTTGTACCTTGACAAAGTCCAAGAGCTATTGAAGGCATTTCCTACCTTCACCATCGAACAAGTGCCCCAAGCAGAGAACGCGCATGCAGACGCATTGGCAAGCTTAGGATCAACGCTAGATACCCAGCTCAGAGCTCCATCTCGGTCGAACACCTAGACTAGCCAAGCATAGAAGAGGCAAAACAGCCAGACTTGATGCGGATCGAAGAGGACCCTAGCTGGCAAGATCCCATCATTGACTATCTAGTTAACTAAAACTTACCCAAGGACAAGTCCGAGCCCAGGAAAATCAAACATGGAAGGTGACATGCTTGTTTGCAGATCATACTCTAGCCCTCACCTTACTTGCATCAAGTACTCGCAAACGCTCGAGGTTCTCTACAAAATGCACGACGGTGAATGTGGAAATCATGCTTGGGGCAGATCGCTTGCCAAGAAGGCTCTCAACATAGGCTATTTCTGGCCTACCATGCTCCAAGACTCCACGGAGTATGCTCAAAGATGTGATTGATGCCAACGCTATAAGCCAAACCCTAGCCTCCCAGCTAAGGAATACTATCCGTAGAATAGTCCACGACCATTCATGAAGTGGGCCATTGACTTGGTGGGACCTATGCCAACAACACCTGCCAAGAAGGAGATGATGATCGTCGCCATTGATTACTTCACCAAATGGATCGAGCCCGAGGCTTTATCCTTTGCCAAGGAAGCTGACGTCGAATGGTTTATCTGGAAGAACATCATCTGCCAATTCGGTTGCCCACAGTCGATAGTCACCGACAATGGTACATAGTTTGTGGCTAGGCAGATCACCGCATTCCTTGCGAATTATTGTCTCCTGCGCAAATCTCACGGCCTGGAGTTCCGGGCCGAGGGGATATGCGTTAACACGCTGTTTCCTGCTTTTGGGTGCGGTGCGGTTGTGCGCGGGCGTGCCAGCACGGTCTCCGTGCGTCGATGTGTTGATGAGTGTTGGATGGATAAGTGGTGCGCCTGCTTGAACTCGTCTTCCTAATCAAACGATTGTAGCCGAGAGAGGAACTGGTCTCGGCTGTTAGGTTCACGGCCTGAACTACAAGGCCGTTCAGTGATGGTGTTGGTGGTGGGTTTTGGGCGGTACTCCGCGCGCTGCTCAGGGAGCGACGGTCGTGTGATATATGGGGTGAGTGAACGAACAACAAGGATGGTGCTCCGGCGCCTTGAAAATCAAGGGTCGTATGATATATTGATGAATGGATTTTCCTTACAATCTAACACTACTTCAATGGGAGTAAGGGAGGCTCATCGCCTGCTAGGAGTCCAACTGGTAAGTGAAGAGCTTCAAGGATAGTATCTCCGAATGTGGTGGGCATTCCAATGTCTTGGAATTTCTTTCCCTTCTAGAGTGTCGAGGGTGTGACTTCCTCTGCCCCCAGGTCGGCTGATCACGTAGGGGCCTTCCCAGTTGGGCTTCATTTTCTTCGGACCTTGCCTTGGTGCTATGATGAAATTTTTTCTGAGCACAAGGTCCCTAGGTTGAAATTGTCTGATCTTGGCCTTCTTATTGTAGTAGGACGTTAGCTGCTGCTGGTAGGCTTCAACTCCAACAATGGTCCTTTCTCGTTCTTCTTCGAGCAAATCAAGGTTGACTTTCATTCTGCTTGCAGTTTTGGTCAAGACTACCCACCTCAATGCTAATGGAAGGGACTGTGATGTGTGGGGGGATGATTGCTTCTGTTCCATAAGCCAGAGAAATGGTGTCTCACCGGTTGATCTCCTTTTGGTTGTGCGATAAGCGCATAGGATTTATGCGCATTCCAGGATTTTCTTCAGGGGTCCAAGGACGATGTTGTTGGATGCCTCTGCTTAGCCATTGCCTTGCGGGTATATGGGAGTTGACAGGTGCTGTTTGATGCCATAATTATTTGTGCCTGATAAATCACGGCCATAAGCTGGCCGAAGGAGCCCTTCTCTCGGCCCTGGCACTTGTTCGTAAAAACTGAAACGCAGCGTTTTCACCAGGGTACTTCGCCTTCCTAAAGACAAAAGAAGAAATGCTAAGGCATGATCATCTCGGCCTCAAGCGCAGGCCGAGGCCGAACAAAATCACGGCCAAGGCATTAAAGGCAAATCATCACGTGAAGGAGGGGTCCTAGGCTTCATTTAATGAAGTAGTGCCTGTTTAATGCAGCAAACCCACTGGCCACAAAGAAGCATTTAATGCATGAGGGAAGGTGGGAAGTGACTGAAGTCAGGATTTGGTGATGAGGATCAGAGTGATTAGACGTGGACATTCTCACAAGAATTCTGACAGCCTGAGATATTGGTTCACTTGCTATCCAGGCCATAAATGCGTCTCCACGGCCAGAAGCTCAGAACCCACGATCAAGAGCGGCGGCCGAGATTCACCGGGATTTCCTGGGGTCACACCACCATACTTCACGATCCCGTCGATTGGACTGCCCACTTGCTCCAATCAAGCTCCACCATGCAGATTTTTAGCCTCGATTGCTCCTCCAGAGACTCTTCCTATAAATACAAGACTCGAGCTACATTCAAAGGGTTCAACACCAAAACAAAGCCTCCCAAATAAAGCGATGTAGTCACACCAACATCAATACAAGAGCAAGCTTTTCAATGAAGTATTTTTTCAAGCATTATGTCCCACAAACATACACATGCAACCGACCAGCCTTATCTCCATTGAAGGCAAGCTACTTCCCAAGTACAAACTTCACAGAGTCTTTTGAGCGCTATACGCTCGCAGGCGACAAGCCTTACCTCAATTACAAGAAAGCTACTTCTCGAGTACAAACTCAATAGAGCCTTTTTCGAGCGCTATTTCTCCGACATACGCCCACAAGCGACAAGTCTTACCTTCACTGAAGACAAGCTACTTTCTGAGTACAAACTTTATGGAGTCTTTTTTTAGCACTATGTCCCCGACATATGCCAGGAGGCGACAAGCCTTACCTCCATCGTAGGCAAGCTACTTCTCGAGTACAAACTCAATGGAGCCTTTTTCGAGCCCTATATCTCCAGACATACACTCACAAGATATCATGCAAATTGAAATTTGAAAGACAACTAAAAATTCCATTTCAAAGCGGCCAAACAGCCAAGTTTAACAAGAAATAAGGTGGTCGACTAAAGACCACTTATTGAAAAAAAAAAATTACAAATTTCAAAAATAGTAAAAATGAACTACATCTACTAGGGGACTTCGGCAGATGACCCTTAACTGATCACATCCTCAGCTGCCTCCTGATCAACTGCACTAACAACAACCTTATTCTACTCAACCAGCACCATCTGCTCCAGGAGCCCAACCGCCCGCTCCTCCACATCTACCCTAACCTCATCAGCTGCGCCACCTTGGGCGTTGTCTTCCTCCATTGCAGCTTCATCTGCTACCTGCTCTTCAACTGCTTCTACGTCCACAACATTGATTTGGTCACTGTGAGCAGGGGCAGGTCAAGGAGAGCTGCTCATCATCATCATCTTCTAGAGGACAACAAGGAGAAGCACCATTCCAACAATCCAAGTATCCCAGCATGTACACGTTAGCAGAAATCTCATGCTTGGACGCCTCTATGGCTTCCAAATGGGTGTCAAAATTGACCAGTAGCTTGTCACGATGCTGGGCCAGGAGCAGCATTCTAACGCTCGAGGCGAAAGTAGGCTTCCTTGCGTTCGAGCAAAGTAGCCATTAGAGACTTGAGCTCACCATCTTTTTGGCCAACAAAACTCTTGAGTGTAGACATACTCTCCTTCATCTCGGAAATCCTCGCCTCATGGTGAATCCGCTCATTCGAGAGCTTGTCAGATAGATCATCATTCTTCTTCACCGAGCTCTTCAAGTAGGGAAGAAGAAGGAGCAATAGCATGCGAGTTCCGCATGGCCCCAATAGCAAAAATCATCCCCTTTTGAATATGATACATGGCAGTTTCTTCTTGCTTATCGAAGGAAAGGCTTAAGAAAGTTCCAAGGTCGCGAGCTGATACACGTGGTCAACCAGCTTAGCACAAGCAGATGGACTTGACAGAAATCCCATTTTGAGAAGATCAGACACAGGCTCACCCCGCAGAGCTATCACCAACTCCCGGACCAACAGTTCGTGCAACTAAAGGACTCTTTGCTCGAGCAGACGACTCTTTAGCACTCTTGGCCACAACTTGCAACATTGAGTCAGCCCCGCGCTTGACTGCTTATGGCCTCGCAAACGAGTCATGGTTGCTAGGCAGAGGTACAGTCCTTTCAGTTTAATCCCTGGATCGGCCCAGATGACCCAAACCTTGCTTCTCAGCGGCCTCTTTACAAGGCAGATCATGGGTTTTGGGCAGTTCGGGTGGAGACTTGAGCAGAATATCCCAAACCTCCTGCATGCCATTGACCTTTTTGCTGTTCATGCCTGACGAGGTGCTTGATCCCGACTGATGAAGAAGGAGCAACTCCCATGGGGATCTTCTCAGCACACGAGACCCCCCTTGATGAAGACTTGCTCGTGGGAGAAGGAGGAAGTTCGGTCAAGGACTCCTCCTGCTCAACTAGCAGACCATCTAGGTCCGAGCCATACAGCTTCCATCTTCCAACATCTTCGGCAGAGGGCAAAGCACCAACCTCCTTCCAATGTTAGTTCAGCAACCAAAGCCATTCACGGAACCTGATAGGGATGTTCAGGAGCATGCTGAGCCTTGGTCATGTCCGAGCCAAGATCGAGCTTCTTGCAGATGTCATTCTCTGCAAGAAGATGATGAAAGTCAGTCAGATACACAACAAATTTTCAGAAAGACTATGGCAGATCAAAGGGGTACAACTTACCATTATAGTAGGTGAGAGGAACAAGCGAACCGTCGTCGACCTCCCCTTCCCATCTCTCCGATAACTTCCAGCACGTTCGTGTACCACACATGATCGCCTTGACTCATACTATCAAAAGATTAGCAAGTCAAAGACCTCCTCCACTTAGGAGCCCAAGTCATAGAAGGAAGTCCAGTTATAGCTGGACAGCCCAATAGTTAATTCACACCTCCTCCAAGCTACCACGTGCCATACAGAAGTTGAGGGGCATTTGTGAAAGCAAATATCTCAGATCCTAGGTCAAATAATTAAGCCAATCAATTTGGGAATTATTTGACCTAATTGAGAGTTAGTTGATCTAATTGGGAATTATTTGATTCTTGCCTAATTAGGATTTTATTTAAATCAAATTCCTAACTACATCAATCTCTCCAAATTGGGGAAGAATAATTCATTTCCATTTGTGGAATTATTATTCTGAAACCCTAGCCTCCGAGGCTCCTATAAATACATGGCTACACCAAGGGTTGAGGTACGTCTAAACTTCTATCTGAAACTCTGCAGAAATTCTGTCTCACAAACCCTAGCCACCATAACTCTTTCTCTCTCTCACACAAGGCTCCGGCCACCACACACGGCTCCGGCCACCTGGTTCTCCTCACGAGAGCTCCGTACCCTTTTTAGCTATTGTTTCTTTACTAATCAATCGAACTAACTTTAGCATCGGAGGGCCTTTGGCCAACACTCCCCGGGTGTAGTCTTTTTAGGGAGAAAGAGAAGTGAAGAGGAAGAAGGAATCCTTAGGCGAATATTCTTGTGGGACGAAAATCGCTCCCACAAAGATGATGGTTGATCAAGGGATGAAGAAAATGCCTGGTTGGAGTTGGATAGAAGTGAGAAACAAGCTAATAGCTTTTGTAGCAGGGAAGCATTCTAATCCATATATGAATGAGCAATGTAATATTACATTTCATTGATTTTGAAATGAGAAATCCATGCTTTGTTAACACTGATAATTGAAAGAATTCGAATGCTTTGTTCACATTGATTTTGAAATGAGGAATCCATGCTTTGCTATTGTCCACTATGGTCGTAAGTCTCCAAGGCACAGAGCAATGTCACAATTATTATCCCGTCCAAAAGAACATGACCTTCAGCAATAAGCACATATATACCACAAGAACGAGTGCTAGCATATAGCGGGGAACCATTTGAATCCCTCATAACATAACCCGCCGAACAGTTTCCATCAAAAACGAACCGAGCCATAAAAGTTGATCTTCAGATAACTAGGAGCAGCAGGATTCCATTTGATGGTTGGAGGTGGGGGCAACTAGTTTGTGAAAATGACGCTAGCTTCCCAGAAACTAGCTCCTATAGAAGCAACCTTGTGTATCACTCCAACACGATGAGGGTTTTCTTGGTTGAAAATCTTCTGATTCCTAAACTCCCAAACTTGCCAGCAAATGAGAAGCAACTTGATTAGAAGAAGCTCACTGTCACCACCAATTTGAATATTTAGGACAGAGTTTTGTAACCAATGCTCTGGGTCACTAGATGGAGGAGGAGTAGACTGCACACAACTCCAAACAGCACGAACTAGAGGGTAATTCGCAAATAAATGATTTAGAGTTTGGGTTAATTACGGTAATGATCCCTCAATTTGTACATGTGTTTCACTTTGGTATATTCTTTCTGTTATTAAATTCTATAGCCCTAATATTTTTACTCATGTTTCACTTTCGTTCTTACCGTTCTGTCAAAAATTTTGTTGATTTCAAGAGTCATTAGTAACTTCAGTTCTCATCTTAAACCAAAGAAAAAAAGATTTATTAGGCTAATGGTCCCTAAATGTGTATCCAGTTTCACTTTGGTCCCTTAATTTACTGACATTTTGGTGAATTTTAGGGTGGCTGTGGGGGGTAGGATGAAGTCCTAATTATGATTACTCTATATTTTTAATTGTTTAAGTTATATGCATTCCTGATTTTATTGTTGAAGTCTTAATATCATTGTTTTAATTAGTGATTGTTTCGAAATTCTCTTGCTTGATCACCATTAGTGTTTTAAATCTGTAGTCTATTTGATGCGCAATTATGTGATTGATCATATTGCATATTTGGAATGCTTCTTTGGATGTAAGAGTTGTGAATTCATGATACATACCCAAATATATTGTGGTTTGTATGTAGAAATATTTGAACCAATCGGAACAAAGGGTAGATTTCATACTTAGAAGAACTTGTGGCATATGTACTCGACCAAGGTCATGTGTGTGAAAATCGTCAACAATTATCTGTAAATTTGTTAACTTGCTATTGAGAATTTGAGTAAGAGTATTTTTTGTTTTTTATATGGTCAAGAGTAATAGTATTAGTGGTGGATTCAGATGCGTTTAAGGGTCCATTTGATAACCATTTCATTTTCACTTTTTAAAAAAACTAGTTTTCAAAATCATCCTTAGTTTTGAAAACAACTTGCACTACTACAAAAAACACTTTGCGCGACGAAATAATTTTGTTGCGCAAAGTACAATTTCGTCGCTCAAAGTTTGCGCGATGAAATTTTGGTGGCTCAAGTTCTGTCGCGTAAAGATCGTAAAGAAAGGTTTTGCACGACGAATACTAATGTCGCTCAAAGATACTTTGTGCGACGAATACTATCAACTTTGTGCGATGAATAATATTATTTTGCGTGACAAAAGTTAACGTCGCGCAAATACACTTTGCGCGACGAATCCTAATGTCGCGCAAATCTTTGCGCGACAAAATATTCAATTTTTTTTAATTTTTGTTTTTTGTAAAATCTTTAATTAAAATAAACTAGTTTAATAGTTTGCGCGACAAAATATTTTGTCGCCCAAGGTTTTTGACATTTTGTTTTATTATTTTTCTTATATCAATTTCATTATATTAATTTTTCAAATTTTTACTTTTTAAATTTAATTTAATTGTATGATTTTTTAAATTACTTTAATTTAAATTGACATATTCAAAATAAAATTACATATGAAAAATAGTGGTCAAATTATCCAATATATATAATATTAAAAATGTACACATAAATTAACAAAGTACAATAATAAAATCTACAAGCCTATTGTGGTGGTAGTGGCGGAGGATTTGTTTCGATAGCGTCCAAATCCTCAACTTCAGCCGTCAAAGTCTCGACGATTCCCTACAAAAAAACAAATATTGTCAAATAACAACAAAATAACAAAAAATTGGCATAAACTCAAAACTAACTCCAAAAACACATATTAATGAAAAAAAAAATTAAAGTTTGGAGAGAATATACCTTTTGGCAAGATTTTGAGTGAGTGAGAATGAGAGGGAGAAGTGAGTGTGAGAGAATAGAGAAGATAGTGAGAGAGAGATGAAAGAGTGAGTGAGAGTGAGAGATGATGAAAAGAGAGATAAGAGAGTGAGTGAGAGTGAGAGATAGTGAAGAGAGATGAGAGATTAAGTGAGAGGAGTGAGTGTGAGAGAAAGGGTAGGATTTGGGGAGAAGGAAAGAAAGAGGAGAGGTAAGAGTAGAAGACATTGAGAAAATGGTGGAAGTGTTATTTTGGTTTTAAAAACCGTATCACTTTGCGCGACGAAACAATACATTGGTCGCGCAAAGTCTCGAATATTTTTTTAAAAAAAAATTCCCATTTTTGGTGTGCGCCCAAATTTTTAGGGTTTTGCGCGAACCACAATATTCCCGCTTCCCATTTTTGGTACCCGCCCAAATTTTTCGGGTATACTTTGCTCGACGAACGACCATATATTGGTCCCGCAAAATTTGCGCAACAAATTATATATTCGTCCCGCAAATATATATTCGTCCTGCAAAGTCGTAATTTTTTTTTTTTTTTAAAATTCCCATTTTTGGTACTCGCCAAATTTTTAGAGTATATTAGTCGCGCAAAGTCGTAAAAAAAAAATTTTAAATTTTCGCATTTTTGGTACCCGCCCAAATTTTTCGGGTATACTTTGCTCGAACGACCATATATTGGTCCCGCAAAATTTGCGCAACAAATTATATATTCGTCCCGCAAATATATATTCGTCCTGCAAAGTCGTAATTTTTTTTTTTTTTTAAATTCCCATTTTTGGTACTCGCCAAATTTTTAGAGTATATTAGTCGCGCAAAGTCGTAAAAAAAAAATTTAAAATTTTCGCATTTTTGGTACCCGCCCAAAATTTTAAAGTATACTTTGCGCGACGAATTATTAAATTGGTTGCGCAAAGTCTTAAAAAAAATTTAAACCTACTAATAAATATATATACTATTCAATTTCTTAAGTGTTATACGTACAAAATAAACAAATTTAAAGCTACTCAACGATCCAACCGTCAAACTTGTTTGTTTATACTTCAAGATCATATACGCCAAAATTCGGAAAAAATAAACATTAAGAGATCAAGTAATGGGACTAAACATTTCGACGGTTATAAAAGAAAAATCAAGATTTAACGGTTATTGCAACTCTGATTTTGATTATTTTTTACAGCTACACTCCTTGACCCTATATGAATACAATGACTGCATTCGATCATCAATTTAAAATATTTACACTAGTGGATACCACAAAATCTTATGTTATACTTAATGAAAGTATAAATAAACTCTTAATTGTTAGTAAATATATTGTTTTGATGGCATACACATTCTATGAAACTAGTTTCAACGATCCAACCATCAAACTTGTTTGTTTACACATCGAGATCATATACGCCAAAAATCGGGAAATTTTTTTTTTTCATAGATCAAGTAACGGGACAAAACATTTTGACGGTTATAAACGAAAAATCAAGATTTAACGGTTATTTCAACTCTGATCTTGATGATTTTTTACAGCTACACTCTTTGACCCTATATGAATACAATTACTGCATTCGATCGTCAATTTAAAATATTTACACTAGTGGATACCACAAAATCTTATGTTATATTTAATGAAAGTATAAATAAACTCTTAATTGTTAGTGAATATATTGTTTTGATGGCATATGTATTCTATGAAACTAGTTTCAACGATCCAACCGTCAAACTTGTTTGTTTATACTTCGAGATCGTATATCCTAAAAATCGGAAAAAATAAACATTCAAAGATCACGTAATGGGACAAAACCTTTCGATGGTTATAAACAAAAATCACGATTTAACGGTTATTTTAACTCCGATTTTGATGATTTTTTACAGCTACACTCCTTGAACCTATATGAATACAATGACTCAATTTGATCTTCAATTTAAAATATTTACACTAGTGGATACCACAAAATCTTATGTTATATTTAATGAAAGTATAAATAAACTCTTAATTGTTAGTGAATATATTGTTTTGATGGCATACGCATTCTACGAAACTAGTTTCAAAGATCCAACCGTCAAACTTGTTTGTTTATACTTCGAGATCATATACACCAAAAATCGGAAAAAATAAACATTCAGAGATCAAGTAATAGGACAAAACTTTTTGACGGTTATAAACGAAAAATCACGATTTAACGGTTATTTCAATTTCAATTTTGATGATTTTTTATAGCTACACTCCTTGACCCTATATGAATACAATGAACCAATTTGATCGTCAATTTAAAATATAATACATTTAAAATATTATATTTTTCTAACAAAATAATTGATTTATTTATTTATTTATATTTTTGTAAAGACTTTGCGAGACGAAGTTTATAAATTCGTCGCGCAGAGTCATGCAAAGATTTTTATAAAAAAAATTATTTTATTTATTTTTGTAAAGACTTTACGAGACGAACCACACTTCGTCGCATAAGACTTTGTGCACCGAATTTTATTGTTTCGTCGCGCAAAGTCATCCAAAGATTTTTAAAAATAAGTTTTTATTTTGTTTATTTTTGTAAAGACTTTACGAGACGAACCATACTTCGTCGCGCAAGACTTTGTGCACCGAATTTTATTGTTTCGTCACGCAAAGTTACTTTGAACGACGATGTTTTGTCGTCGCACAAAGGTTTGTCGCGCAAAGTGACTTTGTGCGACGATTTGTGTTTCGTTGCGCAAAATTTAGTCGCGTAAGACTTTGAGCGACGAAGTTTAATTTTCGTCGTGCAAAGTCACTTTGAGCGACGAATTGTGTTTCGTCGCGCAAAGGTTTTTTTTTACTAGTGTTGAAAGTGTTTTTGATTTTCAATTTTCGTTTTTATTTATTTGTCCTCCTTTATCATTCACCAATTTTACATCACCACACATACAATGCACTCCAGTTGGCAAAACTTGTTATTTGGGACCTCCCGGACTTGGACCAGGCCGCTCGACTCTTGCATTTGGATGCTCACCTAGTCCGAGACTCGGGATCTCCTGCTTTTCAATTCACCAAAAATTAATCCTAACTCCAAAAAATTCACCAAAAAATACTACTAACATGCACTTTTATTCTACCTTAAAGTCATAATTTAATCCCCAAAAAAATTTCATTTGCAAGTTCCACGAACCGAAAATTAATTACCAAAACAATTTTTAAATAGTTTTTGATTTTTTTCAAAACTCAAATTTGGTTACCAAACAAGTTTCCTATTTTCAGTTTTTTTTTAAATGAAAACTGAAAATTGAAAATTAAAAATTGAAATGGTTAACAAACAGTAGTGTTTAATCATATGTTGTTAAATCTTTAATTTATGAAATTGCCTTCTTGGTATGCAAAAAAATTGTTTTGCTACAAATTTCACAACCATTCACTGCCATAGAACCGTTCCAACTGGCTTGTTTTCTTGTTTACCTATTTTTGTGACTTTTAGGTTATTAGATCTCAAAATCATTCTTCAATCTAAGTTAGTTAGAATTAAGGGTCCATTTGGTATTTTACTAAAAAAATGAACTCAAAAATCATGTTTTTTTTTTTAAATATGGTTTTTAAAGACTGATTTTAGAATCTAAAAACTTATTTGGTATTGAATTCCAAATTATTTTTAAGATCTAAAAAAACTGAAATTAAAATCAGAAACCCTAATTTCCAAATTGAAATTAAAATTAGAAACCCTAATTTCAAAATTGAAATTAACAAAAGAAAAGGGGAGAGAGAGAGAGAGAGAGAGAGAGAGAGAGAGAGAGAGAGAGAGAGAGAGAGAGAGAGAGGAGAGAGAAAGAGACGGGAAAGGGAGGAGATGGAGAGAGAGGAAGGCGAGAGAGACGGACGAGAGAGAGAAAAAATTGTAAACCTCACTTTTTTGTTTTCAATAGTGGGGGTGTTTTTTAGTTTTTAAAAATGGGGGGTTTTTCGAGTTTTGGACTTAAAATTTGTTTTTGAGTTTATAAAATTGGATCCAGGTATAATACCAAATGGGCCCTAAGTTATTTGAAAATCAACCTGTATGGGTATGACCTCGTTCTTACTTTCTGAATTGCAATAGATTTGTACCTTGTGAGTTAGTAAAATTGGTTTGGAATTAATCTGTTTTACGTTGTTGTATATTTTCATGTTTATGTCATATCTGACCAGACCCTCTCAACTAGGACACATAGGACATATGATCCAAATTAAAGGCCTATATGTCCTAGCCCAACCGCCAGGCCTCATAAAGACCATCGATAAGGATTAGCCTTTGGAAATCTCACATGTTGATCCGGTTGAACAAAGGTACCTGCCGTACCACTTCCATTTAGGGACATGTGGCAGCCCCTTTTGTGACGCCAACAGTCCCACATCGAAGTAATGACCCAAGGTGCTCCACCTCTTTCCTCTATAAATAGGGCTGTGGCCCCAAAGCACCAAGTAATAGTAATTCGGTACTAGTACCCTTATTATGTCCAATTATGTTACACACTTGGACCTTAAGATAACTTACGCATTCGAGAGCCTTCGGCCAGTACCACAATGGTGCCTAAAGTCTTCACCTTTGCTCGTCTTGCAGATCCCTTCTACACCTGCTGCAGGACGCACTCAACCAAAGGCAAGCTCACTTCTAAGTTGAATCCATTTTCTAACATCAACATTTGACAACACTAGCTTTTCCTAGCTATGCGCATTATCTGAATTAGAGTTTTACAGCTCTACGTGGAATGATCGCACTCCATATACATCCTAGACAGAGGAAATAGAAATGTAACAAAGGATCCAAAGGGAAGCCGATTTGACAAGCAGAAGGTTCTAGGCTAAAGTAACTAATATATCTAACATTAAAAGTTTAAAAGGGATAAAATGTTTACACATATTTAGGCTTTTCAAAAATAGCTTTATATTCTATCCAATCAAAAAATGTTAACATTTGGAGAGTACCATTTGTAAATTTGCTTGTGTTATTCTGAGCAGTAATATCTCTCAATCAATCTTAATGAAGCCTTGATTGGCATAACCTAACAGATCATGTCTAGTGTACGTTGCTGTTGAGGACAAGAAAGGCCCACCAAGTAGACATAACACCACTGCATCCCACGTGATTTTCGTACATGACATTGTTCATCTCCTTATCTGAAAACGATCCTAGTCCCACCATTGCTGGGTTTTCTCCCTTCATTAATTAATGCATGGTTTCTTCCATGATTAATATCAACTACCTACATTATACATGTATTGATCGATGTATATAAGTATCTGTAATTCCACTTCTTTCTTTTTTTCTTATATCCGTTTACATGAATCTATACCAAGTTTTAAATAATGTCAAGGAGTGGCTTGTGTTCGTTTTTATAAATCATAGTTTGACACATACGCAAAAATAATTCATTAAAAACACAAAAGGGAAATATTATAGAATGTTAGTAAAATACGGAATAATATCAATAAATATTCACTTCAATTATTACATGTAAGACCATACTACTGTACTATATATTATGCATTAAAAAAAAATGCCGCTTGATATTTGGAAGGAATTAAGTTAGGGATATGAAATATGAGAAGGAGGTCAAGAATGCTTGAAAGACACGTCATTATGTTTGTTCCCAGGCCCAGCACAGGCACTATTAAATTTGTCTTCAACATATATTCAAGTCCAGCTTAAAGATTGTTTCACTGTACGTAGTTTTCAAAACCCCAAACAATAAAAAACTGAGCCACAAAAAAAAAAGGATAGGATTATAATTGATCAAAATAATTGGGTACTAGTGATAAAACAGGTTGGATTATTCCTCTTGCTCAAGGGAAATCGCTCTCGATAAACATTTCCTTTCATTTTGAAAGTTTACCTAACAGAACTTGTCATGGTCTGGTTATTATGCTGGGAAATAGCTGTGCCGACATTCTCGCTTCCACTTCGTCCACCGCGGTTCAATATATGGCCTACAGATCTTGCTTGTTGTAAGGTGTTCCCTGGTCTCTATTTCTCAGAACAAGCAATGTCTAAACATAACCAGAAAATGAAGCAGAGCAAGCTGCAAAATGAAAGATAACTACCAAGAGGTCTCAATAACACTCAACTATTCACACTTATAACTACTGTTTGTGTCGATCTATTTGGGTTTATAATTGGAACTAAGAGAAAGAGGAAGTCAATGAAGTTTTATTCACCACAAATTAATCCAAGGCTACTGATCAAGGCCTCGTCAAAAAGTGCTAGTTAAAGTTAACTTTGGTCCTATGCCTTCCTTAAATAACCTAGGGTTCATCTGGATACAAGGATTCCAAATCTAAGGATTTGAATGCATGCGAAGATTTGAATAAGAATGAAATGAAGAAAACAAATGGATTTCAAATGACTCCGTGTATAGTAATTCTAAATTTTTTAAATGTATTATTACATCTAGTTATTTCAAATACATTGAATTTAATGTAATTGAATTTTTCTTTCAAATGCCTCCATCTAAATGAAAACTAAGATCTCCCGACGCATATATTACAGATGTGGGATCTAGGGTTATCACAAAATCCAATTATGCAGTATTTCTACATGTCTGTCTCAAGAGTTTATGCACAATAAAAGGAAAAAGAAACTATATTGAGACGAATATATAGAAAAATACTGGTGATAAAAAGAAAACTTTTAAGAAGACCATCTAGAAAAATATATTGGAAAAATAAATAAATAAAAAGTTTTTTTAAGACACGCGTAGCGCGAATGATCAAAAAATGCATCTTGCAAGTGTGGCAGTGCGTGCAAAGAGGCTAGTATCCCTTTAAAATAAAACAAAAAACGGTTGTGTTCATGAATCAATTTTATTCATCTTTTTTTTTATCCCTCTAAAATAATAAAATTCACCTCGGCTATAGGCTATAGCCTAGGTTAGCCGCACCTTGGTTCGAACAAAAGCGAGACCCCTTTTAAGTAGCTGGTTGCCAAATTGAAGCAGATGACAAAACTGCATTAATGAATTTTTGGTCATTAATAAGAGGGTTTTGTCCAAGCATCTTTTCCACACTAGACCAGCAGGAGACATTGATGTTGACTCTGTAAGACCTTCTTGCTCACGTAGAGAGTTACTACAAATTTAGGTCGCAGTCCAATTGCAGCACATGTCTAAGTATCTAGGTAGCAGAAGACTGTTCATCCATCTATCTATAAAGACCCTGACCATCAAGGCACTCTCTATATATGCAGATAGAGAAGACTTGAGATTTGATCAATATTATATGTTGCACTACTACTTAGACTAGCTCAAGCTAAAACCAAGTCTAATTATTAAGATATGGCCGCCATACCGTTCAAGCACCTTCTCCTTGTGGCCTTCATCTTGCTTTGTTTCATCTCTATCACAGCTGAAGGTAAATTATTTATTTATATTTCTTCTTATTTTGACACATAATACAAATTGCACAAATTCAGTCCAATTACTTAGCACTAATTAAACTTGGTTTATGTCTTGTGTTTGTGTTTCGTCGCAGGACGAAGCTTGGGAGTGGTTAGTAAGAGCGCTGATGATGGTCATCAGAAGAGCCATGATCTTCATGACCCCACTAAACAGAAAGAAGAGGATCATGAAGGGTTGCTGCCAGATGAGAGCAATGATTTACTGGCTATGGATTACACTCCGGCAAGTAAAAAGCCTCCAATCCATAACTAAACAAGCTGCGCCTTGAGGCGATTCGACAACACCTCCCCAAGACTCTCGCGAGCCTCAAAAACGCTTTTCAAAACCTTGGTATATAGCAGTTTTGTTCAAGCAGTACTAGCAAGTTAAGTTTTGCTTTCCTAGCTAGCCCAAAACTCAAAAGAGTGTTAGCTTAGTCTCAATCTAGATATATATCCTCAATCCTCTACACAAAATATGAGAAAAACTGCTGAAAAATACATGCTACCAGAAAATATTGTAAAGCTATAACAACAATATTTATTATCTTATCGGTTGGTGCTCTATACAGGTCTTCTGTTCTTGCTTTCTCCCCATCCATGGGGAATATGATGCACCAGTAGTTCATTGGTGAAAAATGTCCTTTTATCCCTCCCGTCAAAGCATTTTTATATATGCATTCATGACCACCACTAACTGAACGGAACTTTTTCAAATCCAAAACAATATTAAATTCAAAGACGACAACTTGGAAAAGGCAAGTTTTCCAAACCTAACCAATATTTAAATCAAGCCTATCATTAGCAGCACTAAGCCACTCTTTCGAGATTAATTGTTTAATCAAGTTATATGTATGTCTTATCAGCTGCTGCATAGAGGTGTGTTCAAGTGCATATTTCATTGCTGGTTGTTGATCAATGATCATTACATATATTTCACATCTTGGTTGTACTAAAAAAAAAAAGAGTGCATTAATAATGTTAGGCTTCATACTTCACTGGTTGTTCATGTCAACTATTCAAATGTTTCGAGGGGATAAAGAAAGGCGGAAAAAAAGAACTTACGTGTTGTTGTTTATGTCGTGTGAAAGTGTTTTTGTGTTGCGATAGCATACAGTGACAGGTATATTTAAAAATTAATATTAAGCAATAAATTTAAATATGTTATATATTTGAACTGGATCACTGTGACAGGAATAATGTCATCGAATTTCTTCTGGATAAGAGAAAAGGCCATAGTCCAATGACGATGTGTGTGGATAACCCTTGCTAAGAATTAATGACTGCATATTGGATTCGGGTCTTGTAATTATGAACTCCATCTTAGATTATAAAGAATTTGAAGACAAATATGTATGTTGAGAGTGTCTCGTATTGGAAGATGGAAGCTGTGCAATTGTCCTAAAAAGATCGTGCGCTTTTCTACTCATTGCCAATTAGTTCTGGGTTAGATACTAACATTCTAATGTGGTATCACTGTCAATGGCGGATCCATGATTTTTTCTTTCCAGAGGCGAGATCAAATATTGATTAAGTTTTCGACTATTTTTTACACAAGCTGCTGATACTGAAACTAAAAGCACTAGCTTAATCCATTAGTACAAATAATTACAATGTTGTTTTTTTAAAGCTAGAACTAAATTTAGTATATCATTCATAATGATATTAGTTTTCGATAAAAGCTTTTATACAACCGCATTGCATAATATTAAGCACACCAATATGTCAAACAAACTCATTAACACCTAAGCAATTGAGCCATAATCTCTTGCTGGCAAGAGTGCAACACGTTAATGGACAAACATGCGGGCAGCAATAAGCCAAATACTTGAATATGCAAGGTGTAATCTGTTGGATTTGCCCCTATCTCAGCCTCCTCTTTGGGGCATTTAGTCGAACATCTTGCAGGCAATTTATTGAGTGGACCTCAAAGGGAGTGAGGGCAAGCGCCTGCACTCGCCTATTATAATAATCCTAACATGTTTCTCTACCCTCCCTCACCACTTGCATAACCCCAAGTAAGCGGGAAGCACAACTTAGAGAAAGGGCAATCGAAAAATTACTGCTGGCACTCGCAATAGCATTTTTTGATACACAAGAAACTGCAACAGATTTGTGAGGATGCTACCAGCAGACGATACACCAATGAGATATCATTAAAATTCACAAATATTATAACTCGACTAAAATACAAGATGTCACATGTAAATGTGATTTTTCTCAACTCCATTATTGTTTTTCTTTTTTAAAATTTTCGGTTTCTACCTAAGAATTCTACTGTTGAGGTTGAATTGGCGTGCGAGGTAGTGTACACATTCCAAGTTTTCCTTTTGTGAAAATTTCAAAATGGTTGTGTAGTCAAACTAGCCTTGCTACTCAGACATTTCTAGGTCTCTCAAGTTGCAGAAGCCTATGGACATTACCCTGGCTATCTTAAACCGCCTTTTTTTCTTGAGCTGCATTTCAAGTATCAGCATTTGAGCTTTCTGGAGTAAACTGGAATCCTCAGAACACATTATAACCGATTTTCAGCAGGTGCATTCTTCAGCCTTCATTTTTTTCATAGAAGAGGAAGCTAGCTTCTGCAGCAAGAACAGCTTCCTTTGAAACACGACACACTTCTGAATCTGAAATAGAAAACCAGCATGGAGCAGCAGCCTCAAACTGATCATCAGGTTCTTCCTCGCATAAATCAGCTCTCACGCTTCTGTAAACAGTGTAATGCCCACTTCCAGCTCTTCCAAAATGCTCAACAACAGCAACAAGACGGTACAAACAAGGATCTTCGCAACTCTTAGACCACTGCACTAAGTACACAAATGTTAATATTCAACCTAAAAGTTTGTTATTCATCAAACACAACAAAAAATATATAATACATTTTTGTAAGTGAAAAGCAAATACAGGGTTTAGATGCAAACAGCATACTTAAACTACCTGATCTCCTCCTGAGTGCATGTACATGTCTGTAGGCATGGTTTTTGAAAACCCAGCAGTTTGGGGAAAGCTGGATTCTCCAGGTAAATCTTGTGCATTTGCAGCGAATCGAGATATATCTGAAGCTAATTCTTCTGATATTCCTCCTCTTGTTAATCCATAGACATTATTATGCTGTCTCTGATCATATTGCATAGTGAACTGATTGGAACGAGTGCTTGGGTTTCTACTTTGTCCCTGAGCTTGCCCTCTTCTCATGTTTTCTTCCCAACTGTTTATTTCTGACCCACTTGTTGTGAACTGTGAAAGGTCCAAAACCAATGGAAAAGAAATACGGCCCTACAATCACCAGTACAGCAGCCCACTACTATGACATCTTTCAAACCATATTCCCAAGCAAGGAATATTTGTTATCAGGTAATATAGGCAAGAAAGTAGAGGAAAAAAAAAGGAAGGCAATGACACATTGGAGTACATATATTTTAATCTGAGAACAGAAATTGGTGACATGTGTCCAATTATTTCAAATGCTATATGCATTGGCGTACATATGTTCTCATGGATCAAATAAAGTACAGCAAGAAAGTTTAAAATACCTGAAGTTTTACAAGTTCTCCAAATACATTGATTGAAACACGTTTAAGATGAATGCATAGAATCTGCAAGGACACAATCAGACCAATGGATATTCTTAGTGATTGAAGTACATAACTACGGTCTTTAGAGGAAAAGGAAGATGTTGGGATACCTCAATAAAATACAGAATACAGAAAGTGAGAAAACAACTAGAGCGCAGTACCCGAATTATGAAAGAAATTCCAAGAAACCTGTATCTTTTTGCAAACAGGGTTATGTTACTGATATAAGTCATAGGTAATGAGATCATATAAACTAGTTTGGGTTGTTCTGGTCAAGTTTTTAGCTTTCCTCTAATCTTCTCATTCATAGTTTCACATAACCATGTGGTTCAATTCCCAATTCAGGCGCTTTACCAACATAATTAAATCATCCTACGCATTGTATCTTTTGTATAATTTTGAAGCTTCTGTTGATATAAAAATAATCTACTTTTCATAAAAATAATAATAATAATAGTCTACTTTCATCAGATGTTTAAACATGATGACCCGTGATATTAAATATTTGATGTTTAAACCTGATGACACGTGATATCAGAAAATTTCATAACTATCAATAAACATTCCAGTCTCTTTTTGATGTGCGGTCACAAAGTGAAATGAAAATTCCTTGTTTTTCTTTTACCTTCTTTTACCTTTTTTCTACAAGCCAAATGAAGACAATAAGGAAAAGAAAAAATATAACGGAATGTCAGATCCTGTTACTAAACCTCAAGAACCAAACAGGCCAAGTCAATCCACTTTGGGTTCATGCATATTTGACAGTTACATTTACAGTAGCTTCCCCAAAATGAACGATAATAAACACATTGACCATAATTTGTTAGTTAGATTGGGCTTCTTTTGTCTTATGGAGATATCTACATCTCTTCCTACAGAATTTTCCTTCCTTTTTCTTTTAACCATAATAAGCTGATTCCAACAGCTTCTAGATACCCATGTCATGCCAAATTTCCTTATTCAATCTCAGATGATGCCTCAAGCGAAAAAGAAATATTGGATGAAGCAGATAAGTTATTCTCATTATGGGTGTTATACATTTTTTGTTTTGTGCACAGCAAGGATTCCACATAATAGATCAAATAAAACCAAGTCTTCAAGATGACTACCATGTCATGCCAAACAGTTCCCAATTCCCATTTATCTTTCTTGAGAACAAGAACTGTTAAGTGTTGACACCTGGAAAGTACCTCAGAGCTTATGAAAATAATAATACAACAAAAAAACAAACCTTTGGGCAACGAGCAATACTTATTTGCTTGAGAGTACATGAAAATTTATTTGACCACGGTAGCTTATCTAGATGAAAAAGTCTTCGACAGTCACAAGAATCTTGCTCAGTGCATCTCTTAATCTTTTCAATATCTGCCTGCAAAACAAGCACACACGAGCAACAATTAAGTATTTATAGCAGTCAATAGCTCTGAAAGAAAGGGATAAGAACCTCAAGAGCCAGACTAAGGCTAGTGTAAGGCAAAATAGGATAAATTAAAAAAACAAAACTAGCATTGTCCCTAAAAGAGCAGTCTGGTCACACATCTAAGCATGAAAGATGTTACTTAAGTGTCCCAGGGATGCAAAGCATTTATGGAATGTAATAAATTGTGAAGGAATGTTTTTAGTTTTTTATAATGTAAGAAGTAGGGTGTTGGAATACTGAAATGTTACTTAAAAAATATCAAAAGAGGCTGTTACTAGTGTATTCTGGAAATTCTAGAAGCATGTTTAGGAACGAGTAAGAGTCAACTATAGTGTATTATATAAGGCACAGACCACTATGTCTGCATGCAGCAACCAACCTGGTTCAAAATAATTTGAGGTGCCACAAGTTTCTAACTATCCTATCAGGCTTCCCTCTATTAAACCTTTAGAAATCTAGGTTCTGACGGTGTTTGAGTATCAACATTTCTTTACATAATGTGTAAGAAGACTTTCTTTCTTTTTTACAACAAAGACGAAAACAAAAGGAGAAGGAAAGGAAAACAAAGATAAAGGAGTAACGAAAACCATAATACTGCTGCATTCATCATATGGTAAATAAGGCCATTGAGTTGCATACATATTCTTATTGGGGATAAAGACTATAAAATTACCTCATTTACTCCTCTAGCAAATAAATACTTGACCGCAGCAATATGCCAACAATGGTTACAATGGTAATTCTCAACTCTTTCAGCAACAGTGAACTGCTTCAGGCAATCCTCCAAGTTACATCCAACCATCTAATATTATATAGAAATAAATTATATTAAGAAGAAAAAGAACTGTAAAAAGGTGACATTTAGTTTTAGAAGAGAACAATCATAAGAACAGAAGTCAAGTGATAGGCTCAAACATACACAATATCAAAGAGTGAAAACTTCAGTTCACATACAATTGTGTCACCACCATCAAGAACTGGCGAAAGAGGCAAACTGTGAAAAGATTCCAAATTCAATGATATCTGCAAAATAAAAGAAGCGAGATCTGAAGGATACAAAATTTAATGATGCCTTAAATAAAAAGATAAATCATGGCTGAAGAATTGAACAGTGGAAAGTGAAAGTATTGTGATCATATAACTTCATTTGTTAACATTTCACACCTAAAATACAAGAAGACAGCCTACTAGGATGACCAAGACTGAAAGATGCAAAATTCGAAACAATTTAAGGAAAAGTAGGCATGTGAAATTCGCTCAAGTTCAAAGGACTTGATTTTGGAAACAGAAACAGTAGCACACCTACCAATGCCAGAGTTACAAATAATAAACTGTGCAAATGTGCAAACATGAGATTAAGTATAACTCAAATAAGTGTTTCATAATATGAAGTTCCTTTAAAAGTCATGTGAACCTGCGATGAACAACTTCGACATGTTAGGATGCTACCCAGAATTCCATCAAATGGTCCAAGGTAGTGTTGTTGCCATCTTGCCTGTTCACTCTGGTTCTCCATTCTCTTTGGAGTAATAATCCTACAATTAGAAGCAAATACTTCTACTAAAGAACATTGATTTGGAAGATAACAATCTGAAAATTCTTCTCTTAAAGAGGACAGAAGATGAAGAAATGCTTCTGCTGCATCCTACGTGCAAAAGTATTATGTATTAGACATTCAATTTTAATTTGCTCAAGTTGTGCATAGAAGGCAAAATAGCACCTGCTGGCTTGTTAGATCGAAATTCTGAATGTAATGTGCCATTGCAAGCATGACTCTCCGTGGACTTAATACAACTCTTCCTCCACCAACTACACGTAGATCTAAAGAAATACTATAAAATTAATACGGTACACCTCATAGAAAAGCCAGAAAGTTATTATATTTTTAAGACATGATGATATATGACGTCATTTTATGTCTTACTAAACAAAGTAGTATACCAAAAGGCATTTACATTTCGACTCAAACAAAATTCAAGTGATTCTAATAGGTTTGAAGCTAACCTTCTAATAAAGCAGCCAATGCTATTGCAAGAGGAAAGCCAGAAACCTCATCCTCAACTTCTGAGAGCTCATATTCCTCTAAAACCTTTTGAAGAAAGGGTTGAAAGTATGAACAGCTAGCCAGAGCCTGAGAAATTTTCAAGGGAAAAAAAAAGCCAACAATAAATCACACAATCATTATAATCTACAGAACTGCATTCATTTTGCATTTGCTATGAGAAACACACACAGACGCACATAATCTTCTCTTTTACGTTTTTAGATATTATTTAACCTAATCAAAGGTATTAATCAAGAGTCTGACAACATAGTCTCTCTGTGTGCGATTGATTTCCATCGACTCAAACACGTATCAGTCAACAAACACTTCTGCACACGCGCAAGAATGCACATAATGTTCTCTTTTATGTTTCCAGACATAATTTAACCTGATAGTGGGGCTGTGTTTGCGTGCGTGTGATCAATGTCATATTATTTAACCTGATCAGTGGTGTTAACGTAGAGTGTGTATGTGTATTTAACCGATTTCCATTTCCAAGCAGTTTATAAGACAGCAAACGCAATCAAACTGAAGTATTTGTTTTTCTGCTTTCCCCCTGTATTCTTGGAAGATAATCATGCTACAAGAAAACCAAGGGAAACCACATACTCAAGTGTTACCTGTAAAATCACATTAAGAAAACAATTATTTCCAAGGTTTTGCAAGCCAGGTACCAAGCGCAGCTTCGGAGAACCATTGTCAGTCTTGGACAGCCAGTCTAAGCTGCTTAGCCTGCTCAATTTCGAGTCTTTGAGAGCTAAAACAAAACCAGCAATACCCAGAAGACCAGCCACAGATATGTGAAACCCAGAAGATGAAATCAAGTTCGAACGAGAAAGAGCCTTAAACCCATGTTCGAATTGGCGAATCAAGGACTTCAAAGTTACCTCTTTTTCAAACCTCATTCTATCTCAATCTTTGGTACTCCGAATTTAGAGGACCTACACACAGAGAGTGCAGAGACAGTGAACTAAAGAGAGGAACAAGAGTATTGCAAAACTGGAAAAGAAAACAGAGATTTCTCTGCAGTATCAGTTTCTATGTGTAGATAAACAGAATTGTTTACCGTGAAACCCTATAACAATTTGAGGTTGCCAGAAACGTCTTTGTTTGCCTTCAATATCAAAATGCTTTGCGTTTCTATAACAACTGGTGTCTGAACGTTCTCTGGTGGGGGGGGGGGGCCTGTTTGGAAGTGATTGGGTGCTTCACCATACAAGTAAGGTTCACCATACAATAAGGGAGTGTAAGTGGACTCAAAAAGGAGCGGAATATACCATTTCTAACAAGAGAATGTACGTGGACAAAAAAGAAGTGAAAATATACAATTTTTAACAAATGGAGTATGTAGACAAGAATGTGGTATGAATGTGGTATAAAAAATGTGGTAAATGTGGTAAAATACCCGGTGAAACAAAAGAGAAGTAGGAAAATCAGCTCCTTACAATAATATTCATTAAAAGTTCATATATTATTATTTGGCCCAGCCGGGCTAAAACGACGCCGTTTTGGCCAGCATGTTTTAAAAAAAAAAAGGGCAGAAGTGCTGGGGCAGCTTCTTCTTCCTCAAACAGAGCCTTCTCCTTCAGCCAATCATGGGGTCACATAGCCATTGAAGGGAGGCGTTCATCCCGGAGGGCTGCCATAGGCTGCTGGATGTGGTGAACAAGCAGCTAATTTTGTTGGGTTTTTTGGTGAGAAAAAACAAAACCCATTAGTCAAAATCAAATTTTGGATTTTTTTTTTCTTTTTAATCAGAAAAGGAGGTTAAAGAACCCCAATATGCAAATGAATGTTTATTATGAGGTTGCGCACCATCCGAAATCTGCAAATGAAGCTGGCCATCGTGAGGTTTACAACAAGACACAGAGCTGACCATCGTGAAAACTCCAATATACCCCTCACAACAAGAGCACGTGCCGTTCACATGGTCAAACTCGACGGATTCTGTTACGGCATGACCTAATTGCAACTTATTGTCTAATTAAAGGATGTAATTGCCAAAAAAATTAGTTCACGGATCCCAATTGCAACTGGGACCATAGTTCAAGGACGTCTCCAGTAATTAACCCTTAATTAAAAGATCTGAAAGAAGATAATGATAATTTAATTTTAATATTAATATTAATTAGCATTGTGTTGAACTAAAAAAATTCAATAAAAAAAAAATTCACGTGGAATTGGATAAGTCCCACAACTTTGAGTGGGTTTGATACCCACATGCATTGAAACAACAAAGAAGTCAAATTGGCTTTGATCTTGTTCCTAAAGAAAAGGAGATCAAGTTTTCATAAATTGTGGGAAGAAGGCTGTTGGGCTTTTCAAATTGGAGTTTATTTTATCCTCAAAGCTAGCTGATAAATAGCATGACAAGGCTTGAGATAGGGGAGTTTGACCAATCAATTAAAACTCTCAAGAGAGGTTGGCGGTTCTTGTTTTGGTGGAGCTAATTATTGAATGAAGAGTCCTTCACAAAAGAGATCTCTTACGTATAGCCTACAAAAGCACGGCTATAGAAGAAAATATAGGAATTTAGTTATATATCCAATCTTAGACATAGTCTTATAAAGAAACACTATACTATTTAAAAACTATAAACACACTCAAAATAAACTCCATTTTACAGTCCCTGCTTTCATTTTTGTGTTTTTTCTTCTTAAAATTCTTTAATATTTTACTTTATTATAGTAGGGTGTTTTTTATGCTTATTATAGTAGTAATTGAGGTATCAAAGATATATATATATATATATTGTTTAGGTAATCTTACCATTCTATTTTAATGTTGAATTGATGTCTTCATCTTGTTGTTCTTCGTTGCTGCACATCTTTATTCTTTTCATTATTTTTTTGATTTTGCATATCTCCTTCATGTTTTGTTTTTTCCCCTTTCATGTTGTTTTTTGGCTACTTCTTGTTCGCCACCTTCATCATGCACAGATTTACTTATTGTTTCTTAATCATCCTCTTGATCTGGAGTACTATTTATGTGTTTGTTAAGTAGAGTTAGTAATCACAAGATAGTTCTATGACAGAGTATTAGCAAGATAGTTTTATCACAGAGTATTAACAATGTATTTTATGACATAGTATTAACAATGTATTTCTATCACATAGTATTAACAATGTACTTTTCGATTTGCAGAGATCTTGTGGAGTGTCAGAAATGGAAGGGTCATGGGGATAGACGGGTAATGAAGAGCCCCTGCTTGGTTTTCGCGAAATTTTTTTGTTAATAAATTGTTTGGGTTTTTAAAAAACATCTAGACTAGGCTTGTTTTGACTTTTTTTTAGTTTTTTGTGTTGGGTTTCTTTTAAGTTAATCAGTGGCAATTATGTAATTTAAAGGAACATTACAGGAGTAGACATGCATTAGAAATAACATGTCATAGAAAACTAGCAATGTTATTACCCTAGATTGGAACATTACTGGGGCAAACATGCATTAGAAATAGTATGTCATAGAAAACTAGCAGTGTTATTCCCTTATACTGGAACACTACAGCCATTAATCAACACGACAGTAAACTAGCAGTGTTATTCCCCTAGACCTGGAACACTATAGCCATTAATCAACATGACAGTAAACTAGCAGTGTTATTACCCTAGACTGGAACATTACAGTCATTAATCAACATGACAGTAAATGTGTGGTTTTTAAAGGTCTTACCTTTGAAGCCTTTCCTGCTTGAAATTTTTCTCCTTTTTGTGTTGAATGATTCTTAATTTCTATCTGTATTTTTCGTGGTTTTGTAGGTGGAGGTTAGCGGTAAGTGTTGTGGTATTTTTTTGAAAAAAAGATGAAGCTTCTTGGTTATTGAGATTTTGATTTGTATAGAAGACGCATTGATGAAGATGGGTTAATGAAGAGGCGGTTTGCAGAGAAGACACGTTAATGAATATTGGCAACTACAGTTTTCGAGACATTTTGTTTATAATGAATTGTTTGGGCTTAAAATTGGGTTTGGCTTGTTTTGGGTGCTTTTTGAGTTTTTTTGGTGTTTGGCTTCTTTTAAGTTGATCAGTGGCAGTCACATAATTTATAAGAACTTCAACACCAATTTCTTATGTAGTAAATGAGTTTTGGGTGTGTTTTAAAATGCATTACATGTGGGGTGTTTTTAAAAAATAATATCAGCCCCTATTTTGGGTATATTAGTGAAGCTCCCAAGAAAATAAATGGGAGGGGGGATCGGCCGGTAGGCTGGTGAGATACAAAAAAATAAAATAAAAGGAGAAGTCACACGACTTGGGGAAGAGTGGAGCACAGCTGTGCTCAAAGCAATCAAAGATTCATTTTGCATCTGCAACAAAGCTATCTCTTGAAGTCCTCCATGCTTGGGTATAGAACCCACAAATCAAACAAATGGATGGCAATCCATGTTGGGTTGCAACCCATAAATCATTAACGCTATGCCGAGCAAATCTCAACGCTCTGTCGAGCAAACCTCAATGCTCTGCCGAGCAAACCACAACGCTCTGCTGAGCAAACCACATCGCTCTGTCGAGCAAACCTCAACACTCTAATGAGCAAACCTCAACGCTCAACGCTCTACCGAGCAAACCTTAACGCTCAACGCTCTGCTGAGCAAACTTGGATGATAAATCAATTTTGGGAGAAACTCCATAAATTTCCATTCGATGATAAATCTGTCTTGGGTACAAAACCCACAAACAAAATATTGGGAGAAAAACCTATGAATCAAATATTTGGTATTTAACCCATGAGAATGAAGCTTGGGTATTTACCCATGGCCAACAACAGTCAATTGATGACATTCGTCACTACCAAATATTATGGATGATGCTCTTGTGCATTTTTATGTTCTTGCTACCAGCAAACAAGAGAAAATCTATTGAGGCGAGGCCTTACCAATTCTATTTGCTGATTCATTAAAATAAAAATTGATCAGATAACAAATGCTCCATGCAAATAAGGAGAAGGTGAGAGTGTTTTGTACAAGGTCCAGTTTTCTAAAACAAAGCTCAAGATATCAAGTTCTAATCATTGCTCCTGCAAACAATAAAAAAAGGGAAGTCTGCCACTTTGCTACAAGTTTTGGTATTGCTAAATTCATATTTGCTCCATTAAGTCATACATATGAGACCAGGAGGAAAAATGGAGGTTTAGCAAAAGAAACAAAACAATGAGCAATTGAGTCTTCTTCATTATATGCAAACAGCTTTGAGAGCCAACCCAAATTGGAGAACAAAACCAGGAAGGACAACTCGTGGCACAGTCCCAAATTGATGAGTCTACGAGCCCTTTCTCAAAGCAAGAGTGCCCAGCTCCTGACACTCCTTTGAAACACCATTGCTACAAGCAAATAAAAGAAACTATCTTGGCAATAAAGTAAGAGGGTAATCCTGGGTCATTTTGCGGTCAAGACCACATGGAGTGAAAAATGGCCTACAAACTAAATGAGGTCAAGATAAAATTATAGCCAAGAAGAAGAAGGTCTCTATGCTTTGGCTTTTACCATTCATCACACAACAGATCAAGGAGAGTCTTAGGCTTGCATCACAAACAAGCTCACAAGACAACTTTCTCTTTGTGTTGTTTTACTATTTAATGGAAATCCAAAGATCGGAACTTGTTACTAAACCATAAAGGCTCCAATAGCATGAAAGCTAAATTCCATAACTAATAAACAAGAAGTCAGTCGGTGACGCCAAAAGCATAAAAGCCCAAGGCAGAACAAAAGTCCCAGTAGGAAATATGGGAAGTGGCTAGGAAGCTATTCAGAAAAGAGTGTCAGATGACTCAACCATGCTGTGATTGTTGTGGGAGCAATTTCTTCCCACAAAAATATTCGATTGAAAAATCCCCCTTTCTTCTTTACTGGCTCTTTCTCCCTGCAAAACAAATAGAATAAGAGGACCACACCTGGGGGTGTTGGCCAAAGACCCTCCGATGCCTAAGTTAGATAAATTGATTTAGGGAAAACAATAGCCAACTAGGGTACGGAGATATATATGTAAGGTGTAAACGGGTGGCCGAGCTTGTGAGTGGCGGCCGGAGCCTTGTGTAAAAGGGAGAGAGAGTATGGTGATCAGTTCATAATTGTATATCATTTTGTACCCCTCTAGCTTATGATTTGGTTATGTTATTGAGTTAAACTTGTGCTTTTAATCCCTTTTTCTGTTTATCATTCAGTTCATTGGGCATTAGGTAGCAATGGTGGCTTTGGGTAGGAAAAGATGCAAAATGGTGCAAAAACGAGCAGACTGAGTTAGCAATTTGTTTCGGCCTTAACTTCCTCCTCCCAACTTGTATTGACCCAATTAATATGTGGTTGGAAAGAGGAGATTCTGAACTGCAAGATGGACTGCTCAAACGTATCAATTGATGAAGCCAAGCCCAATCCGTGGACCCATCAAAATGCACACCATGCTCAGGATTGCAGCTGCTAGCTATTGAGCCTTGTCACCTCCTTTAAGCCATGTGCCTCACCCCAGCAACCAAAAGAAAACCACATGTGTTGGCAGCAAAAGGGCAGCCACAATTGAACACCTTTGAAAACTCATGTGAAGAAAGCTTGAGGTGCAGCAGCAAAAGAAGTATGGGATGGAATTGATTCCAACCACACTAACATAGACAAGATGAAGTGAGAGTTATGGAGTGTATTAAAAGAGGAATGATGGTGTTGGAATTCATCATGATGTTCCTCCCTCTTAGCCCTATAAATAGAGAAGTCTTCAAGCTTCAAAACAGCTCCCATCAACCCCATACACTCTAGGTACAACCCAATACTCTAAACTGCCCCAAATCACCAAAACAGCTCCAGAAAGCCTCCCTTCCATTTCCCTACGAATTTCCTCTTTTTCAGCCATCACCACTCACCCAAACTCATCCCAAATCACCTACTAGCTGTCATACATCATTCTAGATGTGGGGAAGCTCTTGGAGAAGCATTAGACGTGGAGAAGGACTTGAAGAAGTCTTGGACACCACAAGAACTTCAAAAAAAGGGTTTTTCTACTCTTATTGCATTCCTTCTGTTTTCTCATTTCTATCTAAGTTTCTTTTCCATTATGAGCAGCTAATTTCATAACTAGGGCTTCGATGTAACATAACATGAATATTCTGGGTTTATAAGTTTGAAGTTTGGAGTTTCAAGTTGGATTCATGATTCATGTTCTTATTCGTTATGCTTATCAGTTAATATGCTTGTTTGAATGATTGATCACCATTAGAACTTGTATGGTTTGAATTAAGAGTAGACACCATGCTTGAATTCGAATTGAATTATGAATAGGAAGAGTATGTATGGACATTCGACAACAGGGATTAGATACATGCTTGGTTGTTTAAATTGTTCTTCTATGTTTAATGGGTTCCTAATGCTTAATTTTAGGTTAGACAACAGATGATCAAATTAGGGAATTAGGAACACAAGGTTAGAACCAGACACCATGGCCTAATCATACTTTAGCTAGAATCAATCTTTGAATATGAATTAGACTTGTTACTTGACTCCTTGTAACCCAGAATTGAATTGTTATGGTGATTCGAATGCCCTAGTCTCCAAATCTGTTTTCCAGCTCTTAAAACCGCTCTTTGTTACACTTACTTACTTTGCTTTTGTTTGCAATTTCATTTTGCTTCTTTTGTTCAACAATCACAACCACTCTTGTTTTAAATTCTGTTTTAGACATAACCTCCTACTTTCTTGAATTTGGTAATCTAAGTACATAACTAGTTTTAACTTCTCAGTCTTCGTGGGTACGACCTTGTACTTGTCTTGCTATACTACTAATTGCCCCGTACAATTGCGAGTTAACATAATATTAACAACATATGGCGGCTAGGGTTTGTGAGGGATAATCTCTGTAGAGTTTCAATAAGAATTTAGACACCTCAACCCTTGTGTGTAGCCATCTATTTATAGGGGTCTCGGAGGCTAGGGTTTCAGAGGGATAATTCCGTAGATGGAAAGGAATTATTCCTCCTCCAATTTGGTGAGATTTGATTAATTAGGGATTTGATTTATCTTATTTAAATCAAGTCCCTAATTGTGGTAGGAATCAAATCAATCCCAATTTAATTAGGCAACTCCCAATTTAATTGGGTAACTCCCAATTAAATTGAGTAACTCTCAATTATGTCAAATAATCCCCAAATGGAAGGAATTATTTGACCTAGGGTTTTGATTTAATTCGGTTCCCACAATTGTGACTCCAATCCAAATAAGTGATAAGTCACGCTCTAAGCATCAAGCTCATTCCCAAAATACTAAAGGATCATCAAGATGGATTAACGGGTTTTGCCAATCACAAGAACCCATTAATCTCAAATCCTCCAAATCATGCATGGATACAAATGCATGTGTCAATGATCAAATTAAATTAGTGGGTTCATCAAAATTGTCCATTAGTTTTCTTTGATATTGACAATAAATAAAAAATGGTACAAAACCATTCCTAATTTTCTCATGGGTCATCTACCATACAAATTATAATGAGATCAAATTCAAATCTCTCAAACAAAAATTGTAAATTAGTGGGCTATACCTACCCATTAGTTCTCAATTTCGAATTACGTCGGCTTGATCCCATCAAGGGTATGTACGTAGTCTAGCATCCCAATAGACATAACCGCAACTAAATTTGAATTACTAGTTACATTAACCAAATTCCCACATAAAACAATTCTGAACTACGTTGGTTTGATCCCTTCGAAAAGGCACGTAGGCAATCTAGAGACTCAATCTAGATGCAACTGCCCAAATCTTAAATCCAAACAGAATCTCTGGTTTATTCTTAACCAAATTCGCTCCAAACAAAATTCCATATCGAAGCCCTGGTTTATTCAGCTAAATTCTCTCAAACACTTTGTTGGATAGATTTTACTCTATCTATTTCTCGCAAGTGCACGAACCAATTATAGTATAGGAATGCAAGCACGAGGTCGTTCCACAGAGACTTGGATGAAAGACACTTATTACTACTACTTAGACTCACAAGTAATCCTAAGACTAAACAGAATTTAAATGAGGTTGTGTTGAGTTTGTTTTGAGTAACAACTACAAAAAGGAAAAGCATATAGCAAGTGATTGAAAACTTCTAAAGGGAATGCAAAATAGCAAGTAACCAGCAAGTAGATGTTTAGAAAATGTAGAGACAAAGGAGACAAGCACTAGGGTTTCAACTTCACCATGACAATCCAATTTCAAGCAACAAGTTAACAATCACCTAAGTTGATTACAATTTCTGGAGTTCGTTCTTTCTTATGTATGATTATCCATATGGTGTTTGGTTTTAATCAAGTACTCAGAAACACAACTTAGCTATGGTGTTTAGTCTAGGCTATGAATATGAATCCATTAAGCTTAAGAAGAACACAAAAGAACCAAGTAAACATTTAAACATGGTGTTTGTCCTAAATGCATTACCCACTCATTCACTAATCGGTTCAAGAGTCATATGGTGTTTATGTAAACTTGAACTAGATAACCAACATGCATGTGTTCATAGTGGCCAGTTATTTAAACATGCATAAAGATTCAACTAAGAACAAGTGAATGAAACCAGAAAATTAGGAGTAATCAACAAAGGATAAAGTTAACTTGAAACATGAAATTGTCTTGTTAGGTTACATTGAAACCCTAGCTATGGAAATTAGCTGCTCATAATGGGAAATAAACTAAGACAGAAATGAGAAAACATAATGAATGCAATAAGAGTAGAAAAACCCTTTTCTGAAGTTCTTCTCCAAGTGCTTCTCCACGTCTAATGCTTCTCCAAATGCTTCCCCATATCTAGAAGGATGTATGACAGCCAAGGAGATGATTTGGGATGAGTTTGGGTGAGTTGTGATGGTAGAGAAAGAGGAAATTCGTAGGGAAATGGAAGGAAGGTTTGCTGGAGTTGTTTTGGTGATTTGAGGCAATTTGGAGTGTTGGGTTGATTTCTGGAGTGTTTAAGGATGGCTGGAGTGAATTGTGGGGTTGTGAATCCCAGGAATTGTTGTGATGAAAGTGTTTGGAATGGAAGTGGTATTTATAGGGATAGGGAAGTGAGAAATCTGAATTGAATATGGCTAATGGACTCAACACTTGCATTAGATAATCAGAAATGGTTGCTCCACTTCACCACTAACTCCCACTAGCAGCCCTAGCTCATCCTCATGTCAGCATGACCAAGCTTCCATTCAGAAACCAATAGCTCATGCCTAGCTCACCATGACCAAGCATGCAATGAGCTCATCTTCCTGTCAGCATGATGAACAACTTCTTGGGCTTACGAATTGGGCTTGGCTGAATCAAATGTCGACTTTAAGATGTCCATTTTGAATTTCAGAATGTCATTGATCCAACCACACAGGTATTGGCCCAATCCAAGCTCGGATGAAGAAGATAAGTCCGAAATGAATTACTAACTCAGTCTCCAGTTTTTGCACGTTTTTGCACCATTTTGCTTCATATGCCTCAAGTGGTACCTAGAGCTCAATGAACTGAATAACAAACACAAAATGGATTAAAAGCACAAGTTTTACCTAAAAACATAACCAAACAATAGGGTAGAGTGTTACAAAATTATACATAAATATGCATTGATCAATACCCCAAACCTATATTTTGCTGGTCCTCAAGCAAAACTAAAACTTAAACACCACAAAACAACACACAAAACGAAACTTATTACACCATTTTCGTAGATGACACGATTGCATTGAGCATATGCAATAAGCCTTTAAACCTCTAGGTGTCCCTAGTAGGAGGAGTTGTGTCTCCTGAGGGTTTACAGTGATGACTCCCACAAACATCAACAAATTCTGCAAGACAACTAATAGTTAAAGAATCACTTTTAAACAAACTAAGGAAAACCAATGAATGCACAATCACACTTTCAAAACTAATGGTATGCCACTTCGGATCTTCACACCAGGGTGTATAGTGTATTGCCACTGCAAAAAGAATTCCAGCATTAAAGTCACCATACTCAAATACTTAGATAGAAATCGCCTCAACTCTAGGTCTCACGGGTATCACTCAAATCTTCACAAAGAACCTAGGGTTTAGTTTCTCAACAAGCATATGTGAATGACGTTATGTAAAGGGAAACAAGATTTCACATATGAAATAATCATAAAACAAAAGCACGATTTCTGGAAATAAGATCTCATGAATGGAAATCAAATGCTAAGAACATAGAAAGAATACATTGCATACCAGCACCCATGAACAGGACTTCCCCAAAGATCAGTTAGGTCTTAATCAAGCTTGTAATTTCAGGCTGAGGGTAGGGGTTATGAAAAGAAGGGAAATGAAAACTAAGAACTCAAGAACATGCCAAGAGTGCTTCTTCTTGCTGCAAGGTAAATGGCTACACTTGTGAATCTTCAAGGCAATGACTTGTGCTTCTTTGAACTGAATTTGAACTAAGAACATGTTTTGTTTTGTTTTTTTTTCTTTTTTTGTTTGTTTTTTTTTTTTCTAAACGAATTTGGCCCTCTTTTGCTTTTCTCCTTGAATTGCACTAGCACACTGATTCTCTCCATTTGTTTGAGATCTTGACATGTTCTCCAGTTATAGGGTATGGCTAAACAAGGGATGGTATCTTAGATTAAGATACAAGGGTAGGAGTAATGTGGGTGATGAAAGAAAGGCTTAAGTGTTTGGATGCAAAATTGGGTAAAGGAAGCACACAACAGGGAGGGATATCAAAGCCTTTTAGTGACTTAAACACACATAGCCTACATCATATCAATGGGTACATCCTTTCCACAAATGTCAGCAAGCAACGTAGCATCTGCAAAAGATCAAATAATTTCTTAGTATTCGATGAATATAATGAGATCAACATAAAAGGAATCTGGGAAGTTGTAAGAGTAGAAACAAATATAACCCTCTCAATGAATGGAATAGGCTCAAATTAGCTCACTAGGGTAGTCTCCACAATTCTTCTAAAGATATCTGAGTATGGCACCTCTTAGACCGAAATTCCAATTGCATGACAGTGTGTATGGTAGAAATTCTGATGCAAACACTTCCATGGCAACACACTAGCAAAGAATTAGTGACAATGACATTGCATATACATCTTCATTAGTAAGCAAAAAGAAATCTTTCACTAAGACTCAGAAATTCAACAACAGACTCAAAAATTCAACAGTTTCATCCCACACCCCAAACCTGAATGAAACATTGTCCTCAATGTTTAAAAGAAAGGAAACAAAATGCAAAAACCAAACTAAACATAAAACGAAGGAAAAGAATCAACTCTAAACAAAAACAAAAACAAAAACAACAAAACCTGGTTGGGTTTCCAATAGTTAGGGTGTGGTGAACTCAAGAGAGTCCACAGCTCGTGTTTCCACTTCATCATCCAAGTATTGTTTCAATCGCTGCCCATTCACCTTGAAAGTTGTCATGTCCCTTAGGTTCTCAATCTCAACAGCTCCATGAGGAAAAACTTGAAGCACTTTGAATGGCCCCAGCCATCTAGATCTCAATTTACCTGGAAAGAGACGCAAACGTGAGTCATACAACAAAACTTTCATACCTGGCTTGAATTCTTTCCTGAGGATGGCCTTGTCATGATAGCGTTTGGTCCTCTCTTTGTAAATTTTTGCATTCTCATAAGCTTCGTTCCTTAGCTCCTCCAATTCATTGAGCTGCAATTTTCTGACATTCCCAGCTTCTTTGAGATCAAAATTGAACTTTTTAATTGCCCAATATGCTCGGTGCTCAAGCTCCATTGGTAGGTGACAAGCCTTCCCAAACACAAGTCTATAAGGGCTCATCCCAATGGGGGTTTTATAAGCTGTCCTATATGCCCAAAGTGCATCATTGAGTCGCAATGCCCAATCTTTTCGAGTCGGATTGACAGTTTTCTCCAAAATATTCTTGATCTCTCTATTGCTGATCTCGACTTGTCCGTAAGTTTGAGGATGATATGGAGTTGAAACTCGATGTGTGATATTGTATTTTTTCATCAAGGCCTCAAATGGTTTGTTATAGAAGTGGCTGCCACCATCACTAATGGCAGCCCTAGGAGTTCCAAACCTAGTGAAAATCACATCTTTCAGGAATTTCAGAACAACTCTATGATCATTAGTCCTTGTAGCCAACGCCTCCACCCATTTGGATACATAATCTACAGCAACAAGAATGTAAGTATAACCCAAAGAGGAAGGAAAAGGTCCCATGAAATCTATACCCCATATGTCAAACAGCTCCACCACCAAAATGTTGTTCAGTGGCATCATATTCCTCCGGCTTATGTTTCCCATTCTTTGACACCTATCACATTTAGAACAGAAATAAAATGCATCTTTAAAGAGAGGGCCAAAAGAAACCAGATTGAAGAACCTTAGCTGCTGTTTTCTTGGCACCAAAATGACCTCCACATGCAAATTCATGACTAAACTTGAGTATGCTTTGCTGCTCATTCTCTGGGATACACCTTCTTATGATTTGGTCGGGGCCATGTTTGAACAGATATGGATCATCCCAGAAGTAATGTTTGGCTGTGGCAAGGAACTTTTTCCTTTCCTGAAAAGTTAGATCATCTCTCAAAACACCACTAGCAAGATAATTGACAAGATGAGCATACCATGGTTCTTGATCATCAATGGCAAATAGTTGTTCATCTGGAAAAGATTCATTGAGGGGCAAGACATCCTCAAACTTGTGGTTACCATCGATGAGACGAGAGAGATGATCAGCAACAACATTCTCACACCCTTTCTTATCTTGGATTTCTAAATCAAATTCTTGCAACAGCAATACCCATCGAAGCAAGCGTGGCTTAGCATCCTTCTTGGTTAACAAGTACCTAAGTGCTGCATGGTCAGAATATACAATCACTTTAGAACCAACAAGATATGAACGAAACTTCTCTAAAGCAAAAATTACAGCAAGTAACTCCTTCTCAGTTGTTGAGTAATTGAGCTGAGCATCATTTAATGTCCGGCTCGCATAATAGATTACATGAGGGAGCTTATTCACTCTTTGACCTAGAACTGCACCAAGAGCATAATCAGAAGCATCACACATTAATTCAAAAGGTAATGACCAATCTGGTGCCTTGATAATTGGAGTTGATGTTAGTTCAAGTTTCAGAGTGTTAAATGCATTCAAACAATCTTTATCAAAGTTGAAAACAGAATCTTTAGCCAAAAGATTGCATAGAGGACGAGTGATTTTGGAGAAATCTTTAATGAAACGACGATAAAAACCTGCATGTCCTAGAAAACTCCTCACACCCTTCACTGAAGTAGGGGTTGGCAAATTAGAAATCAAATCAATCTTTGCTTTGTCTACCTCAATACCTTTGCTGGATATAGCATGGCCTAACACAATACCTTGCTTCACCATGAAGTGACACTTCTCCCAATTCAGAATTAGATTAGTTTCCTGGCATCTTTTTAACACTAATGACAAATGGTTAAGACAATCATCAAAAGAGGATCCGAAAACTGAAAAGTCATCCATAAATACCTCAATGAACCTCTCTATCATGTCTGAAAAGATAGCCATCATGCATCGTTGGAAGGTAGCTGGGGCATTGCATAAACCAAATGGCATTCGTCTATACGCAAAGGTTCCAAAGGGGCATGTGAATGTTGTCTTCTCTTGATCCTCGGGGCTATTGCAATTTGATTGTAACCTGAAAAACCATCAAGGAAACAATAATGTGAGTGACCAGCTAGCCTTTCAAGCATTTGATCAATAAAAGGCAAAGGGAAGTGATCCTTTCTAGTGGCAGTGTTTAGCTTCCGATAATCAATGCAAACTCTCCATCCCGTGATGGGTCTTGTTGGCACCAGCTCATTGTCCTCATTCTTGACCACTGTGATGCCTGACTTCTTTGGGACAACTTGGATAGGACTCACCCATTTGCTATCTGAAATAGGATAAATGATTCCTACATCAAGTAATTTGAGTATTTCAGTTCTTACAACATCCTTCATATGTGGGTTGAGTCTCCTTTGGGGCTCACGAGTTGGCTTGGCATCCTCCATCAAAATTCGATGCATGCACATTGTAGGGCTTATTCCCTTGATATCTGCAATGGTCCATCCGATGGCATTCTTGTGCTCTCTCAAAACTGTAATCAACTTGTCCTCCTCTAATGGTGAAAGGTCAGAAGCTATAATGATGGGAAGGGTTTCTGTCTCACCAAGATAAACATATTTAAGGTGCTGTGGAAGAGGTTTTAGCTCAAGTTTAGGTGGCTTGACAATGGAGGGAACTAGTTTAGTGGTGGCAGGTGTAAGAGGTTCAACAATAGGTGAAATGAAAGAATCAAATGGTTTCAAAACCTCAAGAGCAGCCGCCACTTCAATGAACTCAGATTCATCATCAAGGTCACCTAAAGGTTGTGTCAAAACAATTTCTAAAGCATCATCAGATTGTGCCTGCACAAATTTAGACAAAACCAAGGAATCCAAACAATCAATTGAAAAACAATCAAGTGAATTAGAAGGATGAGTTAAGGATTCAAACACTTTGAATTCTATGGTTTGGCCAAGGACTGTCATTTTCAGAATGCCATTTTTCACATCAATAAGAGTGTTTGCTGTGGCCATGAATGGTCTTCCAAGCAAGATAGGAAGCTCACGATCATGAATGGGTGCATCTTCCATGTCTAACACTACAAAATCAGCAGGCAATATTAGCTTATCAACTTGAACCAAAATATCTTCAACTATACCTCTAGGATATTTCACTAACGATCAGCAAGTTGTAAGCTGAGTGTGGTGGATTTTAATTTTCCCAAACCAAGTTGCAAGTATACTGAATAAGGCATTAGATTGATACTTGCACCTAAATCCAACATGGCTTTCTCAGCTCGTTTATCTCCAATGGTTATGCCGATGGTAAAACTACCTGGATCCTTGAGCTTAGGAGGAAGTTTTCTTTGAAGGACAGCACTCACATTTTCAGACACCAACACCTTTTCATGAGGGCTATACCTTCTCTTGTGTGAGTTCAACTCCTTAAAAAATTTAGCATAAGTTGGCATGTTCCTGATCACATCAAGCAAAGGCAAGTTAACATTGACTTTACTAAGTATATCATAGATTTCATTAAAAGACTTATCCTGTTTGCTTTTAGCAAGACGTCCAGGAAAAGGAATTGGTGGCACATAAGGGGTCTCCGCCTTGTGCAATGTAGGTGAAATTGTTGACTTGCCAATGGGAATTGCTTCTTTTGGTGTCGTCTCTTCTTTGTGTTCATCACCTGCATTCACAACATCATGATTAGTAACTTCTTTGCCAACTTTATTATCAATAACCTTACCACTTCTGAGAACTGAGATTGCTTTGGCTTGCTCATGATGATTGGGATTCACATTTGGTTGGCTAGGGAATTTTCCAGGTTCTCTTTGGTTCAAAGCATCCGCAATTTGTCCCAATTGAATCTCCATCTTGGTAAGGGCAGCAGAATGTTGTTGAAGAGCACCATTAGTAGTTTGCTGGAATTGCAAAGTATTTTGGGCCAACATCTTCACTGTGTCCTCCAATGAACTTGGTTTAGGCTGAAATGATGAACTTGCTTGATTTTGATTTTGATTGTTGCTCCAAGAGAAATTTGGGTGATTCCTCCAACCTGGATTATAAGTGTTTGAGAATGGATCATTTCTTGGTCTTTGGTTGTAAGAATTCATCATGTGGGCTTGTTCTTGAACAAACTCAGGATAAGCATTACTAGCTGAACACATGTGAGTTGAGTGTCCTTGAGCATTGCAAATAGCACAAACTTCAACTTGAGGAGCTTTAGGTCCCATATTGAGCACAGCATCAAGCTTCCTTTGTAAACTAGCCACCTGCGAAGCAAGCTCATTGTTAGGACTAATCTCATAAATACCAGCTTTACCTCTTGTATCTTTGTGTTGAGCATTGGATCCCAACATCTCAAATATGTCATATGACTCTTGAGCATTCTTTTCCTTTAAAGCTCCACCTGCAGCATTATTGACAGTAGATTGACAAGTTTCGGTTAGTCCATCATAAAAAATTTGCATTTGTAAGTATAGAGGTAACCCGTGATGTGGACATTGCATTAGAGTTCCTTTGAAACGCTCCCAGCATTCATTGAATGGTTCGCCATCATGTTGTGAGAAGTTGAAAATCTTGGACCTCAAGGTGGCTGTCTTTTGGGCGGAGAAAACTTCTCCAAGAACTTCTTAGCAACAGCATCCCAAGTGGTTAGTGATCCAGGGGCTAACGACATCAACCAAGTCTTTGCTCTATCTTTCAAAGTGTAAGGGAAGACCCTCATCCTCAGATTTGCTTCAGACACATCCTTCAAAGGCAAAGTACAAACAACAGTATAAAATTCTTTAATGTGAGCCAAAGGATCTTCATTAGGTAAACCATAAAAAGAAGGAAGCATTTGAAAGTGAGAAGATTTAAGCTCATAGTTTCTAGCTTCTCTGGACAGCAAGATGCATGAAGGTGAATTTGGTATGATTGGTTGAGCAAGATCCTCCAAAGCAAGTTGGTCATGGGCTGCCATCTTTTCTTCTTCTTCTTCTTCTTCTTGATCTGAGTTAAAGATGTTGAACAGAGAGTACTCTTCAGAGCTTGTTGAATTGGAGGTTTCGGCTTCTAAGGGATTGAGGATAGATTCAATGGCTGCCTCCCTTGCTTGATCAAGTCTTCGTTCAAATTCAGCCAGTGATGGTTGTTGTGTACCACGGATTGGTTGGATCCTAATGGTTCCGGATTGAGAGTGTTTCTTGACCGCTGATACAACTTGTTCAAGAAATGGTTTGTTCGACATGCAAATACCTGAAAACAAAGAAAAACTAAAGAAAGTAAGCAATAGAAATAAGACTCTTAATCAAGTCCCCGGCGCGGCGCCATTTTCTTGTTGGATAGATTTTACTCTATCTATTTCTCGCAAGTGCACGAACCAATTATAGTATAGGAATGCAAGCACGAGGTCGTTCCACAGAGACTTGGATGAAAGACACTTATTACTACTACTTAGACTCACAAGTAATCCTAAGACTAAACAGAATTTAAATGAGGTTGTGTTGAGTTTGTTTTGAGTAACAACTACAAAAAGGAAAAGCATATAGCAAGTGATTGAAAACTTCTAAAGGGAATGCAAAATAGCAAGTAACCAGCAAGTAGATGTTTAGAAAATGTAGAGACAAAGGAGACAAGCACTAGGGTTTCAACTTCACCATGACAATCCAATTTCAAGCAACAAGTTAACAATCACCTAAGTTGATTACAATTTCTGGAGTTCGTTCTTTCTTATGTATGATTATCCATATGGTGTTTGGTTTTAATCAAGTACTCAGAAACACAACTTAGCTATGGTGTTTAGTCTAGGCTATGAATCTGAATCCATTAAGCTTAAGAAGAACACAAAAGAACCAAGTAAACATTTAAACATGGTGTTTGTCCTAAATGCATTACCCACTCATTCACTAATCGGTTCAAGAGTCATATGGTGTTTATGTAAACTTGAACTAGATAACCAACATGCATGTGTTCATAGTGGCCAGTTATTTAAACATGCATAAAGATTCAACTAAGAACAAGTGAATGAAACCAGAAAATTAGGAGTAATCAACAAAGGATAAAGTTAACTTGAAACATGAAATTGTCTTGTTAGGTTACATTGAAACCCTAGCTATGGAAATTAGCTGCTCATAATGGGAAATAAACTAAGACAGAAAAATGAGAAAACATAATGAATGCAATAAGAGTAGAAAAACCCTTTTCTGAAGTTCTTCTCCAAGTGCTTCTCCACGTCTAATGCTTCTCCAAATGCTTCCCCATATCTAGAAGGATGTATGACAGCCAAGGAGATGATTTGGGATGAGTTTGGGTGAGTTGTGATGGTAGAGAAAGAGGAAATTCGTAGGGAAATGGAAGGAAGGTTTGCTGGAGTTGTTTTGGTGATTTGAGGCAATTTGGAGTGTTGGGTTGATTTCTGGAGTGTTTAAGGATGGCTGGAGTGAATTGTGGGGTTGTGAATCCCAGGAATTGTTGTGATGAAAGTGTTTGGAATGGAAGTGGTATTTATAGGGATAGGGAAGTGAGAAATCTGAATTGAATATGGCTAATGGACTCAACACTTGCATTAGATAATCAGAAATGGTTGCTCCACTTCACCACTAACTCCCACTAGCAGCCCTAGCTCATCCTCATGTCAGCATGACCAAGCTTCCATTCAGAAACCAATAGCTCATGCCTAGCTCACCATGACCAAGCATGCAATGAGCTCATCTTCCTGCAGCATGATGAACAACTTCTTGGGCTTACGAATTGGGCTTGGCTGAATCAAATGTCGACTTTAAGATGTCCATTTTGAATTTCAGAATGTCATTGATCCAACCACACAGGTATTGGCCCAATCCAAGCTCGGATGAAGAAGATAAGTCCGAAATGAATTACTAACTTGGTTCCAGTTTTTGCACGTTTTTGCACCATTTTGCTTCATATGCCTCAAGTGGTACCTAGAGCTCAATGAACTGAATAACAAACACAAAATGGATTAAAAGCACAAGTTTTACCTAAAAACATAACCAAACAATAGGGTAGAGTGTTACAAAATTATACATAAATATGCATTGATCACACTTCTCAATATAATTTCAATCAAATTTTCCTTGCAATGAGTCATTTATTCATTGCAATTCTTTGAACTACGAGTGGCTTGATTCCAGCGAGGGATACGTAGGTACCTTGAGGTTGGACTTGGGAGCAGCCGCAAAACCAAACACACATGTTTTGTTTCTTTATGATGAAATCAAAGGTGTTCCCTTGAAGCAAGAAATTGTAATTAAGAGACATTGCATCTCGAATGGGTCAAATCTAAAATAATAAAACCCCATTATTTAAATAGTGGTGGTGAAATTATGTTGGGAGGTTCACATTTTTCTTCAACATAATTTTTAGCATGCCCAGTGGGATCCATTTTCCTTTTCATCTCCATTCATAAATAGACTAATCATATTTACTTTGTGTTTGCCTCAGGTTATTAAAACCAAAACAAGGGCACCGCAAGTAATGCTACCTCCAAGAGCTACTTCAGAGTTATGGCTAGCAAGGCGATCGCAAAGGTTATTAATGCCCAAGTCACAAGAACTCCATCTAGGAAGGCAACCCCAAAATGCAAGAAAGAAGGTTGTTAGATGTGAATTTGTCCAAATTGAACACTTTGGAGCTGCTACAACAAATGCCACAAAGGCTAAATTCTTCAAAGCCATCAAGGATCCGAGGCAATTAAAGCCTTTCCAAGCACTCAATAATGATTGGTTGAATACCAAATGCACCACGATTTAGTGATCTTCAAATTCTCACTCTTCATGAGCTCATGACTACACCTAGTCTAGAGATATGGGAAGATTCTTCGGCCGACGAATCTGCTAAGGGGTGAAAGATAGGGTTGGCAATTTCAAGCACGACCTATTATACGACTCGAAAATAGGCACGATTAAATTTCGGGTCATTTCAAGTCAACTCACCATGACCCGTTTAATAAACGCGTGAGTTTCAGGTCAACCCGCCAACCTGCTAAATTACCTATGTAACCCATTTAACAAAACGGGTCATGACGGTCAACCCACCAACTGCTAAAATACCAATGTAACCTGCCAACCCCCTAAAATACCTATGTAACTCACAAACCTGCTAAGTTGAGGAAGAAGTTATTCAATGCAACATGGTTTCTGTGGAGCAATATGAGGCTGACTTAGAGGTTTATGAGATTACCCTCTCTCTGGTTGAAGCATCCTATTTGCTGATAAAGTATAACAAAATGAGGAAGTTGATTCCTCTAAAACCGAGAAGAAGTCAAAGGCAAAAGAGATTAAAAGTCTCCTTGTTGAAAAAGACTGTTGTAGGGGAAGTTCCACCGTCCTCCTCAAAAGCAAAGGACTTTAAACCCGATACCGGTAAAACCAAGGAGTCATCACAATCACATGCAGTTAAGTATGATATTTTGGCTCATCTTAAGCGCATCCCCGCTCCTTTAAGTGTCTATGACGCTTTACAAATGTCGAGAGAGCTTAAGGAAGCACTTGTAATGGCTTTAATGAGCTAGGATTTATACAAGTCATGTTTCAAATCAGCGGATGTCCGCACAACTGAAACCTCGAAGGTTTGTGCATCGTGTCTGGCAACAATTAATTTTGGTGAAGATGACTATTTACTTAGGTCCAAATTCCATAACCGACCTTTCTACATCACTGGTGAAGTTGGAGGCATGATCGGTTCATAATTGTATATCATTTTGTACCCTTCTAGCTTATGATTTGGTTATGTTTTTGAGTTAAACTTGTGCTTTTAATCCTTTTTGTGTTTATCTTTCATTTCATTGAGCTTTAGGTAATAATGATGGCTTTAGAGAGCATAATTCATGCAATTCAAGCATGTTAAGGCCTAATTTGGATGAATGGATGAAGAGCTTAAAGACAAACTCATTTTGGCTATAGCCCCCTGCCAGTTTGAGTTTCGTAGGTCATATTGCAAGCTTTGTTTCAACAACCTAGCTCGAATGAGGCCACATTCTTCAAGAAAGTTGTTCCAATTGGTGTGTACTATAACATATCCAAAATTCAGCCCCATTGGATAAATCTGGAGTCCGTTACCTAGCAAACACAGAACCATGCTCAGGATGGATCTTATCAGCGCGGAAAATGAGTTAGCAATTTGTTTCGGCCTTAACTTCTTCCTCCGACCTTGGATTGGCCCAAATGATATATGGCTGGAAAGAAGACATTCTGAACTTCAAGTTTGAGTGCTTAAAGTCTTAATTTGCTTAAGGGAAGCCCAATTCGTAAGCCCTTGAAGTTGCTGGTCATGCTGACCTCAGGATGAGCTATTATTTCTGGTTGGAAGCTTGGTCATGGTGAGCTAGGCATGAGCTATTGAGCTGGTTGGAAACTTGGTCATGGTGACATGAAGATGAGCTAGGGCTGCTGGTGGGATTTATTGGTGAAGTGCATCAACCAATTCAAATTTTCTAATACAAGTGCATCAACCATTTCAGATTTTATAAAACAAGTGTTGTATGCATTAGCCATATTGAATTCAGATTTTTCACTTCCTTAGGCCTATAAATAGGGAGGTTCTCTAAGCTTGTAAACACACCCCAAGGGGGGAGCTCTCAAACACTTCTCTAGAGCTCCCTTCCCTTCTCTCCCTCAAATTCTCTTAGTTTCATTTTCTAGTTTTCAATTGTTGTAATGAAATATTTGTGCTGAAATTCTTCTTAAGTTTTCTTAGTTCCACTTAACTTTTCATTATGTAAATTATTTTCTTTATAAGTTTGATTAGTTTCCAAGTTTCAATTATGGTTCATGTTCTTATTCATTATGCTTATAAGTTAATATGCTAGTTTGAATGATTGATCACCATTTAGGCTTGCATGTTAGCTATCTTGGTTTGAATTAAGAGTATACACCATGCTTTAATTCGAATTGAACTATGAATAGGAAGAGTATGTATGGACATTCGACAACAGGGATTAGATACATGCTTGGTTGTTTAAATTGTTCTTCTATGCTTAATGGGTTCCTAATGCTTAATTTTAGGTTAGACAACAAATGATCAAATTAGGGAATTAGGAACACAAGGTTATGACCAAACACCATGGTTTAATCATACATTAGCTAGAATCAATCCGTTAATCTAATTGAACTTGGGAACTTATCTACTTGAGCTAGTTATTTTCTTTCTTCCTTGTTTTATTTATTTCCTTTCTTTTTTATTTCTGTTTTGTGTAGGAGAAATGAATTGGATCATTCAATCACCAATCCTCGTGGGATCGACCTCGCACTTACATATGCTATACTACCAAACGGCTCGTGCACTTGCGAGTATCACAAGTTGAGGATGCAACTGAATCCATTTTGGTGCAGCTGTATCTACACAACAAGGCACGACCATTAATCGAATCTCGTTGGATTGTGGTTCAGCCATGAATCTTATCCCATTCAAGACGCTCCATGCTATAGGGATGAGTGCCTCGCAGTTGTCTCCCTTCATGCTGACTATTCAAGGGTTCAACCAACTTGGGCAAAAAGTCATAGGGGACTTATATTCATATGCCCTATTCTATATGATCAATGCTGACACATATAACGTCATGCTAGGATGCCCATAGCTCGATACATATGGTGTAGTCCCTTCTACACTTCACCAGTGCTTCAAATACTTGGTGGATGGGGAAGTCAAGAGTGTTTCAGTTCGACACAGACCCGTTTAGATGTAAAGAGGTGAATTACTTTGATGCGAAGTTTTACGGCCCACCTAGTCTCTCATTTACGCAGCCATCAAAGGTTGATAAGGAGAACAAAAGAGCGACTCCCGAAGCAAGAAAATCACATAAGGTAGAAGCACCCAGACCTTCAAGAATAATTCAAGTGAAGCTAACACCTCATGGTGCGTCGTCCTCAAAAGGTGAAGAAGTCCTAACTTCAAATGCTCCCAAACCAAAGATAATTGTTAAGACTTCAAAAAAAAAAAAAAAAGCCTAGTGAAAAAGGAAACATGCTCTTTGAAACAAACAATGGAATGGGTGTCTTGAGACGGAAAATCTCCAAACCACTGGCCAATACCTATACCAACGCGTTCAGAATAAAAAAGAGAGCAACTTTTGGTCTCGAACCTCGGCCAAAAAGTGTCCAGAAATAGATGAAAAGGGGCTGGAATCGTGGCCCAATATGGGTATTTAAATTAACCCCAACTAACTACATAAAAAGATAGAGCACGATGAGGGGATGAATTTCCATATACCTCACTTGACGAGTTTGGCCGTCAAAACGTCGTAAAACTTAACCCTTTTCTCAACTTCATTTGAGCTAACGTAAACGCATCGGATCGGGTTTTGGGTGGGTTTTGTAGAGGAGGACGAGAGGGATATTTTTCATGAAGGTGGCAAGGCCAACCGGTGCACGACGACGTCGATTGGTGGCTGAGAAGTCGAACAGTCACTGGAGCAGTGACTGTAGTGAATGGACAGAGGAAGAGGACGAAGTCACGGGAGAGGAGGAGAAGAAATAAGAGAGGCTCGATTACTGTAGCAACTAGTACTGTAGTGGTACTGTTTGCTACGGTAACAAATTTAAAAATTCCCACTACGTCCTTTTCGTTTCTAGACCTTTCCTCCTTCGTTACAACTTGAAATTGGGTGTGCCGCATGTCTACGAACTCGTATCGTTGAGCTCTAAGCAACGATATCACTCAATTCCCAAAATCCTTCCTGAACAAAAAGTGACAAAAATGCCCCTACACCCAAGGGCAAAAATGTAATTGCACCAATTAAATTGGGTTAGGGATGTTACCACTACATACTTGCAATTAGGGTTCATTCCGCAATGTGGTTCCATGATCATCCCTATTTTTTAATTTTCATAATCATGATTCATGAATAAGAGTTTGATACCTATTTGTATTTGATACAACATGTGAATATCCTACCCTTTTTAAGGGTGAGTTACCCATTGATGTACCTAACTTTTTTGTAAACCCCTATTGTTTATATTCACATTATTAAGAAAATAGTAATACATTAGCACCATGACAGAAAATATTTTTATAATTAAATGCATGACCTCATACCTCAATAAGTCCTATTGAAGAAATTGAGTTGGAATGAAAAGAAGAAAAATAAAAATCAATGCACTACATAATTTAGATCAAATCAAAATTGGTTGCATTACAATTTTTATTTTTTTTCCTTCTACTAATATTTTTAAATGTACTTTTAAAATTTTCATTATGTATGTATATATAATGTTTGCAATAATATCAAAGAAAGTTGTGTCTTTGGTTGGTTGTGATAGAACTATGGACCAATTAAAAATTATGGGAATTCACTAAATGTTGTGCATATAAATTAAATATATTGATTGTTGTCTAAACTTTTGTAGGATTAATTCAAAATATTTCAGAATAAATCAAAATTTTCCAATCAGAATGCTTTTCAAATATTTGGAATTTTTAAAATTGGAATATATTAGGAATAAATCAGAATTATTCGAAATTTGAAATCAGTTCGGAACATTTCGTATCAAAAATTTCAGAAGTTCCGTGTGCATTCTGAATTCCAATTCTATTTTTTTTTTTTCAGAAATTTCGAATTTTAGCATTTACGAATTCAGATTTGTTAGAGTTAGATTTTTTTTGGAAATCTTCATACCGGAATTGGTCAAAATCAGATTTTCCTATCCAACTTGCACCCCTAATGAAAATAAAGGATGACCTTGTCCAAGTCAATTGCACCTCTAGAGACAATGGACCAAGACAATAACCCTCCATATATTTAGGAATTCATTGACATAGTCCAACCAGCTCCACCACAAATGGAGGATTGAGGTCAGGCCACGATTGATGATTGCAAAGAAATTAATCATGGTACAACTGATAGCCCAAAACCTATCTTTGTCAGTGCTTTGCTAACACCGCAAGAGTTAGAAAAATACAAACAACTTTTGCAAGATTACAAAGATGTATTTGCATGGAGTTATCAAGACATGCCAGGTTTGGACCCAAAGGTTGAGGTAGACCATGCAATATTCTACACGACCCGTTAATACGATACGAATTTGCAATCAAAAAATAATAATAATCAATGTTCGAGTCCGAGTTATCGTATCGTGTTGATATTGTGTTGACCTGTTAGCCACACGTTAAGCTAATAGGTCGTGTTGTGTCAATTCGCGAATACTCGTTAACTCGTTAAGCTCAGGGGAATTTCTATAAATTTATATCTCTTTCTTTTTTCTCCTTCTCCTTCTTCTCTTTCATCTCTTCCTTCCCAATTGCCCCATTCCCTGACTCTCTTTATACTTCAACTCTCTATCTCTCTCTCTCTTTCTCTTTCTCACTCTTCCTGTGCCACCCTCTCTCTCCTCCTACTTTACAACTTAGTGAACCCTCTCTCTCTCTCTAGCTCTTTAGGTTTTCCTGAGCTTTCTCTCTGGGTTCCCTAGTCTATTTGGAGAGCACAGCATGGAGGACATGGTTGTGGTTGCAGATTTTTCCTCAAGTGTTTGTGGTGGAAGATACTTTGAGAAAGGCTAAAGTTGATTCAAATAGTTTCATGAAATATATGGCAACTCAAATGATTGACAAGTTTGATAAGTATTGGAAAGAGTATATATCCTTGCAATTGCTATAATATTGGATCCAAGATACAAAATTTAGTTTGTGGAATTTTGTTATAAAAGGTTGTATGGTTACAACTCCCAAGAAATTACTAAAGTTCGTGATATGTTGTTTTCTCTCTTTGATTTATACATTCAAATATATTCTACTTCTGAATTTGTTTCTAGTACTTCAAGTGTCTCAAATGGTGCTCGTTCTCATGTTGATGACATGGTTTCTAAAGAATGCTTGGTTGTTATGAAGGTAAATAGCTATTTATTTTTATAGGAATACATCAAAGTTTAGTGTACATTTGACTGTTTGTGTTCATATTAATGTTATATTTTTAGGAATTTGATAACTTTGAAAGTGAGGAGTTTACCACTTCTTCCCAAAAGACTCAATTATAATCGTATTTGGATGAGTCCAAAATTGACAGGAAGACAAATTTGAATGTTCTTGATTTCTGGAGAGCGAACTAATTTCGATATCCTAAATTATCAATTTTGGCACGTGATTTAATATCTATTACAATATCCACAGTCGCATCCAAGTCAGCATTTAGTGTTGGTGGTAGAGTGCTTGATTAGTATCGTAGTGCTCTCAAGCCTAAAAATGTTGAGGCACTAATTTGTACAGGTGACTGAATATTTGGCGAAGGTATATTTGCTCAAACTTTAATTCTTATTTATTATATTTGTTTCTTTTCAATATCAGCTTAATCCTTATGATTTGATTTGTAGAAATTGTACTTTAGCACCCAACCTGGAAGAATTGACTGAGGATATTAGCAAGATGGAGATAAATGCTACTGATTCTGGGGGGGCTCTAATTGTCACTGATGGTGGATAGAGTTGATGGTTGAATGAAAGATGAAGACTGATTATTATTAAGTTAATTTTTATTTTATTTTATGTTGTAATTTATTCACTTTTATAACTTGATTCGAACTTTTCTGTTGGATTTGGAGTTGAACTTGATGAATATGTATTTGTATTTAATTATATACTTTGGTTGTAATTCGGGGGAAGTTTCATCAAACTGTTAAAACTATTGATTTAGTTATATATATATAAATAATAGGAACAAGTGACGGGTTACACGAGTTAGGTCGTGTCAACCCGTTTATAAACGGGTCATGTTCAGGTTGAGAATTTCTAAGCCGTTTATTAAACGGGTCGTGTTCAAGTTGATCATTTTTTACTCGTTTAAAATCCTGACATGACATGACCCATTGCCAGACCTAGTTCTTATTGGTGAGGAGCAAAGGGTTGTTGTAATTTCTCCTCCCAAATCGTGTGTATCAATGCGCTAGTTCTTGTTGCTTTTTTTCAAATTTCTTTTTTCTCCTTTTATTTATTTATTTATTCAATTTATTTTATATTCTTAACCGGTGAAACGGGCTGTGTTTAGTATTTTCCACCCGTTTTCTTAACGGGCTGTATTGTGTCACCCATTAGGCCATCTCCAGCCATGGGCTTGTTTGTACCAAAATTTGCACTTTTTTGGCCAAACTCTCCATTCTAGCCAAAATACATTTGGACTTATTTTTTACTCATCAGCCCAACTGGCCATTCGGGCTCCACTTGCCAAAAATTGGAAAAGAAGCCCATATCATTCCAAGAGATAAAATAAGCCAAAATAGCTTTCCCAAGTTCCCAAATTACATATTTTGAAACTTGAGGTCTGACCTTCATTAACTCAAGACCATATCAATAGAAAGGTAAAAGCAAAAGTTATCTCATATAGCCATTTAAGTCTCAAGGAACTACAGACCCGTGTGGTCTCATCAATTAAGATATTTTGAAGCACAAGTTACAAGAATGGCCAGAAGGTATTCAAAAGGAATTCTTAGAGAAAGCATGCTGAGTATCTCTGCAAAACATCCATGTGCCTTCAAAAGAGGGATATTTTCTTCACAAGTTACAAGGAAAAGATATTCATCACAACTGATATTTTCCAGATATTTTTAGGAACCAAAATTCCTATAAATACAAGGGATGAGAGCTGAAAAAAGGACACCCAACAATCAATCAGCACAACTAAAAAACCCAGTCAAAGGACAAACATTCAAATGATCACTTAATCACAAAAACTTCAAACTAAGTCCAGCAGACTTAGAGTTGAAGCACTTCAATTCCAAAGCTTCTCAACAAGCTTGCAGAATCATCCTTTTTCTCCAAGCAAAGACGGTTAGATTCCTGTTTCGGATTTGAATCTCTGTTCACAAGTCAACAATAACGAGATTTCTCTCGTTACAATTTGATTCAGCAAAAGCCAAGACAAGCAGAATTTGAGTTTTCTCAAAACGAAAAACTCAACAAATTTATGGAGAGCCCTGACTCAGCAAGCACAGGTACCACGTACGCCTCCAAGCTCAAGTCCAACCACTTCTGTCCCTTTCAGACTGGAGAAGTCCAAGTTATGCCCATCCAAAAGCCTTCCAGGGTTTGAAATGAATTAAAGCTCTACCAAAATCAAGCTTGGTATCTGAATTTACAGCCGAAGTCCAAGCACTTGAAGTTGTTTAACATCCGGTCCGGTCCAGGAACGAGGCAACTACCCAGCCAGAAATGGAAGTACAGCCCTCTTTTTGTCTTTGTATAGTCAGTTTTCCCTTTTGAGTCTTGAAAATGGGAGTTATTCCTGGAATTAGTTCGTATTGTTGGTTATTCTGGCAGGAACTACCGATTTTATATTGAGGAAAATTATAAAGTCCTTACCAGTCTAAGGCATAGAAAAGAACTTACTTGGGAGATATTCCTCACCCAAATTCACAATCGTTTGTTCAAAGTCAATAGCTTGGGGCGCAAGTTATTTTTACTCTAAAGTCTGTTAGAATTGAAAAAGTTGCTGACAGTGGCAGGCTCAACACATAAAGAAAGTTAATTTATTGACCAAACAATGGTCTTTGAATTAATGGGGAACTTTACCCTATTATTATTGGAAACAAATCAAATATTCAAATATTCAAATCAAATTGTTTACCCGTTTTGATTTGTTTCCGGAATAATAGGGTAAAGTTCCCCATTAATTCAAAGACCATTGTTTGGTCAATAAATTAACTTTCTTTATGTGTTGAGCGTGCCACTGTTAGCAACCTTTTCAATTCTAACAGACTTTAGAGTAAAAATAACTTGCGCCCCAAGCTATTGACTTTGAACAAACGATTGTGAATTTGGGTGAGGAATATCTCCCAAGTAAGTTCTTTTCTATGCCTTAGACTGGTAAGGACTTTATAATTTTCCTCAATATAAAACCGGAGTTCCTGCCAGAACAACCAGAAAACAGACTAAACTAATTCCAGGCAGAACTCCCATTTTCAAGACTCAAAAAGGGAAAACTGACTATACAAAGACAAAAAGAGGGATGTACTTCCATTTCTGGCTGGGTAGTTGCCTCCGTTCCTGGACTTGGACCGGATGTTAAACAACTTCAAGTGCTGGACTCCGGCTGCAAATTCCAGACCAAGCTTGATTTTGGTAGAGCTTTAATTCATTTCAAACCCTGGAAGGCTTTTGGATGGGCATAACTGGACTTCTCCAGCCTGAAGGGAGAAAGTGGCTGGACTTGAGCTTGGAGGCGTACGTGGTACCCGTGCTGCTGAGTCAGGGCTCTCCATAAATTTGTTGAGTTTTTCGTTTTGAGAAAACTCAAATTCTGCTTGTCTTGGCTTTTGCTTAACCAAATTGTAACGAGAGAAATCTCGTTATTGTTGACTTGTGAATGAGATTCAAATCCCGAAAACAGTATTTTAACCGTCTTTGCTGGGAGAAAAAGGATGATTTTGCAAGCTTGTTGAGAAGCTTTGGAATTGAAGTGCTTCAGACTCTAAGTCTGCCTGGACTTAGTTTGAAGTTTTTGTGATTAAGTGATCATTTGAATGTTTGTCCTTTGACTTGGGTTTTTTGGTTGTGTTGATTGATTGTTGTTGTTTCTGTTCACCCTCTCTTGTATATATAAGAAATGTTCTTTGAGAGTGGGCGGCAAGTAAAAAGATCTTTTTTTTAATTTTTAATTGAAATAAACAAGGGTTCCATCCATTTTCTGGCAAGTAAACACTCAACAATCAGTTCCTGAAATGACTACTTCTCTGTTTTCTTTTGATGGGGTGTCATGCCCCTCTTTCATTTCAACTGCTTTCTAGAGTCTGAGAGTCATTTGAGATAGTAAGTTCTCAGTTTTTTGATCCCTGTTTCCCGCTTATCCCCTTTTCACAGAGACAAAGTCTGCTTATTCCTTGAAAATGGTGTTTTCTCCGAACAGGAAATATCTTTTGAATAATTAAAACGGGATTTGATCTCCAGGCAATTGAGTTTTTTCAGAGACGTTCTTCTTTTACACCTGCCCCTGTTCAATCTTTTATTTCAGCCGATTTTGTTGACTTCTCTAAGTCATGGATCACGTGGGACTGTTTTTAAAAGACCAGTTGGGTTTAGTTTGCTCTGAGCCCAATTCTAGTTCTTCCGAGGCCCAAGTCTCTTTTTCTGATTTCCACCGTTTTTCTGGGCCTTCGACGTTTTGGGCCGAGTTCTTTGTTTTGGCCTGTTTATTCGTTTAACGGGCTGGGCGCTTTTGATGGATTGAGGGTGCCAATTTTGGGCCAAAATAGGCGACTTTAGAAGAAATGATGTGGGCCTTTGCTTTTGAACTGGGCGTGCCAAATTTAAGCCCAAACAGGGCTAAACAAAATTTTGGCCAAATTTGGAGAGCCACATTTAGCCTAGCTTTGGCCTAGGCCAAATTTCTTGTGGGCCCCATGCATGTGTTTTTGAAGGAGATAAATTATCAAGTGTGGGTAAGAGCACAAATCATCTTGTGGAAATGCATATCCAACAGGCAAGAATAAAAGCACTGACGTCATCGATGTATTTTTAAATGTTTTCAATTTGTGTTGTTTAAGAAAAATTTATAAAAAATTATTGGTCATGACTGTTGGAGGTCAAACCATTGAAACCGACCCTTTTTTTAAAATTATTTTTTTAAATGTGGTCACCTTTTTAAATGTTTTCAATTCATAAAAAAATTATAAAAAATTACTGGTCATGACCGTTGGAGGTCAGACCATTGAAACCCATCCTTTTTTTTATTTTTTATTTATTTATAAATATGGTCACCTTTTTAAATGTTTTCAAGTGTTGTTTAAAAAAAATTATAAAAAATTCTTGGTCATGGAATATTGTCTCTAAATAGTAATTTAATTAAATTAAACAATACATAGTTGTGGTATGTATGAGTGTTGTACCGTAGTTTTTCTCAAAATAATAAAATATGAAGGATCCTAAAATATAGTCATGCATGGCTGGAGATGGAAAAATTTAGCCTTGCACTACTCTTTAAAAAATTAATATTTTGGAGGGCTATATATTTAGCCCTAGACTACATTTAGCCCTATGACTGGAGATAGCCTTAAGAAAAATGGGTTGACACGAACACGACACGAATACTGACAACATGACACGATTGCCACATCTAGTTGTAGTTCACAAACTTGGGATACCTGATGAGACTTGATGGGTGAAGCAAGCTCCACGTCGTTTTCGGCCACAGCTAATGATCCAAATAGAAATCGAGATTGACAAGCTTATTGCCGCTCGTTTTATCCGAGAGGTCCAATACCCCACTTGGTTGTCGAATATTGTGCAGTCCTAAAAAAAAGTAGGGCACTACGTATATTTGTGGACTATAGAGACGTCAATGATATATGCCCAAAAGATGAGTTTCAGCTCCCAATTACAGAATTATTGGTAGACGTAACAACCGGTTTTGGTGCTCAATTGTTTATGGATGGATTCTCAGGTTACAACCAAATAAAAATGGCTCTAGAGGATCAAGAGAAGATTGTCTTCCGTACTCCAAAAGGAATATATTGCTACACTATGATGCCTTTTGGGTTGAAAAATGCAGGAGCGACTTACCAAAGAGCCATGACTGCAATTTTCAATGACATGCTTTACAATACCATTGAGTGTTACGTCGATGATTTGGTTGTCAAAACCAAAAAAGAGAACATCATTTGAGTGACTTCAAACGAGTTTTTTTATAGACTCTGAAAGTACCAGTTGAAAATGAACCCCTTAAAATGTTCATTTGGGGTAACTTCAGGAAAATTCATTGGCTTTGTCGTTTGACATCATGGAATTGCAATTGATCCCACAAATGTCCCTTACTTTCATTTATTTTTATATTACTCCATTTACTAAAGTTTACAATGTAAATAAGGAAGAACCCCCCACTTTGGATTCATATAAAAATACTAGAAAATCAAATTCCCACCAAATCAAAATGTGAAAAATCGGTTTTAGTGCAAAATACGATTTAGGCTAAAAATGATGGCTCATTAAATCAATATATACTTCATACTAAAATCACATAAAATCAAGTTTTCTTATTTGATGTGTAAGAAATAACAACTGCCAAAAATTATCTTGAGAAAATAATTATTTCGAAAAACCATTTTTCATACTTAGTTAATATTGCACCTCTACTTAAAAAATTTGGGTCCACCAGTGCCTATAAATGATGTTTCATCTCAAATCTCTCTAGAAGGTGTCAACCATTATCGAGGCTAATGAAGAAGGATGTTCCGTTTGTATGGGATCAAGCATGTGAAAATGTTTTGGAAAGCATTAAACAATATCTATTGAATCCACCAGTTCTAATGACTCCAATTAAAGGGAAACCTTTAATCTTATACATTGTGGCATTAGAACGCTCGTTGGGGGCATTGCTCGCCCAACACAATTTGGATGGAAAAGAAAATGCACTCTAACTTGAGTAGAATACTTGTGGGGGCAGAACAAAAATTACACCCCTATCCGAAAAAGTTTGCCTCACATTGGTGTTTGTTGTCGAGATTGACAAATAATATATATATTACTATTAGGAGGGCTGTAGAACTTGCACTTTCCCGTTATATATGGTAAAGTATTGTGGGGGTATAACCACACAACTATTCAAGATATAATAGGAATAAGATGGGTTTGAAAATCACACCACCATTTTGATTACAATAATATATGTTGCAATGTGATGGACAATGGAACTACACCACCATAAAATAATAGGATGAGAGATTATACCGTGATGTTCGGTTCATTTTTACACATGATTTTTCATGTTATTCACCCACTATTTTGAGTTAGTTCTTGACATTTTATAGCTTTTTACTTCCTTTTTGTGTTTTCTTAGGTTTTACCTTGGTTATAATGAAAATGAGCTAAAAGTGCATTATTAGTGATAAATTCTGTTTTTGTTCATTTTCGTAGGTCAACTTCTTGGCATCGGATCAGCATGCTACGGTGCTCGGATGAGGTGAAGATCTTCATGAGACTTGTTCCAATGGATGTTAACTACAACATATCCAAATTTGAGCTCCATTGGACAAGTATTGCCTATCCAACCAATCCAGCATGTTACCACAGCTCTGAAAATCCGAACTTGGCCAGCTTTTACCCCCTTTGTGTTATTTGGATTTTCTTGTTACCATAACTCTTGGTAACAAGAAGTTACCTTAGCTTTGAGATAATTTCTGAAGCAATTGGCATCTTTGTGAGGACAAAGGTTCATGATGGCAAGGGGACAATGGGCTAAGGCTTTATCAAAGGTGGTAGTTTTATATTAAAAGGTAAAAGCTGGAAAGGAGGAGAGAGGGAGGAGAAGTCAAAGGGCAATCTGATTTGGGGGAGTTTTGCAACGGGAGAGAGAGGCTATTCCATCAGTCTACACATTGAGAGCAGATTTTGGAGAGTTGGAGCTAAGAGAAAGCCAAGGTGCAGCCAAGAAAAGTGGAGAAGAAGACTTCCACCATTGATGATCTTGAAGCTTTCATCATTTTCTGAAAATCTGTAAACTCTTTCTAATTTTATTTTGAGTTTGTATTTGGAATAAGTATGAGCAACTAAACTCCATAGCTAGGGCTTAGGTTGAAGCCCTAAACATGATTACCTTATTGTTTTGACGCTTGAGTGTATGAATTTCTAAATATTGTTGATGAATTCCAATTCACCAAATTAATCTATCCTTGATGTGTGTTTTTCCTTGGTTGGCCATCTTTGAAAGCATGCCTCTTGAGATTGTTGGGATTATGTGTATCTTCATGTTTTCCTAAGCAATAGATGGATGGAGTAAGAACCATCCATGTGAATTGGTTTCTTGAATACCTAATGTAAACACCATGCTATTAGGATTCTTGTGATGTTCATATTCTCTTTGAACTTAATGGGTTCTCCTTGTAATTGAATCGAAGTACGAACCATACCTAGGTTCGGTTATGGGGAGGGCACAAGTATTGTAGCACGAACCATGCACTTTACGTATATTAGAGAGAATCAATGCGTCTTGAGCCACGACCCATGGTCTTGATTGCGAACATTTTCATCAACACATTTAGAGTTCATCACTTGAGTATTCATGAACTTGGGTAGAATTGTTTAGGGTGGATTCCGAAACCCTAGTGTTTGTTACATTTTAATTTCACAATTTGATAATTCATCTCTGCCTTTCTCATTTAAATTCAAAGTCCATTTACTTTCATGCAATAGAAATAGGTCACTTGAAACAAATCAAACCCCCCCCCCCCCCCAATGTGTGTGTGAGTTGTGAGTTCGACATGTGGTGTGTCTTTGTTACTGAATTTTATTTGTTTCCGTAATTGTTTTGGACTTTTGGTCTGCGCTGTGTTCTTTCATTTTCTGTTCTGAATCCAACCGTATAAAGAACGTGAATTTTTGACGTACGGTTGGAAAGTTATAGGCAAAACACTGGACAGAGGTCGAAACTGAAAAACAGAGAAACGAATCTGCCCAAAACGACCGGTCATCACTGTTCACGCGACCGGTCGTCACTGTTCACTGTTCATGTCACTGTTCACTGTTCACGACACTGTTCACATGTGATAAACAGGTGATAAAATGGCGATAGAAAATGCTGTTTGTGTTTTTCTTTAGTTTTCTTTTGTTGTTTCATTTCTTTTGCACTTCTTTACTTATTTTTAGTTTCCATTTTGCATTTGCGTATTTGTGGTGTGTCAATTAAGTGTTCTTTACGTACTCAAATTAGAACTTATAGGGAGCCGACAAGTTCTTCGTGGGATCGAACCCGTACTTACATAATCTATACTTCAATAGATTCGTGCACTTGCGGGTATTTTTAATTGGTTGTTTGCACATTAATTTGTGTCCTTTTAGGAATGCAACACGTGACATTCCAAATTACAGTTTGAAAAAGTAAATAAAACAAACATAAATGAAACAACATAAATATTGTAAGAGCACAAAAAAGAACGCATGCATGTCATCATAGTAGTAAAGTGAGAGTAGTGTCACAGGATGACTTTTTCGGAGTCTTCCTTCCGAGCGGCCTTAGACTTGATCGTCTCTCAAACAAGCTAAGTTAGCCTTCCTTCCTACAAAATAAGATCAAACCAAGCAAAAGCAAGAATGATAAGAACGCACAAGAGAGTTTGGGAGAATCTATGCTTGTATTTCTACTCAATGCTTTACAAGTTGTGAGGTGAGGATACACAATGAGACATCCTCCTTATATAGAGATTCTAGCCCACCTACCACCACAATGGAGGGCTAGGATCGATACAATCTCACCAACTGGAATCTACCTACTATTGTCACCAACCGTAGTCTACCTACTATTGTACATTGAATCTAGACATGTGGGCTAAGAGGTCTAGCATGATCCATCCAGGCTGGGCCTTGAGCTTCTCTTGTGGGGCTTGACCTTCATGAATGGATCCTCTAGGTTGGCCCCATAGTTGTTGGGTTGAGCCTTCAACATGCAGGCCGTGACATTTTCCCTCACCTAATCTGGTGACGTCCTCGTCGCCAAGGTAGTTCCTTCTCGTTCGAATGCTTCGATCTTATCCTTGTACCTGCCACAAGGACTCTTCTTTCTCCCAATTACCTTCAGACTCTAGCAGGCCCTTCCATTTGACAAAGTACTCAAAGTACCTCGGTACACCTTTGCGTCGCACCTCACGCTTAACCATGATGCACTCGACTTCCCTGTCAAATGAAGTCACCATTAAAGGTGGAGCTCGTTGAGACTCCCCACAATTTGGCTCCTTGGGGTCAGCATGGTAGGGCTTGAGATTGCTCATGTGAAACACCGGATGAATCTTCAATCGTGGCGGTAGTTCCACATGATAAGCAGCTCTTCCCACGGTTCGAAGGATAGGAAATGGGCCCTCATATCTCCTTAGCAACGCCTTGTGTGCCTTTCTAGTGGACTGGTGTTGAGAGGGATTGAGCTTCATAAAGACCATATCACCTGGTTGGAACACGACATCTCGTCGATCCTTGTCTGCCCATTTCTTCATCTTCCGAGTTGCCTTCTCTAATTGAGCCCGAGCCAACTCATTAGTCACCTGCCAGTACTTGGCCGTCTTGTATGCAGCAGGGCTACTCCCTGTGTAGCCTGACACCACTGTGTTCGGTGTCGTACGTTGTTGTCCAGTTTCCAACTCAAAAGGACTTGACCCCTGCGACTCCGATCATTGCAAGTTGTACGAGAACTGAGCAACATCCAACAATTTTGCCCAATCTCGTTGGTTGGCACTCACATAGTGCCGCAAGTATAACTCCAACAGTGCATTCACCCTCTCCGTCTGACCATCTGTTTGTGGGTGAAAGGTAGAGAAGTTCAGTTGTGAGCCAAGTAGCCTGAAGAGCTCCGTCCAAAGTTTACTAGTGAAGCGAGTGTCACAGACACTAATAATACTCTTGGGGATCCCACAATACTTCACCAAATGCTTCATAAACAAGCCTGTAGCTTCCTCCACGTTGCAATCTGTCGGTGCGGGGATGAAGGTAGCATACTTGGTGAACCTGCGACCACCAACAAAATTGAGCCACACCCTTCTGACTTGGGTAGACTCACGATGAAGTCCATGGATAAATTCTCCCATGGTCTGGTTGGAACAGAAAGTGGCTCTAGCAACCCACCCGACCGCTTCTGCAAGGTCTTGTCTTGTTGGCATACAAGACAAGTCCGCACGAACGAGTCTACCTCTTCCCTCTCTTGAACGGTATACCTCCGCTTGGTGTCATTGAGCTTTCGGCTCTCAAAAGCCAATGGGTGTCCATCCTGCATGAGTACACCACCAATAGCAAAATCTGATGCATCAGTGTGTACCTCAAAAGGTTTGCTAAGATCAGAAAGTCTCAGCACTGGTTCCTCCTCAATGGCATGATCCACCTCTCTCCTAGGTGGAAAAGTGTTGGGCAACTCCTTGGGCATGACATCTGCAAACTCCTTAAGGACTGCTTCCACCGCTTTTGGGACTGGTTGGACTTCCTTCTCAACTATATCCCTCTTCATAGTTGCAAGGAACGTCGGTTCGCCCTTCTTCCAAGACTTGGAAAATTGCATGGCTGACAAAAGCTTTGACTTGCCTTGTTGCCTCACCACAGGCACCATGCATGGCATTGCCCCACCCTATGCTGTGCACATAGTATTGTAAAATGGAATAGGAAATGCCTTTACCTTGTTCATAAACTCCATTCCTAGCACGACATCGTAGTCATCCATCGAGATCATGGAGAAGTCAGCTACTCCCTTCCAACTAGTAATGTGTAGCTCCACACCACGAGCTACTCCATCAATTGGTTTGGCAGTCGAATTCATCGTCTTCATACTTCCTACTTCCTTCAAGACTCGACACCCAAGTCTCTTTGCTTCCTGCACTGACATAAAGTTGTGCGAGGCACCCGTATCCAACAAACAATGGGTTGTCTTGCCATCCACCATAGCGTCGACGAACATCACTCCTTTAGCTTGAACCTGTGGTTGAGAGACTTTGGCCTGTAGGTCATTGAAGCGGTGAATGACCCCCATTCCTGCTTCCTGTCGACCTCCTCTTCCTTCTCTTGGTTCATAGCATTAAAGGCTTTCTTTTGCGGACAATCCCGCATCATGTGCGCTCCATCGCATAAGTAGCAAGCTAGCTTCGACTTGTCCTTCCCTTTGTCACCTTTGTCATTCTTCTTCACGGATGATTTGTGACTGCGAGACTTGTCTCTTGACTTGCTACCTTCTTTTGGCTTATGGTATCCCCCACTGGATCCACTGCCACCTTTCTTTCCTTTGAACTTGGAGTCGCTTTGTTCATTTTTCTTGAACTCCACGAGAGACTCAGCTGTAACAATTGCCTCTGACAAGGTTTGGACGTGTCTCTTTTGTAACTCCAGCTTGGCCCAAGTCTGTAGGCCACTCGTGAAGTACATGAGCTTGTCTTCATTTTTCATGCTAGGCTCCTCAAACAACAGGTTGGTGAACGTGGCGACATAGTCCTTCATGCTCCCCATTTGCTTTAGCCATCTCAGCTTCTCCTTTGCCTCATACTTGGCATTCTCTAGATAGAAATGCAACATAATATCTTTCTTAAACTCATCCCAAGTCTCAAGTGTAAATGTACCTTGGTCAATCTCCATAGATCGATGGCGCCACCACATGAGAGCATTGTCGGTGAGGAACAACGTTGCTATAGTAATCTTGGGCTCATCATCCTCCAGCTTGAGGTACTTGAAATACCTTTCGATATTCCACAGAAACGTGTCCAGCTCCTTCGCCTCCCTCTTCCCATTATCGGATTTGGGCTTGAAAGAATCTAACACCTTCGATTCCTTCAGAGGCCGGGTCTTGTTCAAGACAACTTCCTTGCACAAGGCCCAATCTCCCTTCACATCCTTCACCTCATCACGAAGTGCAGTAAGCTTCGCTAAGAAGTGATCCAGCTTGGTTTGGACATCTAGCTTCATGATGTCTAGCGCGGAGTTGAGGGCTCTCCTGGAATTGGCCTTGAAGCTCTTCCAACACAGCTTCGAAGCCCACCTTCGTAAGGACGTCCTCCTCGAGTCTCTCGATCGAACTCATTCACGTCATTCTCCATCTTAGAAAGCCGCATCTCCATCATGGCTACGACATCTCTAGATCATTCCCTCTTTGATTTGCCCCCACGCTACACATTCACCTTGGACATATCCGTCTCAATATCGGATCCACTCTTCGACATGCTTCTTCGAATGATTTGAGCTTTCGCTCTGATAGCAACTGTCACGGGATGACTTTTTTGGAGTCTTCCTTCTGTGCGGCCTTAGACTTGATCGCCTCTCAAACAAGCTAAGTCAGCCTTCCTTCCTACAAAATAAGATCAAACCAAGCAAGAGCAAGAATGATAAGAACGCACAAGAGAGTTTGGGAGAATCTATGCTTGTATTTCTACTCAATGCTTTACAAGTTGTGAGGTGAGGATACACAATGAGACATCCTCCTTATATAGAGATTCTAGCCCACCTACCGCTACAATGAAGGGCTAGGATCGATACAATCTCACCAACCGGAATTTACCTACTACCTGTCACCAACCGTAGTCTACCTACTATTGTACATTGAATTTAGACATGTGGGCTAAGAGGTCTAGCATGATCCATCCGACGGGCTGGGCCTTGTGCTTCTCTTGTGGGGCTTGACCTTCACGAATGGATCCTCTAGGTTGGCCCCATAGTTGTTGGGTTGAGCCTTCAACATGCGGGCCGTGATTGTAGGCATGTGACGAAGAGGACATAGAGAAATAACCACATAGTATTTAGCACTCAGAAAATTTAGAGGTAAAGAAAAAGAGACTATCATGCTGATAACGTGTTATAAAATAGACAGAGTATGAAAGTATCACTGAAAATTGAAGTTGAATTATATTTGCTCTTTTGGTATTACACTCGAGAGAATTTTCTCTCAAATTTCTCTAACTCTTCAGTTTCTCATTTTTCTCTCCTCTTATTAGTGTGTCTGTCTTTCTTACTAAGAGCATCCACAATGGGCTCCCTAAACCACCTCTTTAAACAAATTTTAGGGAGGAATTATAAAAATGCAACTCCAACCATGCTCCCTATCCACCTCCTAAAATAGGGAGTTCTCTAGGAACTCCTAAATCTAAGGAGAGAGAAAGAACTCCTAGTGACTCCCTATAATTTAATGTTGCTTTATTTAATGAGTATTTCAAACCTTTATTTAATGCTAACTATTTTTTTTTTTTTTAATAGAGATGGACCAATCAAAAAAGAGTTATAGCATTTATGACTCTCCAAAATAGGGAGTATGGTTTGAGTTTAAATTTTTTAAAGAGCTCCTAAAATAGCTTTCTTATATTTTTAGCTAAATTTTAGCTAAGAAATAGACCTATAGGCGGAGACTTACAACAGATTTCCCTAACAATGAATGCTCCTAAGGCTATATACAAGTGTTCACCTTTCATTTCACCTCTAATTTGTGGACTCCACACCATTTACAACACAATAACCTTTATTATTATACATAGTGGAAAGATTTGTTGCTACCTACGGAGTTTGTTGCTCCACACCACCTCATTAAATACAATGTAAATATACTTTATATTTCAGCTTTTATTTATTTACGATACCCATTTTGAAATTCTTCATGGCACTCAAAGATGTGGAAACACGTACATGAAAGGGCGGAACTGTAGCTGCCTGGGGCTTTAGCCCAGTGCAGCTTTCGGCTTAAGTAAATTTCGCCCATAAGCTATAGGTTTTTATTATATTTAGCCCATCAACACTATTTAAATTATCCAGCCCAACTTTATGGGCCCAGAAAACTTTACTTGGAAACAAAATTTGGAGAAGGAAGAGGATTCAAAATAGATTAGATTAGAAATGGCACTGGCATCTGGGAGAACTCATGATTCAGTCTTCGTCCGTGTTTTGTTTCAGATTTTAGAAAAAAATTCCAGCAATCAATGTCTTGACCTGCCTATTTACATGATGGAAATAGAGTAAGCTGTTGAAACTCCAAGCACAAACGGCATCATCATCCAAGCTCCAAGCTATTCAAAGAATTGGGGGACTTTTCCCGATGACGAACTCTTCCCTAACTTCAGAAAATAAAAATGGTACCAAAAATGATTTAGAAAAGGCCCAATTGAAAAGGCTTATGACTTAAGCAATTGAGTCTACATTACATGCTGTCCAATGAAGTTTAGTAAATTATTTCATTTCAAAAGCTGATTTCTCTTGTAATAAATCCGATTGCAAAAAAATTCAATTAATTCATTTCAAAACTGATTTCTAACAAATTCGAAGGAGACTATTTTCACACAGCTCAGCAATATTGCCTCCAAAGTTTGTGACCATAATTACTGTCCCGACTTATTAACGGCATGGTTGAGAATACTTGTTCCCATCCTCTCAAGTTCAACCACCAATTGTTCCAAGCATCGAAGTATAAAGACTTCTCAATGTCGTTAATTTAAATTATAAATGTACTTTTTTTCAATGTCTCCAGTGCTAAAATTTCAGGTAGAAATAGAATTCAGGGACTGTTTCATGTGATTGATCAGCGAAGTTGAAAGGCAACACCAACTTCTAAAAACAGTAGATGTAAAACAAGAAACATAATTAGAATGCAAATTTGATTGATTGTATAAGAAAATCAGCCTCAGACATCCAAGGAAGGATAAAAGCAGCACAAGCTCTCAAGCCCGGCGAAAGGCGAAAGCTCTTAGGCGGCCACTGCGAATGTTCATGAGAAACAAGCCTTAGATTTGTCATCACAGGTGATTCAAACCAAACATACAGCACATTGAAATATAAATTTTGCCAAATCAAATTTCAACAATTTATGCTAGATTTTTAAAACAATTTGCACCATTAATGGAAATCCCGAAACCAAGCAGAAAACCAATTTACAGCATCAAATTAAAAAAGGGAATTTTTATTTTGCAAAATCTCAGACATCCAAGGAAGGATAAAGCAGCATTAGCTCTCAAGCCTGGCGTGGCGAAAGCTCTTAGGCGGCCACTGCGAATGTTCTTGAGAAACAAGCCTTAGTTTTGTCATCATTGATTATAATATCCAAACATTTAAATTCAATAAAATAATCACAACAAAATAACCAAGAACAATAGAGGTTTAAAACCCAGGTATCAAAAAAGAAAATTAACAAAAGTAAATAAATAAATAAATATTTTTAACTGAAAATCATTGGGTAATTGAGATAAATTAATCCATCCCATCAAACAATGATCAGCCAGATACAAACAGAAAACCGCTTACAAAAGTAAATGGAGAAAGATCAATTTGAGGGACCTGTTCATCCTAAACCCTAAATCAAGAATAGTGGGCACGAACCAAATATATTTCTCAACGATAACAAAATCGAAAACCCAGAATAAAAACCAACCATTAAATACAGAATGCATATAGAAAAACAGAGAAGCAGAGAAAAAAGTCTCAGACATCCAAGGAAGGATAAAAGCAGCACACGCTCTCAAGCCCGGCGAAAGGCGAAAGCACTTAGGCGGCCACTGCGAATGTTCTTGAGAAACAAGCCTTTGGATCTATCATCATCGACCGTTCATTATCACAACCCACAGACCAATACACAGAACGCAACAGAAGAAAACAAGAATTCAGAAACACATCTACAACAGATAATATGTTAGCGAAGGCGAAATCAGAGCTACACACAATCAAGAGGATTTTACAAGGGAGAAGGGAGGTACGAGGGAGAAGAAGGAGAGGAGGGTTTATTTATACAGGTCAGACGAGGTGGGGATTTTAGGGTTTCGTGGGATTAGACGGCTACGATTGGTTCCTGGAACAATCTAGACGATTTGAGAACTTTTACACGAAGGGGCATTTTTCGGATTAGGCTTTTATTTAGGGTAAACTGCCGAATATTCCCTGAACTATTTCGACTATTGAAATTACCACCTTAAATTAATTTTTCAGCCAATTTAACCTCCGTGTTAAATTTATTTGCCAATTTCACCCCTACTGTTTGGTTTTTCACAATTCCATCCAAATGCCCGTTAAAAACACCACGTGAATGGCACATGCGGCTTTTGTTGAGGGTAATCTCGTCCTTCTAATCCTCATAACCCTTTTAGCGCTCCATATGCCCAATTCCCAAATCAGACTTAGAGATTCAATTTGGAACTGAGAGAAAGAGAGGCTGCGACTGAGAGATTCGACAGAACCCAACCCTTTTTGATAGAACCCAACCCCATTTGCAGGCATTCTAACCTTCTCGTTCCTCTTATGTTCATCAATTTCATGAACAAAACAAGAAATTGCAATTGAAGATAGGATGCATTGGAACATACCTGTAGATTTTATCAAATCAAGGTGCATAAAGAAAAAGTTTACAAAATTGAAAGAAAAATAAAAGTCAATCCTTTTGTCGGCTGCCGCTCTTCCCTCCTCTCCGAACCATCAACACCACCCTTCCAAGCCATACAAAAGCCAGCTTAAGGTCTTAAAAGTGAAAGAGTATATCACAAAAAGCAAGAATAATGGAAGAAGAAGATGAGCTTCAACAATTCTCAGGAACCCACGATTTCTAGATTCTCATACATCCACTTTTGCTTCTTTTTTTTCTTTTTTTTTTTTGTGACAGAAACATCCATTTTTGCTTTATGTAGAAAATTTAAACCATGCCTTTTGAAGTGTGATGGTGTCACTAAAGAGCTTCTGTTTTAGTGAAGACATCTAAACAAGGATTTCAAATCAAATCCAATTCTTCATAGATTAATTGAGATGCACAAGGAGATGAATTGACTTAAGGACATGCAACAACGTTAAAGGAAAATTCGACTAGGAGAAAACAAATTGATGATTTTACGGATGGCACATTGCACATTGCACATCCATCCATAAAAAAGTCTATTGTTTATTTCCTTAATTTTGGAGATAATTGAGGTCTTTAAAGGTCTCATCATTTTCATGTTTAATATAATTAAACTACTTGGTCTAGGACAACTATTACTCCAAATCATATTAGTAGTTGTATGATACTCCCACTATTTGTTTTGAAAACTAAATTAATTTCATAAAACTCTTTTATTTGAAATTGGGAATATGCACTACTACTAACAAAAAACCTTGCACTCCTTAAGTTTAGTTAAATAGTTTTCTACAGACTCATGACTGATTATGGACTTGATTTCGATATAACATCTAATCAAGATGTCAGATCTTAGGTCTTTGAAAGGTGATTGATTTTATTACACATCTTAACAACTTAAAACATTCATGGTTGTTGGGCGATGGACCCATAAACAATCCAAGTTATTGGACTTAATTATTCCTTCTCTTGTCTTCTTAAATGGGCTTCCACACCTTCCTATTTACAAAACTATTTGAGAATAGAAGTCTTAAAGCCCAATGGACTTTAAGGGAGTTCATTCTTAGAGAGGTAGAATTTACAATTGAAATTGAGATAGGAGAGTCATGTAAGCCTCTATTTTATTTACAAACAAACTTTGAATAAATAAATCTACAACCATTAAATCAATCATATTCCATTCATCTCATGAATAACGCCCAATCTCATAGCGTATTTGTATTCGGGGTCATAAGTCCATAATCATCCCTTAATCATTTAATCTAATTAGATAATTAATTTGGATGCAATTCTAAAAACTTTTTATTGGATAATATGGGCTTAATTTCGATGGAACATTTATGTATTCTAATGTGAATTATTCCTTTTATATAATTATCTTGGTAAGATTTGAAGACTTCTTCTTTCAAATCTTATCCACTATTCTGCGCAGAGATTTGATCAATCATATCCTAGGAGTATTCTCTCTTCTTACCTGAGAGTAGAGATTCCTTGTTGTACATTCATTTGCATTTATGACTTTATTGAGAGTCTCGATAAACACCTTTTAGTTATGTCTTCTATAACACAATTGTATAGTACCCGCAAAGACAAACAACATAGTCACAATACAACTATGATGTCTCAGGTCTAAGGATTAGTTTGTACCATTGTAATTTATGAGTTCTAGTCTAACATGTGAGTAAAGACTTCTATTTTAGAACTCATATATCTTTGATCGTGTTCAGTGTACTTGTTCCCCTGAAAACACCTATACACATATCTTGGTGTCATCACATTTAATGACTTAAGACCTCATCATCCTCTACATTTAGAGAAGATACTGTGTGTACTGGTCTTGGCACAAGATCAATGCCCCATTGATATTTCTATGACCAAGAACATTTTGGGTATGACTAGGGACCATGATAAGTCTCAATGTTTGCAATCTCATTACATAGTTCTCATGTCTACTTTCATATTTCTAGGACTATAGTTGTTTTACATTTCTTCATATAGAATAATCAAGATTTGAAAACAACTTGTTTTGCCTATAAATAACTTAATAAGTCATTATAAAAGATATTCTTAACATTAATTATCATATAAAGTTGGCTTTAAGGTCATACTACTAACAGAAAGAGGTGTGTCTCCCTAAGGATTTTAGGTGGCTTAAGAATTAGATTGGCTACCTAGTTTTATCTTGCATGTTTAGCTAAGTTAGCTTGGAAATGTTTGACTGATCAATCTAATTGGTGGACACAGTGAGTAACTAAGAAGTATTTAAGACAAGATAATTTCTTCAACCTTAGGAAAAAGACTACACATTCTATGGCATGGAAAGCTAGCCTAGATGCTAGACCAGTTATGAACAAAAAGGCTTTGTTGAATAGTGGGAAATGGTCACTACATTTTTCTTAATAAGAGAGTGATGGCCATGTCAAGCTAGCTAAAGCCAAGAAGATTGGAGAGGTCACCACTACTGCTGCTGAAGGCCTTGCCCTCTGTGATATACTTGTTCATGCTCTACATCGAGGATGGTGAAAGCTTATTATTGAAGGGGATTCAAAACTTATAATTGATTGTGAGGTGAGGTGTCGTCTCAAATCCCTTGGAGAATTACATTACTTATTCAGGATATCCACTTAAGTTCCTGCTGTGAAGCTGTTCAATTTCAACATGTTTACTCGGAAGCAAATTTCGTGACTGATTCTCTTGTCATGGGCTTAACTTCTCCTCCCTAAAGGAGCATGCTTTCTATTGTAAATGTTTTTTCTACTTCAACCTCTTTGAGCGTACTTGGCCGAAAGGCTTCTAGTTCGACCTTTTCGGCCCTGCTTGCCAAAAAAGGCTTTGGGCTGTAACTTTTCTTTTCCGTATAACAAAAAACTCATATACTAATGTGCCAACATTTGTTTCTTTTATATTTGGCCTCACATTAAATCTTATTTATTTAAAATCAACAAATAGCCAACAAGGTCTAACCCAGTGGAAGAAGGGCGTTGACATATAAACCAGTAATTTCAAGTTTCAAATCTCGATAGCACCTTGAAGTGTGTGTGAAATTTTTTTCTCGCCTTATAATTTGGACTAAAAACAAAAAAACACACAAGTTTCGTGTATCATGCCAAATGAGTTGGTTGTCGTGGTATTTTTCATTACTCTATCACACAAGTTTTGACCATTATTAAATAATGTGCAACCACTTTTTTAATTTTATTTTGTATCCAAGCTATATGGAAGAAGTGATTAATCAAATGTAAGACCTTGGATGAAAAATAAATATTTTTAATTATGCAACAACCGAGAGTTCTATTTTTCTTTCTTCATTCCCCTTTTTCTTTCTTTTGATTAGACTCGTTCCTAAATCCTAATGCAATCAGTTTATCAAAATTCTGGATGTTCCTTTTCCCCTTTTTTACTTTGACAAAATGCAAGTCCCACTAAAATGTTCGACGGCGGGGGTTTACCTCTAAACCTCCATGAGCCGAAAGAGTAAAGTCAACCTAATTACATGTGTTGACTCCTTCCCAATAATAATTTGTAAAAGCAAACAGACAAAAAAATAAAATTTTGCAAATATTTCATAACAAAGCTCAGCAGCAATAATATCATAATCAATGAAAAAAAAAAAACAGGATGTTAATGAAATCATCTTGAGAAGGGGGCACTATAATGACCAGAGCTGGACCATTGCTGCGATTGAGAATCAGCAGCTGTACTAGTCTGATCACCTGTGGCCGGTCTTAGGGGAAGCGAAGACTGAGCCCAAAAAAGTGAAGAGAAGGCAGGTGGTGACGGCGAAGAAGAAGATGAAGAAACAGAGGAGGCAAGTGGAGAAGAAGAAGATGAAGAAACAGATGGAGGTGCAGAGGATGACAAAAGCATCTGATCATAAAGGCTCATAGGTTGCTGCCTCTGCACATCAACTGGCTTACAGTAGCTTAGAAGATTTCTTGAAGCCTCATGAGAAGAATGCTTCATGGATTGGAATGCTTGAGAGTGGACAATAGGCTCGGTGGATGTAGCAACGGACAAAAGGCTATTGGGAGGAGCAGAATTGGTCAGTTGTGTCGCCGGAGAATCGGCAATCGGTGTTCGGAGCCGGACGTTTTCGGGGAAGTTGAGCTTGGCCTTGTTGCCCCTGAACCGGAGGGCGGCTTCGTCGTAGGCTTGGGCAGCGGCCTCTGCTGTTTCAAATGTGCCTAGCCACACTCTTGTAGCCTTGAAGGGGTCTCTGATTTCAGCTGCCCATTTGCCCCATGGCCTCTGCCTTACTCCTCTGTATCTTCTTCTTATTGGTTCTGCTATTTGGGTAGAGCTGTACACAAATGTGCTTGGAGGGAATGCTGTTTGTGTTGGTGGTGTTGTGCTTGAGTCTTCTGCAGATATTGGCAACAAATATGAAAAACGTTAAAACAAAAGAAGAAACAAACAAACGAACAGATAAAAACAAAACACAGAGGCCAAGAGAGATACTTCATTACTCTATTATTATTTTTATTTTGGACTGGATTGTTCAAGTAACTTCATGTGAAAGGAATTGAAGGCGTGCACGATTTTATTTCAATCAGCCAACCCTTGTAAAATCCAAAAAAATTAAGTGAAAAAAGAAATTACCTCCTAAAACTGGGGAAGAGCTCTGCTGTGGAAATTCACCAAAAGCTCTACAAAGCCTAGTAACAGACTGGCCACCACCACCTTCCTCTTCTTCTCGTCCTCTCTTCGTCCCAGAATCCGAACCACCTACGCTTGATGAAATCAAACCACCACCAACATCTTCACTCTGTCTATTAATTACCAAACTACTCTCTGCAGCTGCCAGCTCCTCATCCCCAGCCACTACATGCGCCAAAGCCGATACCATGGCAGACATCTCTCTCTCCCTATCCAACCGCAGCAGCATTGACGACCCGGCGGAAGCTAATATTCCACTCTCTCCTCCTCCACCACCTCTGCCGCCCCCTCGTTGTCGTTGTCGCTGCTGCAGCTGTTGTGAAAAAACCAGGGGCTCATAGAGCCATTCTTCAATGCTATGCTCTGTCTCAATATTGGTATGCCTTGCGGCACGTTGGTCTTTCTCCGCCACCTTTAGCACACGCATATAATATTATATATCCACCCAAAGAACTTAAAACACACCCAAATATTGTAGAGCTGAGCTTAGGCAACGTCAAGAAATTAACAAACACAAACGCCCACCACACCAAGCTTAGCTTTGAACCGGCATCTACCAATATTGCTGGAAGCTCTACACACACACACATATATATATATATATTATTAATTAAACGCCGCCATGAATATATATAGGTCGGTTAAATGGTCTTCGCCGGAACCATCTTCATGTTGAAGAAACCCATATAATATTAAATATTAAAACTGAATAGTATAAACGGTCTGAGAGAATTCGGTGCTTGCCTTGCCTTGGCAAACGGCTTGATTTTGGAATGGATAGATATAGAAGGAATTTTTATTGGGTCAAAAGCAAAGGGTGTGAACTAAAAAATTAATAGGAGTTGTCGTGTGAACCAAAAATATGTGACAGGCATTTGAGCTTAGGGGGGAACCCAAGCCAATCAATCAAAATGACGGTTTCGAAATTAGTCGGTATTGGGTTACAAAATGAGAAGCTACAGCCGACACGAATTCAGACTACCTGTTTTGCCTGCTGTTATGGATTTGGTTACAACGTGGGTTAATTAGTTTTTAAGGAATTATAGTAAAGTTAAAAGCTGTTTTATTTTTTAATAAAAAGAAAAGAAAGAGTCAATGGGGGTGAGGGAGAGGTTTGACCGCTTGGGAAGTTTGAAAGTCTAGTAAACTCTGCCTCAGCTCATGACATCAACCCCAGCTCTGACATTTTAGACACACCCCCCCACCCCGGATGTCACAAAACAAACCCATTGCACCTTGTTACTAAAAAGATATGCTATTTGGCCATCGAGGTATAACTCAGTTAGTTGAGTTATTTCACTTTCATTCCTCTAGGCATCTAATGAATATTTGTGTAAACCCCCTCTTCCAATATCTTGTATAAAAATAAAAAATATTATTTGTACCACATTTATTGACTATCTCTCTAATATAGATGAATTCTATGCTAACTACCTCTCTAATAGAGGTGCGCTCCACAAATATAGCTGGTCCCACATGCATTTGTGAGACACGCATCGATTAAAGAGGTGATCAACTATGCGATCTATAAATGTGATACAATTAGTATTATTGGAATAGAATAGGCTAAAATGTAGCAAGGTCCCTAAACTAAGAGCCGATTTTACTTTTCGTCCCTCAACTCCAAAAATTGTTATGGTTGTCATTCAATTAGATCTCGTGTTGCATCATTGGTCTTTTCGTCAATTCTGTTAAGTTTTTTGTTAAATTAAGGGAAAATTGGGAAATTCATAACAAATATTTATGAGATAAATAAACGCATTAAAAAAAACAGTAACTGATAAACTTTGAGATATGGGTTTCAAAGAGTCCATGGCTGCTCCAAAAGGGCCGAAACGTAGTCTGCTCTGTGTGAGGATTGCAACTCTACCCTTTTGGATGATGAAATTGCGTCTTTTGGGCGGACAACCCACATAAGTGGGCGGACACGGTGGTGGTTCTGGTGGCTTGGGTCATGGTTTGGGTGGCTAGGTTGGTGAGGTAAGGAGAGGGGCGGTTATTAGGGTGGCTAGGTTGCTGTCGTTTGTTAGTTTTATTTATTTTTAGTTTTCGGCTTTCGATACGGATCTGCCGTTTTGACATTCGTGACAAATTTATATTGTAGGTTGAGTAGGCGTGCTTTTGGTTGCTGAATCAAGGATTTTAATTAGTTTTTGGGTTGTGTGTTATACTCTAGATCAATTCAACTTCTTATTGCGTTTGATCACTAGAGAAGATTTATTCATATTCAGCACCATAGTGGCTTTGTACTTGTTTCCGTTCCTCTTATCAATAAAATACTATGGCTCTTTATCCAAAAAAAATTTAGATGACAAGGTACGTATGTTTAATTTAGTAGTTTAAGAAAGGAAAAATGTTTTCCTCCTAAAAGAATGCTTGCACCCATCGATCCCATGGAGAGGTCTGGGCAAGCAAAGACAACAACTTTATTGCAAAGGAGCAATTTCGGTTACATGGGGAGAAATTTCAGTGATTCTGAGTAACGGTGAACATTGAAATTTATCTTCTTTCAGTGATTGTAACAACGAAAAATCTGAAGAGTTTCAAAGGATATCGTCTCATAGGACGTGGCTTCTGATTTCTTGCACTTCAGACAACTTCGACAATATGATTCACCAGCTCATTGCCAGCCTCGAGTCAGGTTCGATTGAGGAGCGCAAGCAAGCGGCCATGAAGATTAGGCTACTCACCAAGAACAAGTCTGAAAATCGATTGGGGAAGAGGAAGACCGACCCTAGAAGCTTGGATTTTCACATGGCGGTGGTGTGCTAAAAGTGTTTGGAAGCGAAAGCGAGGGGAGAGAAGTCGGGTTCTGTTTACACTTAGAATAAACAGCCAATAAGAGCTAGACACGTGGAGGAAACTGGGCTTGGTTAGAGGCGCCTTCGGCACTCTACCTACCGATCTCTTTATTAGGGCAACGCCCTCTCTTGGGACACGTGGCACGCTCCCAAGCGACGTCCACAGTCCCACATCGAAATTATCAGCAAATGCACACCTCCAAAGACCTATAAAAGGAGGCCAACTATCCCAAAATAGAGGTAATCAGAACTTACGGCATACAAGCCTATTGATCTGTCAGTTGAACTTTCTATTCCCGAACTTACTTAAGCATCGGAGAGCCTTCAGCCGGTACCACACCGGTGCCCTAGGTCTTACCGTGCGTTTGCTCATATTGCAGATCACACACAGACTACCGAGGCATCAAGGATACCGAAGGCATAAAATTACTAAGTTGACCCTCAAAGTCAAAAGACCACTTTTTGGCGTCGACAGCTGGCGCGCCCGTGGGAAACGATAAAATCGACCCTTTGTCCCAAAACACATGGGGACCAACTCAAAAGCTACGTTCCTACCGCAAGAGGGGATGCCGTTCGGCATGCCTAGCGGGGTTAGCCCAGCGCCGCCCCATGCACCCGGCAACTAATCCACCTATGCCCCAACCCGCTGAAAATGCGGAGCTTTTAGCCCAAGTCGTGTCCCTTCGGCAGGACATGGCTAGGTTGCAGGAACACAACAACTTCCTCTCGTCCAGGGTGGACGAAACACAACAGTTGTTCAATCAACAGCAAACACAAAACATCCAGACCAATCGATCTTCCGAGAGCCTACAGACCCCCATCGGCAGAAGAAGGGGCAAGAAGGTGGCAAAGGCAACGCCTGCGTCGTCTAAACAATTAGTGGTCCCGGCACCAAAAAATAAGCCCCATGTGCCGAAGAAGGTCTATTCAGATTGCCGACACGGGTTGCTGAGACGAGAAGTCGAACGCAGTCCGAACGGCAGGAATCGCCGATCAGGATAAATGCCAGCCCTGGACGATCCCGACTGAGAAACATGGGGAGGAAGTCTCCAATACGGAGGATACAAGTCCTGGAATCAACGGCAGAGTCTGACCGGGAATACGCTCCTTCCACCAATCGATCATCATCCTACCGTTCGGCAACGCCGACAAAATTCTCTGAAGTTAGCCCCATCCGGTCCGCAGCGATCGGTGCATCAAACCGCGGAGGAGATACCGGGCAGGGACCCTGTCATCCGCCTCCTCCTTCAAAGGGTACAGAAGATGGAGGACGATTGGACTCGCTCTCAGGAGCCGGACTGGGGAAGGCTCCGGCCAGGACCCTTCACTGAGCGCATAAGGCACTCACGGCAGGATAGGAACGTGCAGCCCCTACGCATAACCCCTTACACAGGGGTGGATGATCCACTGACGCACCTTCATTCTTTCCAATCGGCAGGTAGGGTGCCGAGGGATAAGCGACGAAGGCCTGTGCCTTCTGTTCCCTTCCTCACTCACGAAGCAGCTCTAAATTGGTTCTACCGTTTGGAACCGGGGACGGTCGATTCCTTCGACGAGCTGAAGCAAATCTTCCTGAACCACTTCATGATTCGGGCAGACAGACTGTACTCTGCGATGACCTGTACACCATCCGGAGAGAGATGACGAACCATTGCGTGAGTATGCCGCACGATTCAGCCATGAATACTCGAGATGTCCGGATACCGATGACAGGGCAGCCTACGGCGCCTTCAAGAGTGGCCTACGGTCCTCACACTTTCGGTATCTGGTACACAGCAGCAACTAGCGTACGTACGATGAACTCATGAAATAAGCGGCAATCCACGCCAAAGCTGAATACTTCAACTCAAGGGCTGAGCCCACGGCTCGGCAGGGCGAACCCATACAGCGGTCCTCCACGGCACAAGCATCGCCGTTCGCTCCGGCACAAACTGCCGGACACCTTGAAAGCCACAAGCGCAAGACGCTGAAGCTCCCAAAGGGGGAATTCCAAGAAAAACAAGAGCAGGGACAACTACCGATTCCCACTACCGGCACATAACCAGGGGACAGAGGTGTTCACCCTGCTCAATACCTCCTATGAAGCAGGACTGATGAACGAAAACGAGATAATCCTGAAGCCATCGTTCAGAAAGCCTAATCGGTAGGACGGGGGGGATAGGGGAAATTCTGCCCGATACCATCGCAGAATAGCCACAATACCGAGGACTGCATAAGTTTGCGAAAAATCGTTGAACGGTTAATTCGGGAAGGCAAACTGGATCAATACATAGCCAGGCCCCAACAGGCGCCAGTCCCGAACGCTAATCGGCAGATCAACATGATCAGCACGATCGGCGGAGGCCTAACCCTTGCCGGAGCATCTAACCGGTCGATAAAGCAGTATGTCAGGGCGGCACAGGACCCCCCAAGTCCTCGGCATTGAAAGTAGCCGCCACACAAAGATGCCGAAAGTCAGGTGGGAACCCATCACCTTCTCCGAGGAAGAAGAAGAAGGGATCATCTACCCACATAACAACCCTATGATCATCCGAGCCGAGATTGCCGAGTTCGATGTTGGATGAATCCTGATCGACAATGGAAGTTTGGTAAACGTCATCTTCGCCGATGCATTCAAAGAACTCGGGATAGACGATAGCCAGGTCAATCGGCAACTCTCGCCTCTCCTAAGCTTTTCGGGAGACCTGGTCCAGCCAATCGGCGGTGTCAGTCCTGCCAATCTCTTTCGGCACAGCCCACGGAGGACCATGGTCTACGACCAGTTCCTTGTGGTGGACTGTCCTACGCGTACAACGTTATTGTCGGCCGAACGGCGCTCACGGCAATAAAAGCCCACTTGTCCCCCCACATGCTACTCATGAAGTTCCCAACCTGCTACGGCAGAGGGCAATGAGGGGCGATCAATTGAGCGCTCGGAACTGCTACGCCACAGCATTGAAATCGGCAGTTCCCCACAAACAAAAGGAAGCCTTCACGGTCGCAGCTTGCCGAACGGCAATGAACCAGTGGACGATCCAAGGGAGGAAATGCCCACTCCGGTGGCACAACCTGCCAAAGATCTCGAAACTGTGGCGCTAGATGAACATCAACCAGAGCGGTGTGTAAGGATCGGTACCATGCTGAACGCCACCCTCCGTTCTGAATTCATCCAGTTCCTTCGGCAGAATTCGGAGGTCTTTGCCTGGTCTTACAACGACATGCCGGGCATATCCCCTGATATCATCAGCCACAAGCTGAGCATCTCGCCAGCATTCAAACCGGTCAGGCAAAAGCACCGATCCTATGATGCCGAACGGTATGAAGCCATGAAGAACGAAGTGGACAAACTCATGACCATCAGCTTCATCCGGAGGCTGTATACCCGATTGGCTAGCAAACTCTGTCATGGTTCGGAAGGCAAAAGGCGGGTGGCGAATGTGCCAGGACTATACCGACCTCAATAAGGTCTGTCCGAAGGATAGCTTCCCGTTGCCACGCATCGATCAGCTGGTTGACGCCACTACCGGTCACGAGCTGCTCTGCTTCATGGACGCATACTCTGGCTATAACCAGATCTTCATGCACCCTGCCGCAGCGAACACACGGCGTTCATAACAAACAAAGCCCTGTATTGCTATAACGTCATGCCGTTCAGCTTGAAGAATGCGGGGCAACGTATCAGAGACTGGTCAACCGAATCTTCGCCGAGCAGATCGGAAGCATCATGGAGGTCTACGTGGATGACATGCTAGTAAAGAGCCGAACAGCAGGAGAGCATCTGAAAAACCTATCACTCATGTTCGGCATCTTGAAGAATTACCGAATGAGACTTAACCCGATGAAGTGCGCCTTCGGCGTATCTTCTGGGAGATTCCTCGGTTTCATGATCAGCCAGAGGGGCATCGAGGCTAACCCCGACAAAATCAAGGCCATAATCGACATGGAGGTGCCGAAGACACAGAAGGACATCTAGAGCCTTACCGGACGAGTTGCAGCCCTCACTCGCTTCATCTCCAAAGCCACAGACAAGTGTGCACCGTTCTTCAAAGCCTTGAAAGGGGGCAAACACCATATAGAGTGGACTGCCGAATGCGACAAAGCGTTTCAAGACTTGAAAGACTACATGGGCAGAGCACCGCTACTTTCCAAACCTCTTCCTGGGGAAATACTTTCCCTATACCTATCGGTATCCAACACTGCCGTCAGCTCAGTGTTAATACGGAATACCTGAGAGGGCGAAGCTACCGATTTTTTACGTCAGCAAGGCCCTTCAGGGGGCAGAGTCTCGGACCCCCCACTTGAGCAGCTGGCTTTAGCTCTGTCGTTCTGCCGCGGTTGAGGCCCTATTTTCAGGCCCACACCATCATCGTTCTCGACGAACCAGCCCATTCGGCAAGTTTTTCAAAAACCAAAACGTCCGGAAGGCTGGTGAAATGGACGATTGAGTTGGGAGAGTTCGACGTCCAGTTCAAACCCGAGACCTCCGAGAAGGGACAAGCCGTAGCAGACTTCATCGCTGAACTGACACCTTCGGAGGCTTCAGAACCTGAAAAACCACTCCACTGGAAGGCCTACCGAACGGCAGTCGTCTCGACCAGTCAACTCCTTTCTGGATCCTACACGTTGACGGCTCGGCAAACCAACAAGGATGCGGAGCTGGTCTGGTACTCACCGCTCCCGATGGAGCCAAAATTGAATATGCCATCAGGTTTGGCTTCCGAACGTCCAACAACGAAGCCGATGCGAGGGCACTTTTGGCCGGCCTACGGCTCGCCAGAAGCATGGGGGCAATTCAGATCAGCATCTACAGCGACTCGCAGCTAATAGTGAACCAAGTGACTGCCGATTCGCTGCAAAGGACGCATCAATGACGGCGTACCTCACGGTAGCACACCAACTGCTGAAAAGTTCCAGGCGTACGAAATTCGGCAAATACCAAGAAACGAGAAACAGTCATGCCGACGCCCTCGCTGAGACTGGCTTCGGCAATCAACGACAAAGTAGGTCGAAAGATCCCGTCGAGATACTGACCCTTCCGAGCACAGCCATTGCCGAGATCTGCGCTATAGAATACAACAACACATGGATGTCGCCTATTCATGCTTACCTAACGATCGGCACCCTCCCTGCAGACAAGGCCAAGGCCAGGACAGCTGCGTTACCGATCGACAAGGTACATTGTCATCAACGACATCCTGTACAAACGTGGCTACTCGACCCCCTACATGAAATGTATCACCGAAGAGGGGGGCGAATATGTCCTTCGGGAGATCCACAGTGGTGTCCTGCGGCGATCACTTCGATTCTAAATCCCTGGCCCACAAGGCCTTTCGACAGGGCTACTATTGGCCATCAATGCATCGGGATGCAATAGCAATGGTGAAGAGGTGCAATAAATGCCAACGGTTCGGCAATATCCCCCACCTGCCCCCGAACCCCTCACACCGATCGTAAGTCCATGGACGTTCGCCCAATGGGGGCTCGACCTGATTGGTCCAATGCCACAGGGCAATGGACAGGTTAAGTATGCAATTGTTGCTGTGGACTATTTCACGAAATGGGTTGAGGCCGAAGCCCTAGCCACCATAACGGCGGCAAGAGTCGAAGAGTTTGTCTGGACCAATATCTGCTGCCGCTTCAGCATCCCCTATGCCATCATCACTGATAACGGCAGACGGTTCGATTCGGAGCTCTCAGGCGTTCTCACTCGCCTCAAAATCAACCTGTTCTTCGCCTCGCAGCTCACCCACAATCGAACGGCCAGGTAGAAGCCGTAAATAAAATCATTAAGAAACTCTTGAAACGGCAACTCAACAGTGCCAAGGGCGCTTGGCCCGAGAGCTTCCCGAAGCTCTGTGGGCCATACGAACATCCTACCGAACCTCAACGGGGGAAACTCCCTTCAGCCTTGCATTCGGCTCAGAGGCCGTTGTCCCAGTTGAGATCGGCGAGTCTTCTTACCGAACGGAAAGCTTCGAGCCAAAGGCTAACGAGGCGGCACTCGCGTGAGCCTGGATTTAATCGAGGAACGCCGAACGGTAGCCAACCTCGGAACAAAGCTTACAAACAGCGCGTCTCTCGGTACTACGACTCAAGGGTCAAACCGCGCTCCTTCAGAATCGGGGGACTGGGTAATGCGCAAGGTTTCGTTTGCAACCAAAAACCCAACGGAAGGAACCCTCGGACCTTCCTAGGAAGGACCCTATGAAATCATCGGCATCCTTCCATCCGGCACTTACAGGCTCAGGAGGCACAGATGGGAAGACCCTCGGTCACCCATGGAATGTGGACCATCTCAAGAGTTATTTTAAATAAAGCCCCCTAGCCAACGGCAGGGAGGGATTTGTATTTTTGCCTACGGCACTTATATATAAACTGAGATTATTCAGTTGCATATGTTTGAAACATTATAAGCCTAAACGGCACCTTTTTCAAAAAAAATGTTTCGGTAGGGCTCATTAGAGTTACGAGCCACAGCAACATTGCCTACAGCAATCAAAAGCTACGCTCTTTACGTTAACTACCGATTCAGAGATGCTTTGGCCATTTTTTACAATTTTTTGGCAACAAACGTTGGGTACGAGCCAACGGCAGTACCACGCTCTGGAATTGCCTATGGTGTTCTCATCGAGCAGACTACAAAGCTATATGGTATTCTAGACTTGCCCACGGCATCTCCATGGACGAAAGGCTATTGGGACCTTGTTCCTACCGATGCGCATGATACTTGGGTTCTGGCAAATAAGTATGAGCCAACGGCAGTATCGCTACTTTGGGTTTATCTACCGAAGGTAGGGACACTTCGCTAATCCAAGGCAAGTAAGCTCCTAAGTGGACAACGGCCCAATCAGTTATTATCCTAAGCAGTTATTAGCCTACGGCAGGTAACAAGCAGGGAAAGAATTCAAACCAAAGATAAGCGAAAACGCATTGATTTGAAAAGGAAAATAACTTGAATTGAAAAGATGCCCTCGGCATCAATGTGTTCAGAAATTTTGCCAACGGCATTTAAAAATACATAAAGAAATTACAAAAAAAAAAAAAAAAGTAGCTCAGGCCTCGGCAGTCCGATCTCCCTGGTCATCGGCAGTCTCCACTACGGCGTCAACGGTGGCATCAGGGGCACCCTCGGCATCTTCAGGAGCATCCTCCCCCTCATACTCCTCGATCATCTCTTCTGTAATGCCTTCCGGGAGAGGAGGGGGATCGGGCGAGCGAAGTTAGGTTTCAGCTTCTGGCCTGGGTTAAACCGTTTGAAATGGTAGATGAGGTCCGCCATCTCGCAGCCACTTCACTGTCCACCAGAGAAGTGAACTCAGCGGAGGAACGGTAGTTCCTAATCGCCTCGCTGAACGGCAGCCTCAACCTCTGCCGCCTTCGTCCACTCGGACGCCTCCAGTGCCGTCTGCGCTGCCACCTTCGCTCCTTCGGCATCCCTGGCCGCCTGCTAGCGCCGTCCAGAGCCTCACGCATCTCGGCAAGCTTTGCCTCGTGCGCTTGAATCTGCCGTCGGCAGCATGCATATCCTGCACAAGGTTGGCGTGGTCCTGGAGTGCCTTTGTGGCGTCGGCAACCTTGGAACGACCTTCTTCGTATAGCCGTTTCAGCGCGCTCGGCAGCAGTGATGGCTCTTTTCATACACAGCCACATGTCCATCGACGCCTGAAAAAAAGAAGCCACAAGTCAGGACCGAACGAAACATAACAACAACAAAAACACAATGGGAGTCAGAAATTTACCGTGGCCTGGAGACGGAAGGCGCGCCCCGCCTCTTCCCGAAGAGCCCTCTTCGGCAGCTCATCGATCTCGGGCAGCTCCATCTCGAACCCACGATCATATGGTTCGCAAACTGGACTGTCTTGGATGGACAGGCAAGTGTGACCGCTTCGGTAGGGCCCTCCTCGTCCTTGGCCGCAAGACGGCCCTCGGTGGGTCAGCTGGCCGCACCCTTTTGGGGTGGAGGCGGCATCCAGGTCTCCGTCAATGGCCGCTTCCCGGAAGCCTTGGAAGAAGCGGCATTGGCACCCTGGCCCGGGTGGAGAACCGGCTCGCTGAGCGGCACCCTTCTACTCACGGGCTCGGCATGGCGCCCCTCCTCCCTCGGAAGGAGGCTGCTCCTCGACGTCAGCCCTGGCCGACCCTCTCTCCAGAAGCCTCGGGCTGCCGTTTCTGTTTTTTCCCTTCGCAAGCACCTGGAGGCGCCGCTTTGAGGTCTCCGACATCTTCTTAGCCTCGGCAGTCTTCCTGGCTTCTGACACTGCAAGAACGGAACGGTGGAGTTAGCCGAAGAAGAAGAAAAAAATATTTAAAAAAAAAAAAAAAAAAACTCAAGTGAACTTACTCTCGGCAGGGTTCGCAAGACGGGCTCTGATGAGGTTCTCGTGAAGAGGAACTGTGGGTATTCCCTGTCACCGCAGGAACTTTCAGCCTCACCTTATCAATCTCCCGAAGCTCTGACCGGGTTGCCGTTGGTTGCTTCAGTTGGCCTACAAAAAAAAAAAAGAAACAGGTTAATCCATTGAACAAAGATAAATTGACCTACCGTTCGGCATGGTAGCACCCTACCGGCAATCTGGAAAGTGGTTGGGATGTGGAAGCGAACGGGAACTCCCGAGGGCGACTCCTAATCGCCAGAAAGAAGAACCCGCCGATTCCTCCAAGACTTCTGGGAGGTTGGCACGGCCACAAGAAAATGGCCCCTTTCGGAAGCCTTGAGACAGGTTCGCTGAACCCAGCCACCATGATCGGTACTCTTGGACTTGGTGATGCCTGGACAGGTGGGAGACCTGCTCGTATGAAGGCCCCTCCTCATCGGCAAGACCGAATGCCGTTACAACCCCCATCAGAACGGCCCAGGAGTTCGGATCCAACTGCCCTGGGCATGCCCAATCTGAGCCAGGATCCGTTGACTGGAGGCTGCAACGGCAGCCTGGCGCCCTGCCTGAAGGACATCGGTGAAGAACGCAACCTCGCCGTCCTGGGGGTTGCTCAGGGATTCGGTGGGGCTCGGGATCCTCATCCCTACCGAATCGGGGATCATGTACTCTGCCCTAATCCTTGCCAGCTACGGTAGGTCAGCTATTGGGCGGTAGGTAATCTACGTCGAAGAGCTGCTCCCTCGCTACCCCCATCGGTACCCTTTGATTCCCTCTGTTCACTATTGTTACCCTCGGTAGGTACTGGCTCGGAAGACTCTTCACGGCCGAAAGTGGAAGCCTCCTCACGGTGACTAGAAGATGCCTCCGGCATCCGAGCATCTTCCATCTAAGGTTCGGAATGCGGGCCCAGCCCAACTTGACGACCGTCGCTATACACGACCGCCAACGGTCAGGGCTGACTAGTCATAAGCCCCTTACCGATCCCATGAGTGGGCGAGGTCTGAACCTCTTGCCAACGACCTCAACCTCAGAGTCGCTATCACTCTCGGTATCTTGGCCCATCTCCTCACTTTCGATATCTCTTCGCCTCTCTGGGGACTCCTCCTCAAATGCGTTGGGCTCACTCTCGAACCCTGACTCGCTATCAGACATCTACAAAAACAACGGAAGGAAACTAAGGGCCATGCAATGAGCTATCCTACCGATGCCTACGTCTCTATCTATGGCAACTAGAGTACCGAACCACACCCCACTTGCATAAAGTTCTAAGTCTAGTTCAAACCATGGAAGGACGTATGCACAATGAAAGAAGAAAAAATAGCAAGGTTACCGAACGGTACCTTATGTGGATTGGAGTGTAACGACGAAAGTCGCTTCGCCTTCGGAATGACCTCGCCGGAAATCGCCTGTGTTATTGATTGATCTCGCCGGAAATCGCCTGTGTTGCCGATTGATCTCGCCGGGAAATCGCCTCTGCTACCGTTTGCTCTCGTCGAAATCGCTTGGACAAAGCTCTCGCCTCACTCACAAATGCAAAGTGAGTTTTGCCTCAGAGACTCCTTCCATTTATAGGGCAAAAGTTGCAACGGTACGCCTCGAAATACCAAACGGCGCATTAATGGCGCTGCTCCGCATGATAAGACACACCACGTGTCGTGCGCTGAGTGGAATCTCTCGCAGCACGCTGGGTGCAGAAGACGAAGCGTCATTCTGTCCCATCACTACCCCTCACTGTGCACGAAGTCGCATGAGAAAAGATCAAACTAGCCCAAGTTAACAAGAAATCGGCAGGCAGACTCGCCGAACGGTAACCCTCGAAGTGGCGACTCTTGAGTTTCCCGGCAAGTCTTCTGAACGAATCGGCACCAAGACAGAACCCCAGTGTGCCTCCTTGATAACCTACGGAACGGTAGGACAACTTTGCGGCTACCGAAGAACAAACAAGTCCCCGACCGAGAAATCTTGCTCGAGAACTTGGGGGACTCCTGTTTACACTTAGAATAAACAGCCAATAAGAGCTAGACATGTGGAGGAAACTGGGCTTGGTCAAAGGCGCCTTCGGCACTCTACCTACCGATCTCTCTATTAGGGCAACGCCCTCTCCTGGGACACGTGGCACGCTCCCAAGCGACGTCCACAGGTCCCACATCGAAATTATCAGCAAATGCACACCTCCAAAGACCTATAAAAGGAGGCCAACTATCCTAAAATAGAGGTAATCAGAACTTACGGCATACAAGCCTATTGATCTGTCAGCTGAACTTTCTATTCCCGAACTTACTTAAGCATCGGAGAGCCTTCGGCCGGTACCACACGGTGCCCTAGGTCTTACCGTGCGTTTGCTCATATTGCAGATCACACAGACTACCGAGGCATCAAGGATACCGAAGGCATAAAATTACTAAGTTGACCCTCAAAGTCAAAAGACCACTTTTTGGCGTCAGCAGGTTCGATGAGGGAAGCTTGTCGAGCTCGTCTATGGTGGCTTTCGCCTTCTTGAGGAGCCAATCTCGGGCCTTTTGGATTTAGGGTTGCCTGTGACCATGTTGTGAAATCCGCATATTAGGTTTTCTTTTTTCCTTTCATTTTTTTAATCTTTTTGTTTTCTAAATGTTTTGATTCTTAATAATAATAATTAAAAAAAAACTCAAATAATAAGTCATGTGAACTACACGTGTCCTTTTATATGGAAAAGTAGATGAAATTCAAAAATATTATCGGAAGGGATAAATTGGCTGTTTTAATGACTTCAGGTGTTAAATTTACTGATTTTTTTAGCTAAGGGGGTTAAATTATACAAGGGTCATAGTTCAAGGGGTAAAATGGTTGAAAATCCTGTTAATTATTATAATATATGTACTTGTGGATTAAACCAACTAAATTACAATCTTGAGTATTCTTTAAAAAAAAATTACAATCTTAAGTAAATAATTTCAATGTAGTCTTCAAACGCTATTCAATTAGTAAGTTAATATAGCGCTAATTACTCGTTTTGGCTCATTGAAGAGCATTCGAACACATGACCTCATATACAAAAATAACAATTCTTAATTATTTGAACTACAAACTCTTTGCCGTTGAATGTTTATATATTTAAATATAAATTATAAGAAAACTGCATTCGAACATACGATCTCATATGCAGAAATAACAAATCTTAATTATTTGAACTACATACTCCTTGCTGTTGAAAGTTTATATATATATATATATATATATAAATTAAATTATAGGAACATTCTTCCTTACACTCTGTTGAATTACCATCGTTTTTGCTTGTACAGAAAAAAGAAGGAAAAGCATATCAGCAAGTGGACTTCGTATGGGCTGTCCACGTTGATGGTGACATGGACATTTGTAATTTGCTCCCACATGTACAATGACGGTGTTGCTTGCTCTCAAGTCGACTCGAGTCAAAGAATCATATTATAAGTTCGTTTGTTTTGTTGTCCTATCTATCCATCTTTGTTCATGTGGTGGTGGGTCTGAAAGCGGGTTTACGCGTATTGGGAGCTGCTACTAGATTGGTCCACTGTTTGACATTATGAATGCACGCATCCAAAGGCCATTGCTACAGAGTTTGCAATGCGATAAGACCTACGAAAATTGTCAATGCCCGAATGGGAAACCTGAGACGTCGTTATGGTGACGTACGGTTACGGCCACAATCAAAACAATCACATACTACTATTTTTTTATTATATAAAAACGATATTAAAAAAAAGGAGAAAATTAAAATTAGAACTTTGAGTTATAAGACGATTGCAAATAAACTATTCTTTTTATTTAGAGGTAAACATGTAGAGGGTTTTTTTTTTCTTTTTATTTTGACGATCACTATGTTTTAATTTTCTCAATTTGGCTAATAATGTGTTTGACTTTGTTAGTGTTCTAAAGCATCAAGTTGGCCCATAAAAATAAATGTGTACTAACTGAGTTCGGATAAAAATTAAATGCAAAATAAATAAATAAATAGGTCCCAACGTGAAAAACGAATATGGACCTCTATCCACCAAACTTGCCGGTTTTATATTTCAACAGAGAAAAAGATCAGTTCTCATTTAGTTGGGAAAGAAACTTGACAAACAAAATGTGAAAATAATAATAGAATTTGGGAGTACCCTACATCTTTAGAAGCAAGGAAGGTGAAGTGGGTACCTAAATATCTACCATTTCTATGGTCACTCAATCTTCCACCAATTACCTTTTTGATGTCTATAAAAAGGCCTCAAGATAAATGTTCCAGTGGCATTTGTTGGAAGATCAACAATCAGTATTATACTAATAATAATTTAACAGTTAAGTTAAATAATAAATAAAATAACAAAATTAAACAATGCAGTAAATATAAACACTGAATGTTCTTCCAAATAGAGGCATGCAGATTTGCAATGTATTGAAACAGAATTTCCCTTTGGCATTAAATCATAACTTGCTATTTGCGAATAAGTAATTTTGAGGCTAGTTTGATAACCATTTTTCAACTTTTAATATTTTATTTTCAGTTCTTTTGAAAACGAAAAATGAAAAACATATTTGGTAGCAGTTTTCAATTTCTTTTCAAACCATTATTTATGAAAACAACTTTTCAGTTTTGACTCTTGAATTTTTGTTTTCATTTTTTCCTCTCCTTTCTTATTCACTAACATCACCACGAATACATCGCACTCAACTCTCAAAACTTGGTATCTAGGACCTCCCAACTTGGACATGGCTGCTTGACTTTTGCGCTCAGGACCTAGTTCGAGCCACAAGACCTCCAAACCCAAAATTCACCAAAAATTCATCATAACTCTGAAAAATTCACCGAAATGCTACAGGCTCTAACACATCCACTATGACCTCAAATTCACAATTTGACAACAAGAAAATTTTAGAAGTTCCACATAAGTAGGTGTTAATTCAAAGTTTCATTTGAAAAAAACAAAACTAAGTCAAAATTAAAATTATGACCTAGGGCTTGCCAGCTTGAGCAAGTGAACATCTGTGACCCACGACACCCACCACGACTATCAGACTCGCTCACATGAAAAACAAAAAAAGAACTAAGTCAAATTCTATCAATGTATCTTATAATTGTCTGCCACTCTTTTATGTCAGTTGCTGCGTGTAATTGTCAAGAGTACAAGTGATTGGGGGAGGGGGTTTTACAAAACTATTCATTGGGTATATGGGGGTTGTGGGGCTTTTTCGTTCCGGTAGCTACAAACGGGCTGGGCTGCCGTAAGGAGCAAATGAGTGAAATTACCCCCTGTGTCTAGTTCAAGAATCAGACCCCAAGAATGCTTCAAAAGAGTAGTAGAGCCTTAGGAAGCACCATGGTTATCTTCACCAACAAAAATAATGATTGCTTACCTGTTGAGGCCCAAAAAATCCATAGTTGGGCCCGAATAAATTCCTAGCCCAAAACGATATATTACTGAAAAAAGACCCGATTTGGAGTACACGAAAGTCTGCCACGCACAAGCCACACCCTGCATGCCATGCCAAATAAAAATATGTCATGCTAGAAATTGAGATTAAAATTATAAAGATGCATTTAGCTCTGCAAATTCATGCCAATTATCCTATCAAGCGTCATAATTAAAAGCATGCCAAACGACATGCCATGCCAAGCGACATGCCATGCCAAGCGGGAAATTATTATTTCACACCCAATCGCACTACAAGCTTAAGTAGGCCTAAGCCACTCGAATGCCCGGGGCTTGCTTGAGTGGGTTGTGGTATGGATGGTAACGAGTTGTCATGGGCCCCATCGATGGGTCGAGAAATGGAAGTCTCGGGTCGCTGGGGGCCTCGGGACTCAAGCCCATTTCTTAGGCCCAAACGTGGGTAAGCACAAGAGAGAAAAATAGCCCATTGCCCCAATTAAAATATCCCAACCAAGAAGATAGCCCATTACTACAACCAAGATGGCCCAACACGTGATAAGCTTAGCCCATTTATTTGACAAGTCATATTGTTGTCTCAATAAGCCCATACAATTAGCATAAAAGTCAGCATGAGCCTCAGCACTTGGGTGAAAACAAAAGCTACGAAAAGGAGCAAAGGTGTCCATGTATGTAGAACCGCTGTAAGCTTCAGCACTTGATGGGGGAACAAATTTCCAGCAAAGGCATTCAAAGGACCAAGGGATATTGGCGCGCAAGGAAGGATGCCACTTTTCGAAACCAGCAGGCATACCCGTTTTCTTTCCTTCATCAGATTTGGCCATGAAAAGAGGAAGAAAGAAGAGAAAGAAGATGGGTGAAAATGGAAGCTCCCCTCTCGAAGCGGCGCGGGAAGAAGCATTGAGCTCCCAAAAATCTCTGATTTTGTGGGATTGGGCAGAGCTGACTTTGCCACCATAAAGTAAGTCAAGAAAGAGGAGAAAAAGGGAGAGGAAAGCTTAGCTAGATTGGGAAGAAACCATTAGGGTTTCTTGGAGAAGAACAAATCTCAGCAACTATAAATAGGGCCTCTTCTACCCAACACAACACAACCCACAACCTTCAGAGAGCAAGCTTCCTCTCTCACATGCAAACCCAGTAATTTTTGTGCTATCCTTGCCTATTTCCCCTATTTCCCCTGTTCTGGCAGATTGGCATAGCTTGGACGAGAGTCACCGTCAAGCTGCCGGAAACCTTAAGATTACCCACAATTCTTCACCATCCTTCTCCCCCTTCATCAAACCTCCTTAGAATCCCTTTCTCTTTCCCTTAGAACCTCTGTCTCTCATAGGAACTCACAGCTCTCTCTCCTCAAGTGCTAAACCCATGATAATTTTGCTCCCATGCCATAATCTTCTCATGCAAAGCTAGAAGATTTATCTGTAATTTGTTGTTGTTTTCATTGGTGAAGGTAACCAAAGAGTTTCCTAAGGCGTCATCACCCTTTCGAGACATCTTTGGGGCTTAATCTTCGAACTCGGACACAAAGGGGGCAATTTCACACATCTGCTTATCCTTTACAGCAGCCCAAGCCCATTCATCTGGATGTTGGAACAAAAAGACCCCCACATAAATTGGCGACTTCACTTGGGGATTAATGACAGGACCCGACCCAAATTCCACTTTGGAATCCGAGCCGAACCCTGTGCTTGTCCGACACCTGGCAAGTGCCGAGCATAAAAGACCTAATTGCCCTTCTAGTCAAATTTCAACTAAAACTAGGGTGTGACTTTTGCCGAAAAACTCAGCATAGTCTCCCCTACAATTAGACCAAACCCAAGATTACACCTGTCAAACATGTATAAGAATATACACCAACTCCAGCATACAAAAATTTACTTAATAACAGTTAGACAAGTATACTAGGGAAATATCAGAGCTCTACACAAATTAGATTACAAGTATAAAATAATTATACAAGACCCTACGTTGTCAAGGAATGTAGCAGAAGATGGACTCGGCTCGGTGGTGGCGACATTGACGCACGACTCCTGCCTGGGGGCGTAAAACATTGAAAAGGTGAGTGGACAAAAAACAAAGCTTTAGAAAATAGTATAAGAACATACTAACCCCACTGTAAAATCAGTTATATCAACTAAATCATTTCTTATATATATACTCGTACTGGAATCACTGTATTCATATTTATATCTATATATATGTACATAGCGTCAATCACACACTTGATTAAAATATTAAGTCCTCGAAAACATTGAAGACAACTTTAAATCCACCACCTAGGTGTACCCATTTATTGTTCCGTCAATTCCATATAATCCGTCAATTCCATTCTCGTGCCACCGAAGTGACACATTCTCGCAAGTCTCGGTGACGCAAGGTCCACCCAAACCGCAATCTCGCAGGATTCAGGGGACACTAGGTCAACCTAATCCACAATCGCGCACCTCACGGTCCGGGCGTCCCCGCAACTCGTGAGGCAGTGTCAAGCATGCTAACCTAATCGAAGGCAACAGGATGTCCATAGACATCATCATAACCGAAGGCAACATTTAAATCCGAAGGCAACATATTTATCGAAGGCAACCTTAATTAATCTTGGGTACCTATGGTGGTTTCTAAGAAAATATAGTTTCAGAAATAATTTAACAAGAAATAAAATAAATTCTTATTTAACTCTGAACTCTCCTGTCCTTTTATCCCGTTAACTATCTAAAACTCTAGTATGCCAAAATCTCTAGGCACTCTCAACTCGGCAGCATGTAAAATATAAAATAAAACATAAAACATATAAAAGCGATAAATCAAGCTATTAAAACTCTGATCAATGAATAAACTCATTCAAGATCAAATAATAAGATTAAACTGCACAAATTCATTTATGAAAACAAAAAGGTCCACTTAGAGGTGCTTTGAGCTAGCTGGACCTTTTGAAGGTCCCTCCTGTGGGTAACTGTGCCCGGGTGCCTGTATAACCATCATAATATTTTATTAAAAACTCTGCTCAATAATATAATATTAAATTAAAAACCCTGACCCCTGGCTCCTAAAAGTGCGTGCATCACTTTAAAGGTCATTCCTATGCCCATATTAACTTCCCTCTCAAAGGGCACGACTTAGAAATAACTTGGGACTCAAAAGCGATAAAATCCCCAAAAGTCAACTCGGGACCCTGTGGGGTCCACGACCTCAGAATTTTGATCCGATCATTCCTAGAGGTTCCAACAAGCCTAGGACACATGTCCTGAAAGTTTGGTCTCGATTTGGACGGTCGGATTGCTCACGATCACACGATTTTTCACCGACGAACGATTTTCCGTAAACCTAGCCCTAGGGTTGGCTTTTTCGGAGCCTCCAGGACTTTGATTTACGATCCATCGAATCCTACACGATCCTTAAAATACCTAGATCAACATACTCCAGTTTGGCTATGATCCAACGGTCCGAACGTATTGAACCCGGAAATCGCACACTACGCGAGATCCGTTCGGGTTCAAACGTTATCTAATTGAGATCCGCGAAATCCTACGCGCTCGTGAGGACACGAGGATTATTTTAGGACTAAGAGTGGCTCTTGCTACCTGACCCACGCGACGCCCACGCGCCGGTGTGCCTAACAATTTCCGGTGACCGGATTTTCTCCACAAAGTCGGCCCAAACTCCTATCTTAGGTAATATACCCTATTTGGAACCACTTTTGTTCTTGGACTATGGCCAAAAAGTGGCCAGAAGTGGCTGAAACTAAGCTCTGAAAGTCGGCAGAAACTCAACTCGAAAATCAACCCTTCAAACCTTGAAATCTCTCAAAACCTACCCAACCAACAGCTAGAACATGAAAATCAGTCGAAAAACCATACCTAATTCGTCCGATTTGGTGGCCGGAGGAGGGAGAACGAGAGAGTTGAAATTCGGAGAAAAACCAGCCAAATTCGAGCCGTTTCCGGGGCTGGAGCTGCGACGGAGGCGGCGCAGGTCAGGGTGCGACGGCGAGGTTGGGCTGGTCCGATCTTGGCCGGTTCGTGTCAGGCGGTGAGGTGGGGTGGTGGCTATGGAGGTTTGGAGGAGCTGCTGGAAAATTTTCTAAAGCGGGGAGGGGTTTACGCGAGGAAGAAGGGAGTGAGGAGAGAGAGAAGCAGATTTTTAAAAAAAAAAATCTGATTTCCTGAAAATTTCAATTTTGCCCCTTTGCGTATTATATTCGTAATTCCTTCGTTACAAGTCCGATTTGAGTCTACTACGTGTCTACGGACTCGTTTTGTCGCGCTCTACGTAACGGTACAAACGAAATCTCCGAATTCTTCTCTGGTCAAAAAGTCAACTTAAAACCTAATAAAATATTCTAAGGGTAAAATTGTCTTTTCCTCTATTAAATTATTAGTTAAATAATATTTAAGGATCGGGTTGTTACAATTAAGCCAATATCTGAACCGATGCCTCCAAAGAAGAAGACCAAAAGCAATAAACCAGAGAAAATAAAGAGATAAGAACATTCCCTCTTTTTTTTTTTTTTTTTCCCTTTTGTTGGCTATCTAATTTGTAGAGCAAACATAATACAAATTACTCACATGCTCCATTTGTTTGTGTGTTAGATCTTCATTCTCAAGCAAAACAAGATCTTGTAAGAAGGCCCTGGAAGCTTTGGCAAATGCATTATTCATGCCATTGAGCAAGCTACACATGCAAACCCCAAAATACTTGGGGGCTTAGTGCCAAGCAAATTTTTTCAAAGAAAAGGAAAAAGCCAGACATGGGCCAAGCATCTGATAAAGAGAAGCCATCTTCTCTGGCCAACAGAAGGGACTTGGCTAAGTCTAGAACAATATAGCCATATCTTGCACAAAACTACAAAATTGAACGAGTCCTTTCCAGGAACACTGCTTGCATCGTCTCCTTCTTTTGCACTGCCCTGAGGATGCTCCAACTCTCTATGCCAATGTCGGTTCCACAATCCACATGCTCTCTGTTGGAGGCCAACAAAAAAAGATAAGAAAATTCATTTTTTCCTAGCTTTTTAGATTTCACAATAAAATATATATTATCATGCCATATGCCATTACATTTATACTTGCAAAAACAGCACAAGCATGTCATCTATTCAAATATAAACATGTACTGATAAATTTCCTTTCTTTTATATATACATATATATAGATATATCATGTTTTAGGCCAATACCAACATAGTAAAGTTGGACTATTCAACCTCCTTTATTTCTTGTCTTTCACTTTGATAGGAATACAAACGCTAGGCATTTACACACTACCAAAAGCACGAGCATCACCACATTCTTTAATTATTGCCAAAGCATCCCATAATTCTTTAATTATTGCCAAAGCATCCCATGCTTGCGTATTACTAAAAGCTACCTATGTTGGTCTTAATATTGATGTGTGATTCATTCATTGGATGACATCCATTTAAATTCGACAAATATTAATTATATTCATTTGCAAGCTGCAACACATATGTTATTTTAACCACTATCTGCTTTGGTCATGCAGAAATTATATATCTGTCAAGCACTTTGCTCTTCCAAGACGATGAGTACATTCCTCTACACCTCAAGCCTTAAGGAGCATGGGACTTATGTTCTTGTACTATTAGACAAATCTCTCTCTAATGCTAAACTTGTGGGCACTTAGCTCCTACACCACAAGCCAAGCTCTGATTCCCCATGCCAAACTCATATGGTCTATGTGTCAACTCATGCATCTATGTCATAGAAATTCAAACACCACCGCTGGAAGAGTGGCTGGAGGAAGATACAAAGCCAAGCTTGTCGTAGAAACCCAAACACCACCTTTGGAAGAGAGGCTGGAAGAAGAACAGAGCCAAGCTTGTCGTAGAAACCCAAACACCACCGCTAGAAGAGAGGCTGGAAGAAGAACAAAGACAAGCTTGTCATAGAAATCCAAACACCATCGCTAGAAGAGCCGCTGCCAGAAGCACACCAAACATTAGATGAGGATGACAAATCATCTAGTTACTACAATTCATGCAAAAGAAAAGACAGAGAGACGTACCCGCCACTGCCGTGCAAAGATGAAGAATTCCATGCCATTCTTGATACAATGTTTGTTCATAGTGCAATCAAACCCCTCAAGCCCTACAAAGTCCCTACTAGAGAGGAAAAGGGCGATATGAGATACTGTCGTTATCACCAGTTTGTGGGACATCCGACAACCGCTTGTCAAACTTTGAGGAAGATCTTGCACGCTGAGATACATGATGGAACTCTTGAGCTACCCTTTAAGAGGCGAGTTATTGACGAAGACCCCTTGTCAAAACGAAGGGGAAAAGAGATGGCTGCTGTCATTACATGCTTTGATGACTTGCTCGACGACGACGTATTGTGCCACCCGTTGAAGAATGACCCAAAGCCATCGGAGGCTATTTGGGAGCCTTGTGGAAACATGGAGAAAGCTTATTGGTGTAAATATTCAAAAACTTCAAGTCATAACACCCCATGGCCACTTACTGAGATAGGAGGATGGTTCCAGGCGAAGTATTCACATTAGACATGCTGGAAGAATGCCACTTGGGGCCTTCATTTGGTCAGCAAGATTATCAGGAGACAGCCATAACCTCTCATAACCTCACATAAGTTGAAGAAAGTGTGGTGAGTTATGAGCCGCAAATCACTCTATGATTAGTTGGGTTATGAGCCGAGGCAAGTAAAGCGGAGATGTGGCTCTGTTAAATATCTCTGCAAAACATGGCATCCTAGTACAATACATGTCAAATACATGCCAACATAAGCCACAAGCTTTCATGCTATTCATGCACACTCCTTGGCCCTTTCATACTTGGGGGGGCCTTGATTTGATTGGAGTATTCATCAATGCAAAATGGCTCAAAGCCTTACTACTGCGAGTTGCTTTTGCACCTATCCTTTTGCTTTTGGCTTTTTCAAATTTATTTCAAAAATGAACTCCTTATGTGTTTTCCCCCTATGCTTTCACAGCTTTTGTAGAATGCACCACCATTATGGCATGCCAAGGTGTAAGATGATATTTGCAATGAGAATTGAGTATTTTGGAAAAAGAAAAAAAGTCCGTAGAATTCTTTCCTTGCTTTTACCTTCTTCTGTTTTGCAAAACATGTTCTTTGAAAAAAAAATATATACACAAGCAAACTTTCCTTTAAAAAGCTAAGCCTCTCAGCAGTAATGTCACGCCCCGGACCCGGGGGTAGGTGGAAATCCCGCGCCCGGTGCTTGAGTAAAATAAAATAAAAAGAAAGCCGAAACATGAGTTTAAAATAAACTTCTCTTATAAAAATAGTTCCCAAAAATCTTACAACTTTACAAGAAATAAATAAAGCTCTATCACTCTCATCTAATTCAGCCTCAACTGGTTTAGTCCTTGTCTTGCCCACTAATTCATCTGAAAAATTAAACAAGGTGAGGGATGAGCAACCACCGCTCAGTGAGTAGATTATGTAATATGCCAGTCAAGCAATGCCGTTTTACACACTCTAGAAAATATCATAAAAAAAATACACCAATCCAGATCATATCACATCATCGCTTCATATCTCGGTTATCCTTCATAGCATGTAACCAACCACGTGACTCCTATTGGCCTCACTGCCCTATGTCCCCGTGTGGTACATCTATCCCTCGGATACCCCAACATTGAAGTTCTCATGTTCCATGAATAATACATACTTCACAAATATTCCAAACAATATATATATAGTGTGAAAGATTGCACCAAATTAGACATGCTTGACTTGAAATAGAGAGATATTTGTAAATAGAATAAATCCACGATAATTCATGGTTTTCATATTTTATCACAAAATAAGAACTTTTAGAACACATTACATAAACCACTCACCTCGATAATGAGAGCTCTTAAAATAAATTGGCAAGACAACCCATCTACCTATCTCCTCCAAGAATTTCCTCACTATTATCTCTCCCTCTACGTTTTTCTTGGTTCATTTGCTAGGCACACAATGTCCTATATATATAGAGTATATGTCGGCATTAAATCACCTCCTATTGGATGGTGTAATGGCGGTTGACTGATACTTGCCATCCAAGTTATATTCTAGCTATGCAGATAAGATTGTTTCCAACTCCTCCAATCCTATTCCTTTGTTTTTGGTGAGTTGGCTAACCTTGCTACTTAGCATGGTTTTCACTTTGACACGTATGGAATTGGCAAAACTACACTAACAAGAACTATATATATATATATATATATATAATAAGATATTTATGTAATACACACACATATATAATATAATAAGATAATATAATAAGATATATATATATATATATAAAATAAAATAAAATGTAAATATTTATTAGTACACAAGACAATATATATATATATATAAGTTATAAACTAAATATGTAACAAAATATTTAATTTCTTGAAATATAATATATATATATATATATATATGAAAAATATGGGGTTTCACAAGTAACTATACCAAGCAAAGCCTCTTAGATGGGATCCCAAGCTGTTAACAAGCACCATGCACAAGCAATATCATATGTCAATCTTGAAGAAAAAAAAAAAAGTGAGGTCATGCTATCAAGGAAAATCATTCCAGTCCTGGCAATATTTGAAGAGAGTGTAGGGTGCAGTGAAAGAAAAATCATATCACGTAAGGAGGGCCCTATAAACAGAGGCAATGGGGCAAACACTTTTGTGATCCTGTAAAAAAAAATTGGAAGCATGTACCTTGCACCTACCACAATCCAATCTGTTAAGCAATTCATGCATTTCAAACAAGCGAAGTGTACAGAACAAGCTGGAAATCATGATCTCAATGCATTCCAAAACCCAACAAGTCACGCATTTTCATCATTTCCAACCAAACAAAGTGTACAAAACACGCTGAAACTTATTACCACAATACATTCCAAATCTGGACAGTTCATGCAAAACCATACCACGTTTCAAGGTTCCAACAACATGAGCTTTAGACTATCCAAAAGAAATACAATCCCAACAAAACAAATTGGTACACACCAAAGATCAGTACAACCTATGTTTAAAAAAAAAAAAAGGGTATGCAGAGATACCAATATACAATTCTGTCATGCCTTGTCGCTGGAAGACTTTGTAGGTGCTCATGCTCAAGCTTTGATGATGATCTGGCACATGGAGAGACTGAGGCAATTATTGAAACATTGTAGATGAACAAGAGGGCTTCTCTTTAATTGCCTCCTACTTCTTGCAAGCAAGCGTAAAACTTTCCAATGATGACTTGGGGGCAACTACCAAGTACAGGCTGCAAGAGGGCTTCATCCTAATTCATCAAATCCATGCCAAGCAAATGGATTTTCTCTTTTATTTGCATTGGCCCAAGCAAACCATCAAACAATAATCTGCATACCTAGCCATTTTGAAAGGAGTCAATTTTTCGAGTCGTTATACTAGTTTCCACAACCAAACTCAAGCTTTTGTCCCCAAAACATACTCATAATAGCAGCCAGAGACAATACTCGAGCTGCTGTAAAGGGTACAACCCATGCTACTATAGTTGTTACAACCCTAGGCTGCTGTAACTGTTACACCCCAACAACTATAGCTAGCACCCAAGTTGTTATGCAAGCAATTTTAGAAGGGTACATTACTAAATCTGGCTTTAATGCCTCCATCACTTGCTAAGACTCATCATCAAAGCATTACTATCCAAGTTGGCATGCTTTCACTACAAAAGAGCTTAAGGAGGTTCTGCAATAAAGTTCTTGTGGGGGGGCTCTGTACACTAGCAATATCCACCCATTGGGGCTCACGTAATAAAGAGGAAATTGAAGCTTCAATTGTGAAGGTATCCAACTACACAATTATGAAGAAAACAAGCATCCAAGCCCTTGCATGAATTAGAGTTGTTGAGCAAGCCGGAGTGTGCATAACTTCTTCCAGCGCCATAGACACTCATTTGACAACTATAAAATGCCCATGTTTGTCACTGCCATATCAAAAACGTGCCATACCAGTAAAGCATGCCACATGACATTGAGCCAAAGTTATGGAAAAGCAAGAAGCAATTTCAATAGCTCTCAAGACATGAAAGGAGGATACAACTTCATACCATGCTGCTGGAGGTTGCTGAAGATTTTTTGGTTTACTTTGGGCCTCTGCAAATTTCATGCTAACTTCATCCAAGTATTGTAAAGCCTCAAGCATCAAGCTACAATAGACATGCTAGCCAAGTTACTTCATGCAAAGTGAAGCAAAATTTAAGAAAAAAAAGAAAACCAAGCAACAAGTGACAAGCTAACAGGCCACGAGCTCATTGCGAAACCTATCTATTTAACTCTCTACATCAGTACATGTACTTCATGCAGCTACAAAAAGACAAGTATCATGCCTTGCAAAAAGAGACTTGACAAATCAAACAAACCATGCTTCAAGCACTAACAACGTGCTATTTTCCTCATCTTGTTGTGGGTCTTCTTTATTTCCAAAGTACAAACCACTAAAAACCAAATTCCCTATGTCCTTTGCTAAACCAGCAAACCTGAAATTAAGCCAAGAATCAAACTTCAACGGCCGCAAAACACAAAACACTTTTGTTCAAACTTCCTATCAAGCCTTCTATATTTAAGCCCATCTTGGAAAAGTTACATCATGCCAAGCAGACTCGCTAACCTAAGCCACATGCCAAGCAAATTACAATATGTTGAGAAAGCAATCCAAGAATTATCAAGATCATTCAAATAGGTCCAAGCCATAATAAAATGTTTCAAGCCATTTGGACATATGCCTAAACCCATGCCAAATCATTGCAGTCAAAACACTTAAGCAAGGCTACCATGCAAGGAACTGAAAAGAAGAACCATGAAACTCCAATTTCCTTCTTCATGGAGCTCCCTGCAAACGAAAGAGGAAGAGGGAGTGACGCTCGCCACAGCTCTCTCTCACGTTTCTCTTCCAGCAACTCCCAAAAGAAAAAGGAAAAGAAAAAAAAAGGGGTACAACTCAAGCCCAAGTGCAGTCAACTGTGCTAAAGATCAATACACCATGCAGTTTCAAAAGGAAAAGCTACTACGCACCGAGCTAGCCAGCCCCTCCACAACAAAGAAATGCGACCTGCAAGGCGAAATAAAGACAGGTGTTAGAGAAAGATGGTGCTGGAAGATATAGCCTTGCTAAAAAATAAAAATTATGCATATTCATGGTGCAAAGAAGGAGAATTGGGTACCTCAACTAGATCACAGCGCATGACTAAAACATAATAGAAGAAGCACGGAGAGATGATCCTTTCGATGTTTCCACCAAGCGCCATAATCAGTAGCTAATTTGTCAAGGAGAAGGTCTCGTAGCTTACGGCACTAGCTCAACGCATTAACAACTCTTGCTTTAGGGGATTGGGCATACATCTTTATGCTACAAGCAGCTCTAAAAATAGCGTGTGCGATAACTTCTTCTGAGTATCAAGCGGGAAGTCCACGCGAGGTCCTAATAAGACACATGCTCATACCCTTTCAGCACACTACTGTAAGGTCAAAAATGATGTTTCCTTTGCAACCTTCAATCATTTGCAAAACATCTTCGGTAGTTGGGTCAGCCCACTCATGATCGAACCACTCTGGTAAGCCCTTAGTGATGCTGCAAGAGTATTGAAAAAAATCAAGAGGCTGCCGGAAACATGCATTTCTTCTATAGAGCCCCTGGAAATGAGAGTAGCTTCCAAAGCTTACCGAGTGCCTATGATCAAGTCTTGGCAAGTGTTTCTAAGCGATGAAGGTAGTCGTCTTTTCTTCAGCCCATTGTACAAGGGGAAATAGGCCATCACTCATCACAGAGGTCATTATGACTTATTACATGAATCCCTGCAAGAATTGCCAACAAAGAATATGCTGAAAAAGGGCAAAGCATCAAGCTAGTTCTCTGTGTTAAAGCCAAGCAATCTTCACACTAGCATGCAAGCCATATGAACTTTACAAGCCAAGCAAAGCAAGCTATCTCATGCCAAGCGAAACGCATAAACAAAAAATATTTTTGAAGCATCATGAAATCTATTACTCGATCTCATGATGAGCAAATTTCCCATTCCATGCTCAATCAATCATTCTAGCAGACCCTAAGCAAGTGCTACAAACTGAACACTATTTACCTCATAGTAACCTTTTTCACAAAAACAAAAAAAACAAAATCCCTATGAGTTACACAGCATTCTTGCCGACCCATCATACACATGTTTATATATATCCCTAGAAAGCCAGAAAATAAATAGTCATCCATGACCAAGCTCTAAGCTCATAAAAAAGAAACCAATTGTGCTTTCCTCAAGCTTTCAAACAGCCTCTGATCTTACATATTAATCATGCGGTTACATGCATACGCTCTTGATGCATATAGTTCAACAACAATCAAGAAGGGGGCTAAGAACGTAGCACACACAAAATTGTACTCCAAGCATGGCAAGTCAAGCTCATGCCAAAGGAAATGCTCAAGCAAATGCCCAAGCAACATGCAATTAACCCATGGCAAGCAAAATTCTCGTTCCATGATCGACAAGCAATTCCCATGGCAAACAAAATTCTCTCTTAAAAAAAATTAAATAAATAAATAAATTAAAAAAAATCAAGCATTGCAAGACATGCGTCCTGTCAACTTCTACTTCTCACAGCCAGGAACAAACTCTACAATTAATCAAGCATATGTTCACAAGGGGAGTAAGCCTAGGCCAAGCACCAGTCTATGCTTATTCCTAAAATACTCAAATTGGAGGGTCACTTACCGAAAGAGTAAAACAGAAGCCCAAAAATACAAGTTAGAAGGCTGGAGGATTCGAAGGTTCCAGCAGCAAAAACGTCAAATCTTCCAGCACTTGCCTTCCCCCTACCTGTCTTAGACGTATACATCTACATAGAAAAAGCGCATCGTGCAAGGTTCAGCCTTTTTCACCAGAACAAAGAGGGCCAACACATGATAAAAAAGGGGAAGAAAAATGGAGAAAAGAGAAGGATGCAATCCATACCAATGATTTCTTCTCACAAAGTTCGCACTCTTCCAGCAACTTGCAAAAAGAAAGAAATCAAATAGGAGATAACCCCAAAAACTGACGCAAACCCTTCCTTGCTGACGGTACTCCAACAAAAAATGGATGGGTTAAAAGAGTGGGTGTTTGGCTGCCAAAACAAAGAGCAGAACCCATGGGCATGAAGAACCCAACAAACCCCTCAATAGATTCAAGAAATTGCAAGAGAAAAGGGCATACCTCGTTAATCCCTCAAAGGATAGCCTCAGATGCACCAAGAAAGTAGGAATTGGGAATTTTGGAAGAAAATTCTGGAGAGAGACAATCTCTTCCAGCAACAGCAAGCGGATTTCCTCGTCCAGGAAGATGACGGAGTTCGAATTCGGCTCGAACTCCCTCCCAGCTGGCTAAAAACAGGTGGTTGTTGCCCGATCTCATTGTTACTCTAAAGAGGAAGGAGAAGAAGGAAGAAATAATAAAGGAAAAAGAAGGAGGAAGTTGGTATTTGGGAAACCACAAATAGCTGCTGGAGCTTATAAATTTGATTTTTGGGTTCGGGTTTAATTATTCGGCCCATTCCAGCACTTATCCATGGCCCTTATAATTAAGGGGGTTAATGTTGAGGCCCAAAAAATCCATAGTTGGGCCCGAATAAATTCCTAGCCCAAAATGATATATTATTGAAAAAAGACCCAATTTGGAGTACACGAAAGTCTGCCATGCACAAGCCACACCCTGCATGCCATGCCAAATAAAAATCTTTCATGCTAGAAATTGAGATTAAAATTATAAAGATGCATTTAGCTCTGCAAATCCATGCCAATTATCCTATCAAGCGTCATAATTAAAAGCATGCCAAACGACATGCCATGCCAAGCGGGAAATTATTATTTCACACCCAATCGCACTACAAGCTTAAGTGGGCCCAAGCCACTCGAATGCCCGGGGCTTGCTTGAGTGGGTTGTGGTATGGATGGTAACGAGTTGTCATAGGCCCCATTGATGGGTCAAGAAATGGAAGTCTCGGTCGCTTGGGGGCCTCGGGACTCAAGCCCATTTCTTAGGCCCAAACGTGGGTAAGCACAAGAGAGAAAAATAGCCCATTACCCCAATTAAAATATCCCAACCAAAAAGATAGCCCATTACTACAACCAAGATGGCCCAACACTTGATAAGCTTAGCCCATTTATTTGACAAGTCATATTGTTGTCTCAATAAGCCCATACAATTAGCATAAAAGTCAGCAGGAGCCTCAGCACTTGGGTGAAAACAAAAGCTACGAAAAGGAGCAAATTTCTCCATGTATGCAGGGAACGGCTGGAAGCTTCAGCACGTGATGGGGGAACAAATTTCCAGTAAAGGCATTCAAAGGACTAAGGGATATTGGCGCGCAGGGAAGGATGCCACTTTTCGAACAAGCAGGCATACCCGTTTTCTTTCCTTCATCAGATTTGGCCATGGAAAGAGGAAGAAAGAAGAGAAAGAAGATGGGTGAAAATGGAAGCTCCCCTCTGAAGCAACCGCGGGAAGAAGCATTGAGCTCCCAAAAATCTCTGATTTTGTGGGATTGGGCAGAGCTGACTTTGCCACCATGAAGTAAGTCAAGAAAGAGGAGAAAAAGGGAGAGGAAAGCTTAGCTAGATTGGGAAGAAACCATTAGGGTTTCTTGGAGAAGAACAAATCTCAGCAACTATAAATAGGGCCTCTTCTACCCAACACAACACAACCCACAACCTTCAGAGAGCAAGCTTCCTCTCTCACATGCAAACCTAGTAATTTTCGTGCTATCCTTGCCTATTTCCCTTATTTCCCCTGTTCTGGCAGATTGGCATAGCTTTGAGAGTCACCGTCAAGTTGCCGGAAACCTAAGATTACCCACAATTCTTCACCATCCTTCTCCCCCTTCATCAAACCTCCTTAGAATCCCTTTCTCTTTCCCTTAGAACCTCTGTCTCTCATAGGAACTCACAGCTCTCTCTCCTCAAGTGCTAAACCCATGATAATTTTGCTCCCATGCCATAATCTTCTCATGCAAAGCTAGAAGATTTATCTGTAATTTGTTGTTGTTTTCATTGGTGAAGGTAACCAAAGAGTTTCCTAAGGCGTCATCACCCTTTCGAGACATCTTTGGGGCTTAATCTTCGAACTCTGACACAAATGGGGCAATTTCACACATATCCTTATCCTTTACAGCAGCCCAAGCCCATTCATCTGGATGCTGGAACAAAAATACCCCCACACTTACAGATAAATTCTTAGCTTGGCATGGGAGCAAAGCAATCATGAGTTTAGCATTAAAGATAGAGAGGGCTGTGAGTTCCTATGAGAAATAGGGGTTATAAGGAAAGGTGAAAGGGATTCTAAGAAGGTTTGTTGAAGAGAGAGAGAGAGAGAGAGAGAGAGAGAGAGAGAGAGAGAGGGAGAGAGAGAGGGAGAAAGAGAGAGAGAGATAGAGAGGGAGAGAGAGAGAGAGAGAGAGAGAGGTATAATGGGTGTGTTGAGTGGTTTCCGGCAGCTTGACGAAGGCTTTGTCAAGCTCTGGAACAGCTTGCCAGAGGAGAAAATGGGAAGAGATGGAGGAATAGGGCACGCAATTGCTGGGCTTTAGAGCTGAGAGATGATGCTTGCTCTCTGGATGTGGGTTCAAGGATGAGAGATGATGCTTGCTCTCTTGTTATGGTTCGGGTAGAGGATACCCCCTTTTATAACCGCTGGAAGCTCCTCCTTTTCAAGAAACCCTAATGGGTTCTCTCCAATTTTCCTAAGTCTTCCCTTTCATTTCTCTTCTCTTCCTTCAATCCACCCTTGTTTTGTGAAATCCTTCTCTGCCCAATACACAAAGACCAGATTTTAGGGGTGCAGAAATCTTCCTGCAGCCGCTCCAGTGATAATCTCCTATCTTTGGCTATCTCATCTCCTTCTTTCCTTCCCTTTTCTATGGCCATACTTGGTGGGAGCAAGAAATAGGTAAGAGTGCTGGTTCGAAGGATGCCCCTTCTCCTGCGCGCGCTAATACCACATGGTCCTTTGAATGTCGTTCCTTGAGGCTTGTTCCTTACCCATGTGCTGGAGCCTCCCAGCAGCCTACAGACATAGATATTTTGACTTTTAACGTAGTTTATGCTTCTAGCTAGGTGCTGGAGATTAGGAGACAGTTTCTTTGGTTGCTTGGGCCTTCCTAAAGTGATGGGTTGGGCTATTTTATTAAGGTGATGAGCTAATTTTTCCTAAAGTATTGGGCTTCCTTTTCTCTCTCTTTTATGCTTACCCACATCTTTGGGCTCAAGAAATGGGCTTGAGTTTTGGTTGCTCGTTAATGGGCCTTATGAAAGCTCGTTACCATCCATACCACAACCCACTTAGCAAGCCCCGGGCATTTGCGTGGCTTGGGCCCACTTAAGGTTGTAGCGTGGCTGGGTGTAAAATAACGATTTTCCGCTTGTCATGGCTTGTCGATTGGTGTGCTTGAATTTTATCGCCTCTGGAATGGGATATGATGCTTGACAGGATAATTAGCATGGGCTTGTGAAGCTAGTGCATTTTATGGGCTCATCTCAATTCTTAGCATGACTGATTATTTATTTGGCATGGCACGTGGACTGTGGCTCGTGCGAGCGTGTGTGACGAACTTTTGCGTGCTCCAAGTCATATATTTTCTTAATAAGGTGTCGTACTGGGCTGAGAATTTATCCGGGCCCAACCTTGGATTTTTTGGGCCACAACTTAGCCCCCTTAATTATTAGGGCCATGGATGAGTGCTGGAATGGGCCGAATAATTAAACTTGATCCAAAAATCAAATTTAAAATTGCAGGGTGCCCCTTCTCTTCCTGCGTGCACGATGACGGCATGTCATGGGCTTCTAGCAGTTTTATACAATTTTCAAAATACTAACTTCCTCCATCTTCGTTCTTTTTCATTCATGATTTCTTTCTTCTTTTCCTTTCTCTTTTCACGCACCAGACCAAACCTTTCTTCATCACTCCTCTCTTCCTTCTCTTTCCTTCCTCCAACGAACTCAGATAGAGAGAGAGAGTGAGATCGGGCAAAAACCACCCGTTTTCAGCCGCCGCTGGAAGGGAGTTCGAGCCGAACCCGACTCCGTCATCCCCCTGTACAAAGAAAACCCACTTGTTGCTGGAAGAGATATCTCCATGCAGACTTTTCTTCTAAGAATCCATGATTTCCCCCTTTCTTGGTGCATCCAAGGCTATCCTTTGAGGGGATTAATAAGGTATGCCCTTTTCTTTTGCAATTTCTTGAATTTATTGAGGGATTTGTTGGGTTCCTCACACCTATGGATTTTGCTCTTCATTTTGGCAGCCAAGCACCAAACCCTTTTGACCCATTTTGTTACCGTCGCAACGAGGGTACTCACGGCGTGGGTGCTAGCAAGGAAGGGCTCGTGTCAGTTTTGGGGTTCTCTTCTTTTCGATTTCTTTCTTTTGCAAGCTCCTGGAAGAGTGCCAAAGAATTGCGAGAAGAAATCGCTGGTATGGAATGCATCCTTTTCTTTTCTCCATTTTTCTTCCCCCTTTTTATCATGTGTTGGCCCTTTTTGTGCTGGTAAAAAGGCTGAACTTTGTACGATGTGCTTTTTCTATGTAGGTGTATACGTCTCTGGCACAGGCAGGGGAAGGTGGCGGAAGCCCGCGTCGTATTCCTTGCCTCCTGGAAGTTTTGAGTGTATCAATTTCGCAACTTGGCAATTTGGATTTCTATCTCAATTTCTCAGTAAATAGTTCTACTCCTTTGCTGGAATCGCGAGTCTTTCTTTTGGCTTTGTAGGAATAGAGATAGACTGGTGTTTGGCCTAGGATCAATTTTCTTGTGAACACATGCTTGATTAACCTTGGACCTTCGTTTATGCTGTGGGAAATAGAAATTGACAGAATGCATGTTTTGCAATGCTTGAATTTTTTGCATTTTTGAGATAGAATTTTGCTTGCCATGGGAATTGCTTGTCGATCATGGAACGAGAATTTTGCTTGCCATGGGTAAATTGCATGTTGCTTGGGCATTTGCTCAAGCGTTTCCTTTGGCATGAGCTTGACTTGCCATGCTTGGTGTATATTTTGCGTGTGCTACGTTCTTGACCCCCTTTTTGATTGTTGTTGAACTATATGCATCACAAGCATATGCTTGTAACCGCATGATTAATACGTAAGATCAAAGGCTGTTGAAAGCTTGAGGAAAGCACCATTGGTTTCTTTTTTATGAGCTTAGAGCTTGGTCAAGGATAACTGTTTATTTTTTTTTGGCTTTTATAGGGATAGACATAAACATGTGTTTGATGGGTCTGCAAGGATGTTGTGTAACTCATAGGGATTTTGTTTTTTTTATTTTTATTTTTGTGAAAAAGGTTACTATGAGGTAAATAGTGTTCAGTTTGTAGCACTTGATTTGTGAAAAATGCTCTCCTGGAATGATTGATTGAGCATGGAATGGGAAATTTGCTTCTCATGAGCTCGAGTAATACATTGCATGATGCTTCGAAAATATTTTTTGTTTATGCATTTCGCTTGGCATGAGATAGCTTGCTTTGCTTGGCCTGTGAAGTTCATATTGCTTGCATGCTAGTGTGGAGATTACTTGGCTTTAATACAAAGAACTGGGTTTATGCTTTGCCCTTTTTCAGCATATTCTTTGTTGGCAATTTTGGCAGGGATTCACGTAATAAGCCATAATGACCTCTGTGATGAGTGATGGCCTATTTCCCCTTGCACGATGGGCTGAAGAAGAAACGACTACCTTCATCACTTAGAAACACTTGCCAGGACTTGATCATAGGCACAGTTAAGTTCGTACAAAGTTCATTCTGCAAATGGAGTGGTTGGCGTATTGCCTGGTTTTAGCGATTGGATTTCTGTCAAAACCCACCAAATGTCTCCTCCCACCATTTTATAATGTTGCCCAAGTTTTGGGCTCAATTCGGAATCGGTTGGTAAAAGAAATTGGATACTTCAAGTTCGTAGAAGGTCGTTCCGTAAATGGAGTGGTTGGTGTATTGCATAGTTTTAGATATTGGATGTTACTCAAAACCCACAAAATGACTCCTCCCACCATATTATGATGTTGCCAAACTTTTGGTCTCAATCCGAAATCAATTGGTCAAAGAAATTGGACAGTTCAAGTTCGTACAAAGTTCGTTCTGGAAATTGAGTGGTTGGTGTATTCCCTGGTTTTAGTGATTGAATTTCCGTGAAAGCTCACCAAATGACTCCTTCCACCATATTATGATGTTGCCCAAGTTTTGGTCTCGAATCCGAAATCAATAGGTCAAAGAAATTGGACACTTCAAGTTCGTACAAAGTTCATTCTGGAAATGGAGTGGTTGGTGTATTGCAAGGTTTTAGCGATTGGATTTTCGTCAAAACTCACCAAATGACGCCTCCCACCATATTATGATGTTGCCCAAGTTTTGGTGCCGATTCCGAAATCAGGAGGTCAAAGAAATTGGACACTTCCAGTTTGGACAAAGTTCGTTCCGTAAATGGAGTGGTTGGTGTATTGCATAGTTTAAGATATTGGATTTCACTCCAAACTCACAAAATGACCCCTCCCACCATATTATGATGTTGCCCAAGTTTTGCTCTCGAATCCGAAATCAATAGGTCAAAGAAATTGGAAAATTAGAGTTCGTACAAAGTTCCTTCTGGAAATGGAGTGTTTGGTGTATTCCATGGTTTTAGCGATTGGATTTCACTCAAAACTCACGGAATGACACCTCCCAAAACACTATTATGTTGCCCAAGTTTTGGGCTCGAATCGAAATCAATAGGTCAGTGAAATTGTGCAATCCAAGTTCGTACCAAGTTCGTTCTGTAATGGAGTGCTTGGGGTATTGCCTAGCCTAGCGATTGGATTTCACTCAAAACTGACCAAATGACTCCTGCCACCATACTATTGTGTTGCCCAAATTTTTGGCTCGATCCGAAATCAATAGGTCAAAGAAATTGGACACTTCATGTTCGTTCAAAGTTCATTTTGTAAATAGAGTGCTTGAGGTATTCCCTAGTTTTAGCGATTGGATTTCACTCAAAGCGTACCAAATGACTCCTCCCACTAGTTTTAGCAATTGGAAATCAATAGGTCAGTGCAATTGTGCAATTCAAGTTCGTCTGAAGTTCGTTCTGTAAATGGAGTGCTTGAGGTATTCCCTAGTTTTAGCGATTGGATTTCACACAAAGCATACTAAATGACTCCTCCCACCATACTATTATGTTGCCCAAGTTTTGGGTTCGAATAGAAATCAATAGGTAAGTGAAATTGTACAATTCAAGTTCGTGCTTAGTTCGTTCCGTAATTGGAGTGCTTGAGGTATTGCCTAGTTTGAGCGATTGGATTTCCCTCAAAACTAACCAAATGACTCCATATGTTGCCCAACTTTTGGGTTCAATCCGAAATCAATACGTTAGTGAAATTGTGCAATTCAAGTTCGTATGAAGTTAGTTCTATAAATGGAGTCCTTAGGGTATTGCCCAGTTTTAGTGATTGGATTTCACTCGAAACTAACCAAATGACTCAACCACCAGACTATCATGTTGCCCAAGGTTTGGGCCCAATCTGAAATCAATAGGTCAGTGAAATTGTACAATTCAAGTTCCTCCTGAGTTCGTTCTGTAAATGGAGTGCTTGGGGTATTGCCTAGTTTTAGCGACTGGATTTCAAAAAAAACTCACCAAATGACCCCTCCCACAACATTATTTCGTTGCCCAAGTTTTTGACTCAATCCGAGATCAATAAGTAAAAGAAATTGGATACTTCAAGTTCATACGAAGTTCATTCTGTAAATGGAGTGCTTGGGATATTGCCTAGTTTTAGTGATTGGATTTCACTCAAAACTCACCAAATGACTCCTCCCACCATACTATTATGTTGCCCAAGCTTTGGGCTCAATCCGAAATCAAGGGTCTCTGAAATTGTACAATTCAAGTTCGTGCTTAGTTCCTTCTGTAATTGGAGTGTTTGGGGTATTGTCTAGTTTTAGCAATTGGATTTCACTCAAAACTCACCAAATGATTCCCGCCGCCATACTATTATGTTACCCAAGTTTTGGGCTCGAATCAGAAATTAATAGGTCTGTGAAATTGTGCAATTCAAGTTCGTCCGAAGTTCAGTCCGTAAATGGAGTGCTTGGTGTATTGACTAGTTTTTGCGTTTTGATTTCACTCAAAACTCACCAAATGACTCCTCCCACCATACTATTATGTTGCCCAAGTTTTGGGCTCAATCCGAAATCAATAGGTCAGTGAAATTGTAGAATTCAAGTTCGTCCGAAGTTCATTCTGTAAATGGAGTGCTTGGGTTACTGCCCAGTTTTAGTGATTGGATTTCAACGAAAACTCCCCAAATGACTCCTAACCCCAAATTATTATGTTGCCCAAGTTTTGGACTCGAATCCGAAATCAATAAGTCAATTAAATTGGATACTTCAAGTTCGGACGAAGTTCGTTATGTAAATGGAGTGCTTGGGGTATTGCCTAGTTTGAGAGATTGGATTTCACTCAAAACCCACGAAATGACTCATCCCACCATGCTATTAGGTTGCCCAAGTTTTGGCCTCGAATCCGAAATCAATAGGCCAGTGAAATTGTACAATTCAACTTCGTGCGAAGCTCGTTCTGTAAATGGAGTGCTTGGGGTATCGCCCAGTTTTAGCCACTGGATTTCAACGAACACTCACCAAATGACTCTTCCCACCATACTGTTATGTTGCCCAAGCTTTGGGTACGATCCAAAATTAATAGGTCAGTGAAATTAAACAATTCAAGTCCGTACTAAGTTCATTCTTTAAACGGAATGCTTGGGGTATTTCCTAGTTTTAGTGACTGGATTTCACTCAAAAATCACCAAATGACTTCTCCCACCATACTACTATCTTGCCCAAGTTTTGGGCTCGATCCAAAATCAATAGGTCAGTGATATTGTACAATTCAACTTCATACGAAGTTTGTTCTGTGAATGGAGTGCTTGTGGTATTGCCTAGTTTTAGTGATTGGATTTCACTCAAAACTCACGGAACGACTCCACCCACCATACTATTATGTTGCCCAAGTTTTGGGGTTGATCCTAAATCAATAGGTCAGTGAAATTGTATAATTCAAGTTCGTACTAGGTTCATTTTGTAAATGGAGTGCTTGGGGTAGTGCCTAGTTTTAGTTCGTTCTGGAAATGGAGAGCTTGGCATACTACCCAGTTTTAGAGATTGGATTTCAACGAAAACTCACCAAATGACTCCTCCCACCACATTATTATGTTGCCCAAGTTTTGGACTCAATCCGAATTGAATAAGTCAATGAAATTGGATACTTGAAGTTCGTACGAAGTTCGAACTATAAATGCAATGCTTGCGGTAGTGCCTAGTTTTAGAGATTGGATTTCACTCAAAACTCACCAAATGACTCCTCCCACCATACTATTATGTTACCCATGTTTTGGGCTCGAATCTGAAATCAATATGTCAGTGAAATTGTAAAATTCAAGTTCATACTAAGTTCGTTCTGTAAATGGAGTGCTTGCGTATTGCCCAGTTTTAGCGATTGGATTCCACTCAAAACTCACGAAACGACTCCTCCCACCATACTATTATGTTGCCCAAGTTTTGGGCTCGATCAAAAATCAATAGGTCAGTGAAATTGTTAAGTTCAAGTTCGTACTAAGTTAGTTCTTTAAATGGAGTGCTTGGGGTAGTGCCTAGTTTGAGCGATTGGATTTCACTCAAAACTCACCAAATGACTCCTCCCTCCATGCTATTACGTTGCCCAAGTTTTGGGCTCGAATCCGAAACCAATGGGTCAGTGATATTGTACAATTCAAGTTCGTACTAAGTTCGTCCTGGAAATGGGGTGCCAGGGGTATTGCATAGTTATAACGATTGGATTTCACTCAAAACTCACCAAATGACTCCTCCCACCATTCTATTTTGTTGCCCAAGTTTTGGGCTCTAATCTGAAATCAATAGGTCTGTGAAATTGTACAATTCAAGTTCGTGCTTAGTTCGTTCTGTAAATGGCTTGCTTGCGGTAGTGCCTAGTTTTAGAGACTAGATTTCACTCAACACTCATGAAATGACTCCTCCCACCATACCATTATGTTGGCCAAGTTTTAGGCTCGAATCTGAAATGAATAGGTCAGTGAAATTGTACAATTGAAGTTCGTACTATGTTTGTTCTGGAAGCGGAGTGCTTGGAGTATTGCCCAATTTTAGTGATTGGATTTCAACGAAATTTCACCAAATGAGTCCTCCCACCATACCATTATGTTGCCCATGTTTTGGGCTCGATTCGAAATCAATAGGTCTGTGAAATTGTACAATTTATGCTCGTACTAAGTTCGTTATGTAAATGGATTGTTTGGGGTGTTGCCTAGATTTCGCGACTGGATTTCACTCAACACTCACCAAATGACTCCTCCCACCATACTATTTTGTTGCCCAAGTTTTGGGCTCGAAATCTGAAATCAATAGGCCAGTGAAATTGTACAATTCAAGTTCGTGCTTAGTTCTTTCGGTAAATGGAAAGCTTTGGGTATTGCCGAGTTTTAGCGACTGGATTTCATTCGAAACCCACCAAATGACTCCTCCCACTGTACTATTACGTTGCCCAAGTCTTGGGCTCGATTCGAAATTCGTAGGTTTGTGAAATTGTACTATTCAAGATCGCGCTTTGTTTGTTCTGGAAATGGAGTGCTTGGGGTATTGCCCTATTTTAACGATTGGATTTCACTCAAAACTCACCAATTGACTCCTCCCAACATACTATTATGTTGCCCAAGTCTTGGGCTCGATACGAAAATTCGTAGGTCTTTGAAATTGTACTATTCAATATCGTGCCTAGTTCGTTCTGGAAACGGAGTGCTTGGGCTGTTGCCCAGTTTTCAGCGATTGGATTTTACGAAAACACACCAAATGACTCCTCCCACAGAACTATTATGTTGCCCAAGTTTTTGGATCGATCCAAAATCAAAAGGTCAAAGAAACTGGACAATGAAGTTCGTAGAGAGTTTGTTTTTTAAATGGAGTGCTTGGTGTATTGCCTAGTTTTAGCAATTGGATTTCACGTAAAACTCACGAAATGACTCTTCCCACCATACTATAATGTTTCCCAAATTTTGGGCTCAATCCAAAATCAATAGGTCAGTGAAATTGTAAAATTCAAGTTCGTACTAAGTTAGTTCTGGAAATGGAGTGCTTCGTGTATTGCCCAATTTTAGCAATTGGATTTCATGGAAAACTCACCAAAAAATTCCTCCCACCACATTATTATGTTGCCCAAGTTTTGGAATTGATCCGAAATGAATAAGTCAATGAAATTGGATACTTCAAGTTCGTACGAAGTTCGTTCTGTAAATGGAGTGCTTGGGGTATTGCCTAGTTTTAGCGATTGGATTTCTCTTAAAACTCACGATATGACTCCTCGTACCATACTATTATGTTGCCCAAGTTTTGGGCTCGAATCCGAAATGAAAAGGTCAGTGAAATTATTCAATTCAAGTTCAAACTAAGTTCGTTTGGTAAATGGAGTGCTTCGAGTATTGCCCAATTTTAGCGATTGGATTTCAACTAAAACTCACCAAATGAGTCCTCCCACCACATTATTACGTTGCCCAAGTTTGGACTCGAATCCGAAATTAATAAGTCAACCAAATTTGATACTTCAAGTTTGTACGAAGTTCGTTCTGTGTATGGAGTGCTTGGGGTATTGCCTAGTTTTGGCGATTGGATTTCTCTTAAAACTCACCAAAAACTCTTCCCATCGTACTATTATGTTGCCCAAGTTTTGGGCTCAGTTCCGACATCAATAGGTCAGTGAAATTGTACAATTCAAGTTCGTGCTTAGTTCGTTCTGGAAATGGAGTGCTAGGGTTATTGCCAAGTTTTAGCGATTGGATTTCACTGAAAACTCACCAAATCACTCCTCCCACGATACTATTATGTTGCCCAAGTTTTGGGATCGAATCCGAAATCAGTGGGTCTGTGAAATTGTACAATTCAAGTTTGTACTAAGTTCGTTCTGGAAATGGAGTGCTGGGGTTATTGCCTAGTTTTAGCAATTGGATTTCACTCAAAACTCACCAAATGACTCTTCCCACCATACTCTTATGTTGCCCAAGTTTTGGGCTCGATTTCGAAATCAATAGGTTAGTGAAATTGTGCAATTCAAGTTCGTACGGAGTTGGTTCTGGAAATGGGGTGCTTGGGGTATTGCCTAGTTTTAGCTATTACATTTCACTGAAAACTAACCAAGTGAATCCTCGCTCCACACTATTATGTTGCCTAAGTTTTGGGCTAGATCCGAAATCAATAGGTCAGTGAAATTGTACACTTCAAGTTCGTACTAAGTTCGTTCTGGAAATGGAGTGCTTCGGGTATTGCCCAGTTATAGCAATTGGATTTCAATGAAAACTCACCAAATGAGTCCTCCCACCACAATATTATGTTGCCCAAGTTTCGGACTCGAATCAGAAATCAATAAGTCAACGAAATTGGATACTTCAAGTTCGTACGAAGTTTGTTCAGGAAATGTTGTGCTTGGGGTATTGCCTAGTTTTAGCGATCGGATTTTTCTTAAAACTCACGAAATGACTCGTCACACCATACTATTATGTTGCCCAAGTTTTGGGCTCGATTTGAATTCTATAGGTCAGTGAAATTGTTCAATTCAAGTTCGTGCTAAGTTGGTTCGGTAAATGGAGTGCTTCGGGTATTGCCCAGTTTTAGCGATTGGATTTCAACGAAAACTCACCGAATGAGTCCTTCGACCACATTATTATGTTGCCCAAGGTTTGGACTCGAATCGAAATCAATAAGTCAATGAGATTGTATACTTGAAGTTCGTTCTGTAAATGGAGTGCTTGGGGTATTGCCTAGTATTAGCGATTGGATTTCACTCAAAACTCACCAAAAACTCCTCCCACCATACTATGATGTTGCCCAAGTTTTGGGATCGAATCCGAAATCAGTAGGTATGTGAAATTGTACAATTCAAGTTCGTGCGGAGTTCGTTATGCAAATGGAGTGCTTCGGGTATTGCCTAGTTTTAGCCATTGGATTTCACTGAAAACTCACCAAATGACTCCTCGCACCATACTATTATGTTGCCCAAGTTTTGGGCTCGTTCCGAAATCAATAGGTCAGTGAAATTGTACAATTCAAGTTCGTACGAAGTTCGTTTTGTAAATGGAGTGCTTGGGGTATTGCCTAGTTTTAGCGATTGGATTTCACTCAAAACTCACCAAATGACTCCTCCCACCATACTATTATGTTGCCGAAGTTTTGTGCTCGATCCGAAATCAATAGGTCTGTGAAATTGTACAATTCAAGTTCATACTTAGTTCGTTATGTAAATGGAGTGCTTGGGGTATCACTACTATAAAAAGTGAAAAAGATGACGGTAGAACAAATTGCCGTCATTTTGTTTAAAAAGACGTCTGTAACAGAAAACCGTCGTTGATAAGTAATTTGAACGCCTAAAAAATGGAGGTCCTATCGAATAATTTAAAAAAATGACGCACCCAAATAAAAAAGCGACGTCTTATTTAAATGGTTTTCTTTAAAGTTAAATTCTGATCGAAAACAACAACAGCAGGTATGAAGAAACCCACATAGAAAGTAAAAACGACGATTCAAAAAAAATTGCCGTGTTAACTCCTACATAAATACGACCAAATGTTCTTAGTCGGTGACGTATAATATTATGGATCCACATCGGTATATTAGAAACAAAGACGTGTTAAAATTACCGTCGTATTTATTTAATTTATACGTCTGCCTTTTTTATAAACCGCGTCTTGATTTTTACTGCTTTGTAAGGTTTTAATTTTTTATATTTTGTTAGCCTACAATGGTAGATCAACAGGATGAGTAGAAGCTGAGAAAACATTCGTCAAAATAAAATTAAAATGAGATCCCAAGATGAATGAAATATGACCATTCAGATCTTTGGATCCTGATCATAATCGAACCTTGAAATACACAATATTTAAATACTCAAAATCCAAAACGAAACCAGAATCTAACTGAGGACGGCAAAATTTGAGAAAGACAATGTTTTGAAAGTTAATGATATATGCGTTTTCGTGTCTTTAAGATACACCAAAACGCATACATCATTAACATTCAAATTATTGCCCCCAGAGAGGTTAGAGAGAGCGATGATGTATGTGTGTTTGTGAGAGAGAAAGAAGTTGGAACACTAAATGAAAACTGAAACGGAAAGAAAGCGCCCAATTTATATAATAAATCTTCAAAAACCACGGCGGTCTTTCTATAAATACCGCCGTCTAATTGTACAAAACCACGGCTGTTATTTATTCAATAACCACGTCGGTTTGTTGGTCAATAACCACGTCGGTTTTTTGGTCAATAACCACATCGATTTTTTGGTCAATAACCATGTCCGTTTTTTATTAAATAACCACGTCGGTTTTTTAGTTCTAGGAACGTTAAAATAAGATTCCCACGTCGTAATTTGCCGACGTCTATTTCTTATACGTCGTACAATATTTAGTCATAACCACATCGGTTTGTTCAATTACCGTCGTATTTATTCAACTTATACGTCTACCTTCCCTGTAAACCGATGTCTTAATTTTTATTCCTTTGTAAAAACTTTTTTTTTTTCGCTCCAACACTTTGCTAATTTTTTTTTTATACATCTGCCTTCTCTATTAGAGAGAAAAGAAAAATCAAAATTAAACAAGGAAATAAGGAAACTGAGATTAAGGACTGCGAACACTACCACTTAACTCTTATTTTTATTGCTCCAAGAAAAATCACGACGGTTTATATAGAAAACCATCGTCACATGAAAATTAAAATTAGCTCGCAAGAGGTATGAAATTTCACCAGTGAGATCTCTCGGATCCTGATCTTACCAAAGTGACGTCGGAAGGTATGGACACTTGAGATTTATATGGACACTCTGGCTTCTATCCATTTGAAATATGAAATGTATGGACACTTTGGATTTCAAATGGATAAGAAGCTAAAGTTCCCACATTTGTCTTTCAGATACTCTAATTGAAATATGAAATGTTCTTTTTCCTGCTTTGGGAAAGAAGAAGTTGAAACCTTAATTGAAAACTGAGAGTATAAAAACTCGTGAAAAAAATCATATTTAAACAACTTATCGTAAATATCCACGTCGGTTCTATTACAAGTAGCGACATCATATTTAACTAATCGACGTCATATTTAACTAATCGACGTCGTTTTTTAACAATTGGAGACGTATAAATATAATTAACCACGTCATCCCGTAAACTAAGGCCAACGACTTTTAAAATCAACAACGTCGGTTATGCATAAGGGGTAACATGTAATTCCACTTTTGCAAAGTAAACTTTTGTTGTGTATTAACAAGAGAACGACGTCGTTTTCAGAACCCCAAAGTAACCACGTCGGTTTCTTAAAATAAATAGTCATTGAATTTCTAAGGACAACGTCAGTTTAGATAAACAAGCGCCGTCATAACCACGTCGGAATTCCAAAAGTCGTTTTGCTTTAGTGATAACCACGTCGGTTCCTACTTATTTTCCGTCGTTATAACTAAATACTAGCGCGGTTTTTAATAAAACCGTCGTTGTATTGAACTCTGGGAAAATATATAAACTTTTTGTCACCTGACCTAATGTTCTACGTTCTCTCTCACCGATAAATATCTCAGTTTCCCTCTCATTTCCCAAAGCAAATTCGTAAGCATCATCGTCTGAATCTCGTCATCGTCATCGTCTTCGTCTCCAAATCATCATTTTCTTACGTCGGAAGGAAACTTTCTTTGCACCCCAAAGGTTTTTTCTCAATCTCTTTCCTTTTTTTTATTTTTTTATCTTTCATTTGAAAGAACGAGTTGGAAACAAGATTCCGTCACTGGTTTGATTAAATTCATTAGTCCATCACTCTCACGACGTCAAAAGATGACAGTTCTATCTTGTTTGCAACGTTAGAATCGACACACCACGACGGTCGTTAAATCCGACCTAATGCAAACTGCACGACGGTGGTTAATAACCATCATGGTGTGACAATTAATACGTCGGAAACAAGATAAAACTATCGTCTCATGGGAGAAAGAACTGTCATTTTTCCTGTATCACATCTCAGTAAGACGACGGTTGTCTTTTGTGTTTGACATTGTAATTTTTAAACCACGTCGGTTCTTACACATTGTTGGCGGCGCAAATCTCACGGCCTGGTGCTCCGGGCCGAGGGGATATGCGTTAACACGTGACGTCCTTCTTTTGGATGCGGTGCGGTTGTGCACGGGCGTGCCAGCAAGGTCTCCGTGCGTCGAGATGGTGATGTGGTTTGGATAGAAAGGTTTAAGTGGTGCGCCTGTTTTGAGTCTAACTTCTAATCAAACGATTGTGGCCGAGAGGAACTGACTCTCGGCCGTCAGGTTCACAGCCTGAGCTACAAGGCCGTTTAGTGGTGGTGTTGATGGTGGGTTTTGGGCGGTGCTCCGGCACGTTGCTCAGAGAGCGACGGTCGTATGATATATGGGGTGAATGAGAGCGTAACAGAGATGGTGCTCCGGCGCCTTGAAAATCAAGGGTCGTATGATATATTGATGAATGGATTTTCCTTACAATCTATCACTACTCCTAAGAAAGCAAGTAAATGTATTGAAAGTGCATTACAGGAAATATAATTTGCTCCGTGGGAGGCTTTTGGTTTGGTGTTTGAACCCTTTGAATGCAGCTTGAGCTTGGTATTTATAGGAAGAGCTCTGGAGGAGTAATCGAGGCTGAAAACCTGCATGATGGAGCCTGATCAGAGCAAGTGGGTAGTCCAATCGACATTTGGGATCGTGAAGCATGGTGGTGTGACCCCATAAATCCTGGTAAATCTCCGTCGCCGCCCTGATTGTGGGTTCTGCGCTCTGGCCGTGGGACGCATTTAATGCCCTGTTCTGATGGGTGGTGATCTGACCTCAAGTTGTAAAAATATTTGTAAGAATGTTTGCGCCTAACCACTCTGATTTTTATCACCAAATCTTGACTTTAGTCACTTCCCTTCTTCCCTCGTGCATTAAATGCCTTCTTGCGGCTAGTGGGTTTGCTAGTCAGAGGCGTTACTTCATTAAATGAAGCGTGGGACCCTGCTGCCACGTGGTGATTTGACTCCAATATCTTTGGCCGTGTTTCTTTTGTCCTTCGGCCTCGGCCCATAATGCTGCGGTCGAGGCCGAGATGATTATGGCTTTGCAGCTTTTCCTCTGTCTCTGGGAAGACAAAACACCACGTTCCAGTTCATGAATAGGTGCTAGGGCCGAGCGAAAACTCCTTCGGTCATTTTTACGACCGTGATTTTGTTAGGCACAAACACACATTTACGTCATGAACGAGATAAAACCATCGTCTTATTTCCATACATGGTTTGACAGATTGTTTAATAGGACGTCGCTGTTTTCGTGTTACCGTTGTGGTGTTGTATTTACGACGACGGTGTTGTTTTACAACCGTCGTCCTAAATTAAATATCACGTCTGTATTTTTTCGGACGTCGTTTCTTTATTATTATGTCGTTCTTTTTAAATAACCGACGTTGTTTTTCTTGCAGATTAATTAAAAATGGTTTCGAAATCTCAAAACAAGGAAGCTCAAGTGTCAGAGGCTCAAATGGATGAAGCCAAATCAGTTTCAAAGGTTGAAATGGATGAAGCCAAATCAGTTCAAAGCAAATCCTCGAAGAGGATGAGATTTTCTTCAACTTCCGGTAAAGACCCCAGCACAACCACATTTTTTGAGGAACCAAAATCCACCCGCGGTATCAACACAATGAGTCGTGTTGTGAAGAGGAAAATTCAGAAGATTAATCCTGTGGTTGAGTTCAATAAAAGGGGCAGACCACATGGCAAGGCTGTTGTTGAGATGCAGTCTTACATTGGTGTTTTGGCATGCACCAGAGTCTCTCTTGTGGACAAGAAATGGACTCAATTGCCCAAGGACCTGAAGGAGCAGCTTTGGGAAGCTCTTCAAATGGCTTTTGTTGTCGGGGAAGGGTGTAAGAAGATGGTTCTGTTGTCTGCCGCCAAAAAATGGAAGGATTTCAAGTATATCTTAACTAGGCAGTTTATCCTTCCATTCGCAAATGACAAGGAGAAATTAAAAGAACCCCCTCGGCTTTATAAGTTCATACGAAAATCGCAATGGGATGCCTTTGTAGCTTTCAAGGTTATCCCCAGATTTTGAGGCTGTGCATTCCTGAGAGAAACAAAGGAGGGAGAAATTGGAGTACAACCATAGGTTGTCTCGAAAAGGGTATGTAGGTTTGGAGGATGAATTAGAAGAAAACATGCCTGGTGAAGAAATCGATCGAGCTCTTCTATGGAAGAAGGCAAAAGAAGATAAAACAGGAAACATCCCTGATCCAAAGGTTGCAGAGAAGGCAACATTAATCATAAGTCTCACTAACTCTGTTCTAAATTTGAAAAACAGAGTGTTTTATTTTGGTATAGACATCGCACGTTAAATAACTGACGTTATAAAATAAACACCACAACGGTTTTTATTTACCGCCGTTTCAAAAAGAATAGCACGTTGGTTTTTGCATAAATAAGACGTCTAGATAGAATTCATACAACGGCTTAAATTCCGAGACGACCGTTTTGTTTTAAGTTTACTCACGCACACACTCTCCCTCTCTCTCTATTTCACTGAAATTTGTGGTGCACAATTTCTGGAAAAGAATGCATATTTCAATTTTGTTTTTTCACTTCTTCATTAAAATTTACGACGGTTTTATCTCATCTAGACGTTAGAATGCTTGTACAACGACGGTAATTTTATGCCGCCGTATGAAATTAAGTCCTACGTCTGTTTGTTCAACGTCCGTCGTCTTAATTGAAATACTACGACAGTCTTTGATTTATGTTCTATTAATCTGTTTGCTTTTGAATATACGACGGGTTTTTTCTCCCGACGTTGTAAATTATAAACAACGATGGTATTTAACTACCGACGTGTGAAATGAATACTACGTCAGTTATTTAAGAAAACCGTCGTTGTAAATGATATATTATGTCGGTTTATTTATCTGTTTTACACTCTGCTCATGTCTAACAATCTCTCCTTCTCTCTTTTTGGATGATTTGCAAAAGCAAGTCTCCGAAGGCCCTCTGACTGTCTCCGGGAGCAATGATATCTTGACTCTTGCTTTGGGAACCCCCGAGCATGGTGGGAGAGTCAGAGGAGTTGGTGTTGGCATTTCCCCAACTAAATTCTTCAATTTGCCGAGACAGCTGGGAGTAAAATTTGCTGACAAGTTGAAGGAAAGTCTGATGGAGGCAGTCAGAGAAGAGACCTTGAGGATTGAGGCGAGGTCAAGGGAAAGTATAATGGAAGCAGTCAGAGCGAGAGAGAAATATTATGTTGGCACAATTCCGTCAACTAGTTCCTAATTTTGCTCCCAACATGCTCAAAATCCCAATTACTCCAATTCATTTACCCCCTCAAGATCAAAGCCCAAAAAATCCAATGTTTGATAAGGCAAGGTGCTCCGGGGCCACTAATATCAGACCCCTAGCTTTGGGGGTAGAAGATCCAAAGCCTGATGTTGATACTGCTGGAAAACAGCAAGATGACACGGTAAAATCTCTTATATTTTCTTTTTCTGCCTTTTAAATTTTAAATAGACGTCGCTCTTTTAAATATCCGACGTTAACATTTCAAACAACGACGGTATATATTTACCGACGTTGGAAAACAATAATACGTCCCGTTTCTTCCAGAACCGTCGTTTTGAGTTAAATACCACGACGCTTTTACTTGTTTTGCAATTTATTGGGCATTGAAAATAACGACTGTCTTTTTTGCCGTCGTCTAATTCTTTTATAAACCGTCGTCTATTTCATGAAAGCATTAATTGCATTTTAATTAGACGACTTTTCTTTAGTGTAGCGACGTTATAACGTTTACACAACGACGGTTATGTATTTACCGACGTCTATAACCTTCCCTCCGTCAATATGTACTAGAAACCGTCGTTTATATTATATACCACGTCTGTTTTTTGGGTTTTGCCATCGTCTAATTATTTTAGTTCACACACAAACTAACTTATATTTCTTTATTTATTTCTTGTAATAGGATCTCTCAAAGCTAGACATGCCACCTCCTCTATTAGCCTTATGCCAACTTGTCCAGACCAAGTTGTTGCCTGCTAACGAGACTTTGACAATTCACATGCCCAAGGAATTGTTTGGCTTTGAGCATGATACCTTCCTCTTCCCTGAAGATATTTTGCAGTTTGGTTCCATGGTTGAGATTGGAACCACAGTGATATCAGTATACATGAGGTAATTCTAGAAATCCCATTTTGTTTTACATTTCCCTTTCTTTTAAATTAAAATCTCATTTAATTGAATTTCATATATTTAGGTACCTATTTGACTATTTAAAAATGGCAAATATGGTAAACCTTATTGGCCTCGTGGACCCTGGGCTAGTCACTCTCTATCTCTGGATCTCTCTCAGACCAAACAAAAAACCTGTCAAACCGCCTGAAAAACGCAGATGGGGATCAATTTTTCTTGGTCCCTTATAATCCAGGGTTAGTCCCCTTAACTATTTAAAGTATTTTTCTTTGTAGTACTATTTAACCTATATTGTTCATTATGTGTAGGGGTCGTTGGGTGTTGGTCATTGTGAGACCATTGAAGGAGACTACCTATTACATGAATTCACTGCCAAATAGCGCCGTTGACGACGACATGAAAAGTATAGTGAATACGTAAGTTCATTTATTATGATATAAGATTTTTTGGGCTTTACCGCATTTGAAGTATACGACGGGTTTTTATAATACCGACGTTATAATGAAAATACAACGACGGTAATTTTTTATCGACGTTTTAAACAATTTATTACGTCAGTATTGTCTTAAAACGTCGTGTTAACTTAACCATCACGTCGTTTGGGTTTTATTTAAGGACGTTTTAATTTTTTCTGTTCAATTTTTTGTTATACGACGTTTGAAATGTTACCGACGTTATAATGTTACACAACGACGGTAGTTTCATACCTGCCGTTTGAAACACAATACCACGTCGTTTATATTAAAAATCCGTCGTCTCGACTGATTTACCACGACGATTACTATGTTATTTTAGATTTTTGGTTTTGTCAGTAACTCTCTTTGTTTTCTTATAACAGGTCAATTAAAATGTTTAACATTAATATAAACAAATCTTCAGCATGTAAAGGAGCGATTTGGAAAAATCTACTTGGAACTCCTGAACAACCAACAAGTGTAGAGTGTGGCTATTTCGTCATGAGATTCATGAGATATATAATTTATGATCCAGACCTAGCTTTCGAGAAGACAGTAAAAGGAAATTTTTTAGATATAATTTCTTTCTTTTACTACGTCAACTTTTTTTTTAAAACCGTTGTTTGTATCTTTATAACATGTCGGTTTTTTGGTTTATTTTGCAGTTTGGAAAGAAAAATGATAAAGTTCAGTATAAACAAGAGGATATTGATGAAGTTAGGCATGAATGGGCAGAATTCATGAACAAGCTATTACATAATGATAATTGATGTACATAATATTTATTAACAATGTTAAGGTGTATTTTAGTTTTTTAAAAATGTACATAAATATTTTTGTTGTAATCAATCGAACAATTTTTGTGAAATTTTTTTAGTTCCCAAAAAATTCATGAAAACTTAATTTAATTCCCGAAAAACGACGTCTCCTTCTAATTTACACATCACATATGTGTATACAATGGTCGTCTTACTATAACTAGAAATATAACATCGACGGCAATTATTAAAAACGACATGTAACAGTAATAAACACGACGGTTTCTATTTACTTCATCTTGTATGGATAAATTTGAACTGATATACTACGTCTGTTAGTACAACCATATCGACGTCTTAATAATATGCAAAGGCGGTTATTGTAAAAAATTTGACGTCGTATAACTAAACAACATCGGTGATCCAAAACAAGATTTCGTGGTAACATTATCATCCACGTCAGTTATTTAAAACAAGATGACGTGGGAAATTAATTATCCACGTCGGGGAGTAAAATAAGACGACGTGGTAACTTAATAACGTCATTTTGTGTTCGTTTTGACGTCCTGAAACAATATATGACGTCAGTTTGTGTTGTTTAACGTCGTTGTAAAACGATACAACGTCAGTTAGGTCATTTGGCATTTAATTTTAAATGACTTTTATATTTTATTTAATTCTATATTAAATTCAAAACTAATTCCAAAAATTAAACTGACAACTACCAAGCACTCATTGAAATATTGTCTCTCCCCTAAGGCTTTAAAAAATATAATTTTACAAATATTTTTTTTATTGTATTTAATTACTAATATTAATAATATATTCAAAACAAAATCCGAAAAATATACCGACAAATTCTATGCACTCATTGAGACAATATCTTGCCCATTAAGGCCTGAAAATTGTAATTTTAGTTTTCAAAGTTCAAATGATAATAAAATTCAAACAAATTTAGAGACAAAGCATGGTACTCCTTATACTTTACATAACATAACCCTAAATTTTATGTGATCCATTGGTGCCCATAAATTCAAAATGATGAAATGCAGATGTTAGCCTACTATTATAGAAGGCATAGTTGTAAGGAGTCCGTAGCAATTTTCGGTTCATTTTTCTCATACTTGTGTATTTTTTTTATAATTATTGTAAAATTTAGGGTTTAGGGTTTATTGAAATGACGCCGGTTTTCTCCCGTTGATTTTCGTCAACTACGCGTTTTCGAATCCCAGGAAACCCAAACCCCGACTAATTATTTCATATTTAGGACGTCGGTTATTAAGGGGTGACGTATGTTCTACCTGTTTACAACGGCGGTTTTGTATGGAAACAGCCGTTGTAAGTGAGTATTAAACGTCCATATCTAAGTATTTACTGTCGTTGTTGAAAAACGCGGTACTTTAAAATTTTTGACCGTGATCTAAAATTTTCAGAATTTCCCTTTAACCCTAAAATAGTTCGTTCTCTCTCTTCAACATAAATTTGTCTTAAAGTTTTCGCTCTCTCTCAAAGCATTGGGTATATTCTCTCAGCTCTCTCTCAAGCTTTTGTTATATTCTCTCAGCTCTCTGAAGCATTGGTTATCTTATCCATGTAAGTGCAAACCCTAATCTCTTTATTTAATGATATTGCATGGCTTCTTAAATCCATAAGTGTTTTCGTTCGTAGCTATATTTGGGTTATTTTATATTTTAGTGTTTGCATTCTTGTAATAATTACTCTCTCTTTGGGTTCTTTTATGTTTGTTTGGCCATGGGTTCTTGGAAAAGGAATGGGGATGAGAGATTTAAGCTGTTTTTTTTTTAAACCACGACGACAGTTGATGGACCAAACTGTCGTCTAAATGTTTATTATACGTCGGTTGTTCATTTACTCCCATCGTCTCAGTTTTAATCCGCAACTAGTAGCCTAAAGATGACTGTTTCTCCATTAACCGTCGTCTTTAGGCTACCAGAACCCCGTACTTTGTTCTTCAAAAAGCAATACAAATTTCTGGGTTTGGGTATCTTAATGACGACGGTAACTATAGATGTCGTCGTCTGAATTAATATTAAACGACGATTATGTTGTAAAAACCGTCGTCTTGTTCTTGTTTTATTTTTTATTTTCAATTTGTTCTCTGCTATTTGAATGAGGTAGTGTTTCATTGCTGGTCTTTCCACTTTAATATATATATATATATATATATATATATGATTTTATAGTGTGTGAGATGGATAAGTCATGGATGCATAGAAGATCGAAGGCATATGAGTTAGGCGTGGAAGGAGTTTTGAATTTTGCTGTAGAAAATCTTGGAAATTGGAACTCCGGGCCGAGGGGATGTGCGTTAACACGTGGCTTCCTTCTTTTGGATGTGGTGTGGTTGTGCGCGGGCGTGCCAGCACGGTCTCTACGTGCATCGTGAGATGGTGATGTGGATGAAAATGGTTAAGTGGTGCGCTTGTTTAGGTTCGACTCCCAATCAAACGATTGTGGCCGAGAGAGGAACTGATCTCGGCCGTCAGGTTCACCGCATGAGCTACAAGGCCGTTTAATGGTGGTGTTGATGGTGGATTTTGGGCGTTTCTCCGGTGCGTTGCTCAGGGAGCGACGGTCATATGATATATGGGGTGAATGAAAGAGTAACAGAGATGATGCTCCGGCGCCTTGAAAATCAAGGGTCGTATGATATATTGATGAACAGATTTTCCTTACAAACTAACACTACTCCTAGGAAAGCAAGTAAAGATATTGAAAGTGCATTGTAGGAAAATATAATTTGCTCCGATGGGAGGCTTTGGTTTGGTGTTTGAACCCTTTGAATGTAGCTGGAACTTGGTATTTATAGGAGGAGTGCTTGGAGGAGTAATCGAGGCTGAAAATCTACATGGTGGAGCCTTATCAAAGCAAGTGGGTTGTCCAATCGACATTTGGGATCGTGAAGCATGGTGGTGTGACCCCATGAATCCTGGTAAATCTCCGCCGTCGCCCTGTATCGTGGGTTCTGCGCTTCTGCCGTGGGACGCATTTAATGCCCTTGTTTGGTGGTTGGTGATCTGACCTCAATTTGTAAGAATGTTTGTAAGTATGTTGGCGCATAACCACTCTGATTTCTGTCACCAAATCCTGACTTGAGTCACTTCCCTTCTTCCTTCGTGCATTAAATGCCTTTTTGCGGCTAGTGGGTTTGCTAGTCAGAGGCGTTACTTCATTAAATGAAGCGTGGGACCCTGCCCCCATGTGACGATTTTGACTCTTAATATCTTTGGCCATGTCCCCTTCGTCCCTCGGCCTCGGCCAGTCGATACCGTGTTTGCAAGGCCGAGATGACTATGCCTTCGCAACTTTTCCTTTGTTTTGAGGAAGGCAAAAGTGCTACGTTTTGGATTGCGAACAGGTGCTCAGGCCGAAGGGGAAGACCCATTTGGTCAGTGTACGACTGTGATTTATCAGGCACAAACAGAAATACAACTCATATTCGTTGTCCATGTGTTAAATGTGGGAATATTCGATTGTTTGGGGTTGGAATTATAAGGGAACACTTATAATTTAATGGAATTGACCAAAGCTATAAGATTTGGACATGGCACGGAGAACCTTGGGAATGGACTACCAATGCTAGTAGAAATGTGGAAGAAGATGAGCAAAGTAGGTTCAGTTATGTTTATGAAGAATTAGGGATGAATGATAATGATTTCACCAATATTGGATCTGATCCTTATGAGTTTGCCAATGTGATTGGGGATGGTGATGAACCCTTGTACCCTGGTTGCAGTAAGTACACAAAGTTGTCGGCTTTGGTGAAGTTATATAATATGAAAGCAAAACATGGGATGAGTGATGTTTGTTTTACAGAATTATTGATACTTCAAGGAGAATTGCTTCTAGAAGGAAATACACTACCTTCCTCTATGTACGAGGCAAAAAAGACTTTGTCTGCTTTAGGGATGAGTTATGAGAAAATCCACGCATGTCCCAATGACTGCATTTTGTATAGGAAGGAGTATGAGGATTCAACTAATTGTCCTACTTGTGGTATCTCAAGGTGGAAGGAAACCAAAGATGGGTTCTTGAAAGAGGGTGTGGCAGCGAAGGTGGTGTGGTATTTTCCTCCAATTCCAAGGTTTAAAAGGATGTTTCAATCACATAAGACAACTAAGAGTTTGAGTTGGCATGCTGCAAGAAAATCAGTTGATGGTCATATGTCTCATCCAGCGGATTCCCCGTCTTGGAAACTTGTTGATGATAAATGGCCCGACTTTGGTAATGAGCCAAGAAACTTAAGATTGGCTCTCTCATTCTGATGGATTCAATCCCCAAGTTCTTTAAATAGCAGATACAGTTGTTGGCCAGTATCTGTTGACCAATGCAGGGATCTGCGCAACACAGGTCATCCTTCTTTGGTGCGGTGCGGTGAATAAATGAGTTGCACGCCTGTTTGAGTCTGACTTCTAATCAGAGCGACTGTGGTAGAGAGAGGAACCGATCTCTGCCGTCGAGTTCACGGCCTGAGCTACAAGGCCGTTAATGGTGGTGTTGATGGTGGGTTTTTAGGTGGTGCTCCGCGCATTGCTCGGAGGCAACAGTCGTATGATATATGAGGTGAACGGAAAGATAACAAGGATGGTGCTCTGCGCGCCTTGAAAATCAAGGGTCGTATGATATATTGATGAATGGATTTTCCTACAAACTGTCACTACTCCTGAGAAAGCTAGTAAAAGTATTGAAAATGCATTACAAGAAGATAAATGACAGGAAGTAAATGACGGGAAAATATACGTCTCTCCGTGGGAGGCTTGTGTTTGGTGTTGAACCCTTTAAACGCAGTTGAAGCTCGGTATTTATAGGGGAGGTCCTGAGAAGACAATCAGGCTGAAAATCTGCTTGATGAGGTTGGTCAGAGATAGTGGGTAGTCAAATTGACGTTTGGGGACGTGAAGTATGGTGGCGTGACCCCCATAAATCCCAGCCGCGGCCCTGATGGTGGATTCTGCGCCTCGGGCCTTGGAGGAGCATTTAATGCCTTGGTTTGATGGTTGGTGACTTAATCCTACAAGTTGTAAGATTTTCGCACCTAATTGCCCTGATTTTACTCGTTATATCCTGACTTCAATCACTTCCTCTCTTGTCTTGCACATTAAATGCTCTTATGGGACGTGGGTCTTCTGCGTAGTCAGAGGCGTTACTTCATTAAATGAAGTGTGGGACCTTGATACCACGTGGCGAAGCCACTTGACTTTCCTATCTTGGCCGTGTATCTGAGGAGCTATCATTCCCTTCGTCCTCGGCTGGCCTCATCGAGGCCGTGTTGGCTTCGCCTTCACAGCTCACCTTTGTCTTTAACAAAAGAAAGCTAACCACGACTTGCCACGTCAGCTTCATCGGCCGAGATTTAGTAGGCACAAACAATGCCCCCACATTCCTGGATTCTTCGGTTACGGCATGGATAAAGGCCGAATGAATTTCAAGGGATGGACCCTTTGCATTCCTTTGAAGTGATTGTGATAGTTGGCGCTTTTAATAGACTAGCCAATCGGCGCCTTTAATATGCAAGCACGTTGTTCAGGCCATCATTTCCTTGGTTCGCGCAAGCCGTCGTTTCGTCTCATCAACTGAAACGACAGACTCCGGGGCTTCGACACGTCATCGCGCGTTCAAGTATGTCGCCAGGCTGTTACGTCGTTCGAGAGAATGTTACGTTGTTCGAGAGAGCCACGCCCGTCGTTTAGACTTCGAGCGCTAATATAAAAACCCAGCCTTCTTCGTTCTTTCTTACGCTTTCAAACCCTAAACTCTAAACCCTAAACCCTAAACCCTGACAACGATTCCAGTCGTTTCTTCTTCTTTCCCTAACAAGTCACTAGCTTTTAGCCAATTTCTGGGTATCCAGTTTCTCGTGTTCTTCGTGTTCGTCGCTTCTTCCCAACTTTCCCTTCAAACACTCAACTTCAATTGGCTCCAATGGCTTCTAGCACTTCTTCATCTGTTGAAGCTCGGTCCCAAACCTTCCAAACTGGATTCGAAGACATCTGCCTCCCACGGAGCAACTTATATTTTCCTCTAATGCACTTTCAATATCTTTATTTGCTTTTCTAGGAGTAGTGTTAGATTGTAAGGAAAATCTGTTCATCAATATATCATACAACCCTTGATTTTCAAGGCGCCGAGCGAATCCCGGACCCAGCCTACTCGGCAGAGAGACAGCATGTGGCCCACTCCACGCTTTGGCCAAAGCAGGAGGGCAGGGTAGCCCTGCGTTGTCTACGGTCAAGCAATTCGGCCCAACCCATATTTTGGCCGACCGGGCGCCACCCGGCCGGAGGCAACGTGACCGAAGCACCATCACAACAATACGATCAGAATGGCTTGACCGCTGCACTACCAGTACAAATACACGATCCGGCCATTTCGACGACAACGTAGACGCACCTAGGTTCCCATTATGATGCAATCCGACAGAACCAGGTGGCCATACCTCAATGGCCGCCGAACCAAACGTACCTCGGTCAAGCCCACGACGTTCCTGGTACCACCCGGCTCGGTCGGCAGCGGCCGAGCCCTTTGCTCGAACGACCCGCAGGTTAAGCAGCGAAACGATGCGCAACGGGATAGGCCTTTTCAAGAGTTTTGTTTGTGCCTGATAAATCACGGCCATGAGCCGGCCAAAGGAGCCCCTTTTCTCGGCCTAGGCATTTGAAACCGACGTGGTTGGTGTTTTGGGTAGTTCTAGAGATCGGATTTTACTCAAACGTAACCAAATGACTCCTCCCACCATATTATTATGTTGCCCAAGTTTTGGGCTCGATCCGAAATCAATAGGTGTAAGAAATTGGACAATTCAAGTTCAAAGGCAGTTCGTTCCAAATTGGAGTGGTTGGTGTTTTCGATAGTTCTAGAGATCGGATTTCACTCAAAATTAACCAAATGACTCCCACCATATTATGATGATGCCCAAGTTTTGGGCTCGAATCCGAAATCAATAGCTGTAAGAAATTGGACAATTTATGTTCTAAGGTAGTTCGTTCGTAATCGGAGTGGTTGGTGTTTTGGGTAGTTCTAAAGATTCGATTTCACTCAAACTTAACCAAATTACTCCTCCCACCATATTATGATATTGCCCAAGTTTTGGGCACGATCCAAATTGAATAGGTTTCAGAAACTGGACAATTTATGTTCAAAGGCAGTTCGTTCCTAATCGGAGTGGTTGGTGTATTCCATAGTTCTAGAGATCGGATTTCACTCAAAACTAACCAAATGACTCCGCCCACCATATTACCATGTTGCCCAAGTTTTGGGCTCGAATCGAAATCAATAGGTCTAAGAAATTGGACAATTCAAGTTCAAAGGCAGTTCGTTCCTAATTGGAGTGGTTGGTGTTTTGGGTAGTTCTAGAGATTGGATTTCACTCAAACTTAACCAAATGACTCCTCCCACCATATTATGATGTTGCCCAAGTTTTGGGCTCCAATCCGAAATCAAAAGGTGTACGAAATTGGACAATTCAAGTTCAAAGGCATTTCGTTCCTAATTGGAGTGTTGGTGTTTTGGGTAGTTCTAGAGATCGGATTTCACTCAAACTTAACCAAATGACTCCTCCCACCATATTATGATGTTGTCCAAGTTTTGGGCTCGAATCCGAAATCAATAGGTGCAAGAAATTGGACAATTCAAGTTCAAAGGCAGTTCGTTCCTAATTGGAGTGGTTGGTGTTTTGGGTAGTTCTAGAGATCGGATTTCTCTCAAACTTAACCAAATGACTCCTCCCACCATATTTTGTTGTTGCCCAAGTTTTCGGCTCGAATCCGAAATCAATGGGTTTAAGAAATTGGACAATTTATGTTCAAAAGCGTTCGTTCCTGTTCTATCGGAGTGGTTGGTGTATTCCATAGTTCTAGAGATCGGATTTCACTCAAAACTAACCAAATGACTCCTCCCACCATATTAGGATGTTGCCCAAGTTTTGGGATCGATACGAAATCAATAGGTGTAAGAAATTCGACAATTCAAGTTCAAAGGCAGTTCGTTCCTAATTGGAGTGGTTGGTGTTTTGGGTAGTTCTAGAGATCGGATTTTACTCAAACGTAACCAAATGACTCCTCCCACCATATTATTATGTTGCCCAAGTTTTGGGCTCGAATCCGAAATCAATAGGTGTAAGAAATTGGACAATTCAAGTTCAAAGGCAGTTCGTTCCTAATTGGAGTGGTTGGTGTTTTGGGTAGTTCTAGAGATCGGATTTCACTCAAACCTAACCAAATGACTCCTCCCACCATATTATGATGTTGCCGAAGTTTTGGGCTCGAATCTGAAATCAATTGGTTTAAGAAATTGGACAATTTATGTTCAAAGGCAGTTCGTTCCAAATTCGGAGTGGTTGGTGTACTCCATAGTTCTAGAGATCGGATTTCACTCAAAACTAACTAAATGACTCCTCCCACCATATTATAATGTTCCCCAAGTGTCGGGCTTGATCCGAAATCAATAGGTGTAAGAAATTGGACAATTCAAGTTCAGATGGCAGGACGTTCCTAATTGGAGTGGTAGGTATTTTGGGTAGTTCTAGAGATTGGATTTCACTCAAACTTAACCAAATGACTCCTCCCACCATATTATGATGTTGGCCAAGTTTTGGGTTCGATTCGAAATCAATAGGTTTAAGAAATTGGACAATTTATGTTCAAAGGCAGTTCGTTCCTAATCGGAGTGGTTGGTGTATTCCACAGTTCTAGAGATCGGGTTTCACTCCAAACTAACCAAATGACTCCTCCCACCATATTATGATGTTTCCCAAGTTTAGGGCTCGATACGAAATCAATAGGTGTAGGAAATTGGACAATTCAAGTGCAAAGGCAGTTCGTTCCTAATTGGAGTGGCTGGTGTTTTGGGTAGTTCTAGAGATTGGATTTCACTCAAACTTAACCAAATGACTCCTCGCACCATATTATGATGTTGCCGAAGTTTTGGGCTCGAAATCGAAATCAATAGGTGTAAGAAATTGGACAATTTATGTTCAGAGGCAGTTCGTTCCTAATCGGAGGGGTTGGTGTATTCCATAGTTCTAAAGATCGGATTTCACTCAAACTTAACCAAATGACTCCTCCCACCATATTATGATGTTGCCCAAGTTTTGGGCTCGATCCGAAATCAATAGGTTTAAGAAATTGGACATTTTATGTTCAAAGGCAGTTTGTTCCTAATCGGAGTGGTTGGTGTATTCCAAAGTTCAAGAGATCGGATTTCACTCAAAACTAAACAGTTGTAAGAAATTTGACAATTCAAGTTCAAAGGCAGTTCGTTCCTAATTGGAGTGGTTGGTGTTTTGGGTAGTTCTATCGATTCGATTTCACTCAAACTTAACCAAATGACTCCTCCCACCATAATATGATGCTGCTCCAGTTTTGGTCTCGAATCCGAAATCAATAGGTGTAAGAAATTGGACAATTTATGTTCAAAGGCAGTTCGTTCCTAATCGGAGGGGTTGGTGTATTCCATAGTTATAAAGATCGGATTTCACTCAAACTTAATCAAATGACTCCTCCCACCATATTATGAGGTTGCCCAAGTTTTCGGCTGAATCCGAAATCAATAGGTGTAAGAAATTGGATAATTTATGTTCAAAGGAAGTTCGGTAATAATCCGAGTGGTTGGTGTATTCCATAGTCCTAGAGATCGGATTTCACTCAAAACTAACCAAATGACTGCTCCCACCATATTATGATGTTGCCCAAGTTTTGGGCTCGAATCCCGAAATCAATAGGTGTAAGAAATTGGACAATTCAAGTTCAAAGGCAGTTCGTTCCTAATTGGAGTGGTAGGTGTTTTGGTTAGTTCTAGAGATCGGATTTCAGTCAAAATTAACCAAATGACACCTCCCACCATATTATGATGTTGCCCAACTTTTGGGCTCAATCCGAAATCAATAGGTGTAAGAAATTGGACAATTCAAGTTCAAAGGCAGTTCGTTCCAAATTGGAGTGGTTGGTGTTTTGGGTAGTTCTAGAGATCGGATTGCACTCAAACTTATCCAAATGACTCCTCCCACCATATTATGATGTTGTCCAAGTTTTGGGCTCGAATCCGAAATCAATATGTTTAAGAAATTGGACAATTTATGTTCAAAGGCAGTTTGTTCCTAATCGGAGTGGTTGGTGTATTCCAAAGTTCTAGAGATCGGATTTCACTCAAAACTAACCGAGTGACTCCTCCCACCATATTATGATGTTGCCCAAGTTTTGGGCTTGATCCGAAATCAATAGGTGTAAGAAATTGGACAATTCAACTTCCAAGGCAGTTCGTTCCTAATTGGGGTGGTTGGTGTTTTGGTTAGTTCTAGAGATCGGATTTCAGTCAAACTCAACCAAATGACTCCTCCCACCATATTATGATGTTGTCCAAGTTTTGGGCTCAATCCGAAATCAATAGGTGTAAGAAATTGGACAATTCAACTTCAAAGGCAGTTCGTTCCTAATCGGAGTGGTTGGTGTATTCCACAGTTCTAGAGATCGGATTTCACTCAAAACTAACCAAATGACTCCTCCCACCATATTATGATGTTGCCCATGTTTTGGGCTCGCTCCGAAGTCAATAGGTGTAAGAAATTGGACAATTCAACTTCAAAGGCAGTTCGTTCCTAATTGGAGTGGTTGGTGTTTTGGGTAGTTCTAGAGATCGGATTTCACTCAAACTTAACCAAATGACTCCTCGCACCATATTATGATGTTGCCCAAGTTTTGGGCTCTATGCGAAATCAATGGGTGTAAGAAATTGGACAATTCATGTTCAAAGGCAGTTCGTTCCTAATTGAAGTGGTTGGTGTTTTCCACAGTTCTAGATATCGGATTTCACTCGAAATTAACCAAATGAATCCTCACACCATATTATGTGGTTGCCCAAGTTTTGGGGTTGATCCGAAATCAATACGTGTAAGAAATTAGACAATTCAAGTTTAATGGCAGTTCGTTCCTAACTGGGGTGGTTGGTGTATTGGTTAGTTCTAGAGATCGGATTGCACTCAAAATTAACCAAATGACTCCTCCCACCATATTATGATGATGCCCAGGTTTTGGGCTCGAATCCGTAATCAATGGGTGTAAGAAATTGGACAATTCAAGTTCAAAGGCAGTTCGTTCCTAATTGAAGAGGTTGGTGTTTTGGGTCGTTCTAGAGATCGGATTTCACTCAAACTTAACCAAATGACTCCTCCCACCATATTATGATGATGCCCAAGTTTTCGGCTCGATCCAAAATCAATAGGTGTAAGAAATTGGACAATTCAAGTTCAAAGGCAGTTCGTTCCTAAATGAAGTGGTTGGTGTATTCCATAGTTCTAGAGATCGGATTTCACTCAAAATTAACCAAATGACTCCTCCCACCATATTATGAAGTTTCCCAAGTTTTGGGCCCGATCGAAATCAGTAGGTGTAAGAAATTGGACAGTTCAAGTTCAATGGCAGTTCGTTCCTAATTGGGGTGGTTGATGTTTTGGGTAGTTCTGGAGATCGGATTTCACCCATACTTAACCAAATAACTCCTCGCACCATATTATGATGTTGCCCAAGTTTTGGGCTCTATCCAGAATAAATAGGTGTAAGAAATTGGACAATTTATGTTCTTCAGGCAGTTCGTTCCTAATTAGAGTGGTTGGTGTATTCCATAATTCTAGAGATCGGATTTCACTCAAAACTAACCAAATGACTCCTCCCACCACATTATGCTGTTGCCCAATTTGTGGGCTCGAATCCGAAATCAATAGGAGGAAGAAATTGGACACTTCAAGTTCAAAGGCAGTTCGTTCCTAATTGGAGTGGTTGGTGTTCTGGGTAGTTCTAGAGATCGGATTTCACTCAAACTTAACCAAATGACACCTCCCACCATATTATGATGTTGCCCAAGTTTTGGGCTCGATCCAAAATCAATAGGTGTAAGAAATTGGACAATTTATGTTCAAATGCAGTTCGTTCCTAATCGGAGTGGTTGGTGTATTCCATAATCCTAGAGATCGGATTTCACTCAAAACTAACGAAATGAATCCTCCCACCATATTATGATGTTGCCCAAGTTTTGGGCTCGAATCGGATATCAATAGGTGTAAGAAATTGGACAATTCAAGTTCAAAGGCAGTTCGTTCCTAATTGGAGTGGTTGGTGTTTTGGGTAGTTCTAGAGATTGGATTTCACTCAAACTTAACCAAATGACTCCTCCCACCATATTATGATGTTGTCCAAGTTTTGGGCTCGAAATCGAAATCAATAGGTGTAAGAAATTGGACAATTCAAGTTGCGAGGGCAGTTCTTTCCTAGTTGGAGTGGTTGGTGTTTTGGGTAGTTCTAGACATTGGATTTCACTCAAAATTAACCACATGACTCCTCCCACCATATTATGTTGTTACCCAAGTTTTGGGCTCGAATCCGAAATCAGTAGGTGTAAGAAATTGGACAATTCAAGTTCAAAGGCAGTTCATTCCTAATTGGAGTGGTTGGTGTTTTGGGTAGTTCTAGAGATCGGATTTCACTCAAACTTAACCAAATGACTCCTCCCACCATATTATGATGATTCCCAAGTTTTGAGCTCGAATCCGAAATCAATAGGTGTAAGAAACTGGACAATTCAAGTTCAAAGGCAGTTCGTTCCTAATTGGAGTGGTTGGTGTTTTGGGTAGTTCTAGACAATGGATTTCACTAAAACTTAACCAAATGACTCCTCCCACCATATTATGATGTTGCCCAAGTTTTGGGCTTGATCCAAAATCAATAGGAGTAAGAAATTGGACAATTCAAGTTCAAAGGAAGTTTGTTCCTAATTGGAGTGGTTGGTGTTCTTGGTAGTTGTACAAATCGGATTTCACTCAAACTTTACCAAATGACTCCTTCCCCCATATTATGATGTTGCCCAAGTTTTGGGCTTTATCCGAAATCAATAGGAGTAAGAAATTGGACAATTCAAGTTCAAAGGAAGTTTGTTCCTAATTGGAGTGGTTGGTGTTCTGGGTAGTTGTACAAATCGGATGTTAAGCTCATAATTTCATACATATACGTACCCTATCTACTTACGTCTTTTGCTTAGTTTCTTAGAATTTTGAGTTATTTGCCTCTCTTTGTGTGTTTTGTAGGCCAATAGAGCAAGAGAGCATAATTCATGCAATTAAAGCATGTTAAGGCCAATGAAGCAATATGGTACAAAAACGTGCAAGAACTGGAGACTGAGGTAGAAGTTCATTTCGGTTCTTGCACGTTTTTGTACCATATTGCTTCATTGGCCTTAACATGCTTTAATTGCATGAATTATGCTCTCTTGCTCTATTGGCCTACAAAACACACAAAGAGAGGCAAATAACTCAAAATTCTAAGAAACTAAGCAAAAGACGTAAGTAGATAGGGTACGTATATGTATGAAATTATGAGCTTAACATCGGATTTCACTCAAACTTTACCAAATGACTCCTCCCCCCATATTATGATGTTGCCCAAGTTTTGAGCTCGAATCCGAAATCAATAGGTGTAAGAAATTGGACAATTCAGGTTCAAAGGCAGTTCGTTCCTAATTGGGGTAGTTGGTGTATTGGGTAGTTCTAGAGATCGGATTGCACTCAAAATTAACCAAATGACTCCTCCCACGATATTATGGTGTTGCCCAAGTTTAGGGCTCGATTATCCGAAATCAATAGGTGTAATAAATTGGACACTTCAAGTTCAATGGCAATTCGTTCCAAATTGGGGTGGTTGGTGTTTTGGGAAGTTCTAGAGATCGGATTTCACTCGAACTTAAACAAATGACTCCTCCCACCATATTATGTTGTTGCCCAAGTTTTGGGCTCGAATCCGAAATCAATAGGTGTAAGAAATGGGGCAATTCAAGTTCGAAGGCAGTTCTTTCCTAGTTGGAGTTATTGGTGTTTTGGGTAGTTCTCGACATTGGATTTCACTCAAAATTAACCACATGACTCCTCCCACCATATTATGTTGTTACCCAAGTTTTGGGCTCGAATCGAAATCAATAGGTGTAAGAAATTGGACAATTCAAGTTCAAAGGCAGTTCGTTCCTAATTGGAGTGGTTGGTGTTTTGGGTAGTTCTAGAGATCGGATTTCAATCAAACTTAACCAAATGACTCCTCCCACCATATTATGATGATGCCCAAGTTTTGAGCTCGATCCGAAATCAATAGGTGTAAGAAATTGGATAGTTCAAGTTCAAAGGAAGTTCGTTCCAAATTGGAGTGGTTGGTGTTTTGGGAAGTTCTAGAGATCGGATTCCACTCAAACTTACCCAAATGACTCCTCCCACCATATTATGATGTTGCGCAAGTTTTGGGCTCAATCTGAAAATAAATATGTGTAAGAAATTGGATTGGGTTGTCTCCTCTCTTTCCCTCTTTCTTATTGAGCTACTTCAGAAATGCTTAAACAAAGATAAGGAAACTTGAAACAGATTTTCAGATTTGTTGGATTAGGAAACCATAACTTAAATGAAAAGGATAAACTAAACTAACACATCAAGATTAGGGATTCAACTTCACCACAAACATCTAATTCCATGCTTCAAAGTAACAAGCATCAAAGTAAATCAAACTAGCTTATGGAGTTCGTTCTTTCTCAAATATGATTATCCATTTGGTGTGTGGTTGTAATCAAGTATTCAGAACAAGTATTTAGCTATGGTGTTTAGTCTAAACACAAATTCCAAACCCATTAAGAACAAGAAGAACAATAAAGAACCAAGTAGAATTTAAACATGGTGTTTGTCTTCAATATCTACCCATCCATTCACTAATCAGTCCAAGAGTCATATGGTGTTTATGTAAACTTGAACAAGATATTTAATTAAGAGCAAGTGAATGAAACCAGAAACTAGCAATAATCAACATGTCACTTGAACCTCTTTTGTGTTGTGTAAGCTGGGACTCAAACCCAGTTCTCTTGCTTGTCAGGCAATTGTCCTTGTCCGTTGGACTACAAACACAACTTATCAATTAACCTCATTAACTTTAAAACATGAAACTGTCTAGTTATAAAAAAGATAAAAATAAATAAAAAGTAGGAAAACCAAATAGAATCAAGCGATGTTACCAATCCCCGGCAACGGCGCCAAAAACTTGTTGCGTAGATTTAGCTGCACCAAAATGGATTCACTGCATCCTCAACTTGTGATACTCGCAAGTGCACGAGCCGTTGGTAGTTTAGCATATGTAAGTGCGAGGTCGATTCCACAGGGATTGGTGATTGAATAATCCAATTCAGTTTTCCTACACAAAACAGAAATGAAAACAAGAGAAACAAAACAAGAAGAAAGAAAGTAACTAAGGCAAGATGGTGAGGTTTTAGAATCCACCCTAATTGTTCTAATCATGTTATGGCAGCAAGTAAACAAATTGACTCACTCATGAAGATGCTCACAAATAAGTCCATGGTGTTTGGATCAAATTGCATTGAACATCACAAGGACCCCAAGCATGGTGTTTACATTAGGAGACCTAGAAACCAAATCACATAAGTTGCTAATGGATGGAATGAAGATGATCCCCAGACCTTCCCAACAAGAGCATAACGCATAAAACCTTAGGTGATCAATCAAAGGATGCAAAACAGCTCCATTAAAACAGTGAAGAAGAATTCATGAATGAAATCAAACTTTATAAACTCAAACCATGATACAAGACTAGCAAGATGTTTATTACAACTAATAACAGAAAAACAAAGTAAAACAAAGAAAATACAAGAAGAAAATAAAAGACAAAGGGAGGAGAAGAAGATAAGGACAGCATGCTAGAGATGGAAAAGAATCATCTCCATGGCTGCCAGGAGGCCAAAGCCTCCCAGCTGCTGCCTTCTCCCTTCTCTCCCTTTGTGACTCTCAACTTTCCCTCTCTTTGTGTACAATGGAAGTGTAAATGATGGAATGAAATTCTGGCTCTCTAAGCTCTCTAGAGACTCCCTATTTATAGGCACAAGGGTTAGGTGAATCAGATTATACAATTAAGTTCACCAACCACACAAATTTCACCTAACACACTTGCATTAGATAATCAGAAATGGTTGTTGCACTTCACCAACAAATCCCACCAGCAGCCATAGCTCATCAATATGTCAGCATGACCAAGCATCCATCCAGAAACCAATACCTCATGCCTAGCTCACCATGACCAAGCATCCATCAGCTCATCATTATGTCAGGCATGACGTGTATTTTCATGGGCTTACGAATTGGGCTTGACTGAATCAAATGACAACTTTAAGATGTCCATTGTGAAGTTCAGAATGTCTCTGATCCAACCACACAAGTATTGGCCCAATCCAAGCTCGGATGAAGAAGATAAGGCCGAAATGAACTTCTACCTCAGTCTCCAGTTCTTGCACGTTTTTGTACCATATTGCTTCATTGGCCTTAACATGCTTTAATTGCATGAATTATGCTCTCTTGCTCTATTGGCCTACAAAACACACAAAGAGAGGCAAATAACTCAAAATTCTAAGAAACTAAGCAAAAGACGTAAGTAGATAGGGTACGTATATGTATGAAATTATGAGCTTAACATCGGATTTCACTCAAACTTTACCAAATGATTCCTCCCCCCATATTATGATGTTGCCCAAGTTTTGAGCTCGATCCGAAATCAATAGGTGTAAGAAATTGGACAATTCAGGTTCAAAGGCAGTTCGTTCCAAATTGGGGTAGTTGGTGTATTGGGTAGTTCTAGAGATCGGATTGCACTCAAAATTAACCAAATGACTCCTCCCACGATATTATGGTGTTGCCCAAGTTTAGGGCTCGATCGAAATCAATAGGTGTAATAAATTGGACACTTCAAGTTCAATGGCAATTCGTTCCAAATTGGGGTGGTTGGTGTTTTGGGAAGTTCTAGAGATCGGATTTCACTCGAACTTAAACAAATGACTCCTCCCACCATATTATGTTGTTGCCCAAGTTTTGGGCTCGAATCCGAAATCAATAGGTGTAAGAAATGGGGCAATTCAAGTTCGAAGGCAGTTCTTTCCTAGTTGGAGTTATTGGTGTTTTGGGTAGTTCTCGACATTGGATTTCACTCAAAATTAACCACATGACTCCTCCCACCATATTATGTTGTTACCCAAGTTTTGGGCTCGAATCGAAATCAATAGGTGTAAGAAATTGGACAATTCAAGTTCAAAGGCAGTTCGTTCCTAATTGGAGTGGTTGGTGTTTTGGGTAGTTCTAGAGATCGGATTTCAATCAAACTTAACCAAATGACTCCTCCCACCATATTATGATGATGCCCAAGTTTTGAGCTCGAATCCGAAATCAATAGGTGTAAGAAATTGGATAGTTCAAGTTCAAAGGAAGTTCGTTCCAAATTGGAGTGGTTGGTGTTTTGGGAAGTTCTAGAGATCGGATTCCACTTAAACTTACCCAAATGACTCCTCCCACCACATTATGATGTTGCGCAAGTTTTGGGCTCGAATCCGAAATAAATAGGTGTAAGAAATTGGACAATTCAAGTTCAAAGGCGGTTCGTTCCTAATTGAAGTGGTTGGTGTATTCCATAGTTCTAGAGATCGGATTTCACTCGAACTTAAACAAATGACTCCTCCCACCATATTATGTTGTTGCCCAAGTTTTGGGCTCGAATCCGAAATCAATAGGTGTAAGAAATGGGGCAATTCAAGTTCGAAGGCAGTTCTTTCCTAGTTGGAGTTATTGGTGTTTTGGGTAGTTCTCGACATTGGATTTCACTCAAAATTAACCACATGACTCCTCCCACCATATTATGTTGTTACCCATGGTTTGGGCTCGATCCGAAATCAATAGGTGTAAGAAATTGGACAATTCAAGTTCAAAGGAAGTTTGTTCCTAATTGGAGTGGTTGGTGTTCTGGGTAGTTGTACAAATCGGATTTCACTCAAACTTTACCAAATGACTCCTCCCCCCATATTATGATGTTGCCCAAGTTTTGAGCTCAATCCGAAATCAATAGGTGTAAGAAATTGGACAATTCAAGTTCAAAGGCAGTTCGTTCCTAATTTGGGTGGTTGGGGTATTGGGTTGTTCTAGAGATCGGATTTCACTCAAAATTAACCATATGACTCCTCCCACCATATGATGATTTTGCCCAAGTTTTGGGCTCGAATCCGAAGTCAATAGGTGTAAGAAATTGGACAATTCAACTTCGAAGGCAGTTCGTTCCTAATTGGAGTGGTTGGTGTTTTGGGTAGTTCTAGAGATCGGATTTCACTCAAACTTAACCAAATGACTCCTCCCACCATATTATGATGATGCCCAAGTTTTGAGCTCAATCCGAAATCAATAGGTGTAAGAAATTGGACAATTCAAGTTCAAAGGAAGTTCGTTCCTAATTGGAGTGGTTGGTGTTTTGGGAAGTTCTAGAGATCGGATTTCACTCAAACTTAACCAAATGACTCCTCCCACCATATTATGACGTTGTCCAAGTTTTGGGCTCGAATCCGAAATCAATAAGTGTAAGAAATTGGACAATTCAATTTCAAAGGCAGTTCGTTCCTAATTGGAGTGGTTGGTGTTTTGGGTAGTTCTGGAGATCGGATTTCACTCAAACTTAACCAAATGACTCCTCCCACCTTATTATGATGTTGCCCAAGTTTTGGGCTCGAATCCGAAATCAATAGGTGTAAGAAATGGGACAATTCAAGTTCGAAGGCAGTTCTTTCCTAGTTGGAGTGGTTGGTGTTTTGGGTAGTTCTCGACATTGGATTTCACTCAAAATTAACCACATGACTCCTCCCACCATATTATGTTGTTACCCAAGTTTTGGGCTCAATCCGAAATCAATAGGTGTAAGAAATGGGACAATTCAAGTTCGAAGGCAGTTCTTTCCTACTTGGAGTGGTTGGTGTTTTGGGTAGTTCTCGACATTGGATTTCACTCAAAATTAACCACATGACTCCTCCCACCATATTATGTTGTTTTCCAAGTTTTGGGCTCAATCTGAGATCAATAGGTGTAAGAAATTGGACAATTCAAGTTCAAAGGCAGTTCGTTCTTAATTGGAGAGGTTGGTGTTTTGGGTAGTTCTAGACATTGGATTTCACTCAAACTTAACCAAATGACTCCTGCCACCATATTATGATGTTCCCCAAGTTTTGGGCTCCATCCGAAATCAATAGGGGTAAGAAATTGGACAATTCAATTTCAAAGGCAGTTCGTTCCTAATTTGGGTGGTTGGTGTATTGGGTAGTTCTAGAGATCGGATTTCACTCAAAATTAACCATATGACTCCTCCCACCATATGATGATTTTGCCCAAGTCTTGGGCTCCATCCGAAATCAATAGGTGTAAGAAATTGGACAATTCAAGTTCGAAGGCAGTTCTTTCCTAGTTGGAGTGGTTGGTGTTTTGGGTAGTTCTAAACATTGGATTTCACTCAAAATTAACCACATGACTCCTCCCACCATATTATGTTGTTACCCAAGTTTTGGGTTCGAATCCGAAATCAATAGGTGTAAGAAATTGGACAATTCAACTTCAAAGGCAGTTCGTTCCTAATTGGAGTGGTTGGTGTTTTGGGTAGTTCTAGAGATCGGATTTCACTCAAACTTAACCAAATGACTCCTCCCACCATATTATGATGATGCCCAAGTTTTGAGCTCGATCCGAAATCAATAGGTGTAAGAAATTGGACAATTCAAGTTCAAAGGAAGTTCGTTCCTAATTGGAGTGGTTGGTGTTTTGGGAAGTTCTAGAGATCGGATTTCACTCAAACTTAACCAAATGACTCCTCCCACCATATTATGACGTTGCCCAAGTTTTGGGCTCGAATCCGAAATCAATAAGTGTAAGAAATTGGACAATTCAAGTTCAAAGGCAGTTCGTTCCTAATTGGAGTGGTTGGTGTTTTGGGTAGTTCTGGAGATCGGATTTCACTCAAACTTAACCAAATGACTCCTCCCAACATATTATGATGTTGCCCAAGTTTTGGGCTCGAATCCGAAATCAATAGGTCTAAGAAATGGGACAATTCAAGTTCGAAGGCAGTTCTTTCCTAGTTGGAGTGGTTGGTGTTTTGGGTAGTTCTCGACATTGGATTTCACTCAAAATTAACCACATGACTCCTCCCACCATATTATGTTGTTACCCAAGTTTTGGGCTCGAATACGAAATCAATAGGTGTAAGAAATGGGACAATTCAAGTTCGAAGGCAGTTCTTTCCTACTTGGAGTGGTTGGTGTTTTGGGTAGTTCTCGACATTGGATTCCACTCAAAATTAACCACATGACTCCTCCCACCATATTATGTTGTTTTCCAAGTTTAGGACTCAATCTGAGATCAATAGGTGTAAGAAATTGGACAATTCAAGTTCAAAGGCAGTTCGTTCTTAATTGGAGAGGTTGGTGTTTTGGGTAGTTCTAGACATTGGATTTCACTCAAACTTAACCAAATGACTCCTGCCACCATATTATGATGTTCCCCAAGTTTTGGGCTCCATCCGAAATCAATAGGGGTAAGAAATTGGACAATTCAATTTCAAAGGCAGTTCGTTCCTAATTTGGGTGGTTGGTGTATTGGGTAGTTCTAGAGATCGGATTTCACTCAAAATTAACCATATGACTCCTCCCACCATATGATGATTTTGCCCAAGTCTTGGGCTCCATCCGAAATCAATAGGTGTAAGAAATTGGACAATTCAAGTTCGAAGGCAGTTCTTTCCTAGTTGGAGTGGTTGGTGTTTTGGGTAGTTCTAAGCATTGGATTTCACTCAAAATTAACCACATGACTCCTCCCACCATATTATGTTGTTACCCAAGTTTTGGGTTCGATCCGAAATCAATAGGTGTAAGAAATTGGACAATTCAACTTCAAAGGCAGTTCGTTCCTAATTGGAGTGGTTGGTGTTTTGGGTAGTTCTGGAGATCGGATTTCACTCAAACTTAACCAAATGACTCCTCCCACCATATTATGATGATGCCCAAGTTTTGAGCTCGATCCGAAATCAATAGGTGTAAGAAATTGGACAATTCAAGTTCAAAGGAAGTTCGTTCCTAATTGGAGTGGTTGGTGTTTTGGGAAGTTCTAGAGATCGGATTTCACTCAAAATTAACCAAATGACTCCTCCCACCATATTATGACGTTGCCCAAGTTTTGGGCTCGAATCCGAAATCAATAAGTGTAAGAAATTGGACAATTCAATTTCAAAGGCAGTTCGTTCCTAATTTGGGTGGTTGGTGTGTTGGGTAGTTCTAGAGATCGGATTTCACTCAAAATTAACCATATGAATCCTCCCACCATATGATGATTTTGCCCAAGTCTTGGGCTCCATCCGAAATCAATAGGTGTAAGAAATTGGACAATTCAAGTTCGAAGGCAGTTCTTTCCTAGTTGGAGTGGTTGGTGTTTTGGGTAGTTCTAAACATTGGATTTCACTCAAAATTAACCACATGACTCCTCCCACCATATTATGTTGTTACCCAAGTTTTGGGTTCGAATCGAAATCAATAGGTGTAAGAAATTGGACAATTCAACTTCAAAGGCAGTTCGTTCCTAATTGGAGTGGTTGGTGTTTTGGGTAGTTCTAGAGATCGGATTTCACTCAAACTTAACCAAATGACTCCTCCCACCATATTATGATGATGCCCAAGTTTTGAGCTCGATCCGAAATCAATAGGTGTAAGAAATTGGACAATTCAAGTTCAAAGGAAGTTCGTTCCTAATTGGAGTGGTTGGTGTTTTGGGAAGTTCTAGAGATCGGATTTCACTCAAACTTAACCAAATGACTCCTCCCACCATATTATGACGTTGCCCAAGTTTTGGGCTCGAATCCGAAATCAATAAGTGTAAGAAATTGGACAATTCAAGTTCAAAGGCAGTTCGTTCCTAATTGGAGTGGTTGGTGTTTTGGGTAGTTCTGGAGATCGGATTTCACTCAAACTTAACCAAATGACTCCTCCCACCATATTATGATGTTGCCCAAGTTTTGGGCTCGAATCCGAAATCAATAGGTCTAAGAAATGGGACAATTCAAGTTCGAAGGCAGTTCTTTCCTAGTTGGAGTGGTTGGTGTTTTGGGTAGTTCTCGACATTGGATTTCACTCAAAATTAACCACATGACTCCTCCCACCATATTATGTTGTTACCCAAGTTTTGGGCTCGAATCGAAATCAATAGGTGTAAGAAATGGGACAATTCAAGTTCGAAGGCAGTTCTTTCCTACTTGGAGTGGTTGGTGTTTTGGGTAGTTCTCGACATTGGATTCCACTCAAAATTAACCACATGACTCCTCCCACCATATTATGTTGTTTTCCAAGTTTTGGGCTCAATCTGAGATCAATAGGTGTAAGAAATTGGACAATTCAAGTTCAAAGGCAGTTCGTTCTTAATTGGAGAGGTTGGTGTTTTGGGTAGTTCTAGACATTGGATTTCACTCAAACTTAACCAAATGACTCCTGCCACCATATTATGATGTTCCCCAAGTTTTGGGCTCCATCCGAAATCAATAGGGGTAAGAAATTGGACAATTCAATTTCAAAGGCAGTTCGTTCCTAATTTGGGTGGTTGGTGTATTGGGTAGTTCTAGAGATCGGATTTCACTCAAAATTAACCATATGACTCCTCCCACCATATGATGATTTTGCCCAAGTCTTGGGCTCCATCCGAAATCAATAGGTGTAAGAAATTGGACAATTCAAGTTCGAAGGCAGTTCTTTCCTAGTTGGAGTGGTTGGTGTTTTGGGTAGTTCTAAACATTGGATTTCACTCAAAATTAACCACATGACTCCTCCCACCATATTATGTTGTTACCCAAGTTTTGGGTTCCAATCGAAATCAATAGGTGTAAGAAATTGGACAATTCAAGTTCAAAGGCAGTTCGTTCCTAATTGGAGTGGTTGGTGTTTTGGGTAGTTCTGGAGATTGAATTTCACTCAAACTTAACCAAATGACTCCTCCCACCATATTATGATGTTGCCCAAGTTTTGGGCTCGAATCGAAATCAATAGGTCTAAGAAATGGGACAATTCAAGTTCGAAGGCAGTTCTTTCCTAGTTGGAGTGGTTGGTGTTTTGGGTAGTTCTCGACATTGGATTTCACTCAAAATTAACCACATGACTCCTCCCACCATATTATGTTGTTACCCAAGTTTTGGGCTCGAATCCGAAATCAATAGGTGTAAGAAATGGGACAATTCAAGTTCGAAGGCAGTTCTTTCCTAGTTGGAGTGGTTGGTGTTTTGGGTAGTTCTCGACATTGGATTTCACTCAAAATTAACCACATGACTCCTCCCACCATATTATGTTGTTACCCAAGTTTTGGGCTCGAATCCGAAATCAATAGGTGTAAGAAATTGGACAATTCAACTTCAAAGGCAGTTCGTTCCTAATTGGAGTGGTTGGTGTTTTGGGTAGTTCTAGAGATCGGATTTCACTCAAACTTAACCAAATGACTCCTCCCACCATATTATGATGATGCCCAAGTTTTGAGCTCGATCCGAAATCAATAGGTGTAAGAAATTGGACAATTCAAGTTCAAAGGAAGTTCGTTCCTAATTGGAGTGGTTGGTGTTTTGGGAAGTTCTAGAGATCGGATTTCACTCAAACTTAACCAAATGACTCCTCCCACCATATTATGACGTTGCCCAAGTTTTGGGCTCGAAATCCGAAATCAATAAGTGTAAGAAATTGGACAATTCAATTTCAAAGGCAGTTCGTTCCTAATTTGGGTGGTTGGTGTATTGGGTAGTTCTAGAGATCGGATTTCACTCAAAATTAACCATATGACTCCTCCCACCATATGATGATTTTGCCCAAGTCTTGGGCTCCATCCGAAATCAATAGGTGTAAGAAATTGGACAATTCAAGTTCGAAGGCAGTTCTTTCCTAGTTGGAGTGGTTGGTGTTTTGGGTAGTTCTAAACATTGGATTTCACTCAAAATTAACCACATGACTCCTCCCACCATATTATGATGTTGCCAAAGTTTTGGGCTCGATCCGAAATCAATAGGTCTAAGAAATGGGACAATTCACGTTCGAAGGCAGTTCTTTCCTAGTTGGAGTGGTTGGTGTTTTGGGTAGTTCTCGACATTGGATTTCACTCAAAATTAACCACATGACTCCTCCCACCATATTATGTTGTTACCCAAGTTTTGGGCTCGATCCGAAATCAATAGGTGTAAGAAATGGGACAATTCAAGTTCGAAGGCAGTTCTTTCCTACTTGGAGTGGTTGGTGTTTTGGGTAGTTCTCGACATTGGATTTCACTCAAAATTAACCACATGACTCCTCCCACCATATTATGTTGTTTTCCAAGTTTTGGGCTCAATCTGAGATCAATAGGTGTAAGAAATTGGACAATTCAAGTTCAAAGGCAGTTCGTTCTTAATTGGAGAGGTTGGTGTTTTGGGTAGTTCTAGACATTGGATTTCACTCAAACTTAACCAAATGACTCCTGCCACCATATTATGATGTTCCCCAAGTTTTGGGCTCGAATCCGAAATCAATAGGGGTAAGAAATTGGACAATTCAATTTCAAAGGCAGTTCGTTCCTAATTTGGGTGGTTGGTGTATTGGGTAGTTCTAGAGATCGGATTTCACTCAAAATTAACCATATGACTCCTCCCACCATATGATGATTTTGCCCAAGTCTTGGGCTCCATCCGAAATCAATAGGTGTAAGAAATTGGACAATTCAAGTTCGAAGGCAGTTCTTTCCTAGTTGGAGTGGTTGGTGTTTTGGGTAGTTCTAAACATTGGATTTCACTCAAAATTAACCACATGACTCCTCCCACCATATTATGTTGTTACCCAAGTTTTGGGTTCCAATCCGAAATCAATAGGTGTAAGAAATTGGACAATTCAACTTCAAAGGCAGTTCGTTCCTAATTGGAGTGGTTGGTGTTTTGGGTAGTTCTAGAGATCGGATTTCACTCAAACTTAACCAAATGACTCCTCCCACCATATTATGATGATGCCCAAGTTTTGAGCTCGATCCGAAATCAATAGGTGTAAGAAATTGGACAATTCAAGTTCAAAGGAAGTTCGTTCCTAATTGGAGTGGTTGGTGTTTTGGGAAGTTCTAGAGATCGGATTTCACTCAAACTTAACCAAATGACTCCTCCCACCATATTATGACGTTGCCCAAGTTTTGGGCTCGAATCCGAAATCAATAAGTGTAAGAAATTGGACAATTCAAGTTCAAAGGCAGTTCGTTCCTAATTGGAGTGGTTGGTGTTTTGGGTAGTTCTGGAGATCGGATTTCACTCAAACTTAACCAAATGACTCCTCCCACCATATTATGATGTTGCCCAAGTTTTGGGCTCGATCCGAAATCAATAGGTGTAAGAAATGGGACAATTCAAGTTCGAAGGCAGTTCTTTCCTAGTTGGAGTGGTTGGTGTTTTGGGTAGTTCTCGACATTGGATTTCACTCAAAATTAACCACATGACTCCTCCCACCGTATTATGTTGTTACCCAAGTTTTGGGCTTGATAAGTTCATAATTTCATACATTTGTTTGCCTTCATTGCTTTGTAATTTTGTTTAGTTTCTCTTTATTTCAAGTCACTTATCTATGTTTGTGTGTTCTGGAGGTTTTGGGAGCAAGAGATCACATTTTATTCAATCCATGCATATTAAGGGCTAATTGGGATGAGAGGAATACACTTGAGGCATTTGAAGCAAAATGGTGCAAAAACTGGAGCCTGAGTTAGAAGTTCATTTCGGACTTTTCTTCTTCATCCGAGCTTGGATTGGGGCAATGTTTGTGTGGTTGGATCAATGACATTCCGAACTTCACAATGGACATCTTAAAGTCATCATTTGATTCAGCCAAGCCCAATTCGTAAGCCCAAGAAGTTGTTCATCATGCTGACAGGAAGATGAGCTCATTGCATGCTTGGTCATGGTGAGCTAGGCATGAGCTATTGGTTTCTGGATGGAAGCTTGGTCATGCTGACATGTTGATGACCTAGGGCTGCTGGTGGGCTGCTAGTGGGATTTAGTGGAGTAACCATTTCTGATTATCTAATGCAAGTGCATCAACCACATTCTGATTTTCAATTGCAAGTGTTGTATGCATTTGCTATATTCAATTCAGATTTCTCACTCCCAACTCCCTATAAATACCACTTCCATTCCACATTCAATTCATCAACAATTCACATTCAGATTCAGACACACATTCACTCATCCATTACTCCCATACACACATTCACCACAAAGAGAGAAGAGAGCTAGTTGCAAAGGAGGAAGAGCTAGGAGCTGTCCTGGAAACTACCTTGCCTCCACCAGCTAGTTCTTCTATTCTCTTTACTCTATCTATGTATTTCTTATTTTCTGTATTCATAATTATGTTTAACTAATCCATCTAGTTAGGGCTTAGGATGAAGCCCTAGTCATGAATATTCAATGTTATGGATGATTTCATAGTTAATTGATTTCCTTGCTTTCATTATCAAGTTGTTAACCTCCAGTTTATTATGTGCTTGATGTATGTTTTCTTGGAGTAGCTAACTAGGATTTTATGCATCTAGCACAGGTTGGGAAGGGGTTTAGATTCACCAATTCTACTCTCCTTTCACAAGCAACACATGAATGGCCTAAGAATCATTCAAGGGGTTAATAACCATAGGTTGACTAGGACAGATACCATGTTCTAGGACTTGTGTGATTATCATATTCTCAAGGAACTTAATGACTCTTGTATGCTTTATTCTAAGTAGATACCATGCTTAGGTTGCATATAAGGGATCACGTGTTGTGTAGATACCATGCACAATTACATGCCTTAGAAGAATCATGCATCCTGCACCTAGATACCATAGGCTTGTATGCGATAATCTATTGTTAATGAAGCTTGAGTCAATTTCTATGCATTCATAACTTGGATAGGAAGACTAGTGGTAGATTCCAAGGCTCTAACACTTCTCAATCATTGTTTCACAACTTGTTCATTGCTGCCATTGTTTACTTTCCAGAACTTCCATTTCATTATCTTATTTCCATTTCAACAACAAAACCCCCCATTTCGAGTGCGTGTGTGGTGCTAGGATTCTGTCCTAGACCTTGCCATTTGTTAGTTTGTTTGTTTCTTGTTTTCTGTTTTTCCATCATTCTAAGTAATTTAACTTGCAACCAAGTTACCATTCTCCGTGGGATCGACCTCGTATTTACATAAGCTATACTATAAATGGTTCGTGCACTTGCGAGAATTAAAGTTGCTATTTTTAATAACTCATTTTAGTTGTTAGGAATAGGCTCAACAAGTTTTTGGCGCCGTTGCCGGGAACCGGTAACGATGGTGCTATAGTTAGATTACTTTGAGTGTTTTTTGTTTTTGTTAGTTTTATTTGTTATTTTCGTTGGTTTTTCTTTCAATATTCAGTTGTTTTTTCTTTTTAGTTGTTATCTCCATTTGAAAGCACTAATCTAGTTCTTGTGTGTGCATATATGTCCGAATCTCATTCTGAGCCACTTTCACCAAGAAGTTTTGCTATACGTACTGGTTTGAGGAGGAGTTATAGTTCTTCAAGCTCTGAATCTAAGAGCTACGAATCTGAAGGTTCAAGCAAGATGGCAGAGATTCCAAACAACAACAATAATGATGAAGGAGGTGGTGCACTTGTTGTCCAACCTCGAAAACCCCTGCGTGAATTTTCCATTCCCAAAGTCACTGATCAACCTTCGTGCATCGTCTATCCTCAACTCACAATTGACAGGTTTGAGCTTAAAAGTGGTATGATTCATCTTCTTCCAACTTATTATGGTAATTCCACTGAGGATCCTTACATGCATGTTAAGCAATTCTTTGAAATATGTGCTACAATCAAAATTCAAGGACTTGGTGATGAGCAGATTAAGATGAGGCTATTCCCATTCAGTTTAAAAGATAAGGCTAAGTCTTGGTTATATTCTTTGCCTAATGCTTCAATTCGTACTTGGGATGAGCTTTCTAATAAGTTTTTGCAGAAATTCTTTCCAGCTCAAAAGACTAACAAGATTAGAAAGGAAATCCTTGGTTTCAAGCAAGGAGAAGGAGAAGCTTTTCATGAATGCTGGGAGAGGTACAAGGAGATGATGAGATCTTGCCCACACCACAATATAGAGAGTTGGATGCAAATGCAATCTTTCTATGAAGGTTTGCTTGATTCCGAAAGGATGATGGTAGATGCAACAAGTGGAGAAGGACTGATGAACAAAACAGCAGATGAGGCTTTTACTCTCTTCGAATCTTTGAGTGCTAACTCTCAACAATGGAGCTACAATAAAGGAAGAGGAGCTCCTATGAAAGCTGTGGTCTCTGAGGTAAGTACTAATAATGAGATTGCTGCAAAACTTGATGTTATGTGTTCTTTGCTTCAACAGGCAGTGACTGGCCCTCTAGGAAACAAAGTGGGAGTTCAAGACGAATCTTTTGCGGACCACATGCTAGAACAAGCAAATGCCCTTCAAGGAAGAAATCCTCAGAATGATCCTTACTCAAACACATACAATCCGGGGTGGAGAAATCATCCTAATTTCAGGTGGAGCAATAATTCAAATGTGCAACAATCTCAAGGACCTCCCCCAGGATTCCAAATACAACAAAGGCAATTCCAGCAAGCTCCCCAACAAGTGCAAGAGCAAAGGGGTGATCAAATGGGGGAATTGCAAGACATGTTCAAGAAGTTCATGGGGCAACAAATGCAAACCAACCAGAATCTTCAAAATGCAGTGAACAAGCTAGAAGTGCAAGTTGGGCAGATTGCATCCTCCTTGAGCAATAGAGCATCCGGAACTTTTCCGAGCCAAACGGAGGTGAATCCAAGGCATCATGAGCAAGTTAAAGCGGTGCACATCTTGAGAAGTGCTAAACAAGTTGATAATAAGGTTGGAGATGCCAATGAAGAGCAAGAAGATGGAGAAAACGTGGAGATCATTCAGCCACCACAAGGACAGCCCACAAGTTCCACCAAACAGCCCGGCAATGATCTTGGAAAGAGCACAGGCCCTAAGGTATCATCTAATGCTGATCAAGTTCCAATTTCAACTAATGCTTTTAGGCCTATTGCACCCTTTCCCAGCAGGTTATCAAAATCAAAGAAAGATCAAGGCTTGGATGAGATAATGGAAATATTCAAGAAGGTGCAAATCAACATCCCACTACTCAGTCCCATTGCTCAGATTCCAAAGTATGCAAAATTTTTGAAGGATCTTTGCACTAACAAGAGGAGATTCAAAGAGCATGAACAAGTTGCATTAAGTGAAAAGGTAAGTGCAGTCTTACAAAGAAAGTTACCTCCAAAGCTAAAGGATCCAGGTTCGTTTTCTATACCTTGTATTGTTGGTGATTTCAAGATTCCAAAAGCTTTGCTTGATCTTGGTGCATCCATAAACCTTATGCCATATCATGTTTATGAGAAACTTAACCTTGGTGAGTTGCAAGCCACATCTGTGAGCATTCAATTGGCAGATAGAACTATTAGGTACCCCAAGGGCATCTAGAAGATGTTTTGGTGAGAGTAGAAGGCTTAATCTTGCCTGCTGATTTCTTAGTCTTGGAGATGGAAGAAGCACCAATTCCTGACAATGAATTGCCCCTCATCTTTGGCCGACCCTTCATGGCTACTGCTAAGACCACGATCGATGTAGCGCAAGGCACTCTCACCATGACCGTTAATGGAGAAACTGTTGCTTTCAAAGTGTTTGATGCCACAAATCTGCCAAATGATGTTCAAGATTGTTTTCAAATTGAAGTATTGGACAATCCAGGGAAGGAGAGATTTGGTGGTATTTCACATTCACTAGAAGCATGCTTGCTGCGAGGAGTAGACAAGGAGAAGCAGGGGGCTGCCCACATGTTCAATTCTACAATTCCTACACACAAGAAGGGGCTGCCCAAATTTGGAGATACTCCAATCATTCCTCTAGCTCTTTGCAATTCTGTTCATAACAAAAAAAGGAAAAGGAATGCAGCAAGGAAGCGATGGAAAAGGGAAACAAGCTTGGTGAACAATCCTGCAGTGCATGAGGTGTCGATTGAGCCCAAACCCCCCCATTCACTATAGCAAGTTTGGATGTCCGGCTGAAGACATAAAACTTAGCGCTTCTTGGGAGGCAACCCAAGGTGATGAGGAGAAGATAGAACATGCAAGGAGCTTGCTTGCGTCCTAATCGCTTCAAAGGGGAGTTGTTTTCTAAACTCTACCATTTGGTTATGTCTTTTCCTTATCTTCTTTCCTTTCATTTATGAGGCATTGCTTGTTCTTATACTCTAAACATTGAGGACAATGTTTCATTTAAGTTTGGGGGGAAGGATTTAGTTATGTTGTTTTATTGTCAAATTTTAAAATTTTTAAGTGTGTCTAGTGTCTAAAACCGCAGGATTTTGTGTGTTGTTTCGTTATCCTTCCAAACACCTATGATAAGACTTGGATTTAATTCTAATATGGTTTTGCAGAAATTGACAGTCATTGTTTAAGGTCTTTGTGTGGTTCTGAGTTAACTTTGTCTTGCATGCCATCCTTGCACTTATTGAGCACTTTGTCAAGTTAGTCCAATTTCTTGCTACTTGGAGATGTTATGCAATTCTACTTATCTCATGATCTTGGTTTCGTACTCTAGAACTTATTTGAATATCTCTTGAGACATTCTGTTGCCATACAATGCTTAGGAAGTGATTTAGGCCATGTTTGAACCGTTTGAGCCTTTCTAACCATCCCTCTACATGTATTCATCCCTAGTCAACCCATTTGAGCCTACGTTAAGCCTTTCTTTGTGTAAACCATTCCTACCATAATAAATCTCTGTTTCCTATTCTTTGAGCAATTAAAGCTATCTTCAAAAGAGAGTCATAAAGATGCAAGGTTTATAGAGCAAAAGTGATTCATTAGTGCCATAACCCAAGTGTTGAAAAGAAATAAGTTTGGGGGTATTGGTGACTAATCAAAAGAGGTAATGAAGTGTGACCAATGTAGTCACGGCCCTAGGGTGTTATAAGGAGAAGATCATGGTGATCTAGGGTAAAGAGCCACAAAATTAGGCCAAATTAACACATTTGAAGGTGCTGAAATTATGTTGAAAATCTGCTCATGTTTGTGTTCCTTGCTTGTTACAAAGTTCAGTAACTCTCATGCTTTTACCTATGCTTTAGTTGTGCTCAAAATGTTGTTATATCTCCATGTCTCCTCTTTCATTCAACCACTACCCTAAACCTCATTAAAACCCTTGTAAAGTCCTTTTGATCCTTGGTATTGTATGGTATTATCGTGGAGAGCTGATTTGATAACAAGCTTATGGGGTTCCAAATTCTTGATTGTGCTTCAAGTGTGTGCGCATGTACTTATTTGAGTTGCAGGTGTTGTTCTGATTTGGCATTCACACACTACACTTGAGGATGTCATTGTAAGCTTTGCACACTCTTGAATCATGTGTGGAACTTAGATTGTGATTGTTGTTTTTCTTTGGAACCATATACTTTGGTGATTCTTTGAGGATATTGTTTGGAAGGCTAGCTGCTTATTTTCTGTTTTCTAAGTTGTGGTTTTATTTTGTTTGCTCGAGGACTAGCAAAGTCTAAGTTTGGGGGTATTTGATAAGTTCATAATTTCATACATTTGTTTGCCTTCATTGCTTAGTAATTTTGTTTAGTTTCTCTTTATTTCAAGTCACTTATCTATGTTTGTGTGTTCTGTAGGTTATGGGAGCAAGAGATCACATTTTATTCAATCCATGCATATTAAGGGCTGATTGGGATGAGAGGAATACACTTGAGGCATTTGAAGCAAAATGGTGCAAAAACTGGAGCCTGAGTTAGAAGTTCATTTCGGACTTTTCTTCTTCATCCGAGCTTGGATTGGGGCAATGTTTGTGTGGTTGGATCAATGACATTCCAAACTTCACAATGGACATCTTAAAGTCATCATTTGATTCAGCCAAGCCCAATTCGTAAGCCCAAGAAGTTGTTCATCATGCTGACAGGAAGATGAGCTCATTGCATGCTTGGTCATGGTGAGCTAGGCATGAGCTATTGGTTTCTGGATGGAAGCTTGGTCATGCTGACATGTTGATGACCTAGGGCTGCTGGTGGGCTGCTAGTGGGATTTAGTGGAGTAACCATTTCTGATTATCTAATGCAAGTGCATCAACCACATTCTGATTTTCAATTGCAAGTGTTGTATGCATTTGCTATATTCAATTCAGATTTCTCACTCCCAACTCCCTATAAATACCACTTCCATTCCACATTCAATTCATCAACAATTCACATTCAGATTCAGACACACATTCACTCATCCATTACTCCCATACACACATTCACCACAAAGAGAGAAGAGAGCTAGTTGCAAAGGAGGAAGAGCTAGGAGCTGTCCTGGAAACTACCTTGCCTGTCACCAGCTAGTTCTTCTATTCTCTTTACTCTATCTATGTATTTCTTATTTTCTGTATTCATAATTATGTTTAACTAATCCATCTAGTTAGGGCTTAGGATGAAGCCCTAGTCATGAATATTCAATGTTATGGATGATTTCATAGTTAATTGATTTCCTTGCTTTCATTATCAAGTTGTTAACCTCCAGTTTATTATGTGCTTGATGTATGTTTTCTTGGAGTAGCTAACTAGGATTTTATGCATCTAGCACAGGTTGGGAAGGGGTTTAGATTCACCAATTCTACTCTCCTTTCACAAGCAACACATGAATGGCCTAAGAATCATTCAAGGGGTTAATAACCATAGGTTGACTAGGACAGATACCATGTTCTAGGACTTGTGTGATTATCATATTCTCAAGGAACTTAATGACTCTTGTATGCTTTATTCTAAGTAGATACCATGCTTAGGTTGCATATAAGGGATCACGTGTTGTGTAGATACCATGCACAATTACATGCCTTAGAAGAATCATGCATCCTGCACCTAGATACCATAGGCTTGTATGCGATAATCTATTGTTAATGAAGCTTGAGTCAATTTCTATGCATTCATAACTTGGATAGGAAGACTAGTGGTAGATTCCAAGGCTCTAACACTTCTCAATCATTGTTTCACAACTTGTTCATTGCTGCCATTGTTTACTTTCCAGCACTTCCATTTCATTATCTTGTTTCCATTTCAACAACAAAACCCCCCATTTCGAGTGCGTGTGTGGTGCTAGGATTCTGTCCTAGACCTTGCCATTTGTTAGTTTGTTTGTTTCTTGTTTTATGTTTTTCCATCATTCTAAGTAATTTAACTTGCAACCAAGTTACCATTCTCCGTGGGATCGACCTCGTATTTACATAAGCTATACTATAAATGGTTCGTGCACTTGCGAGAATTAAAGTTGCTATTTTTAATAACTCATTTTAGTTGTTAGGAATAGGCTCAACAGGGCTGAATCCGAAATCAATAGGTGTAAGAAATGGGACAATTCAAGTTCGAAGGCAGTTCTTTCCTACTTGGAGTGGTTGGTGTTTTAGGTAGTTCTCGACATTGGATTTCACTCAAAATTAACCACATGACTCCTCCCACCATATTATGTTGTTTTCCAAGTTTTGGGCTCAATCTGAGATCAATAGGTGTAAGAAATTGGACAATTCAAGTTCAAAGGCAGTTCGTTCTTAATTGGAGAGGTTGGTGTTTTGGGTAGTTCTAGACATTGGATTTCACTCAAACTTAACCAAATGACTCCTGCCACCATATTATGATGTTCCCCAAGTTTTGGGCTCCATCCGAAATCAATAGGGGTAAGAAATTGGACAATTCAATTTCAAAGGCAGTTCGTTCCTAATTTGGGTGGTTGGTGTATTGGGTAGTTCTAGAGATCGGATTTCACTCAAAATTAACAATGACTCCTCCCACCATATGATGATTTTGCCCAAGTCTTGGGCTCCATCCGAAATCAATAGGTGTAAGAAATTGGACAATTCAAGTTTGAAGGCAGTTCTTTCCTAGTTGGAGTGGTTGGTGTTTTGGGTAGTTATAAACATTGGATTTCACTCAAAATTAACCACATGACTCCTACCACCATATTATGTTGTTACCCAAGTTTTGGGTTCGAATCCGAAATCAATAGGTGTAAGAAATTGGACAATTCAACTTCAAAGGCAGTTCGTTCCTAATTGGAGTGGTTGGTGTTTTGGGTAGTTCTAGAGATCGGATTTCACTCAAACTTAACCAAATGACTCCTCCCACCATATTATGATGATGCCCAAGTTTTGAGCTCGATCCGAAATCAATAGGTGTAAGAAATTGGACAATTCTAGTTCAAAGGAAGTTCGTTCCTAATTGGAGTGGTTGGTGTTTTGGGAAGTTCTAGAGATCGGATTTCACTCAAACTTAACCAAATGACTCCTCCCACCATATTATGACGTTGCCCAAGTTTTGGGCTCGAATCCGAAATCAATAAGTGTAAGAAATTGGACAATTCAAGTTCAAAGGCAGTTCGTTCCTAATTGGAGTGGTTGGTGTTTTGGGTAGTTCTGGAGATCGGATTTCACTCAAACTTAACCAAATGACTCCTCCCACCATATTATGATGTTGCCCAAGTTTTGGGCTTGATCCGAATTCAATAGGAGTAAGAAATTAGACAATTCAAGTTCAAAGGCAGTTCGTTCTTAATTGGAGTGGTTGGTGTTTTGGGTAGTTCTAGACATTGGATTTCACTCAAACTTAACCAAATGACTCCTGCCACCATATTATGATGTTCCCCAAGTTTTGGGCTCCATCCGAAATCAATAGGGGTAAGAAATTGGACAATTCAATTTCAAAGGCAGTTCGTTCCTAATTTGGGTGGTTGGTGTATTGGGTAGTTCTAGAGATCGGATTTCACTCAAAATTAACCATGACTCCTCCCACCATATGATGATTTTGCCCAAGTCTTGGGCTCCATCCGAAATCAATAGGTGTAAGAAATTGGACAATTCAAGTTCGAAGGCAGTTCTTTCCTAGTTGGAGTGGTTGGTGTTTTGGGTAGTTATAAACATTGGATTTCACTCAAAATTAACCACATGACTCCTCCCACCATATTATGTTGTTACCCAAGTTTTGGGTTCCATCCGAAATCAATAGGTGTAAGAAATTGGACAATTCAACTTCAAAGGCAGTTCGTTCCTAATTGGAGTGGTTGGTGTTTTGGGTAGTTCTAGAGATCGGATTTCACTCAAACTTAACCAAATGACTCCTCCCACCATATTATGATGATGCCCAAGTTTTGAGCTCGATCCGAAATCAATAGGTGTAAGAAATTGGACAATTCAAGTTCAAAGGAAGTTCGTTCCTAATTGGAGTGGTTGGTGTTTTGGGAAGTTCTAGAGATCGGATTTCACTCAAACTTAACCAAATGACTCCTCCCACCATATTATGACGTTGCCCAAGTTTTGGGCTCGAATCCGAAATCAATAAGTGTAAGAAATTGGACAATTCAAGTTCAAAGGCAGTTCGTTCCTAATTGGAGTGGTTGGTGTTTTGGGTAGTTCTGGAGATCGGATTTCACTCAAACTTAACCAAATGACTCCTCCCACCATATTATGATGTTGCCCAAGTTTTGGGCTTGATCCGAATTCAATAGGAGTAAGAAATTAGACAATTCAAGTTCAAAGGCAGTTCGTTCCCAATTGGAGTGGTTGCTGTTTTGGGTAGTTCTAGAGATTGGATTTCACTGAAACTTAACCGAACAACTCCTCCCACCATATTATGACGTTGCCCAAGTTTTCAGCTCGAATCCGAATTCAATAGGTGTAAGAAATTGGAGAATTTATGTTCAAAGGCAGTTCGTTCCTAATTGGACTGGTGGGTGTTTTCGGTAGTTCAAGAGATTGGATTTCACTCAAACTTAACCAAATGACAGCTCCCACCATATTATGATGTTGCCCATGGTTTGGGCTCAATCCGAAATCAATAGGTGTAAGAAATTAGACAATTCATGTTCAAAGGCACTTCGTTCCTAATTGGAGTGGTTGGTGTTTTGTGTAGTTCTAGAGATCGGATTTCACTCAAAACTAACCAAATGACTCCTCCCAAATGACTCCTCCCATCATATTATGATGTTGCCCAAGTATTGGGCTCTATCCGAAATCAATAGGTGTAAGAAATTGGACAATTTAGGTTCAAAGGCAGTTCATTCCTAATCGGAGTGGTTGGTGTATTCCACAGTTCTAGAGATCGGATTTCAGTCAAACCTAACCAAATGACTCCTCCCACAGTATATGATGTTGCCCAAGTTTTGGGCTCGAATCCGAAATCAATTGGTCTAAGAAATTGGTAAATTTATGTTCAAAGGCAGTTTGTTCCTAATCGGAGTGGTTGGTGTATTCCACAGTTCTAGAGATTGGATTTCAGTCAAAACAAACCAAATGACTCCTCCCACCATATTATGATGTTGCCCAGGTTTTGGGCTCGAATCCGAAATCAACAGGTGTAAGAGATTGGACAATTCAAGTTCAACGGCCGTTCGTTCCTAATTGGAGTGGTTGGTGTTTTCGGTGGTTCTAGAGATCTGATTTCACTCAAACTTAACCAAATGACTCCACCCACCATATTATGATGTTGCCCAAGTTTTGGGCTCAATCTGAAATCAACAGGTGTAAGAAATTGGACAATTCAAGTTCAAACGAGTTCGTTCCTAATTGGAGTGGTTAGTGTTTTGGGTAGTTCTAGAGATCGGATTTCACACAAACTTAACCAAATGACTCCTCCCACCATATTATGATGTTGCCCAAGTTTTGGGGTTCGATCCAAAATCAATCGGTGTAAGAAATTGGACAATTCAAGTTCAAAGGCAGTTTGTTCCTAATTGGTGTGTTTGGTGTATTGGGTAGTTCTAGAGATCGGATTTCACTCAAACTTAACCAAATGACTCCTCCCACCATATTATGATGTTGCCTAAGTTTGGGCTCGATCCGAAATCAATAGGTGTAAGAAATTGGACAATTTATGTTCATAGGGAGTTCGTTCCAAATTGGAGTGGTTGGTGTATTCCATAGTTCTAGAGATCGGATTTCCATCAAAACTAACCAAATGACTCCTCCCACCATATTATGTTGTTGCCCAAGTTTTGGACTCTATCCGAAATCAATAGGTGTAAGAAATTGGACAATTCAAGTTCAAAGTCAGTTCGTTCCTAATTGGAGTGGTTGGTGTTTTGTGTAGTTCTAGAGAACGGATTTCAGTCAAACTTAACCAAATGACTCCTCCCCCCATATTATGATGTTGCCTCAGTTTTGGGCTCGATTTCGAAATCATTAGGTGTAAGAAATTGGACAATATATGTTCAAAGGCAGTTCTTTCCTAATCGGAGTGGTTGGTGTATTCCATAGTTCCAGAGATCGGATTTCACTCAAAACACCCCAAATGACTCCTCCCACCATATTATGATGTTGCCCAAGTTTTGGGCTTGATCCGAAATCAATAGGTGTAAGAAATTGGACAATTCAAGCTCATAGGAAGTTCGTTCCAAATTGGAGTGGTTGGTGGTTTGGGTAGTTCTAAAGATCGGATTTCACTCAAACTTAAGCAAATGACTCCTCCCACCATATTATGCTGTTGCCGAAGTTTTGGGCTTGATCCGAAATCAGGAGGGGTAAGAAATTAGACAATTCAAGTTCCAAGGCAGTTCGTTCCTAATTGGAGTGGTTGGTGTTTTGGGTAGTTCTGAGATCGGATTTCACTCAAACTTAACCAAATGACTCCTCCTACCGTATTATGATGTTGTTTTGGGCTCGATCCGAAATCAATAGGTGCAAGAAATTGGACAATTCAAGTTCAAAGGCAGTTCGTTCCTAATTGGAGTGGTTGGTGTTTTTGGTAGTTCTAGAGATCGGATTTCAATCAAACTTAACCAAATGACTCCTCCCACCATACTATAATGTTGCCCATGTTTTGGGCTCGAATCCGAAATCAATAGGTGTAAGAAATTGGACAATTCAAGTTCAAAGGCAGTTCGTTCCTAATTGGAGTGGTTGGTGTTTTGGGTAGTTCTAGAGATCGGATTTCACTCAAACTTAACCAAATGACTCCTCCCGCCACATTACGATGTTGCCCCAATTTCGAGCTCGAATCTGAAATCAATAGGTGTAAGAAATTGGACCATTCAAGTTCAAAGGCAGTTCGTTCCTAATTGGAGCGGTTGGTGTTTTGGGTAGTTCTAGACATCGGATTTCTCTCAAACTTAACCAAATGACTCCTCCCACCATATTATGATGTTGCCCAGGTATTGGGCTCGAATCCGAAATCAAAAGGTGTAAGAAATTGGACAATTCAAGTTCAAAGGTAGTTTGTTCCTAATTGGAGTGGTTGGTGTTTTGGGTAGTTCTAGATATCGGATTTCACTCAAACTTAACCAAATGACTCCTCCCACCATATTATGATGTTGCCCAAGTGTTGCTCTCGAATCCGAAATCAATAGGTGTAAGAAATTGGACAATTTATGTTCAAAGGAAATTCTTTCCTAATCGGAGTGGTTGGTGTATTCCACAGTTCTAGAGATCGGATTTCACTCAAAACTAACCAAATGACGCCTCCCACCATATTATGATGTTGCCCAAGTTTTGGGCTCGATGCGAAATCAGGAGGTGTAAGAAATTGGACAATTCAAGTTCAAAGGCAGTTCGTTCCTAATTGGAGTGGTTTTTGTTTTGGGTAGTTCTAGAGATCTTATTTCACTCAAACTTAACCAAATGACTCCTCCCACCATATTATGATGTTGCCCAAGTTTTGGGCTCAATCCGAAATCAATAGGTGTAAGAAAGTGGACAATTTATGTGCAAAGGCAGTTCGTTCCTAATCGGAGTGGTTGTTGTATTCCATAGTTCTAGAGATCGGATTTCAATCAAAACTAACCAAATGACTCCTCCCACCATATTATGATGTTGCCCAAGTTTTGGGCTCGAATCCGAAATCAATAGGTGTAAGGAATTGGACAATTGAAGTTCAAAGGCAGTTCGTTCCAAATTGGAGGGGTTGATGTTTTGCGTAGTTCTAGAGATCGGATTTCACTCAAACTTAACCAAATGACTCCTCCCACCATATTATGATGTTGCCCAAGTTTTGGGCTCGATAATCGAAATCAATAGGTGTAAGAAATTGGACAATTTATGTTCATAGGGAGTTCGTTCCAAATCGGAGTGGTTGGTGTATTCCATAGTTCTAGAGATCGGATTTCCATCAAAACTAACCAAATGACTCCTCCCACCATATTATGATGTTGCCCAAGTTTTTGGCTCTATCCGAAATCAATAGGTGTAAGAAATTGGACAATTCAAGTTCAAAGGCAGTTCGTTCCTAATTGGAGTGGTTGGTGTTTTGGGTAGTTCTAGAGATCGGATTTCACTCAAACTTAACCAAATGACTCCTCCCGCCACATTATGATGTTGCCCCAATTTTGGGCTCGAATCCGAAATCAATAGGTGTATGAAATTGGACAATTCAAGTTCAAAGGCAGTTCGTTCCTAATTGGAGTGGTTGGTATTTTGGGTAGTTCTAGAGATCGGATTTCACTCAAACTTAACCAAATGACTCCTCCCACCATATTATGATGTTGCCCAAGTTTTGGACTCCAATCCGAAATCAATAGGTGTAAGAAATTGGACAATTCAAGTTGAAAGGCAGTTCGTTCCTAATTGGAGTGGTTGGTGTTTTGGGTAGTTCTAGAGAACGGATTTCACTCAAACATAACCAAATGACTCCTCCCCCCATATTATGATGTTGCCTCAGTTTTGGGCTCGATCCGAAATCAGTAGGTGTAAGAAATTGGACAATTAAAGTTCCAAGGCATTTCGTTCCTAATTGGAGTGGTTGGTGTTTTGGGTAGTTCTAGAGATCGGATTTCACTCAAACTTAACCAAATGACTCCTCCTACCATATTATGATGTTGCCCATGTTTTGGGCTCGAATTCGAAATCAATAGGTGTAAGAAATTGGACTATTCAAGTTCAAAGGCAGTTCGTTCCTAATTGGAGTGGTTGGTGTTTTGGGTAGTTCTAGAGATCGGATTTCACTCAAGCTTAACCAAATGACTCCTCCCACCATATTATGATGTTGCCCAAGTTTTGGGCTCGATTCCGAAATCAACAGGTGTAAGAAATTGGACAATTCAAGTTGAAAGGCAGTTCGTTCCTAATTGGAGTGGTTGGTGTTTTGGGTAGTTCTAGAGATCGGATTTCACTCAAACTTAACCAAATGACTCCTCCTACCATATTATGATGTTGCCCATGTTTTGGGCTCGAAATCGAAATCAATAGGTGTAAGAAATTGGACTATTCAAGTTCAAAGGCAGTTCGTTCCTAATTGGAGTGGTTGGTGTTTTTGGTAGTTCTGGAGATCGGATTTCACTCAAACTTAACCAAATGACTCCTCCCACCATGCTATGATGTTGCCCAAGTTTTGGGCTCGAAATCCGAAATCAATAGGTGTAAGAAATTGGACAATTTCTGTTCGAAGGCAGTTCGTTCCTAATCAGAGTGGTTGGTGTATTCCATAGTTCTAGAGATCGGATTTCACTCAAACTTAACCAAATGACTCCTCCCACCATATTATGATGTTGCCCAAGTTTTGGACTCGAATCCGAAATCAATAGGTGTAAGAAATTGGACAATTCAAGTTGAAAGGCAGTTCGTTCCTAATTGGAGTGGTTGGTGTTTTGGGTAGTTCTAGAGAACGGATTTCACTCAAACATAACCAAATGACTCCTCCCCCCATATTATGATGTTGCCTCAGTTTTGGGCTCGATCCGAAATCAGGAGGTGTAAGAAATTGGACAATTCAAGTTCCAAGGCATTTCGTTCCTAATTGGAGTGGTTGGTGTTTTGGGTAGTTCTAGAGATCGGATTTCCCTCAAACTTAACCAAATGACTCCTCCTACCATATTATGATGTTGCCCATGTTTTGGGCTCGAATCCGAAATCAATAGGTGTAAGAAATTGGACTATTCAAGTTCAAAGGCAGTTCGTTCCTAATTGGAGTGGTTGGTGTTTTGGGTAGTTCTAGAGATCGGATTTCACTCAAACTTAACCAAATGACTCCTCCCACCATATTATGATGTTGCCCAAGTTTTGGGCTCGAATCCGAAATCAACAGGTGTAAGAAATTGGACAATTCAAGTTGAAAGGCAGTTCGTTCCTAATTGGAGTGGTTGGTGTTTTGGGTAGTTCTAGAGATCGGATTTCACTCAAACTTAACCAAATGACTCCTCCTACCATATTATGATGTTGCCCATGTTTTGGGCTCGAATCCGAAATCAATAGGTGTAAGAAATTGGACTATTCAAGTTCAAAGGCAGTTCGTTCCTAATTGGAGTGGTTGGTGTTTTGGGTAGTTCTAGAGATCGGATTTCACTCAAACTTAACCAAATGACTCCTCCTACCATATTATGATGTTGCCCATGTTTTGGGCTCGATTCGAAATCAATAGGTGTAAGAAATTGGACTATTCAAGTTCAAAGGCAGTTCGTTCCTAATTGGAGTGGTTGGTGTTTTGGGTAGTTCTAGAGATCGGATTTCACTCAAACTTAACCAAATGACTCCTCCCACCATATTATGATGTTGCCCAAGTTTTGTGCTCGATCCGAAATCAACAGGTGTAAGAAATTGGACAATTCAAGTTGAAAGGCAGTTCGTTCCTAATTGGAGTGGTTGGTGTTTTGGGTAGTTCTAGAGATCGGATTTCACTCAAACTTAACCAAATGACTCCTCCCACCATATTATGATGTTGCCCAAGTTTTGTGCTCGATCCGAAATCAACAGGTGTAAGAAATTGGACAATTCAAGTTGAAAGGCAGTTCGTTCCTAATTGGAGTGGTTGGTGTTTTGGGTAGTTCTAGAGATCGGATTTCACTCAAACTTAACCAAATGACTCCTCCTACCATATTATGATGTTGCCCATGTTTTGGGCTCGATATCCGAAATCAATAGGTGTAAGAAATTGGACTATTCAAGTTCAAAGGCAGTTCGTTCCTAATTGGAGTGGTTGGTGTTTTTGGTAGTTCTGGAGATCGGATTTCACTCAAACTTAACCAAATGACTCCTCCCACCATGCTATGATGTTGCCCAAGTTTTGGGCTCGAATCCGAAATCAATAGGTGTAAGAAATTGGACAATTTCTGTTCGAAGGCAGTTCGTTCCTAATCGGAGTGGTTGGTGTATTCCATAGTTCTAGAGATCGGATTTCACTCAAAACACACCAAATGACTCCTCCACCATATTATGATGTTGCCCAAGTTTTGGGCTCGAATCCGAAATCAATAGGTGTATGAAATTGGACAATTCAAGTTCAAAGGCAGTTCGTTCCTAATTGGAGTGGTTGGTGTTTTGGGTAGTTCTAGAGATCGGATTTCACTCAAACTTAACCAAATGACTCCTCCCGCCACATTACGATGTTGCCCCAATTTCGAGCTTAGCCGATATCAATAGGTGTATGAAATTGGACAATTCAAGTTCAAAGGCAGTTCGTTCCTAATTGGAGTGGTTGGTGTTTTTGGTAGTTCTGGAGATCGGATTTCACTCAAACTTAACCAAATGACTCCTCCCACCATGTTATGATGTTGCCCAAGTTTTGGGCTCGAATCCGAAATCAATAGGTGTATGAAATTTGACAATTCAAGTTCAAAGGCACTTCGTTCCTAATTGGAGTGGTTGGTGTTTTGGGTAGTTCTAGAGATCGGATTTCACTCAAACTTAACCAAATGACTCCTCCCGCCACATTACGATGTTGCCCCAATTTCGAGCTTGAGCCGAAATCAATAGGTGTATGAAATTGGACAAGTCAAGTTCAAAGGCAGTTCGTTCCTAATTGGACTGGTTTTTGTTTTGGGTAGTTCTAGAGATCTTATTTCACTCAAACTTAACCAAATGACTCCTCCCACCATATTATGATGTTGACCAAGTTTTGGGCTCGAATCCGAAATCAATTGGTGTAAGAAATTGGACAATTTATGTGCAAAGGAAGTTCTTTCCTAATCGGAGTGGTTGGTGTATTCCATAGTTCTAGAGATCCGATTTCAATCAAAACTAACCAAATGACTCTTCCCACCATATTATGATGTTGCCCAAGTTTTGGGCTCAATCCGAAATCAATAGGTGTAAGGAATTGGACAATTCAAGTTCAAAGGCAGTTCGTTCCAAATTGGAGTGGTTGGTGTTTTGCGTAGTTCTAGAGATCGGATTTCACTCAAACTTAACCAAATGACTCCTCCCACCATATTATGATGCTGCCCCAGTTTTAGGCTCGATCCGAAATCAATAGGTGTAAGAAATTGGACAATTCAAGTTCAAAGGCAATTCGTTCCTAATTGGGGTGGTTGGTGTATTGGGTAGTTCGAGATCGGATTTCACTAAAACTTAACCAAATGACTCCTCCCACCGTATTATGATGTTGCCCAAGTTTTGGGCTCGAATCGAAATCAATAGGTGTAAGAAATTGGACAATTCAAGTTCAAAGGCAGTTCGTTCCTAATTGGAGTGGTTGGTGTTTTAGGTAGTTCTAGAGATCGGATTTCACTCAAAGTTAACCAAATGACTCCTCCCACCATATTATGATGTTGCCCAAGTTTTGGGCTCGAATCCGAAATCAATAGGTGTAAGAAATTGGACAATTGAAGTTCAAAGGCAGTTCGTTCCTAATTGGAGTGGTTGGTGTTTTTGGTAGTTCTGGAGATCGGATTTCACTCAAACGTAACCAAATGACTCCTCCCACCATGTTATGATGTTGCCCAAGTTTTGGGCTCGAATCCGAAATCAATAGGTGTAAGAAATTGGACAATTTCTGTTCGAAGGCAGTTCGTTCCTAATCGGAGTGGTTGGTGTATTCCATAGTTCTAGAGATCGGATTTCACTCAAAACTCACCAAATGACTCCTCCCACCATATTATGATGTTGCCCAAGTTTTGGGCTCGAATTCGAAATCAATAGGTGTATGAAATTTGACAATTCAAGTTCAAAGGCAGTTCGTTCCTAATTGGAGTGGTTGGTGTTTTGGGTAGTTCTAGAGATCGGATTTCACTCAAACTTAACCAAATGACTCCTCCCGCCACATTACGATGTTGCCCCAATTTCGAGCTTGAGCCGAAATCAATAGGTGTATGAAATTGGACAAGTCAAGTTCAAAGGCAGTTAATTCCTAATTGGACTGGTTTTTGTTTAGGGTAGTTCTAGAGATCTTATTTCACTCAAACTTAACCAAATGACTCCTCCCACCATATTATGATGTTGACCAAGTTTTGGGCTCGAATCGAAATCAATTGGTGTAAGAAATTGGACAATTTATGTGCAAAGGAAGTTCGTTCCTAATCGGAGTGGTTGGTGTATTCCATAGTTCTAGAGATCGGATTTCAATCAAAACTAACCAAATGACTCTTCCCACCATATTATGATGTTGCCCAAGTTTTGGGCTCAATCCGAAATCAATAGGTGTAAGGAATTGGACAATTCAAGTTCAAAGGCAGTTCGTTCCAAATTGGAGTGGTTGGTGTTTTGCGTAGTTCTAGAGATCGGATTTCACTCAAACTTAACCAAATGACTCCTCCCACCATATTATGATGCTGCCCCAGTTTTAGGCTCGATTCGAAATCAATAGGTGTAAGAAATTGGACAATTCAAGTTCAAAGGCAATTCGTTCCTAATTGGGGTGGTTGGTGTATTGGGTAGTTCGAGATCGGATTTCACTAAAACTTAACCAAATGACTCCTCCCACCGTATTATGATGTTGCCCAAGTTTTGGGCTCGAATCCGAAATCAATAGGTGTATGAAATTGGACAATTCAAGTTCAAAGGCAGTTCGTTCCTAATTGGAGTGGTTGGTGTTTTGGGTAGTTCTAGAGATCGGATTTCACTCAAAGTTAACAAAATGACTCCTCCCACCATATTATGATGTTGCCCAAGTTTTGGGCTCGAATCGAAATCAATAGGTGTAAGAAATTGGACAATTGAAGTTCAAAGGCAGTTCGTTCCTAATTGGAGTGGTTGGTGTTTTTGGTAGTTCTGGAGATCGGATTTCACTCAAACGTAACCAAATGACTCCTCCCACCATGTTATGATGTTGCCCAAGTTTTGGGCTCGAATCCGAAATCAATAGGTGTAAGAAATTGGACAATTTCTGTTCGAAGGCAGTTCGTTCCTAATTCGGAGTGGTTGGTGTATTCCATAGTTCTAGAGATCGGATTTCACTCAAAACTCACCAAATGACTCCTCCCACCATATTATGATGTTGCCCAAGTTTTGGGCTCGAATTCAGAAATCAATAGGTGTATGAAATTTGACAATTCAAGTTCAAAGGCAGTTCGTTCCTAATTGGAGTGGTTGGTGTTTTGGGTAGTTCTAGAGATCGGATTTCACTCAAACTTAACCAAATGACTCCTCCCGCCACATTACGATGTTGCCCCATTTTCGAGCTTGAGCCGAAATCAATAGGTGTATGAAATTGGACAATTCAAGTTCAAAGGCAGTTCGTTCCTAATTGGACTGGTTTTTGTTTTGGGTAGTTCTAGAGATCTTATTTCACTCAAACTTAACCAAATGACTCCTCCCACCATATTATGATGTTGACCAAGTTTTGGGCTCGAATCCGAAATCAATTGGTGTAAGAAATTGGACAATTTATGTGCAAAGGCAGTTCGTTCCTAATCGGAGTGGTTGGTGTATTCCATAGTTCTAGAGATCGGATTTCAATCAAAACTAACCAAATGACTCCTCCCACCATATTATGATGTTGCCCAAGTTTTGGGCTCAATCCGAAATCAATAGGTGTAAGGAATTGGACAATTCAAGTTCAAAGGCAGTTCGTTCCAAATTGGAGTGGTTGGTGTTTTGCGTAGTTCTAGAGATCGGATTTCACTCAAACTTAACCAAATGACTCCTCCCACCATATTATGATGTTGCCCAAGTTTTGGGCTTGATCCGAAATCAATAGGTGTAAGAAATTGGACAATTTAGGTTCAAAGGCAGTTCGTTCCTAATCGGAGTAGTTGGTGTATTCCATGGTTCTAGAGATCGGATTTCACTCAAAATTAACCAAATGACTCCTCCCACCATATTATGATGTTGCCCAAGTTTTGGGCTCGTTCTGAAATCAATAGGTGTAAGAAATTGGACAATTCAACTTCAAGGGCAGTTCGTTCCTAATTGGAGTGGTTGGTGTTTTGGGTAGTCCTAGAGATCGGATTTCACTCAAAGTTAACCAAATGACTCCTCCCACCATATTATGATGCTGCCCCAGTTTTGGGCTGGATCCGAAATCAATAGGTGTAAGAAATTGGACAATTCAAGTTCAAAGGCAGTTCGTTCCTAATTGGAGTGGGTGGTGTTTTGGGTAGTTCTAGAGATCGGATTTCACTCAAAACTAACCAAATGACTCCTCCCACCATATTATGATGTTGCCCAAGTTTTGGGATCTATCCGAAATCAATAGGTGTAAGAAATTGGACAATTCAAGTTCAATGGCGAGTCCCAATTGGAGTGGTTGGGGTTTTTGGTAGTTCTAGAGATTGGATTTCACTCAAACTTAACCAAAATACTCCTCCCACCATATTATGATGTTGCCCCAGTTTGGGCTTCAAATCCGAAATCAATAGGTGTAAGAAATTGGACAATTTAGGTTCAAAGGCAGTTCGTTCCTAATCGGAGTAGTTGGTGTATTCCATGGTTCTAGAGATCGGATTTCACTCAAAATTAACCAAATGACTCCTCCCACCATATTATGATGTTGCCCAAGTTTTGGGCTCAATCTGAAATCAATAGGTATAAGAAATTGGACAATTCAAGTTCGAAGGTAGTTCGTTCCTAATTGGAGTGGTTGGTGTTTTGGGTAGTCCTAGAGATCGGATTTCACTCAAAGTTAACCAAATGACTCCTCCCACCATATTATGATGCTGCCCCAGTTTTGGGCTGGATCCGAAATCAATAGGTGTAAGAAATTGGACAATTCAAGTTCAAAGGCAGTTCGTTCCTAATTGGAGTGGGTGGTGTTTTGGGTAGTTCTAGAGATCGGATTTCACTCAAAACTAACCAAATGACTCCTCCCACCATATTATGATGTTGCCCAAGTTTTGGGCTTGATCCGAAATCAATAGGTGTAAGAAATTGGCCAATTCAAGTTCAATGGCGAGTCCCAATTGGAGTGGTTGGGGTTTTGGGTAGTTCTAGAGATTGGATTTCACTCAAACTTAACCAAAATACTCCTCCCACCATATTATGATGTTGCCCAAGTTTTGGGCTCGAATCGAAATCAATAGGTTTAAGAAATTGGCCAATTCAAGTTCAATGGCGAGCCCCAATTGGAGTGGTTGGTGTTTTGGGTAGTCCTAGAGATCGGATTTCACTCAAAGTTAACCAAATGACTCCTCCCACCATATTATGATGTTGCCCAAGTTTTGGGCTCGATACGAAATCAATAGGTGTAAGAAATTGGACAATTCAACTTCAATGGCAGTTCGTTCCTAATTGGAGTGGTTGGTGTTTTGGGTAGTCCTAGAGATCGGATTTCACTCAAAGTTAACCAAATGACTCCTCCCACCATATTACGATGCTGCCCCAAGTTTTGGGCTGGATCCGAAATCAATAGGTGTAAGAAATTGGACAATTCAAGGTCAAAGGCAGTTCGTTCCTAATTGGAGTGGGTGGTGTTTTGGGTAGTTCTAGAGATCGGATTTCACTCAAAACTAACCAAATGACTCCTCCCACCATATTATGATGTTGCCCAAGTTTTGGGCTCGAATCCGAAATCAATAGGTGTAAGAAATTGGCCAATTAAAGTTCAATGGCGAGTCCCAATTGGAGTGGTTGGGGTTTTGGGTAGTTCTAGAGATTGGATTTCACTCAAACTTAACCAAAATACTCCTCCCACCATATTATGATGTTGCCCCAGTTTTGGGCTCGAATCCGAAATCAATAGGTGTAAGAAATTGGACAATTTAGGTTCAAAGGCAGTTCGTTCCTAATCGGAGTAGTTGGTGTATTCCATGGTTCTAGAGATCGGATTTCACTCTAAATTAACCAAATGACTCCTCCCACCATATTATGATGTTGCCCAAGTTTTGGGCTCCAATCTGAAATGAATAGGTATAAGAAATTGGACAATTCAAGTTCGAAGGTAGTTCGTTCCTAATTGGAGTGGTTGGTGTTTTGGGTAGTCCTAGAGATCGGATTTCACTCAAAGTTAACCAAATGACTCCTCCCACCATATTATGATGCTGCCCCAGTTTGGGCTTGGATCCGAAATCAATAGGTGTAAGAAATTGGACAATTCAAGTTCAAAGGCAGTTCGTTCCTAATTGGAGTGGGTGGTGTTTTGGGTAGTTCTAGAGATCGGATTTCACTCAAAACTAACCAAATGACTCCTCCCACCATATTATGATGTTGCCCAAGTTTTGGGCTTGATCCGAAATCAATAGGTGTAAGAAATTGGCCAATTCAAGTTCAATGGCGAGTCCCAATTGGAGTGGTTGGGGTTTTGGGTAGTTCTAGAGATTGGATTTCACTCAAACTTAACCAAAATACTCCTCCCACCATATTATGATGTTGCCCAAGTTTTGGGCTCCAATCCGAAATCAATAGGTTTAAGAAATTGGCCAATTCAAGTTCAATGGCGAGTCCCAATTGGAGTGGTTGGTGTTTTGGGTAGTCCTAGAGATCGGATTTCACTCAAAGTTAACCAAATGACTCCTCCCACCATATTATGATGTTGCCCAAGTTTTGGGCTCGATACGAATTCAATAGGTGTAAGAAATTGGACAATTCAACTTCAATGGCAGTTCGTTCCTAATTGGAGTGGTTGGTGTTTTGGGTAGTCCTAGAGATCGGATTTCACTCAAAGTTAACCAAATGACTCCTCCCACCATATTACGATGCTGCCCCAGTTTGGGCTGGATCCGAAATCAATAGGTGTAAGAAATTGGACAATTCAAGGTCAAAGGCAGTTCGTTCCTAATTGGAGTGGGTGGTGTTTTGGGTAGTTCTAGAGATCGGATTTCACTCAAAACTAACCAAATGACTCCTCCCACCATATTATGATGTTGCCCAAGTTTTGGGCTTGATCCGAAATCAATAGGTGTAAGAAATTGGCCAATTCAAGTTCAATGGCGAGTCCCAATTGGAGTGGTTGGGGTTTTGGGTAGTTCTAGAGATTGGATTTCACTCAAACTTAACCAAAATACTCCTCCCACCATATTATGATGTTGCCCAAGTTTTGGGCTCGAATCCGAAATCAATAGGTTTAAGAAATTGGCCAATTCAAGTTCAATGGCGAGTCCCAATTGGAGTGGTTGGTGTTTTGGGTAGTCCTAGAGATCGGATTTCACTCAAAGTTAACCAAATGACTCCTCCCACCATATTATGATGTTGCCCAAGTTTTGGGCTCGATACGAAATCAATAGGTGTAAGAAATTGGACAATTCAACTTCAATGGCAGTTCGTTCCTAATTGGAGTGGTTGGTGTTTTGGGTAGTCCTAGAGATCGGATTTCACTCAAAGTTAACCAAATGACTCCTCCCACCATATTACGATGCTGCCCCAGTTTTGGGCTGGATCCGAAATCAATAGGTGTAAGAAATTGGACAATTCAAGGTCAAAGGCAGTTCGTTCCTAATTGGAGTGGGTGGTGTTTTGGGTAGTTCTAGAGATCGGATTTCACTCAAAACTAACCAAATGACTCCTCCCACCATATTATGATGTTGCCCAAGTTTTGGGCTCCATCCGAAATCAATAGGTGTAAGAAATTGGCCAATTCAAGTTCAATGGCGAGTCCCAATTGGAGTGGTTGGGGTTTTGGGTAGTTCTAGAGATTGGATTTCACTCAAACTTAACCAAAATACTCCTCCCACCATATTATGATGTTGCCCCAGTTTGGGCTCGAATCCGAAATCAATAGGTGTAAGAAATTGGACAATTTAGGTTCAAAGGCAGTTCGTTCCTAATCGGAGTAGTTGGTGTATTCCATGGTTCTAGAGATCGGATTTCACTCTAAATTAACCAAATGACTCCTCCCACCATATTATGATGTTGCCCAAGTTTTGGGCTCCAATTCTGAAATGAATAGGTATAAGAAATTGGACAATTCAAGTTCGAAGGTAGTTCGTTCCTAATTGGAGTGGTTGGTGTTTTGGGTAGTCCTAGAGATCGGATTTCACTCAAAGTTAACCAAATGACTCCTCCCACCATATTATGATGCTGCCCCAGTTTTGGGCTGGATCCGAAATCAATAGGTGTAAGAAATTGGACAATTCAAGTTCAAAGGCAGTTCGTTCCTAATTGGAGTGGGTGGTGTTTTGGGTAGTTCTAGAGATCGGATTTCACTCAAAACTAACCAAATGACTCCTCCCACCATATTATGATGTTGCCCAAGTTTTGGGCTCGAATCCGAAATCAATAGGTGTAAGAAATTGGACAATTCAACTTCAAGGGCAGTTCGTTCCTAATTGGAGTGGTTGGTGTTTTGGGTAGTCCTAGAGATCGGATTTCACTCAAAGTTAACCAAATGACTCCTCCCACCATATTATGATGCTGCCCCAGTTTTGGGCTGGATCCGAAATCAATAGGTGTAAGAAATTGGACAATTCAAGTTCAAAGGTAGTTCGTTCCTAATTGGAGTGGTTGGTGTTTTGGGTAGTTCTAGAGATCGGATTTCACTCAAAACTAACCAAATGACTCCTCCCACCATATTATGATGTTGCCCAAGTTTTGGGCTCGAAATCGAAATCAATAGGTGTAAGAAATTGGCCAATTCATGTTCAATGGCGAGTCCCAATTTGAGTGGTTGGGGTTTTGGGTAGTTCTAGAGATTGGATTTCACTCAAACTTAACCAGAATACTCCTCCCACCATATTATGATGTTGCCCCAGTTTTGGGCTTGAATCCGAAATCAATAGGTGTAAGAAATTGGACAATTCAAGTTCAAAGGCAGTTCGTTCCTAGTTGGAGTGGTTGGTGTTTTGGTAGTTCTAGAGATCGGATTTCACTCGAACTTAACCAAATGACTCCTCCCACCATATTACGATGTTGCCCAAGTTTTGGGCTCGATCCGAAATCAATAGGTGTAAGAAATTGGACAATTTATGTTTAAAGGCAGTTCGTTCCTAATCGGAGTGGTTGGTTTATTCCATAGTTCTAGATGTCGGATTTCACTCAAAACTAACCAAATGACTCCTCCCACTATATTATGATGTTGCCCAAGTTTTGGGCTCGAATCGAAATCAATAGGTGTAAGAAATTGGCCAATTCATGTTCAATGGCGAGTCCCAATTTGAGTGGTTGGGGTTTTGGGTAGTTCTAGAGATTGGATTTCACTCAAACTTAACCAGAATACTCCTCCCACCATATTATGATGTTGCCCCAGTTTGGGCTCGAATCCGAAATCAATAGGTGTAAGAAATTGGACAATTCAAGTTCAAAGGCAGTTCGTTCCTAGTTGGAGTGGTTGGTGTTTTGGTAGTTCTAGAGATCGGATTTCACTCGAACTTAACCAAATGACTCCTCCCACCATATTACGATGTTGCCCAAGTTTTGGGCTCGAATCCGAAATCAATAGGTGTAAGAAATTGGACAATTTATGTTCAAAGGCAGTTCGTTCCAAATTGGAGTGGTTGGTTTATTCCATAGTTCTAGATGTCGGATTTCAATCAAAACTAACCAAATGACTCCTCGCACCACATTATGATGTTGCCCAAGTTTTGGGATCGATCCGAAATCAATAGGTGTAAGAAATTGGACAATTCAAGTTCAAAGGCAGTTCATTCCTAATTGGAGTGGTTGGTGTTTTGGGAAGTTCTAGAGATCGGATTTCACTCAAACTTAACCAAATGACTCCTCCCACCACATTATGATGTTGCCCCAGTTTTGGGCTCGAATCCCAAATCAATAGGTGCAAGAAATTGGACAATTCAAGTTCAGAGGCAGTTCGTTCCAAATTGGAGTGGTTGGTGTTTTGGGTAGTTCTAGAGACGGTATTTGACTCAAACTTAACCAAATGTCTCCTCCCACCATATTATCATGCTGCCCCAGTTTTGGGCTCGAATCGAAATCAATAGGTGTAAGAAATTAGACAATTCATGTTCAAAGGCAGTTCATTCCTAATTGGAGTGGTTGGTGTTTTGCGTAGTTCTAGAGATTGGAGTTCACCCAAACCTGACCAAATGACTCCTCCCACCATATTATGAAGTTGCCCCAGTTTTGGGCTCGAATCCGAAATCAATAGGTGTAAGAAATTGGACAATTCAAGTTCGAAGGCAGTTCGTTCCTTATTGGAGTGGTTGGTGTTTTGGGTAGTTCTGGAGATCGGATGTTGTGTAGATTCAGCTGCACCAAAATGGGTTCAACTGCATCCTCAACTTGTGATACTCGCAAGTGCACGAACCGTTGGTAGTTTAGCATATGTAAGTGCGAGGTCGATTCCACAGGGATTGGTGATTGAATGATCCAATTCAATTTTCCTACACAAAACAAAAATGAAAACAAAAGAAACAAAACAAGAAGAAAGAATGTACATTACAAGAAAAATAAATTACAACTAAGAGAACATTAAAGAGAGCATTTGAGGAAGGAAGGAAAGTGTTTGAGAACTTTAGAGAGGGGAGAAGTGTTTGAGAGATTTGGAGAATTTTGGAAGAGTAAGGAAAGTGGTGTTTGGGAACTTTGTGGATTTTGGAAGAGAAAGTGTTTAGGAACTTTGAGAATTTGGAAGAGAGTGGTTGAGAACTTGGAGGATGTTTGTGAACTTGGAGAATTTGAGAACTTAGGGAAGGAAGAGAAATGTGTTTGTGAAGTGTTTGAGACATGGAGACTTTTGGAAGAGAAGGGAAATGTGTTTGAGAACTTTGTGGATTTTGGAAGAACATGTGTTTGAAAGCTTTAGAGAATTTGATGAAGGAAATGGGAGAAGTGTTTGGAGAATTTAGAACAAAGAAAATTTAGTAGAATGATCTTATTACAACAATTGAGAATTACAAAGGGAAACTAAGAGAATTTGAGGGAGAGAAGGGAAGGGAGCTCTAGAGAAGTGCTTGAGAGCTCCCCCCTTGGGGTGTTATTACAAGCTTAGAGAACTTCCCTATTTATAGGCCTAGGGGAAGTGAAAATCTGAATTCAATAAGACTAATGCATACAACACTTGAATTATAAAATCTGAAATGGTTGATGCACTTGTATTAGAAAATCTTCAATGGTTGATGCACTTCCCCACTAAATCCCACCAGCAGCCCTAGCTCATCTTCATGTCACCATGACCAAGCTTCCAACCAGAAATGATAGCTCATGCCTAGCTCACCATGACCAAGCATCCAACCAGCACATGCTGAGGTCAGCATGACCAGCAACTTCAAGGGCTTACAACTTGGGCTTCTCTTAATCAAATTAGGACTTTAAGCACTCGAAATTGAAGTTCATAATGTCTTCTTTCCAGCCATATGTTATTTGGGCCAATCCAAGGTCGGAGGAAGAAGTTAAGGCCGAAACAAACTTCTAACTCATTTCCCGCGCTGAAACAATCCATCCTGAGCATGGCTCTGTGTTTGCTAGGTAACGGACTCCAGATTTATCCAATGGGGCTGAATTTTGGATATGTTATAGTACACACCAATGGGAAGAACTTTCATGAAGTATGTGGCCTCATTCGAGCTATGTAGGTGGCTGAAACAAAGCTTGCAATATGACCTACGAAACTGGACTGGCAGGGGGCTGTAGCCATAATGAATTTGTCTTTAAGCTCTTCATCAATTCATCCAAATTAGGCCTTAACATGCTTGAATTGCATGAATTATGTTCTCCAAAGCCATCATTGTTACCTAAAGCTCAATTAACTGAAAGATAAACACAAAAAGGATTAAAAGCACAAGTTTAACTCAAAAACATAACCAAATCATAAGCTAGAAGGGTAAGAAATAATATACAATTATGAACCGATCATCGGATTTCATTCAAACTTAACCAAACTACTCCTCCCACCATATTATGATGTTGCCCAAGTTTTGGGCTCGAATCCGAAATCAATAGGTGTAAGAAATTGGACAATTTATGTTCAGAGGAAGTTCGTTCCTAATCGGAGTGGTTGGTGTATTCCACAGTTCTAGAGATCGGATTTCACTCAAAACTTACCAAATGACGCCTCCCACCATATTATGATGTTGCCCAAGTTTTGGGCTTGATCCGAAATCAATAGGTGTAAGAAATTGGACAATTCAAGTTCAAAGGCAGTTCGTTCCTAATTGGAGTGGTTGGTGTTTTTGGTAGTTCTAGAGATCGGATTTCACTCAAACTTAACCAAATAACTCTTCCCACCATATTAAGATGTTGCCCCAGTTTTGGGCTTGATTCGCAATCAATAGGTGTAAGAAATTGGACAATTCAAGTTCGAAGGCAGTTCGTTCCTAATCGGAGTGGTTGGTGTATTCCACAGTTCTAGAGATCGGATTTCACTCAAAACTTACCAAATGACGCCTCCCACCATATTATGATGTTGCCCAAGTTTTGGGCTCGAATCCGAAATCAGGAGCTGTAAGAAATTGGACAATTCAAGTTCAAAGGCTGTTCGTTCCTAATAGGAGTGGTTGGTGTATTCCATAGTTCTAGAGATCGGATTTCACTCAAAACACACCAAATGACTCCTCCCACCATATTATGATGTTGCCCAAGTTTTGGGCTCGAATCCGAAATCAAAAGTTGTAAGAAATTGGACAATTCAAGCTCAAAGGCAGTTCGTTCCTAATTGGAGTGGTTGGTGTTTTGGGTAGTTCTAGAGATCGGATTTCACTCAAACCTAACCAAATGACTCCTCCCACCATATTATGATGTTGCCCAAGTTTTCCTCTCGATCCGAAATCAATATGTGTAAGAAATTGTACAATTTATGTTCAAAGGCAGATGGTTCCAAATCGGAGTGGTTGATGTATTCCACAGTTCTAGAGATCGGATTTCACTCAAACCTAACCAAATGACTCCTCCCACCATATTATGATGTTGCCCAAGTTTTGGGCTCAATCCGAAATCAGGAGGTGTAAGAAATTGGATAATTCAAGTTCAAAGACAGTTTGTTCCTAATTGGAGTGGTTGGTGTTTTGGGTAGTTCTAGAGATCCGAATTCACTCAAATTTAACCAAATGACTCCTCCTACCATCTTATGATGTTTCCCACGTTTTGGGCTCGAATCGAAATCAATAGGTATAAGAAATTGAACAATTCAAGTTCAAAGGTAGTTCGTTCCTAATTGGAGTGGTTATTGTTTTTGGTAGTTCTATGGATCGGGTTTCACTCAAACTTAACCAAATGACTCCTCCCACCATATTATGATGTTGCCCAAGTTTTGGGATCGATCCGAAATCAATAGGTGTAAGAAATTGGACAATTTATGTTCAAAGGCAGTTCGTTCCAAATTGGAGTGATTGGTGTATTCCATAGTTCTAGAGATCGGATTTCCCTCAAAACTAACCAAATGACTCCTCCCACCATATGTCGATGTTGCCCACGTTCTGGGCTGAATCCGAAATCAATTGGTGTAAGAAATTGGACAATTCAAGTTCAAAGGCAGTTCGTTCCTAATCGGAGTGGTTGGTGTATTCCATAGTTCTAGAGATCGGATTTCACTCAAAACACACCAAATGACTCCTCCCACGATATTATGATGTTGCCCAAGTTTTGGGCTCGAATCTGAAATCAATAGGTGGAAGAAATTGGACAATTCAAGCTCAAAGGCAGTTCGTTCCTAATTGGAGTGGTTGGTGTTTTGGGTAGTTCTAGAGATCGGATTTCACTCAAACCTAACCAAATGACTCCTCCCACCACATTATGATGTTGCCCAAGTTTTGGGCTCTAATCCGAAATCAATAGGTGTAAGAAATTGGACAATTCAAGTTCAAAGGCAGTTCGTTCCCACCATATTATGATGTTACCCAAGTTTTGGGATTCGAATCCGAAATCAATAGGTGTCAGAAATTAGACCATTTATGTTCAAAGGCTGTTCGTTCCTAATCGTTGTGGTTGGTGTATTCCATAGTTCTAGAGATCGGATTTCACTCAAAACTAACCAAATAACTCCTCCCACCATATTATGATGTTGCCCAAGTTTTGGGATCTATCCGAAATCAATAGGTGTAAAAAACGAAGGCCTACACGTCTGATTTAATGAGGCCCGAGGCTATCTTCGACCTGCTATTGGCCGAGAAAAAGGTCAAATTGTCCTTCGGCCATAAAATTCCGAAACCCGAAGAGCTCAAAGGGAAAACGTTTTGCAAATACCACAGTTCTTGGTCTCACAACACCAACAACTGCGTTGTCTTGCGAGACGTCATCCAGAAATTGATAGATGAGAAGAAGCTTCAGTTTCCGGAGAAGGCGGCCATGCAGGTTGACTACAAGCCGTTCCCCCCACGTGTCGTCAACATGGTCGACGCCCAACTCCCAGCCAAGAGAGGGGAGGCTCATTGGACGGTGAAGGAGAAAGGGCCATTGGCCGAACCAGGACCATTGCTTTGTGAGCAATGCAAGTGTGAAATCGGCCAGCCCAGGCCGCAGGAAAATAAGAGGAAGGTCGCCGAGCCATCTCAAACGACCATAAAGAAATTCGGCGGCCAATGCGACCGACGGCCGGCCAGAAGAGCCGTTTTCAGCCGGCTAGGGCCACAAAACCCCAGCACCTCGGTGGGCTGCGAAGAAGAGGCCAGGGGAGGGCCGAACCGCTGACGAAAACCCAGCTGAGGAGAATGCAGAGAGCAGGGTTCAGCAGGCCAGAGTGCAGCAACCGAGGCCGAAGGCTTCAAGCGCCAAAAAAGGTGGCGACTCCGGACGGGCCATCCTCCAGATCGGTTGTTCCCCCGGCGGTGAAAAATAGCCAGCACCAAGCCTTTCAGGACGTGGCACCCTAAGCAAGGCGAGAGCCCTCGCGGATCATCGGCCAGTTCGAGCCAGCCAAAGGCCGCGGTCATGGAGAGGATAGACGAGGGTATCGTCGACATCTACCGCGGGAGGGACCCCCTTTTTCGGCCAACGGTCTTTCCTTTCTCAAAGAATTCCATAAGGACCATTCGGCCACGGACCTGTACGGCATGACCCCTGAGAGCCATGAAATCGTGGAATTGGCCCTCAAGAACACAAAGGCGTAAGCGCTCCTCATCACTAGCAGTTCTGACTCGGCCATTAAGGCCGTATACCAGGCTGGCAGGGAAGCCTGAGCAAGAGGTCTGGCAAGTCACCAGCCCGCACTCAGCGGATCAGAGGCTAGAGTCCCTTTCAGCAAGGGTGATTTAGAGTATCTCCGCGGTATTTTACCGTGACTCCGGCGGACACTATCTTTGGCATGACGACTGAGGAAAAAGCCCGGGTGAGCCGTTTAGATGATTATTTGACGGCCAGGGACGCATTGGCAAAGGCTAAACAGGCCCTCAAGGAAGAGGTCGAAGCCTCAGACCCCCTGAGATCAAACCATCCACAACCGATAGCCCGGGGACCTCGAGACCTGTGGTTGAGGGTTTCGGTGATCCCTTTTTTGGGCATGAGGCCGAAGACGACCCCGCCTTGGGAATCTCTGAATGAGGAATATGAGGGAATCCTCGGCAGAAGGAATGCAAAGAGTCCATCCCTTGGAATCCATTCGGCCCCTACCCATGCCGAGGCCGAAGAATCCAGGGATGTGGGGGCAATGTTTGTGCCTAATAAATCACGGCCATGAGTTGGCCGAAGGAGTCCCTTTCTCGGCCCTGGCACTTGCTCGTAAAACTGGAACGCAGCGTTTCAACAGGGGTGCTTTGCCTTCCTGAAGACAAAAGAAAAATGCTAAGGTATGATCATCTCGGCCTCGAGTGCAGGCCGAGGCCGAGCGAAATTGCGGCCAGAGGCATTAAATGCGAATCATCACGTGACAACAGGGTCCCATGCTTCATTTAATGAAGTAGTGCCTGTTTAATGAGCAAACCCACTGGCCACAAATAAGCATTTAATGCATGAGGAAAGGTGGGAAGTGATTGAAGTCAGGATTTGGTGATGAGGATCAGAGTGATTAGACGTAGACATTCTCACAAGAATTCTGGCAGCCAGCTTGAGGTTTTAGGTCAGTAGCTTTCAGAGCAATAAATGCGTCTCCATGGCCAGAAGCTCAGAACCCACGATCAAGAACGGCGGCCGAGATTCACCAGGATTTAAGGGGTCACACCACCATGCTTCACGATCCCAAATGTCGATTAGACACCCACTTGCTCTAATCAGGCTCCACCATGCGGGTTTTCAGTTTCGAGTACTCCTCCAAGAACTCTTCCTATAAATACAAGGCTCGAGCGACAGAAGACGGGTTCAAACACCAAACCAAAGCCTCCCACGGAGCAACTTATTTTTTCCTGTAATGCACTTTCAATATCTTTACTTGCTTTCCTAGGAGTAGTGTTAGATTGTAAGGAAATTTCATTCATCAATATATCATACGACCCTTGATTTTCAAGGCGCCGGAGCACCATCCTTGTTGTTCGTTCACTCACCCCATATATCATACGACCGTCGCTCCTGAGCAACGCGCCAGAGCACCGCCCTAAACCCACCACCAACCCCATCACTCAACGGCCTTGTAGTTCAGGCCGTGAACCTAATAGCCGAGACTAGTTCCTCTCTCGGCAGCAATCGTTTGATTAGAAGACGAGTTCAAACAGGCGCATCACTTAACCATTCTATCCCCATCGGCAGGAAGAAACCGTGCTGGCACGCCCGCGCACAACCGCACCGCACCCAAAAGCAGGAAACCGCGTGTCAACGCACATCCCCTCGGCCCAGAACCCCAGGCCGTGAGATTTGCGCGGCAGACAATTATGATGTTGCCCAAGTTTTGGGCTTGATACGAAATCAATACGAAATCAAAGGCAATTCGTTCCAAATTGGAGTGGTTGGGGTAATTCACTCAAAACACACCAAATCATTCCTCCCACCGTATTACGATGTTTCCCAAGTTTTGGGCTCGACCTGAAATCAATAGGTGTAAGAAATGGGACAGTTCAAGTTCAACGGCAGTTTGTTCCTAATTGGAGTGGTTGGTGTATTCCACACTTCTGGCGATTGGATTTCACTCAAAACGCACCAAATGACTCTTCCCACCATATTATGACGTTGCCCAAGTTTTGGGCCCGATCGAAATCAACAGGTGAAAGAAATTGGACAATTCAAGTTCAAAGGCAGTTCGTTCCAAATTGGAGTGGTTGGGGTAACTCAGAGTTCTAGCGATTGGATTTCACTCAAAACACACCAAATCATTCCTCCCACCGTATTCGATGTTGCCCAAGTTTTGGGCTCGACCCTGAAATCAATAGGTGTAAGAAATTGGACAGTTCAAGTTCAACGGCAGTTTGTTCCTAATTGGAGTGGTTGGTGTATTCCACACTTCTAGCTATTGGATTTCACTCAAAACTCACCAAATGACTCCTCCCAACATAATATGATGTTGCCCAAGTTTTGGGCCAGATCTGAAATCAACAGGTGTAAGAAATTGGACAATTCAAGTTCAAAGGCAGTTCGTTCCAAATTGGAGTGGTTGGGGTAATTCATAGTTCAAGCAATTGGATTTCACTCAAAACACACCAAATGACTCCTCCCACTATATTTTGGTGTTGCCCAAGTTTGGGGCTCGATTCGAAATCAATATGGGTAAGAAATTGGACAATTCAAGTTCAACGGCAGTTCGTTCCGAATTGGAGTGGCTGGGGTATTCCACACTTCTAGCGATTGGATTTCACTCGAAACTCACCAAATGACTCCGCCCACCATATTATGATGTTGCCCAAGTTTTGAACTCGATCCAAAATCAATAGGTGTAAGAAATTGGACAATTCAAGTTCAAAGGCAGTTCGTTCCAAATTGGAGTGGTTGGGGTAATTCATAGTTGTGGCGATTGGATTTCACTCAAAACACACCAAATGATTCCTCCGAAAATATTGTGATGTTGCCCAAGTTTTGGGCTCGAATCCGAAATCAATAGGTGTAAGAAATTGGACAATTCAACTTCAAAGGCAGTTCGTTCCAAATTTGAATGGTTGGGGAATTCGTAGTTCAAGCTATCGGATTTCACTCAAAACACACCAAATGATCCCTCCCACCATATTATGGTGTTGCCCAAGTTTTGGGCTCGATACGAAATCAATAGGTGTGAGAAAATGGACAATTCAAGTTTAACGGAGTTCGTTCCTAATTGGAGTGGATGGTGTATTCCATACTTCTAGCGATTGGATTTCACTCAAAATGACTCTTCCCACCCTGTTATGACGTTGCCCAAGTTTTGGGCCCGAATCGAAAATCAACAGGGTGTAAGAAATTGGGCAATTCAAGTTCAAAGGCAGTTCGTTCCAAATTGGACTGGTTGGGGTAATTCATAGTTCAAGCGATTGGATTCCACTCAAAACACACTAAATGACTCCTCCCACTATATTTTGGTGTTACCCAAGTTTTGGGCTCGAATTCGAAATCAGGAGCTGTAAGAAATTGGACAATTCAAGTTCAACGGTAGTTCATTCCTAATTGGACTGGTTGGTGTATTCCATACTTCTAGCGATTAGATTTCACTCAAAACTCACCAAATAACTCCTCCCACCACATTATGGAGTTGCCCAAGTTTTGGGCTTGATCTGATGTCAATAGGTGTAAGAAATTGGACAATTCAATTTCAACGGCAGTTCGTTCCAAATTGGAGTCGTTGGTGTATTCCATACTTCTAGCTATTGGATTTCACTCAAAACTCACCGATTGACTCCTCCCACAATATTATGATGTTGCCCAAGTTTTGGGCTCGAATCCGAAATCAATGGGTGTATGAAATTGGACAATTCAAGTTCAAAGGCAGTTCGTTCCAAATTGGATTGGTTGGGGAAATTCATTGTTCTAGCAATTGGATTTCACTCAAAACACTCCAAATGACTCCTCCCGCCATATTATGATGTTTCCCATGTTTTGGGCTCGAATCGAAATAAATAGGTGTATGAAATTGGACAATTTAAGTTGAAAGGCAGTTCGTTACAAATTGGAGTGGTTGGGGTAATTCATAGTTCTAGCGATTGGATTTCACTGAAAACACACCAAATGACTCCCCCCGCCATATTATGGTGTTGCCCAAGTTTTGGGCTCGAATCCGAAATCAATAGGTGTAGGAAATTGGACAATTCAAGTTCAAAGGCATTTCGTTCGTAATTGGAGTGGTTGGTGTATTCCATACTTCTAGCGATTGGATTTCACTCAAAACACTCCAAATGACTCCTCCCACCAAATTATGGTGTTGCCCAAGTTTTGGGCTCCAATCCGAAATCAATGGGTGCAAGAAATTGGACAATTCAAGTTCAAAGGCAGTTCATTCCAAATTGGAGTGGGTGGGGTAATTCATACTTCTAGCGATTGGATTTCCCTCCAAACACACCAAATGACTCCTCCCACCATATTATGCTGTTGCCCACATTTTGGGCTCGAATCCGAAATCAATAGGTGTAAGAAGTTGGACAATTCAACTTCGAAGGCAGTTCATTCCAAGTGGGATTGGTTGGGGTAATTCATAGTTCTAGCGATTGGATTTCACTCAAAACACACCAAATGACTCCTCCCACCATATTATGATGTTGCCCAAGTTTTGGGCTCGAATCGAAATCAGTGGGTGTAAGAAGTTGGACAATTCAAGTTCAAAGGCAGTTCATTCTAAATTGGAGTGGTTGGGGTAATTCATAGTTCTAGCGATTGGATTTCACTCAAAACACACGAAATGACTCCTCCCACCATATTATGATGTTGCCCAGGTTTTTGGCTCGAATTCGGAAATCAATAGGTGTAAGAAATTGGACAATTCAAGTTGAAAGACAGTTCATCACAAATTGGAGTGGTTGGGTTTATTCATAGTTCTAGCGATTGGATTTCACTCAAAACACTCCAAATGACTCCTCCCACCATATTATGCTGTTGCCCAAGTTTTGGGCTCGAATCCGAAATCAATAGGTGTAAGAAATTGGACAATTCAAGTTCAAAGGCAGTTCGTTCCTAATTGGAGTGGTTGGTGTATTTCATACTTCTAGCGATTGGATTTCACTTAGAACACTCCAAATGACTCCTCCCACCATGTTATGGTGTTGCCCAAGTTTTGGGCTCGAATCCGAAATCAATAGGTGTAAGAAATTGGACAATTCAAGTTCAAAGGCATTTCTTTCCAAATTGGAGTGGTTGTGGTAATTCATAGTTCTAGCGATTGGATTTCACTCGAAACACACCAAATCATTCCTCCCGCCGTGTTATTATGTTGCCCAAGTTTTGGGCTCGAATCCGAAATCAATATGTGTAAGAAATTGGACAATTCAAGTTCAATGGCTGTTCGTTCCAAATTGGAGTGGTTGGGGAAATTCATAGTTCTAGCGATTGGATTTCACTCAAAACTCACCAAATGACTCCTCCCACCATATTATGGTGTTGCCCAAGTTCTGGGCTCGAATCCGAAATCAGGAGGTGCAAGAAATAGGACAATTGAAGTTCAACGGCAGTTCGTTCCGAATTGGAGTGGTTGGTGTATTCCATACTTCTAGCAATTGGATTTCACTCAAAACTCACCAAATGACTCCTCCCACCATATTATGGTGTTGCCCAAGTTCTGGGCTCGAATCCGAAATCAGGAGGTGCAAGAAATAGGACAATTGAAGTTCAACGGCAGTTCGTTCCGAATTGGAGTGGTTGGTGTATTCCATACTGTTGGACAGATTTTACTCTATCTATTTCTCGCAAGTGCACGAACCAATTATAGTATAGGAATGCAAGCACGAGGTCGTTCCACTGAGACTTGGATGAAAGACACTTATTACTACTACTTAGACTCACAAGTAATCCTAAGACTAAACAGAATTTAAATGAGGTTGTGTTGAGTTTGTTTTGAGTAACAATTACAAAAAGGAAAAGCATATAGCAAGTGATTGAAAACTTCTAAAGGGAATGCAAAATAGCAAGTAACCAGCAAGTAGATGTTTAGAAAATGTAGAGACAAAGGAGACAAGCACTAGGGTTTCAACTTCACCATGACAATCCAATTTCAAGCAACAAGTTAACAATCACCTAAGTTGATTACAATTTCTGGAGTTCGTTCTTTCTTATGTATGATTATCCATATGGTGTTTGGTTTTAATCAAGTACTCAGAAACACAACTTAGCTATGGTGTTTAGTCTAGGCTATGAATTTGAATCCATTAAGCTTAAGAAGAACACAAAAGAACCAAGTAAACATTTAAACATGGTGTTTGTCCTAAATGCATTACCCACTCATTCACTAATCGGTTCAAGAGTCATATGGTGTTTATGTAAACTTGAACTAGATAACCAACATGCATGTGTTCATAGTGGCCAGTTATTTAAACATGCATAAAGATTCAATTAAGAACAAGTGAATGAGACCAGAAAATTAGGAGTAATCAACAAAGGATAAAACTAACTTGAAACATGAAATTGTCTTGTCAGGTTACATTGAAACCCTAGCTATGGATTTAGCTGCTCATAATGAGAAAGAAATTAAGACAGAAATGAGAAAACATAATGAATGCAATAAGAGTAGAAAAACCCCTTTTCTCGAAGTTCTTGTGGTGTCCAAGGCTTCTCCAAGTGCTTCTCCACGTCTAATGCTTCTCCAAATGCTTCCCCATATCTAGAAGGATGTATGACAGCCAAGGAGATGATTGGGGATGAATTTGGGTGAGTTGTGATGGTAGAGAAAGAGGAAATTCGTAGGGAAATGGAAGGAAGGTTTTCCTGGAGCTGTTTTGGTGATTTGAGGCAGTTTGGAGTGTTGGGTTGATTTCTGGAGTGTTTGGGATTGTGAGAGTGTTTGAGGATAATTTCTGAATGTGTTTGGGAAAATGATGGAAGTGTTTGAGGGAGGATGGAGTGAAGGATGGCTGAATTGTGGGGTTGTGAATCCCAGACTTGCACCTAGAGTGTATGGGAGTGTTTAAGGATGGATGGAGAGGGTTTTGTGGGGTTGTGAATCCCAGGCTTGCACACTTTGAATCTGGAATGGAAGTTGTATTTATAGGGAGAGGGAAGTAAGAAATCAGAATTAATTATGGCAATCACCTAACACACTTGCAATTGAAAATCAGAATGTGGTTGCTGCACTTCACCAACTAATCCCACCAGCAGCCATAGCTCATCAATATGTCAGCATGACCAAGCATCCATCCAGAAACCAATACCTCATGCCTAGCTCACCATGACCAAGCATCCATCAGCTCATCCTTATGTCAGCATGATGTGTATTTCCATGGGCTCACGAATTGGGCTTGGATCAATCAAATGTCGACTTTGAGCTATCACTCTTCAAGTTCAGAATGTCATCGATCCAACCACACAAGTATTGGCCCAATCCAAGCTCGGATGAAGAAGATAAGTCCAAAATGAACTTGTAACTTAGTCACCAGTTTTTACACATTATTTTTCACCATTTTACTTCAAATGCCTCAAGTGATACCTAGAGCTCAATAAACTGAATAACAAACACAAAAGAGGTTAAAAGCACAAGGTTAACTCAAAAACATAACTAAATCATAAGCAATAAGGGTACAAAATGATATACAATTGTGAACCGAACAAATACCCCTAACCTAGATTTTGCTAGTCCTCGAGCAAAACAAAACAAAACAAAAACAAGAAGTTAAGTAAACCACTTCCGCAGGTAACTCGATTGCATTGAGCATATGCAACAAGCCTTTGAACCTCTAGGCATCCCTAGTAGGAGGAGTTGTGTCTCCTAAGGGTTTAACAGAAACGATACCCATAAACGCTTTACCTGACTCTACAAAACAAAGTGGTTAGAAAAACAAACTTTGAAATCAACTAATAAAAATGAAAGAAAACTTTTAGTCATACCTCCAACACCATAGAGTTGCCAAGATAGGTGATCAATCAGTGTGTAAAGTGGAAGCTATAGCTCAAAGGCACACGGCTTCAAAGCAAGCACACTCAAACCTTGAATAGAGAACATGCTTCAACTCTAATTCTCACAGAAAACACTCAATCACTCAGAACCTATGGTTTAATTCTCTCAAGAAATCATAAGTGAGTGTATGAAATAGAAGCACAAATTTGGTTAGATCTCATGAAAGGAATCAAATACTAAGAATAGAGATATACACATACTTACCAGCACCCATGAATACATCCTCAAAGATCAGCTAGGTCTTTCACAAGGTTGTAATGAAAGGCTAAGGTTTAGGGGAAATGGAAGAATTGGAAGGAAAAACAAGTAACTTAAAAACATACCAAGGTTGCAGCTTCATTAATCTGCAAGGCAACATTGATTTTAGAATGGCATGGCTGCAAACTTCATGGTTTCACTTGGCATGGACTTTATTTTTCACACTTAGATCACATTGAAACACTTTCATCTTTGTTGATTTGATCTGCATCTTCTTTAACTTTATTGCACAGAATCACACCAATTTTCTTTGAGGTACATGGCAGCAACTTCCTTGCTTCAAACTTTATCTTGGCACACCTTGGTATATTTCTAAGTATAGGGTATGGCTACAATAAGGGAATATCTCAGATTGAGATACAAAGTTAGGGAAATGATGAGGGTGATAGAAGAAAAAGGCTTGAAGTGTTTGGCTACAAGAGGGCTGATGGAACACACATATAGGTAGGGTGAAAAGAAAGCACACAAAATGGTTATACACACATAGCCTAGCATCACTTCAATGAGTTCATTCATGAATGAGAGCAAGCACATGATATCTGCAAAAGAGAATCATCCTTAGTATTCAATCAAAATGGAACAATGAGATCAATTAGAGTGAATTGAAGAAAATAAGTATGGATGAGAAATAGAACACTTTAAACCCTCTCAAGAAAGCGATTAGGCTCGATATGGCTCACTAGGGTAGTCTCCACTATTCTCCTTCAAGAATTTGAGCATGGTACTTTAGCCACCAGAATTCTAAGAGCAAAAGCTTTGTGAAGTGCAAAATTTTGATATGAAAACCTCAATGGCAGCTCCATAGCATTGATTGTATGACATTCTAAAAACAAAAACTGTTAAACACAATGAAAGAAAACTGAAAACATAAATGAACGAAAATTGAAAACCTTCCCCCCAGACCTGAAATTGAACATTGTCCTCAATGTTAAAGCATAGAAAAGATGATTGAGAACGTGCAAATGATAAAGGGAAATGTTAAGAAGAAGGTATAGAGAAACTCCCCCTTGATGCGATTAGGTTGACCGCTAACAAACACCTTCTTCTTGAACACATGGGTTGCCTCCCAAGAAGCGCCTTAGTTAATGTCTTGGCAAGACATCATGCAATCTGCTTATGGTGAGTTGGGGGGTTTCAGATTAATTGTCTCAACATAGTTCACCCAACTTCTTCTCCTCTTCCTTCGCTTCCTCTGTCTTTTTCTTCTCTTTTTCTTCATGTGTGTAAGGAGTGCAACATTCAACATTGAGGTGACATTGGATGGTTCCAACTTCATAGAGCATGGTCCAGGAGGCTCAAGTGGTGGCCCAGAAAATGGTGGGAATGGCTGGAACACTTCAAGGGCAGCTACCACTTCCTGGAACTCAGATTCATCATCAAGGTCACCTAAAGGTTGTGTCAAAACAATTTCTAAGGCATCATCAGATTGTGCCTGCACAAACTTAGACAAAACCAGGGAATCCAAACAATCAATTGAAAAACAATCAAGTGAATTAGAAGGATGAGTTAAGGATTCAAACACTTTGAATTCTATGGTTTGGCCAAGGACTGTCATTTTCAGAATGCCATTTTTCACATCAATAAGAGTGTTTGCTGTGGCCATGAATGGTCTTCCAAGCAAGATAGGCAGCTCACGATCATGAATGGGTGCATCTTCCATGTCTATCACTACAAAATCTGCAGGCAATATTAGCTTATCAACTTGAACCAAAATATCTTCAATAATACCTCTAGGATATTTCACTGAACCATCAGCAAGTTGTAAGCTGAGTGTGGTGGATTTTAATTTTCCCAAACCAAGTTGAAGGTACACTGAATAAGGCATCAGATTGATACTTGCACCTAAATCCAACATGGCTTTCTCAGCTCGTTTATCTCCAATGGTTATGTCGATGGTAAAACTACCTGGATCCTTGAGCTTAGGAGGAAGTTTTCTTTGAAGGACAGCACTCACATTTTCAGACACCAACACCTTCTCATGAGGACTATACCTTCTCTTGTGTGAGTTCAACTCCTTAAAAAATTTAGCATAAGTTGGCATGTTCCTGATCACATCAAGCAAAGGCAAGTTAACATTGACTTTACTAAGTATATCATAGATTTCAGGAAAAGACTTATCCTGTTTGCTTTTAGCAAGACGTCCAGGGAAAGGAATTGGTGGCACATAAGGGTTCTCGGCCTTGTGCAATATAGGTGAAATTGTTGACTTGCCAATGGGAATTGCTTCTTTTGGTGTCATCTCTTCCTTCTGTTCATCACCTGCATTCACAACATCATGATTAGTAAATTCTTTGCCAACTTTATTGTCAATAACCTTACCACTTCTGAAACTGAGATTGCTTTGGCTTGCTCATGATGCTTGGGATTCACATTTGGTTGGCTAGGGAATTTTCCAGGTTCTCTTTGGTTCAAAGTATCTGCAATTTGTCCCAATTGAATCTCTATCTTAGTAAGGGCAGCAGAATGTTGTTGAAGAGCACCATTAGTAGTTTGCTGGAATTGCAAAGTATTTTGGGCCAACATCTTGACTGTGTCCTCCAATGAACTTGGTTTAGGCTGGAATGATGAACTTGCTTGATTGTCGCTCCAAGAGAAATTTGGGTGATTCCTCCAACCCGGATTATAAGTGTTCGAGAAGGGATCATTTCTTGGCCTTTGGTTGTAAGAATTCATCATGTGGGCTTGTTCTTGGACAAACTCAGGATAAGCATTACTAGCTGAACACATGTGAGTTGAGTGTCCTTGAGAATTGCAAATAGCACAAACTTCAACTTGAGGAGCTTTAGGTACCATATTGAGCACAGCATCAAGCTTCCTTTGTAAACTAGCCACCTGCGAAGCAAGCTCATTGTTAGGACTAATCTCATAAATACCAGTTTTACCTCTTGTATCTTTGTGTTGAGCATTGGATCCCAACATCTCAAATATGTCATAAGACTCTTGAGCATTCTTTTTCTTTAAAGCTCCACCTGCAGCATTATTGACAGTAGATTGACAAGTTTCGGTTAGTCCATCATAAAAAATTTGCATTTGTAAGTATAGAGGTAACCCATGATGTGGACATTGCATTAGAGTTCCTTTGAAACGCTCCCAGCATTCGTTGAATGGTTCACCATCATGTTGTGAGAAGTTGAAAATCTTGGACCTCAAGGTGGCTGTCTTTTGGGCGGGGAAAAACTTCTCCAAGAACTTCTTAGCAACAGCATCCCAAGTGGTTAGTGATCCAGGGGTTAACGACATAAACCAAGTCTTTGCTCTATCTTTCAAAGTGTAAGGGAAAACCCTCATCTTCAGATTTGCTTCAGACACATCCTTCAAAGGCAAAGTGCAAACAACAGTATAAAATTCTTTAATGTGAGCCAAAGGATCTTCGTTAGGTAAACCATAAAAAGAAGGAAGCATTTGAAAGTGAGAAGATTTAAGCTCATAATTTCTAGCTTCTCTGGACAGCAAGATGCATGAAGGTGAATTTGGTATGATTGGTTGAGCAAGATCCTCCAAAGCAAGTTGGTCATTAGCTGCCATCTTTTCTTCTTCCTCCTCTTCTTCTTGATCTGAGTTAAAGATGTTGAACAAAGAGTATTCTTCTGAGCTTGTTGATTTGGAGGTTTCGGCTTCTAAGGGATTGAGAATAGATTCAATGGCTGCCTCCCTTGCTTGATCAAGCCTGCGTTCAACTTCGAGCCAGTGATGGTTGTTGTGTACCACGGATTGGTTGGATCCTAATGGTTCCGGATTGAGAGTGTTTCTTGACCGCTGATACAACTTGTTCAAGAAATGGTTTGCTCGACATGCAAATACCTGAAAACAAAGAAAAACTAAAGAAAGTAAGCAATAGTAACAAGACTCTTAATCAAGTCCCCGGAGCGGCGCCATTTTCTTGTTGGACAGATTTTACTCTATCTATTTCTCGCAAGTGCACGAACCAATTATAGTATAGGAATGCAAGCACGAGGTCGTTCCACTGAGACTTGGATGAAAGACACTTATTACTACTACTTAGACTCACAAGTAATCCTAAGACTAAACAGAATTTAAATGAGGTTGTGTTGAGTTTGTTTTGAGTAACAATTACAAAAAGGAAAAGCATATAGCAAGTGATTGAAAACTTCTAAAGGGAATGCAAAATAGCAAGTAACCAGCAAGTAGATGTTTAGAAAATGTAGAGACAAAGGAGACAAGCACTAGGGTTTCAACTTCACCATGACAATCCAATTTCAAGCAACAAGTTAACAATCACCTAAGTTGATTACAATTTCTGGAGTTCGTTCTTTCTTATGTATGATTATCCATATGGTGTTTGGTTTTAATCAAGTACTCAGAAACACAACTTAGCTATGGTGTTTAGTCTAGGCTATGAATTTGAATCCATTAAGCTTAAGAAGAACACAAAAGAACCAAGTAAACATTTAAACATGGTGTTTGTCCTAAATGCATTACCCACTCATTCACTAATCGGTTCAAGAGTCATATGGTGTTTATGTAAACTTGAACTAGATAACCAACATGCATGTGTTCATAGTGGCCAGTTATTTAAACATGCATAAAGATTCAATTAAGAACAAGTGAATGAGACCAGAAAATTAGGAGTAATCAACAAAGGATAAAACTAACTTGAAACATGAAATTGTCTTGTCAGGTTACATTGAAACCCTAGCTATGGATTTAGCTGCTCATAATGAGAAAGAAATTAAGACAGAAATGAGAAAACATAATGAATGCAATAAGAGTAGAAAAACCCCTTTTCTGAAGTTCTTGTGGTGTCCAAGGCTTCTCCAAGTGCTTCTCCACGTCTAATGCTTCTCCAAATGCTTCCCCATATCTAGAAGGATGTATGACAGCCAAGGAGATGATTGGGGATGAATTTGGGTGAGTTGTGATGGTAGAGAAAGAGGAAATTCGTAGGGAAATGGAAGGAAGGTTTTCCTGGAGCTGTTTTGGTGATTTGAGGCAGTTTGGAGTGTTGGGTTGATTTCTGGAGTGTTTGGGATTGTGAGAGTGTTTGAGGATAATTTCTGAATGTGTTTGGGAAAATGATGGAAGTGTTTGAGGGAGGATGGAGTGAAGGATGGCTGAATTGTGGGGTTGTGAATCCCAGACTTGCACCTAGAGTGTATGGGAGTGTTTAAGGATGGATGGAGAGGGTTTTGTGGGGTTGTGAATCCCAGGCTTGCACACTTTGAATCTGGAATGGAAGTTGTATTTATAGGGAGAGGGAAGTAAGAAATCAGAATTAATTATGGCAATCACCTAACACACTTGCAATTGAAAATCAGAATGTGGTTGCTGCACTTCACCAACTAATCCCACCAGCAGCCATAGCTCATCAATATGTCAGCATGACCAAGCATCCATCCAGGAAACCAATACCTCATGCCTAGCTCACCATGACCAAGCATCCATCAGCTCATCCTTATGTCAGCATGATGTGTATTTCCATGGGCTCACGAATTGGGCTTGGATCAATCAAATGTCGACTTTGAGCTATCACTCTTCAAGTTCAGAATGTCATCGATCCAACCACACAAGTATTGGCCCAATCCAAGCTCCGATGAAGAAGATAAGTCCAAAATGAACTTGTAACTCAGTCACCAGTTTTTACACATTATTTTTCACCATTTTACTTCAAATGCCTCAAGTGATACCTAGAGCTCAATAAACTGAATAACAAACACAAAAGAGGTTAAAAGCACAAGGTTAACTCAAAAACATAACTAAATCATAAGCAATAAGGGTACAAAATGATATACAATTGTGAACCGAACACATACTTCTAGCAATTGGATTTCACTCAAAACTCACCAAATGAGTCCTCCCACCATATTATGATGTTGCCCAAGTTTTGGGCTCGAATCGAAATAAATAGGTGTATGAAATTGGACAATTTAAGTTGAAAGGCAGTTCGTTACAAATTGGAGTGGTTGGGGTAATTCATAGTTCTAGCGATTGGATTTCACTGAAAACACACCAAATGACTCCCCCCGCCATATTATGGTGTTGCCCAAGTTTTGGGCTCGATCCGAAATCAATAGGTGTAGGAAATTGGACAATTCAAGTTCAAAGGCATTTCGTTCGTAATTGGAGTGGTTGGTGTATTCCATACTTCTAGCGATTGGATTTCACTCAAAACACTCCAAATGACTCCTCCCACCAAATTATGGTGTTGCCCAAGTTTTGGGCTCGAATCCGAAATCAATGGGTGCAAGAAATTGGACAATTCAAGTTCAAAGGCAGTTCATTCCAAATTGGAGTGGGTGGGGTAATTCATACTTCTAGCGATTGGATTTCCCTCCAAACACACCAAATGACTCCTCCCACCATATTATGCTGTTGCCCACATTTTGGGCTCGAATCGAAATCAATAGGTGTAAGAAGTTGGACAATTCAACTTCGAAGGCAGTTCATTCCAAGTGGGATTGGTTGGGGTAATTCATAGTTCTAGCGATTGGATTTCACTCAAAACACACCAAATGACTCCTCCCACCATATTATGATGTTGCCCAAGTTTTGGGCTCGAATCGAAATCAGTGGGTGTAAGAAGTTGGACAATTCAAGTTCAAAGGCAGTTCATTCTAAATTGGAGTGGTTGGGGTAATTCATAGTTCTAGCGATTGGATTTCACTCAAAACACACGAAATGACTCCTCCCACCATATTATGATGTTGCCCAGGTTTTTGGCTCGATTCGAAATTAATAGGTGTAAGAAATTGGACAATTCAAGTTGAAAGACAGTTCATCACAAATTGGAGTGGTTGGGTTTATTCATAGTTCTAGCGATTGGATTTCACTCAAAACACTCCAAATGACTCCTCCCACCATATTATGCTGTTGCCCAAGTTTTGGGCTCGAATCCGAAATCAATAGGTGTAAGAAATTGGACAATTCAAGTTCAAAGGCAGTTCGTTCCTAATTGGAGTGGTTGGTGTATTTCATACTTCTAGCGATTGGATTTCACATAGAACACTCCAAATGACTCCTCCCACCATGTTATGGTGTTGCCCAAGTTTTGGGCTCCAATAGAAATCAATAGGTGTAAGAAATTGGACAATTCAAGTTCAAAGGCATTTCTTTCCAAATTGGAGTGGTTGTGGTAATTCATAGTTCTAGCGATTGGATTTCACTCAAAACACACCAAATCATTCCTCCCGCCGTGTTATTATGTTGCCCAAGTTTTGGGCTCGAATCCGAAATCAATATGTGTAAGAAATTGGACAATTCAAGTTCAATGGCTGTTCGTTCCAAATTGGAGTGGTTGGGGAAATTCATAGTTCTAGCGATTGGATTTCACTCAAAACTCACCAAATGACTCCTCCCACCATATTATGGTGTTGCCCAAGTTCTGGGCTGAATCCGAAAATCAGGAGGTGCAAGAAATAGGACAATTGAAGTTCAACGGCAGTTGTGGTTCCGAATTGGAGTGGTTGGTGTATTCCATACTTCTAGCAATTGGATTTCACTCAAAACTCACCAAATGACTCCTCCCACCATATTATGGTGTTGCCCAAGTTCTGGGCTTGAACTCGAAATCAGGAGGTGCAAGAAATAGGACAATTGAAGTTCAACGGCAGTTCGTTCCGAATTGGAGTGGTTGGTGTATTCCATACTTCTAGCAATTGGATTTCACTCAAAACTCACCAAATGAGTCCTCCCACCATATTATGATGTTGCCCAAGTTTTGGGCTCGAATCCGAAATAAATAGGTGTATGAAATTGGACAATTTAAGTTGAAAGGCAGTTCGTTACAAATTGGAGTGGTTGGGGTAATTCATAGTTCTAGCGATTGGATTTCACTGAAAACACACCAAATGACTCCCCCCGCCATATTATGGTGTTGCCCAAGTTTTGGGCTCGAATAGAAATCAATAGGTGTAGGAAATTGGACAATTCAAGTTCAAAGGCATTTCGTTCGTAATTGGAGTGGTTGGTGTATTCCATACTTCTAGCGATTGGATTTCACTCAAAACACTCCAAATGACTCCTCCCACCAAATTATGGTGTTGCCCAAGTTTTGGGCTCGAATCCGAAATCAATGGGTGCAAGAAATTGGACAATTCAAGTTCAAAGGCAGTTCATTCCAAATTGGAGTGGGTGGGGTAATTCATACTTCTAGCGATTGGATTTCCCTCCAAACACACCAAATGACTCCTCCCACCATATTATGCTGTTGCCCACATTTTGGGCTCGAATCCGAAATCAATAGGTGTAAGAAGTTGGACAATTCAACTTCGAAGGCAGTTCATTCCAAGTGGGATTGGTTGGGGTAATTCATAGTTCTAGCGATTGGATTTCACTCAAAACACACCAAATCATTCCTCCCGCCGTGTTATTATGTTGCCCAAGTTTTGGGCTCGAAATCCGAAATCAATATGTGTAAGAAATTGGACAATTCAAGTTCAATGGCTGTTCGTTCCAAATTGGAGTGGTTGGGGAAATTCATAGTTCTAGCGATTGGATTTCACTCAAAACTCACCAAATGACTCCTCCCACCATATTATGGTGTTGCCCAAGTTCTGGGCTGAAATCGAAATCAGTAGGTGCAAGAAATTGGACAATTCAATTTCAACGGCAGTTCGTTCCAAATTGGAGTCGTTGGTGTATTCCATACTTCTAGCTATTGGATTTCACTCAAAACTCACCGATTGACTCCTCCCACAATATTATGATGTTGCCCAAGTTTTGGGCTCGAATCCGAAATCAATGGGTGTATGAAATTGGACAATTCAAGTTCAAAGGCAGTTCGTTCCAAATTGGATTGGTTGGGGAAATTCATTGTTCTAGCAATTGGATTTCACTCAAAACACTCCAAATGACTCCTCCCGCCATATTATGATGTTTCCCATGTTTTGGGCTCGATCCGAAATAAATAGGTGTATGAAATTGGACAATTTAAGTTGAAAGGCAGTTCGTTACAAATTGGAGTGGTTGGGGTAATTCATAGTTCTAGCGATTGGATTTCACTGAAAACACACCAAAGGACTCCCCCCGCCATATTATGGTGTTGCCCAAGTTTTGGGCTCGAATCCGAAATCAATAGGTGTAGGAAATTGGACAATTCAAGTTCAAAGGCATTTCGTTCGTAATTGGAGTGGTTGGTGTATTCCATACTTCTAGCGATTGGATTTCACTCAAAACACTCCAAATGACTCCTCCCACCAAATTATGGTGTTGCCCAAGTTTTGGGCTCGAATCGAAATCAATGGGTGCAAGAAATTGGACAATTCAAGTTCAAAGGCAGTTCATTCCAAATTGGAGTGGGTGGGGTAATTCATACTTCTAGCGATTGGATTTCCCTCCAAACACACCAAATGACTCCTCCCACCATATTATGCTGTTGCCCACATTTTGGGCTCGAATCCGAAATCAATAGGTGTAAGAAGTTGGACAATTCAACTTCGAAGGCAGTTCATTCCAAGTGGGATTGGTTGGGGTAATTCATAGTTCTAGCGATTGGATTTCACTCAAAACACACCAAATGACTCCTCCCACCATATTATGATGTTGCCCAAGTTTTGGGCTCGAATCCGGAAATCAGTGGGTGTAAGAAGTTGGACAATTCAAGTTCAAAGGCAGTTCATTCTAAATTGGAGTGGTTGGGGTAATTCATAGTTCTAGCGATTGGATTTCACTCAAAACACACGAAATGACTCCTCCCACCATATTATGATGTTGCCCAGGTTTTTGGCTCGAATCCGAAATCAATAGGTGTAAGAAATTGGACAATTCAAGTTGAAAGACAGTTCATCACAAATTGGAGTGGTTGGGTTTATTCATAGTTCTAGCGATTGGATTTCACTCAAAACACTCCAAATGACTCCTCCCACCATATTATGCTGTTGCCCAAGTTTTGGGCTCGAATCCGAAATCAATAGGTGTAAGAAATTGGACAATTCAAGTTCAAAGGCAGTTCGTTCCTAATTGGAGTGGTTGGTGTATTTCATACTTCTAGCGATTGGATTTCACTTAGAACACTCCAAATGACTCCTCCCACCATGTTATGGTGTTGCCCAAGTTTTGGGCTCGATCCCGAAATCAATAGGTGTAAGAAATTGGACAATTCAAGTTCAATGGCTGTTCGTTCCAAATTGGAGTGGTTGGGGAAATTCATAGTTCTAGCGATTGGATTTCACTCAAAACTCACCAAATGACTCCTCCCACCATATTATGGTGTTGCCCAAGTTCTGGGCTGAAATCCGAAATCAGGAGGTGCAAGAAATAGGACAATTGAAGTTCAACGGAGTTCGTTCCGAATTGGAGTGGTTGGTGTATTCCATACTTCTAGCAATTGGATTTCACTCAAAACTCACCAAATGACTCCTCCCACCATATTATGGTGTTGCCCAAGTTCTGGGCTCGAATCCGAAATCAGGAGGTGCAAGAAATAGGACAATTGAAGTTCAACGGAGTTCGTTCCGAATTGGAGTGGTTGGTGTATTCCATACTTCTAGCAATTGGATTTCACTCAAAACTCACCAAATGAGTCCTCCCACCATATTATGATGTTGCCCAAGTTTTGGGCCCGAATTCGAAAATCAACAGGTGTAAGAAATTGGACACCACGAGGTGCTGAGAGACGTATTCCTGGAGGCAAATTTAATTTCCCTGGAGATGGTGGGTTTAGATGTCATTTTGGGGATAGATTGGTTAGCCAAGCACCATGCCTTCGTAGATTGTTTTCGGAAGGAGGTCGTGTTCCGTAGTCTCTGGACGACCTGAGGAGACTTTTTGGTGAGTGCAGAGTCCTTTCATCTTGCCGCATTTCAGCTATGACGGCAAGATAGTTACTTAGGAAAGGATGTTCAGGATGTTTGGCGCATGTTATCTACACTAGGATAGTGGATTGAGGTTCGAGGATATTCCAGTGGTATAGGAATTTCCAGATGTGCTTCCAGAGGATCTTCAAGGTTTATCACCTCAGAGAGAGATTGAGTTCACTATTGAGCTCGTTCCGTGGGTGCGAAAACCATTTCTCAAGCACCGTATATAATGACACTAGCAGAGTTAAGGGAGTTATAGACTCAAATACAGGAGCTAGTGGATAAGGGTTTCATCCAACCCAGTTTCTCTCCATGGGGCGCTCTAGTATTAGTGTTGGGAAGAATGATGGCACCACGAGATGATGTATTGGTTACAGGCAGCTAAACAAGGTCACAGGTAGGAACCGGTATCCGTAACCTCGGATAGATGATCTGTTTGATTAGCTGAAGGGTGCCAAGGTAATTGCTAAGTTTGATCTGAGATCTAAATATCATCAGTTACCGATTAGAGAGGAAGTTGTGCCTAAGATAGCTTTTCGGACAAGGTTTGGGCACTATGAGTTCCTGGTGATGCCATTTGGATTTACCAAAGCGCCAGCTGCGTTTATGGATCTCATGAACAGAGTGTTCCAACGTTACTTGGATCGCTTTGTGATTGTGTTCATAAGATGACATCTTGATTTACTCTAAAAGTCAAAAGGCGCACTTGAAGCATTTGGAAGTTGTGTTGAAGACCTTGAGACGGAAACAATTGTATGCCAAGTTCAGCAAGTGTCAGTTTTGGTTGGACAAAGTGAGCTTCTTGGGGCACGTGATTTCTGCAGTGGATATTTTTTGTGGATCCCCAAAAAGTTAAGGCAGTAGTGAATTGGCCACGACCAACTAGTGTTACTGAGATATGGAGTTCCTTGGGTTAGCCAGGTACCTGTCCTCGCTCCGTGGAAGGCTTGTCCACCATAGCGGCGCCTCTCACTCGTTTGACAAGGAAAGGCATCAAGTTCAAATGGTCAGATGAGTGTGAAGAGAGTTTCAATGAACTCAAAACCAAGTTGACCATCGCTTCGGTATTGGCACTACCGAACGACACGGGGATCTTCGTAATATACAGCGATGCATCCCGATAAGGATTAGGTTGTGTGCGGATGCAGGTACGGTAGGGTAATCGCTTATGCTTCTAGGCAATTTAAGAAGCATGAGTTAAACTATCCTACTCATGATTTGGAACTTGCCGCGGTAGTGTTTGCTCTGAAGTTTTGACGATACTATCTTTATGGGGAAACGTGCTAGACATTTAAGGATCATAAGAGTTGAAGTATCTGTCACCTAGAGGGAACTGAACCTGAGGCAAAGAAGATGGCTAGAGTTAATGAAAGACTATGAGTGAACTATCGAGCATCGCCCAAGAAGAGTAAATGTGGTAGCTGATGCCCTTAGTAGAAAGCCCTCGAGATCGGTAGTTCATATTCGAGGAAGGTATGTGCCATTGTTGGTGGAGTTGAGGCAATTGAGAGTTGGGCTAGGTATGGATAATCAGGGAGCACTGTTAGCTACTCTCCTTGTGAGACCAGTGCTAGTAGAGCGAATAATTGAAGCCTAGTCTCAAGATCCGTTAGTTTGTGCATTGAGATTAGAGGTTGAAATGGCAACAAGACAGATTACTTAGTGAGGAATGATGGGACTTTGATGGTAGGAACAAGATTGTATGTTCCTAAGGATGAGACATTAAAAAGGAGAATTCTCAGGAGGTCCACTGTTCAGCTTTTGCCATGCACCCAAGTAGCACTAAGATGTATTATACTCTGAGGGAATATCAGGGGTGGCCTTTCAAGAAGGAAGAGATAGCAGAGTACGTCGTAGGAAGTGCCTGGTTGGTCAGGAAGTCATAGCAGAGTGGCAGGAACCTTTTGGATTGCTGCAGCCACTTCCAATTCCTGAGTGGGAGTGGGAGTACATTACTACGAATTTTGTGTTCAAACTTCCTGGACAAAGGACAAGCATGATGGAGTGTGGGTAATTGTAGATCGAATCACTAAGTCAGCTCACTTTTGCCGGTGAGAGCGATCTATACTTTGAATAAGTTGGCCAAGATTTTGATAGATGAGTTTGTAAGACTTCATGGGGTACCAATATCCATTGTTTCTTATTGGGATCCTCGGTTCACATCCCGTTTTTGGACGAAGTTACATGAGGTATTTTGGACCCAGTTACGGTTTAGTACTATATTTCACCCCCAGGGCGGATGGTCAGCCTGAGAGGACGAGTCAGACTTTAGAAGATATGTTGAGAGCATGTGCATTGCAGTTTCAGGGTAACTGGGATGAGAAATTGCCACTCATGGAGTTTGCCTATAATAACAGTTTTCTGGAGAGTATGGGAATGTCACCATTTGATGCCTTGTACGGGAAACGGTGTAGAACGCCTTTGTAGTGGGATGAAGTGGGCGAGCACAGGTTACAGGTATCTGAGGATGTTGAAAGGACAAAGAAACATGTAGAAATAATAAGAGAAAGGCTCAAGGTGGCCTAGGAAAGACAAAACAGTTATGCAGATAACAGGAGGAAAGATCTGCAGTTTGAGTTTGGTGATTAGGTATTTTCAAAATTATCGCCTTGGAAAGGCGTAGTGAGATTTGGGGAAACAAGGAAAACTAAGCCCTTGCTATTTTGGGCCATAGGAGGTTATAGAATGTGGGGACCCAGTAGCCTACAGATTGGACTGGCCAGCAGATCTCTCCCTTCTACACGATGTATTCCATGTGTCCATGCTCCAGAAGTATATTTCAGACCCATCCCATGTCTTGGAAGAGTAATCCTTGGAGTTGAAGAATGATCTAAGCTGTGTGGAGCAGTCGGCTCAGATTCTGGATTGGAAGATGCTAGTGCTTTGATCCAGAGATTCCACTAGTGAAGGTATTGTGGAAGAGTCACGACATGGAAGAGGCCACATGGGAACCCGAAGAGTGTGTGGGCCCAGTATCCTTAACTTTAGAGTGACAGATACGTAAATTTCGAGGATGAAATTGTCATAAGGGGGGTAGATTGTAACAACCCGATCCTTAAATAATATTTAATTAATATTTTAATACAGGAAAAGACTAAACTACCCCTAGAATATTTTATTAGGTTTTAAGTTGGCTTTTTGACCGGGATGGAATCTGGAGATTTTGTTTGTACCAGTGCGTAAAGCGCGTCAAAATGAGTCCGTAGACACGTGGTGGACTCAAATCCGAGTCGTATTGAAGAAAATACGATCAAAATAAGAAAAAGGGCCAAAATCGTAATTTGAGAAAATCAGATTTTTAAAATCTGTTTTCCCTTTCTCTCTCCTCACTCTCCCTCTCCCTCGCGCGACCTCTCTCCCTCTCCAGCTTCAGCCGATCACTGATCGGTTCATAATTGTATATCATTTTGTACCTTTCTAGCTTATGATTTGGTTATGTTTTTGAGTTAAACTTGTGCTTTTAATTCTTTTTGTGTTTGTGTTTCAGTTAATTGAGATTTAGGTAACAATGATGAATTTGGATAGGAAATGATGCAATTCATGCATGTTAAGGCCTGATTTGGGTGAATGGAAGAAGAGCTTAAAGACAAACACATTTTGGCTACAACCCATTTCCAGCCCAATTTCGTAGGTCAGCTTCTTGGACTTGGATCAGCATTCTATGGGGCTCGAATGAGGTGAAGATCTTCATGAAACTTGTTCCAATGGGTGTCTACTACAACATATCCAAATTTCAGCCCAATTGGACATTTTTGGAGTGCTCAGCCCGTCCAACACCCAACCTTGCTCAGCAGGATTTCCAGCTGCCAGCTTTTGCCATGTGCCTCCTTTTAGCCATGTGCCTCTCCCTAGATATAATTGACTTTATACTCAACATAATGAGTGAAGTGGGGAGGCATTCCAGCTATTAAAGAGAAAGCAAGAGCATATTTGTGAAGACAAAAATACATCATGGCAAAGGGGACAAGGAAGAGACAAAGGTTAAAGTGCCATGGTGGAAAGGAGAGAGAGAAGAAGGAGGAATGATGAGAGGCATTTTTGCTTAGCCTTTGAACATGGGCATTGAATTGGCAGATCACTTTGGAGCTGGAGATCAGCTTTTGAGCTATTAAAGAAAAGCATGCACATGCATGTGAAGCAAAAAGAAAGAAAAGAAATGAAATGAAGTCAATTTCAATCTCTGTTCGGCAGCCAACTTTCGAGGTCCGAAACGCACACTTCTACTACTCCGATGGGAATACTTTCTTCATAGAAGTTGTTCCAATGGGTGTCTAGTATAACATATCCAAATTTCAGCCCCGTTGGATACGTTTTGAGACCTATGGCCTTCCTACACCAAGTCTGGTTCAGAAAACTCGTTTTTCAGCAACCAAAAAGCAACCACATGGGTTGGCACCAAAAGGCAACCACATGGGTTGGCAGCAAAAGGGCAGCCACATGCACATCTGAACCCATGTGAAGAATCTTGAGGTGCAGCTGCAAAAGATGAAGGATGGTTTGGGAATTCATCATGTTGTTCCTCCCTCTTAGCCCTATAAATAGAGAAGCCTTCAAGCTTCAAAACACACCCCAAGGGGGGAGCTCTCAAACACTTCTCTAGAGCTCCCTTCCCTTCTCTCCCTCAAATTCTCTTAGTTTCCTTTCAAGTTGTCAATTGTTGTAATAAATTGATTTTAGTAAATTTTCCTTCAAGTTGTCAAGTTCTACTTTAATTTTATTTGTAATGTACATTCTTTCTTAAGTATTCAAGTTTAATTAGTTTCCAAGTTTCAATTATGGTTTTTGTTCTTATTCATTATGCTTATAAGTTAATATGCTAGTTTGAATGATTGATCACCATTTAGGTTTGCATGTTAGCTATCTTGGTTTGAATTAAGAGTATACACCATGCTTTAATTCGAATTGAACTATGAATAGGAAGAGTATGTATGGACATTCGACAACAGGGATTAGATACATGCTTGGTTGTTTAAATTGTTCTTCTATGCTTAATGGGTTCCTAATGCTTAATTTTAGGTTAGACAACAAATGATCAAATTAGGGAATTAGGAACACAAGGTTTTGACCAAACACCATGGCTTAATCATACTTTAGCTAGAATCAATCCGTTAATCTAATTGAACTTGGGAACTTATTTGCTTGAGTTATTTCCTTTTTCTTGTTTTATTTATTTTCTTTTTCATTTCTGTTTTGTGTAGGGGAAATGAATTGGATCATTCAATCACCAATCCTCGTGGGATCGACCTCGCACTTACATATGCTATACTACCGAACGGCTCGTGCACTTGCGAGTATCATAAGTTGAGGATGCAGCTGAATCCATTTTGGTGCAAGTGAATTCGAAGCAACAAGTTTTTGGCGCCGTTGCCGGGGATTGACAACATAGTTTGGTTCTATTTCTTTTCCCTACTTGTTTTAATTTTATTTTTCATTTTCATGTTTTCTAGACAATTTCTTGGTTTAAAGTTAATGACGTTAATGGACAAGTTGTGTTTGTAGTCCAACAGAAAAGGACAATTGCCCAACAAGCAAGAGAACTGGGTTTAAGTCCCAGCTTACACAACCCATTGGTGCTTGATGCTTTGAAGCATGGAATTGGATGTGTGTTGATTTTCCTTTTCATTTTAGTTTTTATTTCCTAATCCTTTTAACTCCATTTCAAGTTTGAGTGTTTGTTTTAGCAATTTATGATAGCTTAATAAAAATGGAGAGAGATGGCAACCTCAATCATAAGAATGGGAAGTATGGAGCAATGGGAGAAGTCGACCTCCAAGTGCATCCATGCTCGACCTAATCGCTTCAAGGGGAAGCATTTCAATCCTTTCTCTTCATTGAATTCTGTTTATTTCCGTAATTGTTTTTGCCTTTTGGTCCGCGTTGAGTTCTTTGTTTTTCTGTGCTGAATCTAACCGTATAAAGAACGTAAAATTTGGACTTATAGTTTGAAATTTATAGTCTAAAAACTGAACAGAGGTCGAAGCTGGAAAACAGAGAAACGAATCTGTCCAAATGGTGATAAAAGGGTGATAAATAGGTGATAGAAAGTGCTGTTTATGTTTTTCTTTGGTTTCTTGATTTGTTTCTTTTAGTACAACAATTTATGTTGTTTGTTTGAATTTGTTTAGAGTACTTAGTTCATTTTCGTTTATGGTTTGTTGTTTTATTTTATCTTAATTTGTTTTTGTTTCTTATCTTAAAATTTAAAAAAGATTTTTCATATGAGCTAACTTATGGAACCCCAGCTGAGCACTTCCGTCAATCAGTGTCTAGGAGTTCTATAGGCGACACCTTCGGTGTCTAAGAAGTTTGGGTTTTAAGCGGGACCATTGTGACCCCTCCAACCTTCCCGGATCCCCTGGCTGTGTTTTTCTGAGGCCCTTAATTGGTCATCCGTGAGTTGCTTGTATATTCGTGCGTTTTTGTTTTTTTAAAATTAAGTTTTTTTTATAAAAAAAAAATTATTTTCTTTGTTTTCTTTTCTGTTTAGTCTTTATTTTTGTTTTGTTTTTGTTTTTGTTTTGTTAAGTTTGTTTATGTATTTATTTATGTGGTATGGTTAGTTAGTTTATTTCTGAGTGTTAAAAACAAATCTTTATTTCATTTCAAACGTTGCATTACAAACAAAGAAAAAAAAAGTACATAAGTTTAATTAAAAATAAAAAAAAATAAAAACAACATCATCATTCATCATCATCATCTTCTCCTTCTTCATCTTCATCTTCATCTTCATCATGGCTTGTCTCTATTTACTCTTACTTGTAGAATCTCCAGCAGCTCTACATGGTCTTCATTTCTCTTTTGCAGCATTTCTACATGCTGGTTGGCACTATAGAGCCGCTTCTGCAGTCCGCCACCATAGCCTTCAAGGAAGCCACTTCCTCGCTCAGCGCGGCACACTCCCGTGTCCTCGCCAGTAATCGCATGCCCAAATTGGTAGCCGAGACCGTATGGAGCACAGATAAAGAGTGGGACTCATCCACCGCCATCTTGTCAGACCTACGTGCCACATGCAGGTGATCTGCCGGTGTGAGTATACTGCCAATCATGCCACCTAGCAGCACTGCTCTGTTCGGCATTGTCTCAGCAAAGTTCGGTATTGGCTCAGCAAAGTTTGAGGCCGTGCCGTGATGATATGTGGAGTTTGGGAAGACAGGGGTTGGAGAAGCCCTTATCTGGGCATTTGATGGTGCAAGGGACAGCTCAAGGTTGAGATCATCAAGGTGAGTGCATGAGGATGCCATTTGTTTTGCTTCTGAATTTTTTGATGTTTTTCTTTGAGTTTGCAGGAAGAAATGCTGGGTATCATCCGTTTAGAGAGGCGTGGTTTAAATAGACATATGCTGATGAGAGAGAGCCATCACCACTTCGGATTTCCCGGGCATGCTCGACCTAATCGCTTCAAGGGGGAGCACCTTTACTTTCACTTTACTTTTCTTTTTTCCGTGTTTTCTGGTGTTTTGTGTTTTTGCCCGTTACTTTCATTTTCTGGAGCTTTGTTTTTTTTTTTTGCCTTTACCTTTCGGCTATCATCTTTATTCTATTTTAGTTAGGGAGCCAACAATTCAGGCTTGGGGGATGTGAAAGTGGCCTCTACGCGCCGACACGTCCCTCACCCCTTTCACCCGTGACTTCCCAGGAACCAAGGCATCAGGGACCACACTTTTTCTTTTTAGAAATCCCGCCTTCGCGCTCCCAATTCAAGTTTCATTTTATTTTAAAAAAATAAAAAAATTAAAAAAATAACATGTGGGCTTCGGATTTCATTGCGGGGTCAGGTTTTCACCGTTGTTAGGTTTCAAAATGTGTTAACTTCTTTTGGGTTGGGTTTTCAATCGTTTGGGTTTTGGTTTGCGTAAGACTGTTTGTTTAGGGCTTTCTGTTTCGAGTGTTTTACTGTTTCATTTCTTTTTTTTCTTTTTTTTTATTTGTTTGTTTGCTTTGTAATTTTTATTTTGTAATTATTTTATTTTTGTATTTTAATTCGTGCTTGTTTTGTGATTTTATATTTACTTTAGTACCTTTCATTTCTTGTTATGAAATTGCTTGTTCCTAATTTGTAAACATTGAGGACAATGTTCATTTCTAGGTTTGGGGGTATTGGAGTTTAACAAGTAAACTTGGTTTTTCTTAAAATTAAAAAAAAAAAAAAAAATCTTGCTTGTTTTAATTTTATTTTGTTTAAGTCTTGCTTTTATTTTTATTTTGATTTTATTTACTTTCCGAACACATTTGATGAGATTGTGATAAATGTTTGCATGACTTAAATGAAAATTGAATTTTATTTATTTATTATTTATTTATTATTATTAATTTTTTTTTCCTTTTAAATTTTTATTTCAAAAAATTTAAAATAAAAATAAAAAGAAATAAAAATTTGGCATCGTTCTAGCATGATATGTTTGGAACCTTCTTTGCACTTGCCATTTGTTTCATAATTTTCCAATTAAAGGATTTGCATGACCCAAAGAATTGTATCAAGCATAAATTAGACTTATATAACCATATAATGCGAGCTTTTGAGCCTTGTGCTTCATTTCATGAGTGTTATACACATACTCTTATTTTCTTGTCATCAAAGTTGTTGTTTGATCTCATTATTCATTGATTTGGTTGAACACTTAAAAGTCATTCATTCATTTGCAATTTGATTTCATGACATTTAAGAAATGATATTAAGGCCTTCTTTGGACCGTTTGTGCCTTTCAAGCTAACATTATGCATGCTTAAGCATGATTTCCCATTGTTAACCATTTTGAGCCTACATGTAAACCTTTTCTTTCATTTTACCAATTATATTTCCTCGCCTTAGCCCGAAAAACAAATATTTACCTTTCTAAGGAACTCATGAGCTCTAATTCGGATGTGTTTTTCAAACTAAGTTTGGGTAGGGATATTACTTTAAAAAAAAAAAAAAAAGAACTTCAGTCAATTGGTGAAAGAAAAGAAAAAAACAGGTTGTCATTAAATGGTAGTTGAATGAAATTTCGTTTTTGGGTTTCGTTCGTGTTTGGAAATGAGTATGTACCATTGTAAATGAAGGTATAAGGAGTTTTGATTATGTAAAAGAAAAAAATCTAATCGTGATGATTCGAAGTCTTGTAAACAATTTTTTTTTTTATGCTCTTATATTTTGAGTTCCTTGGACTTTGTTTTATCTATACCTTTCATTTCTCACTCACCTTACACCCTTGGCCCCATTACAACCTATAATAAAGACCTAAATTGATCTTAAATGTCATATGGTTGAATTGCATGCATTTTCTTACTTTTAAGTGTTTGGCATCCTTCTTGAGATCATATTAATGCAAGTTCTTCATCTTCCTATTTTTGAGTTAAGTTCCTTATGATTTAACTCTAATCTCATGTTTATAACTGAGTGTTGCATTGTAGCCCTCTTCTGAGTGATTCATTTGTGAGAGGACAACTTTGGTGAGATTTGAAGTTGCATTTGTGCTTGGTATGATTTTTGAAATTATGTGAAAACTAAGATTGGAGAATTTGTTGCATTTGGCAATCACACTACTACACTTTGAGCATATTGTGTTTTGAACTTTGCCACCTTGTAAATAATGTCTAAAATTGAGTTTTTAACTTTTGAGTCATGTGCATGAGTCATTTCTCTTCAGAAAATGTTCGGAAAGATTGTTTTGAGTTTTCTTTTTACTTATTTTTACTTTTTGCTTTTTGTAATTTTTTTTTTGTTTTTGTTTTTCTTTTATTTTGCTTAAGGACTAACAATTCTAATAAGTTTTCTAACCACTTTGTTTTGTAGAGTTAATGAAACGTTTGTGGGTATCGTTTCTGTTAAACCCTCAGGAGACACAACTCCTCCTACTAGGGATGCCTAGAGGTTTAAAGGCTTGTTGCATATGCTCAATGCAATCGAGTTACCTGCGGAAGTGGTTTAGTTAACGTCTTGTTTTGTTTTTAACTTTGTTTGTGTTGTTTTGCTCGAGGACTAGCAAAATCTAGGTTTGGGGGTATTTGATCGGTTCATAATTGTATATCATTTTGTACCTTTCTAGCTTATGATTTGGTTATGTTTTTGAGTTAAACTTGTGCTTTTAATTCTTTTTGTGTTTGTGTTTCAGTTAATTGAGATTTAGGTAACAATGATGAATTTGGATAGGAAATGATGCAATTCATGCATGTTAAGGCCTAATTTGGGTGAATGGAAGAAGAGCTTAAAGACAAACACATTTTGGCTACAACCCATTTCCAACCCAATTTCGTAGGTCAGTTTCTTGGACTTGGATCAGCATGCTATGGGGCTCGGATGAGGTGAAGATCTTCATGAAACTTGTTCCAATGGGTGTCTACTACAACATATCCACATTTCAGCCCAATTGGACATTTGTGGAGTGCTCAGCCCGTCCAACACCCAACCTTGCTCAGCAGGATTTCCAGCTGCCAGCTTTTGCCATGTGCCTCCTTTTAGCCATGTGCCTCTCCCTAGCTATAACTGTTGAGCCTATTCTTAACAACTAAAATGAGTTATTAAAAACAGCAACTTTAATTCTCGCAAGTGCACGAACCGTTTATAGTATAGCTTATGTAAATACGAGGTCGATCCCACGGAGAATGGTAACTTGGTTGCGAGTTAAATTACTTAGAATGATGGAAAAACAGAAAACAAGAAACAAACAAACTAACAAATGGCAAGGTCTAGGACAGAATCCTAGCACCACACACGCACTCGAAATGGGGGGTTTTGTTGTTGAAATGGAAACAAGATAATGAAATGGAAGTGCTGGAAAGTAAACAATAGCAGCAATCAACAAGTTGTGAAACAATGATTGAGAAGTGTTAGAGCCTTGGAATCTACCACTAGCCTTCCTATCCAAGTTATGAATGCATAGAAATTGACTCAAGCTTCATTAACAATAGATTATCGCATACAAGCCTATGGTATCTAGGTGCAGGATGCATGATTCTCCTAAGGCATGTAATTGTGCATGGTATCTACACAACACGTGATCTCTAATATGCAACCTAAGCATGGTATCTACTTAGAATAAAGCATACAAGAGTCATTAAGTTCCCTGAGAATATGATAATCACACAAGTCCTAGAACATGGTATCTGTCCTAGTCAACCTATGGTTATTAACCCCTTGAATGATTCTTAGGCCATTCATGTGTTGCTTGTGAAAGGAGAGTAGAATTGGTGAATCTAAACCCCTTCCCAACCTGTGCTAGATGCATAAAATCCTAGTTAGCTACTCCAAGAAAACATACATCAAGCACATAATAAGCTGGAGATTAACAACTTGATAATGAAAGCAAGGAAATCAATTAACTATGAAATCATCCATAACATTGAATATTCATGACTAGGGCTTCATCCTAAGCCCTAACAAAATGGATTAGTTAAACATAATTATGAATACAGAAAATAAGAAATACATAGATAGAGTAAAGAGAATAGAAGAACTAGCTGGTGGAGGCAAGGTAGTTTCCAGGACAGCTCCTAGCTCTTCCTCCTTTGCAACTAGCTCTCTTCTCTCTTTGTGGTGAATGTGTGTATGGGAGTAATGGATGAGTGAATGTGTGTCTGAATCTGAATGTGGATTGTTGGTGAATTGAATGTGGAATGGAAGTGGTATTTATAGGGAGTTGGGAGTGAGAAATCTGAATTGAATATAGCAAATGCATACAACACTTGCAATTGAAAATCAGAATGTGGTTGATGCACTTGCATTAGATAATCAGAAATGGTTACTCCACTAAATCCCACTAGTAGCCCACCAGCAGCCCTAGGTCATCAACATGTCAGCATGACCAAGCTTCCATCCAGAAACCAATAGCTCATGCCTAGCTCACCATGACCAAGCATGCAATGAGCTCATCTTCCTGTCAGCATGATGAACAACTTCTTGGGCTTACGAATTGGGCTTGGCTGAATCAAATGATGACTTTAAGATGTCCATTTTGAAGTTCAGAATGTCATTGATCCAACCACAGAAACATTGGCCCAATCCAAGCTCGGATGAAGAAGAAAAGTCCGAAATGAACTTCTAACTTAGGCTCCAGTTTTTGCACGTTTTTGCACCATTTTGCTTCAAATGCCTCAAGTGTATTCCTCTCATCCCAATCAGCCCTTAATATGCATGGATTGAATAAAATGTGATCTCTTTCTCCCATAACCTACAGAACACACAAACATATATAAGTGACTCGAAATAAAGAGAAACTAGACAAAATTACTAAGTAATGAAGGCAAGCAAATGTGTGAAATTATGAACTTATCAATAACTGACTTTATACTCAACATAATGAGTGAAGTGGGGAGGCATTCCAGCTATTAAAGAGAAAGCAAGAGCATATTTGTGAAGACAAAAATACATCATGGCAAAGAGGACAAGGAAGAGACAAAGGTTAAAGTGCCATGGTGGAAAGGAGAGAGAGAAGAAGGAGGAATGATGAGAGGCATTTTTGCTTAGCCTTTGAACATGGGCATTGAATTGGCAGATCACTTTGGAGCTGGAGATCAGCTTTTGAGCTATTAAAGAAAAGCATGCACATGCATGTGAAGCAAAAAGAAAGAAAAGAAATGAAATGAAGTCAATTCCAGTCTCTGTTCGGCAGCCAACTTTCGAGGTCCAAAACGCACACTTCTACTACTCCGATGGGAATACTTTCTTCATAGAAGTTGTTCCAATGGGTGTCTAGTATAACATATCTAAATTTCAGCCCCATTGGATACGTTTTGAGACCTATGGCCTTCCTACACCAAGTCTGGTTCAGAAAACTCGTTTTTCAGCAACCAAAAAGCAACCACATGGGTTGGCACCAAAAGGCAACCACATGGGTTGGCAGCAAAAGGGCAGCCACATGCACATCTGAACCCATGTGAAGAATCTTGAGGTGCAGCTGCAAAAGATGAAGGATGGTTTGGGAATTCATCATGTTGTTCCTCCCTCTTAGCCCTATAAATAGAGAAGCCTTCAAGCTTCAAAACACACCCCAAGGGGGGGAGCTCTCAAACACTTCTCTAGAGCTCCCTTCCCTTCTCTCCCTCAAATTCTCTTAGTTTCCTTTCAAGTTGTCAATTGTTGTAATAAATTGATTTTAGTAAATTTTCCTTCAAGTTGTCAAGTTCTACTTTAATTTTATTTGTAATGTACATTCTTTCTTAAGTATTCAAGTTTAATTAGTTTCCAAGTTTCAATTATGGTTTTTGTTCTTATTCATTATGCTTATAAGTTAATATGCTAGTTTGAATGATTGATCACCATTTAGGTTTGCATGTTAGCTATCTTGGTTTGAATTAAGAGTATACACCATGCTTTAATTCGAATTGAACTATGAATAGGAAGAGTATGTATGGACATTCAACAACAGGGATTAGATACATGCTTGGTTGTTTAAATTGTTCTTCTATGCTTAATGGGTTCCTAATGCTTAATTTTAGGTTAGACAACAAATGATCAAATTAGGGAATTAGGAACACAAGGTTTTGACCAAACACCATGGCTTAATCATACTTTAGCTAGAATCAATCCGTTAATCTAATTGAACTTGGGAACTTATTTGCTTGAGTTATTTCCTTTTTCTTGTTTTATTTATTTTCTTTTTCATTTCTGTTTTGTGTAGGGGAAATGAATTGGATCATTCAATCACCAATCCTCGTGGGATCGACCTCGCACTTACATATGCTATACTACCGAACGGCTCGTGCACTTGCGAGTATCATAAGTTGAGGATGCAGCTGAATCCATTTCGGTGCAAGTGAATCCGACACAACAATCACCACCAATCTCCCAGCCACCATCCAGCCGGCTGGACCAGGATCAGAACGGAGCCCCACCGCCTCCGCACCTCACCCCAACCCTCCCCGCCATCCAGCAGCCACGAGCTCGCCGAAAAAACCAGAAATCACGTCATTTTTAACAGATTTTCGTCGGCTCCGTTCATCGTCTTCCGGCCACCAAATCGGACGAATTAGGTATGGTTTTTCGACTGATTTTCATGCTCTAGCTGATGGCTGGGTAGGTTTCGAGAGATTTGGATGTTTGAAGGGTTGATTTACGAGTTTAGTTTCTGCCGAATTTAGGACGCCTGTATCAGCTACTTCCGGCCACTTTTTGGCCATAGTCCAAGAACAAAAGTGGTTCCAAATATGGTGTATTACCTAGGATAGGAGTTTGGGCCGGTGATTTGGAGAAAATCAGTGTAGGATTCGAGAGATCATCAATCAGTGTCCCGGATACTCCAAAAAAAGCCAACCCTAGGGCTAGGTTTACGAAAAATGATTCGTCCGTCCGAAATCGTGAGCAATCCGACCGTCCGATTAGAGACCAAACTCTCGGGACATGTGTCCTAGACTTATCGGAACCTCTAATAACGATCCGGATTGAAATTCTGAGGTTGTGGACCCCACAGGGTCCCGAGTTGACTTTTGGGGACTTTATTGCTTTTGAGTCCTGAGATATTTCTAAGTCATGTCCACTGAGAGGAAAGTTAGTGTGGGCAAAGGAACAACCTCTATTAGGATGCATGCACCTTTAGGAGCTGGGGGTGAGGGTTTTTAACTTATTATTATTTTATTGAGCAGATTTATTAATAAAATATGATGATGGTTATACAGGCACCCGGGCACCAGGTGGACCCGCAGGAGGGACCTTCAAAGGGTCCAGCTAGCTCAGAGTATCTGTGAGTGGACCTTTTTGTTTTCATAAATGAATTTATGCAACTTTATCTCATTATTTGATCTTGAATGAGTTTATTCATTGATCAAAGTTTTAATAGGTTGATTTATTGCTTTTATATGTTTTATGTTTTATTTTAATATTTTATATGCTGCCGAGTTGAGAGTGCCTAGAGATTATGGCATACTAGAGTTTTAGATAATTATCAGATAAAATAGCAGCAGACTTAGTGGATAAATAAGAATTTATTTTATTTCTCGTTAAATTATTTCAGAAATTATATATATATATACAATTATTTTAAGCCACCATAGGTACCCAAGGTTGCCTTCAGTATAATAAATGTTGCATCGGAAATAAAGTTGCCTTCGGAATAAAATTATGTTGCCTTCGGTTATAATGATGTCGACGGACATCCAATTGCCTTCGGGTATGTCAGCATGCTTACACAGCCCCACGAGTCTCGGGGACGCTCAAACCGTGTGGTGCTAGGATTGCGGATCAGGTCGACCAAGTGTCCCCTGAATTCTGCTAGGATTGCGGATCAGGCCGACCAAGTGTCCCCTGAATCTGGTAGGATTGCGGCTCGGGTGACTTGTGTTTCCCGAGGTCTGCTAGGACGTGTCACTCCGGTGGCACAAGTATGGAATTGACGGATTATATGGAATTGACGGAAATTAAAGGAATTGACGGATTATAAGGAATTGACGGATTGCTAAATGGGTACACCTAGGTGGTAGACTAAAGTTGTTTTCAATGCTTTCGAGTAATTAATGTTTTAATCAAGTGTGTGATTGTTTAAATATAGATATATATATATATATACGATTGCATTGATTTTCAGGATTTAGAGTCATATATAAAAGAAATGATTTAGTTTTATTACTGTTTTTAGAGGGGGTTCGTATGTTTTATACTATTTTTTTCTGAAGCTTGTTTTTGGTCCACTCACCCTTTAAATGTTTTGCGCCCCCAGGCAGTAGTCGTGTGTCAATGCGCCACCATCGGGCCGAGTCTAGCTTCTGACACACCCCTCGACGACGTAGGGTCTTGTGTAATTATTTTATACTTGTAGTCTTCTGTATAAAGCTCTAATATTGCCCTTGAAGTATATTTAACTGTTGGAATGTATTTATTTGCATCCTGGCGGTTGGTGTACTTATTTCTATGCCTTTTTGACAGGTGTAACTTTGGGTTTGGTCTAATTACAGGGGAGACTCCTGAAATTTCGGCAGAAGTCAAACTCCGTTTTTAACAGTACTTTTGAGAAAAAGGGCAATAAGGTCAATTGTGTCTGACACCTGCCAGGTGTTGGACACGACAGGAGGTTCCTTCGGATTCCAAAGTGGAATTTGGGTCGGGTCCTGCGAGTTCGTGTATTCCATACTTCTAGCGATTAGATTTCACTCAAAACTCACCAAATGACTCCTCCCACCATATTATGATGTTCCCCAAGTTTTGCGCCCGATCCGAAATCAAAAGGTGTTAGAAATTGGACAATTCAAGTTCAAAGGCAGTTCGTTCCAAATTGGAGTGGTTGGTGTATTGCATAGTTCTAGCGATTGGATTTCACTCAAAACACACCAAATGACTCCTTCCACCATATTATGGTGTTGCCCAAGTTTTGGGCTCGAATCCGAAATCAATAGGTGTATGAAATTGGACAACTCAAGTTCCACGGCAGTTCATTCCTAACTGGAGTGGTTAGTGTATTCCACACTTCTAGATATTGGATTTCACTCAAAACTCACCAAATGACTCCTCCCACCATATTATGGTGTTACCCAAGTTTTGGGCTCGAATCGAACTCAATAGGCGCAAGAAATTGGACAATTCAAGTTCAAAGGCAGTTCGTTCCAAATTGGAATGGTTGGGGTAATTCATAGTTCTAGCGATTGGATTTCAATCAAAACTCACCAAATCATTCCTCCCACCATATCATGATGTTGCCCAAGTTTTGGGCTGAAATCCGAAATCAATAGGTGTAAGAAATTGGACAATTCAAGTTCAAAGGCAGTTCGTTCCAAATTGGAGTGGTTGGGGTAATTCATATAGAGATTGGATTTCACTCAAAACATACCAGATCATTCCTCCCACCATATTATTATGTTTCCCAAGTTTTGGGCTCGAATCGAAATCAATAGGTGTAAGAAATTGGACAATTCAGGTTCAAAGGCATATCGTTCCTAATTGGAGTGGTTGGTGTATTCCGTACTTCTAGCAATTGGATTTCACTCAAAACATGCCAAATGACTCATGCCACCATATTATGGTGTTGCCCAAGTTTTGGAATAGATCCGAAATCAATAGGTGTAAGAAATTGGACAATTCAAGTTCAACGGCTGTTCGTTCCTAATTGGAGTGTTTGGTGTATTCCATACTTCTAGCGATTGGATTTCACGCAAAACACTCCAAATGACTCCTCCCACCATATTATGATGTTGCCCATGTTTTGGGCTAGATCCGAAATCAATAGGTGTAAGAAATTGGACAATTCAAGTTCAAAGGCAGTTCGTTCCTAATTGGGGTGGTTGGTGTGTTGGGTAGTTCTAGAGATCGGATTTCACTCGAACTTAACCAAATGACTCCTCCCACCGTATTATGATGTTGCCCAACTTTTGGGCTTGATCCGAAATCAATAGGTGTAAGAAATTGGACAATTTAGGTTCAAAGGCAGTTCGTTCCTAATCGGGTGTGTTGGTGTATTGGGTAGTTCTAGAGATCGGATTTCACTCAAACTTAACCAAATGACTCATCCCAATATATTATGATGTTGCCCAAGTTTTGGGCTCGAATCCGAAATCAATAGGTGTAAGAAATTGGAAAATTCAAGTTCAAAGGCAGTTCGTTCCTAATTGGGGTGGTTGGTGTATTGGGTAGTTCTAGAGATCGGATTTCACTCAACTTTAACAAAATCACTCCTCCCACCATATTATGATGTTGCCCAAGTTTTGGGCTCGAATCGAAATCAATAGGTGTAAGAAATTAGACAATTCAAGTTCAAAGGCAGTTCGTTCCTAATTGGAGTGGTTGGTCTATTCCATAGTTCTAGAGATCGGATTTTACTCAAAATTCTCCAAGTCACTCCTCCCACCATATTATGATGTTGCCCAAGTTTTGGGCTCGATCCGAAATGAATAGGTATAAGAAATTGGACAATTAATGTTCAAAGGCAGTTCGTTCGTAATTGGGATGGTTGGTGTATCGGGTAGTTCTAGAGATCGGATTTCACTCAAAACTAACCGCATGACTCCTCCCCCCATATTATGATGTTGCCCAAGTTTTGGGCTCGAATACGAAATCAATAATTGTAAGAAATTGGACAATTCAAGATCAAAGGCAGTTCGTTCCAAATTGGATTGGTTGGTGTATTGGGTAGTTCTAGAGATCGGATTTAACTCAAACTTTACCAAATGACTCCCCCCATCATATTATGATGTTTCCCAAGTTTTGGGGTTGATCCGAAATCAATAGGTTTAAAAAATTGGACAATTCAAGTTCAAAGGCAGTTCGTTCCAAATTGGGGTGGTTGGTGTGTTGGGTAGTTCTAGAGATCGGATTTCACTCGAACTTAACCAAATGACTCCTCCCACCGTATTATGATGTTGTCCAAGTTTTGGGCACGATCCGAAATCAATAGGTGTAAGAAATTGGACAATTCAAGTTGAAAGGTAGTTCATTCCTAATTGGAGTGGTTGGTGTTTTGGGTAGTTCTAGAGATTGGATTTCACTCAAACTTAACCAAATGACTCCTCCCACCATATTATGTTGTTGCCCAAGTTTTGGGCTCGATCCAAAATCAATAGGTGTAAGAAATTGGACAATTCAAGTTCAAAGGCAGTTCGTTCCTAATTGGGTGGGTTGGTGTATTGGGTAGTTCTAGAGATCGGATTTCACTCAAACTTAACCAAATGACTCATCCCAATATATTTGTTGTTAATTATTATGTTAACTCGCAATTGTACGGGGAAATTAGTAGTATAGCAAGACAAGTACGAGGTCGTACCCACGAAGACTGAGAAGTTAAAACTAGTTATGTACTTAGATTACCAAATTTAAGAAAGTAGGGGGTTATGTCTAAAACAGAATTTAAAACAAGAGTGGTTGTGATTGTTGAACAAAAGAAGCAAAATGAAATTGCAAACAAAAACAAGTAAACAAATGTAACAAAGAGTGGTTTTAAGAGTTGGAAAACAGATTTGGAGACTAGGCATTCGAATCACCATAACAATTCAATTCTGGGTTATAAGTAGTCAAGTAACAAGTCTAATTCATATTCAAAGATTGATTCTAGCTAAAGTATGATTAGGCCATGGTGTTTGGTTCTAACCTTGTGTTCCTAATTCCCTAATTTGATCATTTGTTGTCTAACCTAAATTAAGCATTAGGAAACCCATTAAGCATAGAAGAACAATTTAAACAACCAAGTATGTATCTAATCCCTGTTGTTGAATGTCCATACATACTCTTCCTATTCATAGTTCAATTTGAATCAAAGCATGGTGTCTACTCTTGATTCAAACCAAGATAGCTAACATACAAGTTCTAATGGTGATCAATCATTCAAACAAGTATATTAACTGATAAGCATAATGAATAAAAACATGAATCATGAATCAAACTTGAAACTCCACCCTTCAAACTTATAAGCCCAGAATATTCATGTTAGGTTACATCGAAGCCCTAGTTATGAAATTAGCTGCTCATAATGAAAAATAAACTTAGATAGAAATGAGAAAACATAAGGAATGCAATAAGAGTAGAAAAACCCCTTTCTGAAGTTCTTGTGGTGTCCAAGACTTCTTCAAGTGCTTCTCCACGTCTAATGCTTCTCCAAGAGCTTCCCCACGTCTAGAATGATGTATGACAGCTAGTAGGTGATTTGGGATGAGTTTGGGTGAGTGGTGATGGTTGAGAAAGAGGAAATTCGTAGGGAAATGGAATGGAGGTTTTCTGGAGCTGTTTTGGTGATTTTGGGGCAGTTTAGAGTATTGGGTTGATTGCTTGAGTGTTTGGGGTTGTGGGAATGTATGAGGATGATTTTTGGATGTGTTGATGGAATGATGGAAGTGTGGAGGATGGCTGAAGTGAAGTTTGTAGCTTGAAGACTCCTCTATTTATAGGGCTAAGAGGGAGGAACATCATGATGAAATCCAACACCACCATTCCTCATTTAATACAACCCATAACTCCCACTTCATTTTGTCTATGTTAGTGTGGCTGGAATCAATCCCATCCAACCTTCTTTTGCTGCACCTCAAGCTTTCTTCACATGGGTGTTCAATTGTGGCTGCCTTTTGCTGCCAACCCATGTGGGTTTTCTTTTGGCTGCTGGAAATAAAAGATGCTGCTGAACCAGGCTTGGTGTATGAAGGCCTGAGATTTCAATATGTATCCAATGGGTCTCAAACTTGGATATGTCATAATACGTTTTGGGCCTTGCAAGTTGACTGCCGAAAATAGACTGGAATGTATGGTGTGCATTTTGATGGGCCCATGGATTGGGCTTGGCTTCATCCATTGATACATTTTAGCAGTCCATCTTACAGTTCAGAATCTCTTATTTCCAACCACATATTAACTGGGCCAATACATGTTGGGAGGAGGAAGTTAAGGCCGAAACAAATTGCTAACTCAGTCTGCCGTTTTTGCACCATTTTGCATCTTTTCCTATCCAAAGCCACCATTGCTATCTAAGGCCCAATGAACTGAACGATAAACAGAAAAGTGATTAAAAGCACAAGTTTAACTCAATAACATAACCAAATCATAAGTTAGAGGGGTACAAAATGATATACAATTATGAACTGATCAATATTATGATGTTGCCCAAGTTTTGGGCTCGAACTAGAAATCAATAGGTGTAAGAAATTGGACAATACAAGTTCAAAGGCAGTTCGTTCCTAATTGGAGTGGTTGGTCTATTCCATAGTTCTAGAGATCGGATTTTACTCAAAATTCTCCAAATCACTCCTCCCACCATATTATGATGTTGCCCAAGTTTTGGGGTTTGAATCCGAAATGAATAGGTGTAAGAAATTGGACAATTAATGTTCAAAGGCAACTAGTTCCTAATTGGGATGGTTGGTGTATCGGGTAGTTCTACAGATCGGATTTCACTCAAAATTAACCGCATGACTCCTCCCACCATATTATGATGTTGCCCAAGTTTTGGGTTCGAATCGGAAATCAATAGGTGTAAGAAATTGGACAATTCAAGATCAAAGGCAGTTCGTTCCAAATTGGAGTGGTTGGGGTAATTCGTAGTTCGAGCGATTGGATTTCACTGAAAACTCACCAAATCATTCCTCCCACGATATTATGATGTTGCCCAAGTTTTGGGCTCGAAATCGAAATCAATGGGTGTAAGAAATTGGACAATTCAAGTTCAAAGGTACTTCGTTCCAAATTGGAGTGGTTGGGGTAATTCATAGTTCTAGCGATTGGATTTCACTCAAATCACACCAAATGACTGCTCCCACCATATTATGGTGTTGCCCAAGTTTTGGGCTCTATCCAAAATCAATAGGTGTAATAAATTGGCCAATTCAAGTTCAACGGCAGTTCGTTCCAAACTGGAGTCGTTGGGGTAATTCATAGTTCTAGTGATTGGATTTCACTCAAAACACACAAACTGACTCCTCCCACCATATTATGGTGTTGCACGAGTTTTGGGCTCGAATCGAAATCAATAGGTGTAAGAAATTGGACAATTCAAGTTCAACGGCAGTTCGTTCCTAATGGGAGTGGTTGGTGTATTCCGTACTTCTAGCGATTGGAATTCACTCAACACACACCAAATGACTCCTCGCACCACATTATGGTGTTGCCCAAGTTTTGGGCTCGATACGAAAATCAGGAGGGTAAGAAATTGGACAATTCAAGTTCAACGGCAGTTCGTTCCAAATTGGAGTGGTTAGTGTATTCCACACTTCTAGCTATTGGATTTCACTCAAAACTCACCATATGACTCCTCCCACAATATTATGATGTTGCCCAAGTTTTAGGCTCGATCGAAATCAATGGGTGTAAGAAATTGGACAATTCAAGTCCAAAGGCAGTTCGTTCCAAATTGGAGTGGTTGGGGTAATTCATAGTTCTAGCGATTGGATTTCACTTAAAACACACCAAATGACTCCTCCCACCATATTATGTTGTTGTCCAAGTTTTGGGCTCGATTTGAAATCAATAGGTGTAAGAAATTGGCCAATTCAAGTTGAAAGGCAGTTCGTTACAAATTGTAGTGTTTGGGGTAATTCATAGTTCTAGCGATTGGATTTCTCTCAAAACACACCAAATGAATCCTCCCACCATATGATGGTGTTGCCCAAGTTTTAGGCTCGATTCGAAATCAATAGGTGTAAGAAATTGGACAATTCAAGTTCAACGCAGTTCATTCCAAATTGCAGTGGTTGGTGTATTCCGTACTTCTAGTGATTGGATTTCACTCAAAACGTACCAAACGACTTCCCCCACCATATTATGATGTTGCCCAAGTTTTGGGCTAGATCCGAAATCAATAGGTGTAAGACATTGGACAATTCAAGTTCAACGGCAGTTCGTTCGTAATTGGAGTGGTTGGTGTATTCCACACTTCTAGCTATTGGATTTCACTCAAAACTCACCAAATGACTCCTCCCACAATATTATGATGTTGCCCAAGTTTTGGGCTCGATCCTAAATCAACGGGTGTAAGAAATTGGACAATTCAAGTTCAAAGGCAGTTCGTTCCAAATTGGAGTGGTTGGGGTAATTCATAGTTCTAGCGATTGGATTTCACTCAAAACACACCAAGTGACTCCTCCCACCATATTATGGTGTTGTCCAAGTTTTGGGCTCGATCCTAAATCAATGGGTGTAATAAATTGGACAATTCGAGTTCAACGGCAGTTCGTTCCAAACTGGAGTCGTTGGGGTAATTCATAGTTCTAGCGATTGGATTTCACTCAAAACACACAAACTGACTCCTCCCACCATATTATGGTGTTGCAGGAGTTTTGGGCTGAATCCGAAATCAATAGGTGTAAGAAATTGGACAATTCAAGTTCAACGGCAGTTCGTTCCTAATAGGAGTGGTTGGTGTATTCCGTACTTCTAGCGATTGGAATTCACTCAACACACACCAAATGACTCCTCGCACCACATTATGGTGTTGCCCAAGTTTTGGGCTCGATACGAAATCAGGAGGGTAAGAAATTGGACAATTCAAGTTCAACGGCAATTCGTTCCAAATTGGAGTGGTTGGTGTATTCCACACTTCTAGCTATTGGATTTCACTCAAAACTCACCATATGACTCCTCCCACAATATTATGATGTTGCCCAAGTTTTAGGCTCGATCCGAAATCAATGGGTGTAAGAAATTGGACAATTCAAGTCCAAAGGCAGTTCGTTCCAAATTGGAGTGGTTGGGGTAATTCATAGTTCTAGCGATTGGATTTCACTCAAAACACACCAAGTGACTCCTCCCACCATATTATGGTGTTGTCCAAGTTTTGGGCTCGATCCTAAATCAATGGGTGTAAGAAATTGGACAATTCAAGTTCAACGGCAGTTCGTTCCTAATTGGAGTGGTTAGTGTATTCCACACTTCTAGCCATTGGATTTCACTCAAAACTCACCAAATGACTCCTCCCACCATATTATGATGTTGCCCAAGTTTTGGGCTCGAATCCGAAATCAATAGGTGTAAGAAATTGGACAATTCAAGTTCAACGGAGGTTCGTTACGAATTGGAGTGGTTGGTGTATTCCATACTTCTAGCGATTGGATTTCACTCAAGGCACACCAAATGACCAGTCCCACCATATTATGATGTTGCCCAAGTTTTGGGCTCGAAATCCGTAATCAATGGGTGTAAGAAATTGGACAATTCAAGTGGAAAGGCAGTTCGTTACAAATTGGAGTGGTTGGGGTAATTCATAGTTCTATCGATTGGATTTCACTCAAAACAAACCAAATGACTCCTCCCACCATATTATTGTGTTGCCCAAGTTTTAGGCTCGATCCGAAATCAATGGGTGTAAGAAATTGGACAATTAAAGTCCAAAGGCAGTTCGTTCCAAATTGGACTGGTTGGGGTAATTCATAGTTCTAGCGATTGGATTTCACTCAAAACACACCAAATCATTCCTCCCACCATATTATTATGTTACCCAAGCTTTGGGCTGAATCCGAAATCAATAGGAGTAAGAAATTGGCTAATTCAAGTTGAAAGGCAGTTCGTTACAAATTGTAGTGGTTGGGGTAATTCATAGTTCTAGCGATTGGATTTCACTCAAAACAGACCAAATGACTCCTCCCACCATATGATCGTGTTGCCCAAGTTTTAGGCTCGAATCGAAATCAATAGGTGTAAGAAATTGGACAATTCAAGTTCAACGGCAGTTCGTTCCTAATTGGAGTGGTTGGTATATTCCGTACTTCTAGCGATTGGATTTCACTCAGAACACCCCAAATGACTCCTCCCACGATATTATGGTGTTGCCCAAGTTTTGGTCTCGAATCCGAAATCAATAGGTGTAAGGAATTGTACAATTCAAGGTCAAAGGCAGTTCATTCCAAATTGGAGTGGTTGGGGTAATTCATAGTTCTTGCGATTGGATTCCACTCAAAACACACCAAATGACTCCTCCCACCATATTATGGTGTTTCCCAAGTTTTGGGCTGGAATCGAAATCAATAGGTGTAAGAAATTGGACAATTCAAGTTCAACGGCAGTTCGTTCCTAATTGGAGTGGTTGGTATATTCCGTACTTCTAGCGATTGGATTTCACTCAAAACACCCCAAATGACTCCTCCCACGATATTATGGTGTTGCCCAAGTTTTGGTCTCGAATCCGAAATCAATAGGTGTAAGGAATTGTACAATTCAAGGTCAAAGGCAGTTCATTCCAAATTGGAGTGGTTGGGGTAATTCATAGTTCTTGCGATTGGATTCCACTCAAAACACACCAAATGACTCCTCCCACCATATTATGGTGTTTCCCAAGTTTTGGGCTCGAATCCGAAATCAATAGGTGTAAGAAATTGGACAATTCAAGTTCAAGGGCAGTTCATTCCAAATTGGAGTGGTTGGTGTATTCCACACTTCTTGCTATTGGATTTCACTCAAAACTCACCAAATGACTCCTCCCACAATATTATGATGTTGCCCAAGTTTTGGGCTCGAATCGAAAATCAACGGGTGTAAGAAATTGGACAATTCAAGTTCAAAGGCAGTTCGTTCCGAATTGGAGTGGTTGGGGTAATTCATAGTTCTAGCGATTGGATTTCACTCAAAACACACCAAATGACTCCTCCCACCATATTATGGTGTTGCCCAAGTTTTGGGCTCGAATCCGAAATCAATAGGTGTAAGAAATTGGACAATTCAAGTTCAACGACAGTTCGTTCCTAATGGGAGTGGTTGGTGTATTCCGTACTTCTAGCGACTGGATTTCACTCAAGACACATCAAATGACTCCTCCCACCATATTATGATGTTGACCAAATTTTGGGCTCGAATACGAAATCAAAAGGTGTAAGAAATTGTACATTTCAAGGTCAACGGCAGTTCGTTCCTAATTGGAGTGGTTGAGGTAATTCATAGTTCAAGCAATTGGATTTCACTAAAAACACACCAAATGACTCCTCCCACCATATTATGGTGTTGCCCAAGTTTTGGTCTCGAATCCGAAGTCAATGGGTGTAAGAAATTGGACAATTCAAGTTCAAAGACAGTTCGTTCCAAATTGGAGTGGTTGGGGTAATTCAGAAGTTCTAGCGATTGGATTTCACTCAAAACGCACCAAATGACTCCTCCCACCATATTATGGTGTTCCCCAAGTTTTGGTCTTGATCCGAAGTCAATAGGTGTAAGAAATTGGACAATTCAAGTTCAACGGCAGTTCGTTCCTAATTGGAGTGGTTGGTGTATTCCATACTTCTAGCTGTTGGATTTCACTCCAAACTCCCCAAATGACTCCTCCCACAATATTATGATGTTGCCTAAGTTTTGGGCTCGAATCCGAAATCAATGGGTGTAAGAAATTGGACAATTCAAGTTCAAAGCCCGTACGTTCCAAATTGGAGTGGTTGGGGTAATTCATAGTTCTAGCGATTGGATTTCACTCAAAACACACCAAATGACTCCTCCCACCATATTATGATGTTGCCCAAGTTTTGGGCTCGAATCCGAAACAATAGGTGTAAGAAATTGGACAATTCAAGTTCAATGGCAGTTCGTTCCAAATTGGAGTGGTTGGGGTAATTCAGAGTTCTAGCGATTGGTTTTCCCTCAAAACACACCAATTCATTCCTCACACCATATTATTATGTTGCCCAAGTTTTGGGCTCGAATCGAAATCAATAGGTGTAACAAATTGGACAATTCAAGTTCAACGGCAGTTCGTTCCTAATTGGAGTTGTTGGTGTATTCCATACTTCTAGCCATTGGATTTTACTCCAAACTCACCAAATGACTCCTCCCACAATATTATGATGTTGCCCAAGTTTTGGGCTCGATCCAAAATCAATGGGTGTAAGAAATTGGACAATTCAAGTTCAACGGCAGTTCGTTCCTAATTGGAGTGGTTGGTGTATTCCATACTTCTAGCTGTTGGATTTCACTCCAAACTCCCCAAATGACTCCTCCCACAATATTATGATGTTGCCCAAGTTTTGGGCTCGAATCCGAAATCAATGGGTGTAAGAAATTGGACAATTCAAGTTCAAAGCCCGTACGTTCCAAATTGGAGTGGTTGGGGTAATTCATAGTTCTAGCGATTGGATTTCACTCAAAACACACCAAATGACTCCCCCCACCATATCATGATGTTGACCAAGTTTTGGGCTCGAATCCGAAATCAATAGGTGTAAGAAATTTCACAATTCAAGTTGAAAGGCAGTTCGTTACAAATTGGAGTGGTTGGGGTAATTCATAGTTCTATCGATTGGATTTCCCTCAAAACACACCAAATGACTCGTCCCACCATATTATGGTGTTGCCCAAGTTTTGGGCTCGAATCCGAAATCAATAGGTGTAAGAAATTGGACAATTCAAGTTCAAAGGCAATTCGTTCCAAATTGAAGTGGTTGGGGTAATTCATAGTTCTAGCGATTGGATTTCACTCAAAACACACCAAATGACTCCTCCCACCATATCATAGTGTTGCCCAAGTTTTGGGCTAGATACGAAATCCATAGGTGTAAGAAATTGGACAATTCAAGTTCAGAGGCAGTCGTTCCAAATTGGAGCGGTTGGGGTAATTCATAGTTCTAGCGATTGGATTTCACTCAAAACACACCAAATCATTCCTCCCACCGTATTATTATTTTGCCCAGGTTTTGGGCTTGATCCGAAATCAATAGGTGTAAGAAATTGGACAATTCAAGTTCAAAGGCAATTCGTTCCAAATTGAAGTGGTTGGGGTAATTCATAGTTCTAGCGATTGGATTTCACTCAAAACACACCAAATGACTCCTCCCACCATATTATGCTGTTGCCCAAGCTTTGGGCTCGAATCCGAAGTCAATAGGTGTAAGACATTGGACAATTCAAGTTCACGGGCAGTTCGTTCGTAATTGGAGTGGTTGGTGTATTCCACACTTCTAGCTATTGGATTTCACTCAAAACTCACCAAATGACTCCTCCCACAATATTATGATGTTGCCCAAGTTTTGGGCTCGATCCTAAATCAACGGGTGTAAGAAATTGGACAATTCAAGTTCAAAGGCAGTTCGTTCCAAATTGGAGTGGTTGGGGTAATTCATAGTTCTAGCGATTGGATTTCACTCAAAACACACCAAGTGACTCCTCCCACCATATTATGGTGTTGTCCAAGTTTTGGGCTCGATCCTAAATCAATGGGTGTAATAAATTGGACAATTCGAGTTCAACGGCAGTTCGTTCCAAACTGGAGTCGTTGGGGTAATTCATAGTTCTAGCGATTGGATTTCACTCAAAACACACAAACTGACTCCTCCCACCATATTATGGTGTTGCAGGAGTTTTGGGCTGAATCCGAAATCAATAGGTGTAAGAAATTGGACAATTCAAGTTCAACGGCAGTTCGTTCCTAATAGGAGTGGTTGGTGTATTCCGTACTTCTAGCGATTGGAATTCACTCAACACACACCAAATGACTCCTCGCACCACATTATGGTGTTGCCCAAGTTTTGGGCTCGATACGAAATCAGGAGGGGTAAGAAATTGGACAATTCAAGTTCAACGGCAATTCGTTCCAAATTGGAGTGGTTGGTGTATTCCACACTTCTAGCTATTGGATTTCACTCAAAACTCACCATATGACTCCTCCCACAATATTATGATGTTGCCCAAGTTTTAGGCTCGATCCGAAATCAATGGGTGTAAGAAATTGGACAATTCAAGTCCAAAGGCAGTTCGTTCCAAATTGGAGTGGTTGGGGTAATTCATAGTTCTAGCGATTGGATTTCACTCAAAACACACCAAGTGACTCCTCCCACCATATTATGGTGTTGTCCAAGTTTTGGGCTCGATCCTAAATCAATGGGTGTAAGAAATTGGACAATTCAAGTTCAACGGCAGTTCGTTCCTAATTGGAGTGGTTAGTGTATTCCACACTTCTAGCCATTGGATTTCACTCAAAACTCACCAAATGACTCCTCCCACCATATTATGATGTTGCCCAAGTTTTGGGCTCGAATCGAAATCAATAGGTGTAAGAAATTGGACAATTCAAGTTCAACGGCGGTCGTTACGAATTGGAGTGGTTGGTGTATTCCATACTTCTAGCGATTGGATTTCACTCAAGGCACACCAAATGACCAGTCCCACCATATTATGATGTTGCCCAAGTTTTGGGCTCGATCCGTAATCAATGGGTGTAAGAAATTGGACAATTCAAGTGGAAAGGCGGTTCGTTACAAATTGGAGTGGTTGGGGTAATTCATAGTTCTATCGATTGGATTTCCCTCAAAACAAACCAAATGACTCCTCCCACCATATTATTGTGTTGCCCAAGTTTTAGGCTCGAATCCGAAATCAATGGGTGTAAGAAATTGGACAATTAAAGTCCAAAGGCAGTTCGTTCCAAATTGGAGTGGTTGGGGTAATTCATAGTTCTAGCGATTGGATTTCACTCAAAACACACCAAATCATTCCTCCCACCATATTATTATGTTACCCAAGCTTTGGGCTCGAATCCGAAATCAATAGGAGTAAGAAATTGGCTAATTCAAGTTGAAAGGCAGTTCGTTACAAATTGTAGTGGTTGGGGTAATTCATAGTTCTAGCGATTGGATTTCACTCAAAACAGACCAAATGACTCCTCCCACCATATGATCGTGTTGCCCAAGTTTTAGGCTGAATACGAAATCAATAGGTGTAAGAAATTGGACAATTCAAGTTCAAAGGCAATTCGTTCCAAATTGAAGTGGTTGGGGTAATTCATAGTTCTAGCGATTGGATTTCACTCAAAACACACCAAATGACTCCTCCCACCATATCATAGTGTTGCCCAAGTTTTGGGCTAGATACGAAATCCATAGGTGTAAGAAATTGGACAATTCAAGTTCAGAGGCAGTCGTTCCAAATTGGAGCGGTTGGGGTAATTCATAGTTCTAGCGATTGGATTTCACTCAAAACACACCAAATCATTCCTCCCACCGTATTATTATTTTGCCCAGGTTTTGGGCTTGATCCGAAATCAATAGGTGTAAGAAATTGGACAATTCAAGTTCAAAGGCAATTCGTTCCAAATTGAAGTGGTTGGGGTAATTCATAGTTCTAGCGATTGGATTTCACTCAAAACACACCAAATGACTCCTCCCACCATATTATGCTGTTGCCCAAGCTTTGGGCTCGAATCCGAAGTCAATAGGTGTAAGACATTGGACAATTCAAGTTCACCGGCAGTTCGTTCGTAATTGGAGTGGTTGGTGTATTCCACACTTCTAGCTATTGGATTTCACTCAAAACTCACCAAATGACTCCTCCCACAATATTATGATGTTGCCCAAGTTTTGGGCTCGATCCTAAATCAACGGGTGTAAGAAATTGGACAATTCAAGTTCAAAGGCAGTTCGTTCCAAATTGGAGTGGTTGGGGTAATTCATAGTTCTAGCGATTGGATTTCACTCAAAACACACCAAGTGACTCCTCCCACCATATTATGGTGTTGTCCAAGTTTTGGGCTCGATCCTAAATCAATGGGTGTAATAAATTGGACAATTTGAGTTCAACGGCAGTTCGTTCCAAACTGGAGTCGTTGGGGTAATTCATAGTTCTAGCGATTGGATTTCACTCAAAACACACAAACTGACTCCTCCCACCATATTATGGTGTTGCAGGAGTTTTGGGCTGAATCGAAATCAATAGGTGTAAGAAATTGGACAATTCAAGTTCAACGGCAGTTCGTTCCTAATAGGAGTGGTTGGTGTATTCCGTACTTCTAGCGATTGGAATTCACTCAACACACACCAAATGACTCCTCGCACCACATTATGGTGTTGCCCAAGTTTTGGGCTCGATACGAAAATCAGGAGGGGTAAGAAATTGGACAATTCAAGTTCAACGGCAATTCGTTCCAAATTGGAGTGGTTGGTGTATTCCACACTTCTAGCTATTGGATTTCACTCAAAACTCACCATATGACTCCTCCCACAATATTATGATGTTGCCCAAGTTTTAGGCTCGAATCCGAAATCAATGGGTGTAAGAAATTGGACAATTCAAGTCCAAAGGCAGTTCGTTCCAAATTGGAGTGGTTGGGGTAATTCATAGTTCTAGCGATTGGATTTCACTCAAAACACACCAAGTGACTCCTCCCACCATATTATGGTGTTGTCCAAGTTTTGGGCTCGATCCTAAATCAATGGGTGTAAGAAATTGGACAATTCAAGTTCAACGGCAGTTCGTTCCTAATTGGAGTGGTTAGTGTATTCCACACTTCTAGCCATTGGATTTCACTCAAAACTCACCAAATGACTCCTCCCACCATATTATGATGTTGCCCAAGTTTTGGGCTCGAATCCGAAATCAATAGGTGTAAGAAATTGGACAATTCAAGTTCAACAGGATTCGTTACGAATTGGAGTGGTTGGTGTATTCCATACTTCTAGCGATTGGATTTCACTCAAGGCACACCAAATGACCAGTCCCACCATATTATGATGTTGCCCAAGTTTTGGGCTCGAATCCGTAATCAATGGGTGTAAGAAATTGGACAATTCAAGTGGAAAGGGCGTTCGTTACAAATTGGAGTGGTTGGGGTAATTCATAGTTCTATCGATTGGATTTCCCTCAAAACAAACCAAATGACTCCTCCCACCATATTATTGTGTTGCCCAAGTTTTAGGCTCGAATCGAAATCAATGGGTGTAAGAAATTGGACAATTAAAGTCCAAAGGCAGTTCGTTCCAAATTGGAGTGGTTGGGGTAATTCATAGTTCTAGCGATTGGATTTCACTCAAAACACACCAAATCATTCCTCCCACCATATTATTATGTTACCCAAGCTTTGGGCTCGAATCCGAAATCAATAGGAGTAAGAAATTGGCTAATTCAAGTTGAAAGGCAGTTCGTTACAAATTGTAGTGGTTGGGGTAATTCATAGTTCTAGCGATTGGATTTCACTCAAAACAGACCAAATGACTCCTCCCACCATATGATCGTGTTGCCCAAGTTTTAGGCTGAATCCGAAATCAATAGGTGTAAGAAATTGGACAATTCAAGTTCAACGGCAGTTCGTTCCTAATTGGAGTGGTTGGTATATTCCGTACTTCTAGCGATTGGATTTCACTCAGAACACCCCAAATGACTCCTCCCACGATATTATGGTGTTGCCCAAGTTTTGGTCTCGATCCGAAATCAATAGGTGTAAGGAATTGTACAATTCAAGGTCAAAGGCAGTTCATTCCAAATTGGAGTGGTTGGGGTAATTCATAGTTCTTGCGATTGGATTCCACTCAAAACACACCAAATGACTCCTCCCACCATATTATGGTGTTTCCCAAGTTTTGGGCTCAATCCGAAATCAATAGGTGTAAGAAATTGGACAATTCAAGTTCAACGGCAGTTCGTTCCTAATTGGAGTGGTTGGTATATTCCGTACTTCTAGCGATTGGATTTCACTCAAAACACCCCAAATGACTCCTCCCACGATATTATGGTGTTGCCCAAGTTTTGGTCTCGAATCCGAAATCAATAGGTGTAAGGAATTGTACAATTCAAGGTCAAAGGCAGTTCATTCCAAATTGGAGTGGTTGGGGTAATTCATAGTTCTTGCGATTGGATTCCACTCAAAACACACCAAATGACTCCTCCCACCATATTATGGTGTTTCCCAAGTTTTGGGCTCGAAATCGAAATCAATAGGTGTAAGAAATTGGACAATTCAAGTTCAAGGGCAGTTCATTCCAAATTGGAGTGGTTGGTGTATTCCACACTTCTTGCTATTGGATTTCACTCAAAACTCACCAAATGACTCCTCCCACAATATTATGATGTTGCCCAAGTTTTGGGCTCGAATCCGAAATCAACGGGTGTAAGAAATTGGACAATTCAAGTTCAAAGGCAGTTCGTTCCGAATTGGAGTGGTTGGGGTAATTCATAGTTCTAGCGATTGGATTTCACTCAAAACACACCAAATGACTCCTCCCACCATATTATGGTGTTGCCCAAGTTTTGGGCTCGAATCCGAAATCAATAGGTGTAAGAAATTGGACAATTCAAGTTCAACGGCAGTTCGTTCCTAATGGGAGTGGTTGGTGTATTCCGTACTTCTAGCGACTGGATTTCACTCAAGACACATCAAATGACTCCTCCCACCATATTATGATGTTGACCAAATTTTGGGCTCGAATTACCGAAATCAAAAGGTGTAAGAAATTGTACATTTCAAGGTCAACGGCAGTTCGTTCCTAATTGGAGTGGTTGAGGTAATTCATAGTTCAAGCAATTGGATTTCACTAAAAACACACCAAATGACTCCTCCCACCATATTATGGTGTTGCCCAAGTTTTGGTCTCGAATCCGAAGTCAATGGGTGTAAGAAATTGGACAATTCAAGTTCAAAGGCAGTTCGTTCCAAATTGGAGTGGTTGGGGTAATTCAGAGTTCTAGCGATTGGATTTCACTTAAAACGCACCAAATGACTCCTCCCACCATATTATGGTGTTCCCCAAGTTTTGGTCTTGATCCGAAGTCAATAGGTGTAAGAAATTGGACAATTCAAGTTCAACGGCAGTTCGTTCCTAATTGGAGTGGTTGGTGTATTCCATACTTCTAGCTGTTGGATTTCACTCCAAACTCCCCAAATGACTCCTCCCACAATATTATGATGTTGCCTAAGTTTTGGGCTCGAAATCGAAATCAATGGGTGTAAGAAATTGGACAATTCAAGTTCAAAGCCCGTACGTTCCAAATTGGAGTGGTTGGGGTAATTCATAGTTCTAGCGATTGGATTTCACTCAAAACACACCAAATGACTCCTCCCACCATATTATGATGTTGCCCAAGTTTTGGGCTCGAATCCGAAACAATAGGTGTAAGAAATTGGACAATTCAAGTTCAATGGCAGTTCGTTCCAAATTGGAGTGGTTGGGGTAATTCAGAGTTCTAGCGATTGGTTTTCCCTCAAAACACACCAATTCATTCCTCACACCATATTATTATGTTGCCCAAGTTTTGGGCTCGAATCCGAAATCAATAGGTGTAACAAATTGGACAATTCAAGTTCAACGGCAGTTCGTTCCTAATTGGAGTTGTTGGTGTATTCCATACTTCTAGCCATTGGATTTTACTCCAAACTCACCAAATGACTCCTCCCACAATATTATGATGTTGCCCAAGTTTTGGGCTCGATCCAAAATCAATGGGTGTAAGAAATTGGACAATTCAAGTTCAACGGCAGTTCGTTCCTAATTGGAGTGGTTGGTGTATTCCATACTTCTAGCTGTTGGATTTCACTCCAAACTCCCCAAATGACTCCTCCCACAATATTATGATGTTGCCCAAGTTTTGGGCTCGAATCCGAAATCAATGGGTGTAAGAAATTGGACAATTCAAGTTCAAAGCCCGTACGTTCCAAATTGGAGTGGTTGGGGTAATTCATAGTTCTAGCGATTGGATTTCACTCAAAACACACCAAATGACTCCCCCCACCATATCATGATGTTGACCAAGTTTTGGGCTCGAATCGAAATCAATAGGTGTAAGAAATTTCACAATTCAAGTTGAAAGGCAGTTCGTTACAAATTGGAGTGGTTGGGGTAATTCATAGTTCTATCGATTGGATTTCCCTCAAAACACACCAAATGACTCGTCCCACCATATTATGGTGTTGCCCAAGTTTTGGGCTCGAATCCGAAATCAATAGGTGTAAGAAATTGGACAATTCAAGTTCAAAGGCAATTCGTTCCAAATTGAAGTGGTTGGGGTAATTCATAGTTCTAGCGATTGGATTTCACTCAAAACACACCAAATGACTCCTCCCACCATATCATAGTGTTGCCCAAGTTTTGGGCTAGATACAAAATCCATAGGTGTAAGAAATTGGACAATTCAAGTTCAGAGGGGTCGTTCCAAATTGGAGCGGTTGGGGTAATTCATAGTTCTAGCGATTGGATTTCACTCAAAACACACCAAATCATTCCTCCCACCGTATTATTATTTTGCCCAGGTTTTGGGCTTGATCCGAAATCAATAGGTGTAAGAAATTGGACAATTCAAGTTCAAAGGCAATTCGTTCCAAATTGAAGTGGTTGGGGTAATTCATAGTTCTAGCGATTGGATTTCACTCAAAACACACCAAATGACTCCTCCCACCATATTATGCTGTTGCCCAAGCTTTGGGCTCGAATCCGAAGTCAATAGGTGTAAGAAATTGGACAATTCAAGTTCAACGGCAGTTCGTTCCTAATTGGAGTGATTGGCGTATTCCATACTTCTAGCTATTGGATTTCACTCCAAACTCACTAAATGACTCCTCCCACAATATTATGAGGTTGCCCAAGTTTTGGGCTCGAATCTGAAATCAATGGGTGTAAGAAATTGGACAATTCAAGTTCAAAGGCAGTTCGTTCCAAATTGGAGTGGTTTGGGGAAATTCATAGTTCTAGCGGTTGGATTTCACTCAAAACACACCAAATCATTCCTGCCAACGTATTATTATTTTGCCCAGGTTTTGGCCTCGAATCCGAAATCAATAGGTGTAAGAAATTGGACAATTCAAGTTGAAAGGAAGTTCGTCACAAATTGGAGTGGTTGGGGTAATTCATAGTTCTATCTACCGGATTTCAGTCAAAACACATCAAATGACTCCTCCCACCATATTACGGTGTTGCCCAAGTTTTGGGCACGATCCGAAATCAATAGGTGTAAGAAATTGGACAATTCAACTTCAACGGCAGTTCGTTCCGAATTGGAGTGGTTGTTGTATTCCATACTTCTAGCGATTGAATTTCACTCAAGACACACCAAATGACTCCTCCCACCATATTATGATGTTGCCCAAGTTTTGGGCTTCATACGAAATCAAAAGGTGTAAGAAAGTGGACAATTCAAGGTCAAAGGCAGTTCGTTCCAAATTGGATTGGTTGGGGTAATTCGTAGTTCTAGCGATTGGATTTCACTCAAAACGCACCAAATCATTCCTCCCACCATATTGTGATGTTGCCCAAGTTTTGGGCTCGAATCCGAAATCAATAGGTGTAAGAAATTGGACAATTCAAGTTCAAAGGCAGTTCATAGTTCTATCGATTGGATTTCACTCAAAACACACCAAATGACTCCTCCCACCATATTATGATGTTGCCCAAGTTTTGGGCTAGATCCGAAATCAATAGGTGTAAGAAATTGGACAATTCAAGTTCAATGGCAGTTCGTTCCAAATTGGAGTGGTTGGGGTAATTCAGAGTTCTAGCGATTGGTTTTCCCTCAAAACACACCAACTCATTCCTCACACCATATTATTATGTTGCCCAAGTTTTGGGCTCGATCCGAAATCAATAGGTGTAACAAATTGGACAATTCAAGTTCAACGGCAGTTCGTTCCTAATTGGAGTTGTTGGTGTATTCCATACTTCTAGCCATTGGATTTTACTCCAAACTCACCAAATGACTCCTCCCACAATATTATGATGTTGCCCAAGTTTTGGGCTCGAATCCAAAATCAATGGGTGTAAGAAATTGGACAACTCAAGTTCAACGGCAGTTCGTTCCTAATTGGAGTGGTTGGTGTATTCCATACTTCTAGCTGTTGGATTTCACTCCAAACTCCCCAAATGACTCCTCCCACAATATTATGATGTTGCCCAAGTTTTGGGCTCCAATCCGAAATCAATGGGTGTAAGAAATTGGACAATTCAAGTTCAAAGGCAGTTCATAGTTCTATCGATTGGATTTCACTCAAAACACACCAAATGACTCCTCCCACCATATTATGATGTTGCCCAAGTTTTGGGCTAGATCCGAAATCAATAGGTGTAAGAAATTGGACAATTCAAGTTCAATGGCAGTTCGTTCCAAATTGGAGTGGTTGGGGTAATTCAGAGTTCTAGCGATTGGTTTTCCCTCAAAACACACCAACTCATTCCTCACACCATATTATTATGTTGCCCAAGTTTTGGGCTCGAATCGAAATCAATAGGTGTAAGAAATTGGACAATTAAAGTTCAACGGCAGTTCATTCCTAATTGGAGTGGTTGGGGTAATTCATAGTTCTAGCGATTGGATTTCACTCAAAACCCACCAAATGACTCCTCCCACCATATTATGATGTTGCCCAAGTTTTGGGCCCGATCGAAATCAATAGGTGTAAGAAATTGGACAATTCAAGTTCAACGGCAGTTCGTTCCTAATTGGAGTGGTTGGTGTATTCCATACCTGGAGCGATTGGATATCACTCAAAACTCGCCAAATGACTCCTCCCACCATATTATGATGTTGCCCTTGTTTTTGGCTCAATCCGAAATCAATGGGTGTAAGAAATTGGACAATTCATGTTCAACGGCAGTTCTCTCCAAATTCGAGTGGTTGGTGTATTCCGTACTTCTAGTGATTGGATTTCACTCCAAACACACCAAATGAATCCTCCCACCATATTATGATGTTGCCCAAGTTTTGGGCTCTGAATCCGAAATCCATAGGTGTGAGAAATTGGACAATTCAAGTTCAAAGGCAGTTCGCTCGAAATTGGAGTGGTTGGGGTAATTCATAGTTGTAGCGAATGGATTTCACTCAAAACACACCAAATGACTCCTCCCACCATATTATGGTGTTGCCCAAGTTTTGGGCCCGATCGAAATCATTAAGTGTAAGAAATTGGACAATTCAAGTTCAACGACAGTTCGTTCCTAATGGGAGTGGTTGGTGTATTCCATACTTCTAGCGAATGGATTGCACTCAAAACTCACCAAATGACTCCTCCCACCATATTATGATGTTGCTCAAGTTTTGGGCTCGAATCCGAAATCAATAGGTGTAAGAAATTGGACAATTCAAGTTCAACGGCAGTTCGTTCCAAATTGGAATGGTTGGTGTATTCCATACTTCTAGCTATTGGATTTCACTCAAAACTCTCCAAATGACTCCTCCCACCATATCATGATGTTGCCCAAGTTTTGGGCTCGAATCGAAATCAATAGGTGTAAGAAATTGGACAATTCATGTTGAAAGGCAATTCGTTACAAATTGGAGTGGTTGGGGTAATTCATAGTTCTAGCGATGGGATTTCAGTCAAAACACACCAAATGACTCCTCCCACTATATTATGATGTTGCCCAAGTTTTGGGCTCGAATCGAAATCAATAGGTCTAAGAAATTGGACAATTCAAGTTCAAAGGCAGTTCTTTCCAAATTGGTGTGGTTGGGGTAATTCATAGTTCTAACGATTGGATTTCACTGAAAACCCACTAAATCATTCCTCCCACCATATTATGATGTTGCCCAAGTTTTGGGCTTGAGCCAAAATCAATAGGTGTAAGAAATTGGACAATTCAAGTTCAATGGCAGTTCGTTCCAAATTGGAATGGTTGGTGTATTCCATACTTCAAGCGATTGGATATCACTCAAAACTCCCCAAATAACTCCTCCCACCATATTATGATGTTTCCCAAGTTTTGGGCTCAATCCCAAATCAATAGGTGTAGGAAGTTGGACAATTCAAGTTCAACAGCGTTCGTTCCGAATTGGAGTAGTTTGTGTAGTACATACTTCTAGCGATTGGATTTCGCTCAAAAGTCACCAAATGACTCCTCCCACCGTATTATGGTGTTGCCCAAGTTTTGGGCTCGAATCCGAAATCAGTGGGTGTAAGAATTTGGACAATTCAAGTTCAACGGCCGTTCGTTCCAAATTGGAATGGTTGGTGTATTCCGTACTTCTATCGATTGGATTTCCCCCAAAACACACCAAAAGACTCCTCCCACCATATTGTGGTGTTGCCCAAGTTTTGGGCTCGAATCCGAAATCAATAGGTGTAAGAAATTGTACAATTCAAGTTCAAGGGCAGTTCGTTCCAAATTGGTGTGGTTGGTGTATTCCGCACTTCTAGCTATTGGATTTCACTCATAACTCACCAAATGACTCCTCCCACCATATTATGATGTTGCCCAAGTTTTGGGCTCGAATCCGAAATCAATAGGTGTAAGAAATTGGACAATTCAAGTTCAACGGCAGTTCGTTCCAAATTGGAATGGTTGGTGTATTCCATACTTCTAGCGATTGGATTCCATACTTCTAGTGTTTGAGGATGGCTGGAGTGAATTGTGGGGTTGTGAATCCCAGGAATTGTTGTGATCTGAATGTGGAATGGGAGTGGTATTTATAGGGAGAGGGAAGTGAGAAATCTGAATTGAATATGGCTAATGGACTCAACACTTGCATTAGATAATCAGAAATGGTTGCTCCACTTCACCACTAACTCCCACTAGCAGCCCTAGCTCATCCTCATGTCAGCATGACCAAGCTTCCATTCAGCAGCCCTAGCTCATCCTCATGTCAGCATGACCAAGCTTCCATTCAGAAACCAATAGCTCATGCCTAGCTTACCATGAACAAGCATGCAATGAGCTCATCTTCCTGTCAGCATGATGAACAACTTCTTGGGCTTACGAATTGGGCTTGGCTGAATCCAATGTCGACTTTAAGATGTCGATTTTGAATTTCAGAATGTCATTGATCCAACCACACAGGTATTGGCCCAATCCAAGTTCATATGAAGAAGATAGGTCCGAAATGAATTTCTAACTCAGTCTCCAGTTTTTGCACGTTTTTGCACCATTTTGCTTCATTTTGCTTCAAATGCCTCAAGTGGTACCTAGAGCTCAATGAACTGAATAACAAACACAAAATGGATTAAAAGCACAAGTTTTACCTAAAAACATAACCAAACAATAGGGTAGAGTGTTACAAAATTATACATAAATATGCATTGATCAATACCCCAAACCTATATTTTGCTTGGTCCTCAAGCAAAACTAAAATTTAAACACCACAAAACAACACACAAAATGAAACTTATTACACCATTTTCGTAGATGACACGATTGCATTGAGCATATGCAATAAGCCTTTAAACCTCTAGGTGTCCCTAGTAGGAGGAGTTGTGTCTCCTGAGGGTTTACAGTGATGACTCCCACAAACATCAACAAATTCTGCAAGACAACTAATAGTTAAAGAATCACTTTTAAACAAACTAAGGAAAACCAATGAATGCACAATCACACTTTCAAAACTAATGGTATGCCACTTCAGATCTTCACACCAGGGTGTATAGTGTATTGCCACTGCAAAAAGAATTTCAGCATTGAAGTCACCATACTCAAATACTTAGATAGAAATCGCCTCAACTCTAGGTCTCACGGGTATCGCTCAAATCTTCACAAAGAACCTAGGGTTTAGTTTCTCAACAAGCATATGTGAGTGATGTTATGTAAAGGGAACAAGATTTCACATATGAAATAATCATCAAACAAAAGCACGATTTCTGGAAATAAGATCTCAAGAAAGGAAATCAAATGCTAAGAACATAGAAAGAATACATTGCATACCAGCACCCATGAACCGGACTTCCCCAAAGATCAGTTAGGTCTTAATCAAGCTTGTAATGTCAGGCTGAGGGTAAGGGTTATGAAAAGAGGGGAAATGAAAACTAAGAACTCAAGAACATGCCAAGAGTGCTTCTTCTTGCTGCAAGGTAAATGGCTACACTTGTGAATCTTGAAGGCAATGACTTGTGCTTCTTTGAACTGAATTTGAACTAAGAACATGTTTTGTTTTTGTTTTTGTTTTTTTTTTTCTAAACGAATTTGGCCCTCTTTTGCTTTTCTCCTTGAATTGCACTAGCACACTGATTCTCTCCATTTGTTTGGTATAACGCCCATCCTTGCTTCTTCATTTTGTTGAGATCTTGACATGTTCTCTAGTTATAGGGTATGGCTAAACATGGGATGGTATCTTAGATTAAGATACAAGGGTAGGAGTAATGTGGGTGATGAAAGAAAGGCTTAAGTGTTTGGATGCAAAATTGGGTAAAGGAAGCACACAACAGGGAGGGATATCAAAGCCTTTTAGTGACTTAAACACACATAGCCTACATCATATCAATGGGTACATCCTTTCCACAAATGTCAGTAAGCAACATAGCATCTGCAAAAGATCAAATAGTTCTTAGTATTCGATGAATATAATGAGATCAACATAAAAGGAATCTGGGAAGTTGTAAGAGTAGAAACAAATAAAACCCTCTCAAGGAATGGAATAGGCTCAAATTAGCTCACTAGGGTAGTCTGCACAATTCTTCTAAAGATATCTGAGTATGGCACCTTCTGGACAGAAATTCCAATTGCATGACAGTGTGTATGGTAGAAATTCTGATGCAAACACTTCCATGGCAACACACTAGCAAAGAATTAGTGACAATGACATTGCATATACATCTTCATTAGTAAGCAAAAAGAAATCTTTCACTAAGACTCAGAAATTCAACAACAGACTCAAAAATTCAACAAGTTTCATCCCACACCCCTAACCTGAATGAAACATTGTCCTCAATGTTTAAAAGAAAGGAAACAAAATGCAAAAACCAACGAAACATAAAACGCAAGAAAGGAATCAACTCTAAACTAAAACAAAAACAACAAAACCTGGTTGGGTTGCCAATAGTTAGGGTGTGGTGAACTCAAGAGAGTCCACAGCTCGGGTTTCCATTTCATCATCCAAGTATTGTTTCAATCGCTGCCCATTCACCTTGAAAGTTGTCATGTCCCTTAGGTTCTCAATCTCAACAGCTCCATGAGGAAAAACTTGAAGCACTTTGAATGGCCCCAGCCATCTAGATCTCAATTTACCTGGAAAGAGACGCAAACGTGAGTCATACAACAAAACTTTCATACCTGGCTTGAATTCTTTCCTGAGGATGGCCTTGTCATGATAGCGTTTGGTCCTCTCTTTGTAAATTTTTGCATTCTCATAAGCTTCGTTCCTTAGCTCCTCCAATTCATTGAGCTGCAATTTTCTGACATTCCCAGCTTCTTTGAGATCAAAATTGAACTTTTTAATTGCCCAATATGCTCGGTGCTCAAGCTCCATTGGTAGGTGACAAGCCTTCCCAAACACAAGTCTATAAGGGCTCATCCCAATGGGAGTCTTATAAGCTGTCCTATATGCCCAAAGTGCATCATTGAGTCGTAGTGCCCAATCTTTTCGAGTAGGATTGACAGTTTTCTCTAAAATATTCTTGATCTCTCTATTGCTGATCTCGACTTGTCCGGAAGTTTGAGGATGATATGGAGTTGAAACTCGATGTGTGATATTGTATTTTTTCATTAAGGCCTCAAATGGTTTGTTACAGAAGTGGCTGCCACCATCACTAATAACAGCCCTAGGAGTTCCAAACCTAGTGAAAATCACATCTTTCAGGAATTTCAGAACAACTCTATGATCATTAGTCCTTGTAGCCAACGCCTCCACCCATTTGGATACATAATCTACAGCAACAAGAATGTAAGTATAACCCAAAGAGGAAGGAAAAGGTCCCATGAAATCTATACCCCATATGTCAAACAGCTCCACCACCAAAATGTTGTTCAGTGGCATCATATTCCTCCGGCTTATGTTTCCCATTCTTTGACACCTATCACATTTAGAACAGAAATAAAATGCATCTTTAAAAAGAGAGGGCCAAAAGAAACCAGATTGAAGAACCTTAGCTGCTGTTTTCTTGGCACCAAAATGACCTCCACATGCAAATTCATGACTAAACTTGAGTATGCTTTGCTGCTCATTCTCTGGGATACACCTCCTTATGATTTGGTCGGGGCCATGTTTGAACAGATATGGATCATCCCAGAAGTAATGTTTGGTTGTGGCAAGGAACTTTTTCCTTTCCTGAAAAGTTAGATCATCTCTCAAAACTCCACTAGCAAGATAATTGACAAGATCAGCATACCATGGTTCTTGATCATCAATGGCAAATAGTTGTTCATCTGGAAAAGATTCATTGAGGGGCAAGACATCCTCAAACTTGTGGTTACCATCGATGAGACGAGAGAGATGATCAGCAACAACATTCTCACACCCTTTCTTATCTTGGATTTCTAAATCAAATTCTTGCAACAGCAATACCCATCGAAGCAAGCGTGGCTTAGCATCCTTCTTGGTTAACAAGTACCTAAGTGCTGCATGGTCAGAATATACAATCACTTTAGAACCAACAAGATATGAACGAAACTTCTCTAAAGCAAAAATTACAGCAAGTAACTCCTTCTCAGTTGTTGAGTAATTGAGCTGAGCATCATTTAATGTCCGGCTCGCATAATAGATTACATGAGGGAGCTTATTCACTCTTTGACCTAGAACTGCACCAAGAGCATAATCAGAAGCATCACACATTAATTCAAAAGGTAATGACCAATCTGGTGCCTTGATAATTGGAGTTGATGTTAGTTCAAGTTTCAGAGTGTTAAATGCATTCAACAATCTTTATCAAAGTTAAAAACAGAATCTTTAGCCAAAAGATTGCATAGAGGACGAGTGATTTTGGAGAAATCTTTAATAAAACGACGATAAAAACCTGCATGTCCTAGAAAACTCCTCACACCCTTCACGGAAGTAGGGGTTGGCAACCTCAATACCTTTGCTGGAAATAGCATGGCCTAACACAATACCTTGCTTCACCATGAAGTGACACTTCTCCCAATTCAGAATGAGATTAGTTTCCTGGCATCTTTTAAGCACTAATGACAAATGGTTAAGACAATCATCAAAAGAGGATCCGAAAACTGAAAAGTCATCCATAAATACCTCAATGAACCTCTCTATCATGTCTGAAAAGATAGCCATCATGCATCGTTGGAAGGTAGCTGGGGCATTGCATAAACCAAATGGCATTCGTCTATATGCAAAGGTTCCAAAGGGGCATGTGAATGTTGTCTTCTCTTGATCCTCCGGGGCTATTGCAATTTGATTGTAACCTGAAAAACCATCAAGGAAACAATAATGTGAGTGACCAGCTAGCCTTTCAAGCATTTGATCAATAAAAGGCAAAGGAAAGTGATCCTTTCTAGTGGCAGTGTTTAGCTTCCGATAATCAATGCAAACTCTCCATCCCGTGATGGGTCTTGTTGGCACCAGCTCATTATCCTCATTCTTGGCCACTGTGATGCCTGACTTCTTTGGGACAACTTGGATAGGACTCACCCATTTGCTATCTGAAATAGGATAAATGATTCCTACATCAAGTAATTTGAGTATTTCAGTTCTTACAACATCCTTCATATGTGGGTTGAGTCTCCTTTGGGGCTCACGAGTTGGCTTGGCATCCTCCATCAAAATTCGATGCATGCACATTGTAGGGCTTATTCCCTTGATATCTGCAATGGTCCATCCGATGGCATTCTTGTGCTCTCTCAAAACTGTAATCAACTTGTCCTCCTCTAATGGTGAAAGGTCAGAAGCTATAATGATGGGAAGGGTTTCTGTCTCACCAAGATAAACATATTTAAGGTGTTGTGGAAGAGGTTTTAGCTCAAGTTTAGGTGGCTTGACAATGGAGGGAACCAGTTTAGTGGTGGCAGGTGTAAGAGGTTCAACAATAGGTGAAATGAAAGAATCAAATGGTTTCAAAACCTCAAGAGCAGCCGCCACTTCAATGAACTCAGATTCATCACCAAGGTCACCTAAAGGTTGTGTCAAAACAATTTCTAAAGCATCATCAGATTGTGCCTGCACAAACTTAGACAAAACCAAGGAATCCAAACAATCAATTGAAAAACAATCAAGTGAATTAGAAGGATGAGTTAAGGATTCAAACACTTTGAATTCTATGGTTTGGCCAAGGACTGTCATTTTCAGAATGCCATTTTTCACATCAATAAGAGTGTTTGCTGTGGCCATGAATGGTCTTCCAAGCAAGATAGGCAGCTCACGATCATGAATGGGTGCATCTTCCATGTCTAACACTACAAAATCAGCAGGCAATATTAGCTTATCAACTTGAACCAAAATATCTTCAACTATACCTCTAGGATATTTCACTGAACGATCAGCAAGTTGTAAGCTGAGTGTGGTGGATTTTAATTTTCCCAAACCAAGTTGCAAGTACACTGAATAAGGCATTAGATTGATACTTGCACCTAAATTCAACATGGCTTTCTCAGCTCGTTTATCTCCAATGGTTATGCCGATGGTAAAACTACCTGGATCCTTGAGCTTAGGAGGAAGTTTCCTTTGAAGGACAGCACTCACATTTTCAGACACCAACACCTTTTCATGAGGGCTATACCTTCTCTTGTGTGAGTTCAACTCCTTAAAAAATTTAGCATAAGTTGGCATGTTCCTGATCACATCAAGCAAAGGCAAGTTAACATTGACTTTACTAAGTATATAATAGATTTCATTAAAAGACTTATCCTGTTTGCTTTTAGCAAGACGTCCAGGAAAAGGAATTGGTGGCACATAAGGGTCTCGGCCTTGTGCAATGTAGGTGAAATTGTTGACTTGCCAATGGGACTTTCTTCTTTTGGTGTCGTCTCTTCCTTGTGTTCATCACCTGCATTCACAACATCATGACACTACAAGAAAAATGTCTTTTTATGACGCAGATTTAATGACGCATCGAAAATACACGTCATTAAATGTGATAAACGATGACGTGTTTTTAAAATGCGTCATTGAAGTGAGTTTATGACACTGTTTTCACGACATCTGCTTGACGCGTCATTAAAATCATTTTCAATGACGCGGGATGTGTGTCATTGATTTGAGTACATTTAGACGACGCATATCATACGTCGTTAACATTGTGAATTTAACGACGTCTTCTACACGTCATGAAGTACTTATACGACGACGCAAGACCTGTGTCATAAATGTACTCTATACGACGACGCAAGATGTGCGTCATAGATTTTTCTTAAATTAATGACATCTTATACACATCATGAAATACTTATACAATGACGCAGGACATGCGTCATAGATGTAAAAAGAATTTAACGACATCTTCAATACGTCAAGAATTATTTATACAACGACACATAATGTGCGTCATAGATGTACCCCAAAATTTTTCATCCTCATTAAAAATTTCTTCAATGACACGGGTAAGGTGTCATAGATTCTATTTACTTTAGATGACACAGCTCGCACGCGTTAAAAGTTTTATAGTTTCACGACGTCTTCATCCGCGTCATGGAAAATATTTAACACGACGTTGGGTCTGCGTCATAGAAATAGAACTTCTCTGCCCAATTTTTTTTTTCCCGTGCTCTTTTTTTCAATTCATTTTAATTTGACTGGCTATTTTTTTTCAATATAACATTATAAATTAACGACATCTGAAACACGTCATTGATTTTCAGTTTTCAGGACGTGTCTTCCCCGTCATTAAATTGGGTTTCCACGACGCTGGTTCAGTGTCATAAATATATAATTCCCCCCAATTTTTTTTCGCGTGCCGCTTCTTTTTTACAGTAAATTCTAATTTCGCGCTTTATGTTCCAGAGGCCTCACGCTACCTCAAAACCCTATCTCGACTCGACCTCTCCCTTCTCTCTCTCAATTGTTTTTTAATCAACATCCTCTCGCTCTCTCTTGCCCCAAACACTTTCTCACTCTCTCTCATATAGGACTGGTAAGAGCGATCATCTCCTCAGGACTGGTAATACTACAAACTCTTCTTTGATAAATTATCACTTGTTGTCAAATTTTTGGGAATTAGAAGTTAATTTCGAGCTTTCAAGATGAAGTAAAAAGGAACTTTGGTTTTGTTTGGTTAGGGATGGGAAAAGGAAGCATTAGTAGCAATGGAAGTCAAAAGACATGGTTTCGAAGATTCCACTGGTTTTGCTCCAGCGTAATTATTGTTGAGTGAGTCCTTTTTTCTCTTCACATCCTATCTTTTTCCAGTTCACCTTCTGAAAATTATGTTCTAATTGGAAATCCTATTGTATTTCTGGTTTTAAACAGTGAAATATTGCCTTCTGCTTGTATTAAATATTGCTACAGGTCATAAAAGATGTTGCACTTTGAGATATAAGACTGACGAATGAAATTCTAGAGCAAGTTTTGGAATGTTGCTGTTCTTTTGCATTGATATATTGAGTTATTTCTGTTTTTGTTTATAGTATTTTTGTACGTTGCATGAGCTAAGGGCAATTTTCCTTTTTCTAAATTGAATTGTATATGGTAATCCCTCTTTGATTTCTTAAGGATTCACTGATTTTGTTTTGATATCCAATTTGTGATCTGTTTGTGAAATATTGACTTTTCAATTTGTGCTTAAGTCTGAAATATTGGTTCCAAGAGGAAATTCTTTTGATGAACTCAACTTATTAAGGTATTTGGATTTGTCTGACTTGCCTCCCAGCATTTGGATTTGTTTCCTTTTCAATCTTTGAAATTCCAACCTGAAAAGAATCTATGTCTGACAACCATTTCTTTATGAATTGCTTTAAGTTGTGGGTTAAGATAGATTTCCTTTCTTTTTGCTTCTTTTCAGTTAGCTCCATGTTTTGCGTACCTCATATTATCTCCATGTTTGTTGAATATTATGTTAAAGTAGCATTTCATCAGTGTTACTTGATGACAATTGTTATTTTGCAGCTTTACCACCTCTGAGTGTGCTAGAAATTGTTATTTTTATAGCATTGACTTGTATAACTATTAATATAGGGTGGTTCACAAGGTTTGGGTCAGAAATTTTTGCATGTTTTTTAGTAATTTTGATCAAGTTTTTCCCTGTTTTTTTTGTTTTTTATGTGCAGCTCTTTTGAACTATAAGTTGGGTCAAAGTATTCCTTTTACTTGATCAAACAAGTCTCTTCCAGGAATTGCAGAAAAAAGAAGGTAATGGCTCTAAGCCTTAGGATATTGTATTGAAAGCCTACGATATTGTATTAAAGTATGAAATTATGTATATAACTTGGTTTTCTAATATAAGTATGTGGCTGAAAATCTATTTTTCTGCATAAAGTACTGACTTGAATTTTGAACTTGACTATGATATACAAGTTGAATGACATGATATTTGTGTTAATAATAATTGTCAATAACAGTACAAATTTTCATTTCAGTTAACTTAAGTAGTTCTGCCAATGAAAATGAGTCCCAGAAAATTTGCAATCAACTCAACATATCTGAATTGAGTTCTCATAGTATTCAAGTTTCTTCGTTACATTCAATTCATTCCTTAGTTGGTTTTTTGGGAAGAAGTAAAAGAGATTTGGAATCCTGTTTGTTTATGAACTTGTGTTGTTTTACTCAAACAATATTTAAAAAGATGTGCTATGTATTGGTCATAATCTTGGTTTCATGCAGGGAAGGCCCTGAAAGAGATAAGGAAAAAGCTAGGCAAAATGCAGTGAAGGCATTGAAAGAGATGTGGAAAAAGCTCGCGAAGAAAGACTGGGATTTTGGGGAAAGAGAGAAGGGCATCGATTGAATGAAGGGGGTAAAGGCTTTGAGAGCTATGTCATATGTGACTGCACCTTCAACCAGAATTTAGTTAAAGACAATTTACTTTCATTGTTAAACTTCTCATGATGTACTAGAATTGTTTTGATTAATAAAAATACAATGTAGAGTATTTGTTAATCGTATGTCTTAAGTTTTGCTTAATCTTGGTTCTTATATATATAAATATAAATATAAATATATATACATAAATATTGATTTCTTATTGCAGAATATACATATTATATTCCTAAAAAAAAATTAAACAAATTTTTGACGACGTCTATAGCATGTCATGAAAACTAATTCAATGACGTCGGTTAAACGTCGTGAAATTCAATGACGCCCAACTTGCGTCATGGAAAGCCCTAACGATGGCGTCTGATCGGACGTCATCATCAGTTAATGACGCGTAAACAACGTCATAGAAAATATTTCCATGAATATGTCATGGAAAGTGAAAATAACGACGCGGGATGGCCGTCATCGAAAGCACCTTCCATGACGTGTTTCGCGTGTCATTGTTTAGAAAAACTTTCCACGACCCCCCCATTAGATGACGCGTGGCGCGACATCTCATCTGCGTCATTAAAAGTCATCCATGACGCAGATCAGGTGTCATGGAATGGTTTTTGTGTTGTAGTGTGATTAGTAACTTCTTTGCCAATTTTATTATCAATAACCTTACCACTTCTAGAACTGAGATTGCTTTGGCTTGCTCATGATGCTTGGGATTCACATTTGGTTGGCTAGGGAATTTTCCAGGTTCTCTTTGGTTCAAAGCATCCGCAATTTGTCCCAATTGAATCTCCATCTTGGTAAGGGCAGCAGAATGTTGTTGAAGAGCACCATTAGTAGTTTGCTGGAATTGCAAAGTATTTTGGGCCAACATCTTGACTTGTGTCCTCCAATGAACTTGGTTTAGGCTGGAATGATGAACTTGCTTGATTTTGATTTTGATTGTTGTTCCAAGAGAAATTTGGGTGATTCCTCCAACCAGGATTATAAGTGTTCAGAAATGGATCATTTCTTGGCCTTTGGTTGTAAGAATTCATCATGTGGGCTTGTTCTTGAACAAACTCAGGATAAGCATTACTAGCTGAACACATGTGAGTTGAGTGTCCTTGAGCATTGCAAATAGCACAAACTTCAACTTGAGGAGCTTTAGGTCCCATATTGAGCACAGCATCAAGCTTCCTTTGTAAACTAGCCACCTGCGAAGCAAGCTCATTGTTCTCCAAGACATATAGATGTGCTTGGTTCAACAGGTCCCGATCAACTAAGCTCACTGTGCAACCTGATAATGGCTTTGAAACTCCTATCTTCTGACTTGATGGCACTCCAATTGTACTAATATCAGATAAATGTTCAGTGCAAAATTCTACAGCTTCTTCAGCTATATAACGCTCCGCAATGCAACCTTCGGGATGAGTACGGTTCTGAACATACCCATTTAGAACTTTCATATATCTTTTGAACGGATACATCCATCTAAAATAAACTGGCCCACATAGACGAACTTCTTTGACAAGATGTACTACTAGATGAACCATGATATCGAAGAATGAAGGTGGAAAGTATTTTTCAAGCAAACACAAAGTAACTACTACATCTTCTTCCAACTTATCTAGCTTGGAAACATCAACCGTCTTTGCACATATAGCATTGAAGAAGAAGCACAAACGAGTTATTGCATACCTTGCAGGCTTCTCCAAAACGGAACGAATTGCCACAGGGAGCAATTGTTGCATTAAGGTATGACAATCATGTGATTTAAGGCCAAGAAGTCTTGAATCTTGTAAAGATACAAGATTTTTTATATTTGAAGAATAACCTTCAGGGACCTTCATACCATAGAAAGAATTGCAAACCGCTCTCTTCTCTGCTCTTGACAAATTCCAAGGCCCTAGAGGCAAACGAGTACTTCTTTCTCCATACTCGGGTTGCAAATCAGTTTGACCCCCATGTTCAATAAATCTAACCGAGCAGCAATCCCATCTTTATTTTTTCCAGAGATCTCCAGCAATGTACCAATGATACTATCACAAACATTCTTCTCAATGTGCATAACATCGAGGACATGCCTCATTGGAAGGTATTTCCAATACTCAAGATCAAAGAATTTTGACTTCTTCTTCCAACAAACTCTCTCACCATCATTTTCACCTCCACCTCCCCCTTTTTTCGATCCCCATATGTAATTAATATCTTCAACCATATGCAGCACTTCTTCTCCCCTTAATGGCTCCAGAGGCGTGCCATATTCAGGTTTCCCATTAAAAGCTGCACGTTGCCTCCTATATGGATGATTAATTGGTAACCATTTTCTATGCCCAATGTAACAAATTTTGTGGCCATTTTTCAACCTGTGACTAGGTGTATCATCGCCGCATATTGGACAAGCTTTATATCATTTAACAACACAACCAGATAAGTTTCCATAGGCGGGAAAATCATTAATGGTCCACAGTAATGCAGCTTCTAGTGTAAAATATTCTCCTATGTGTGCATCATACACTCCTCTAATCCCATCCCACAAAGATTTTAAATCATCAATCAAAGGCTCCAAGTAGACGTCTATATCATTTCCGGGTTGTTTAGGACCGGAAATCAATAAAGTCAACATTATGAACTTTCGTTTCATGCACAGCCATGGTGGGAGATTATATGTAACTAAGATAACTGGTCAGCAACTATATCCCGCTACTTAGAGAACTGTGGGGATTGAATCCATCAGATGAAAGAGCCAATCTCAAGTTTCTCGACTCATTACCAAACTCGGGCCATTTATCATCAACAAGTTTCCAAGACGGGGAATCCGCGGATGAGACATCTGACCGTCAATTGATTTTCTAGCAGCATGCCAAGTCAAATTCTTAGCTGTCTCATGTGATTGAAACATCCTTTTAAACCTTGGAATTGGAGGAAAATACCACAACACCTTCGCTGCCACACCCTCTTTCAAGAATCCATCTTTGGTTTCCTTCCACCTTGAGATACCACAAGTAGGACAATTAGTTGAATCTTCATACTCCTTCCTATACAAGATGCAATCATTGGGGCATGCGTGGATTTTCTCATAACTCAGCCCCAATGCACACAAAGTCTTTTTTGCCTCATACAAAGAGGCCGGTATTGTATTTCCTTCTGGAAGCAACTCGCCCTGAAGTATCAATAATTCTGTAAAACATACATCACTCATCCCATGTTTTGCCTTCAAATTATACAACTTCACTAATGCCGATAACTTGGTGTACTTTCTACAACCAGGGTACAATGGTTGATCTCCATCCCCAATCACATTAGCAAACTCATAAGGATCGGATCCAAAATCACCAAAATCATTATCATCCATCTCTATTTCTTCAGACACAAAACTGTACCTACTATGGTCATCATCTTCTTCAACATTTCTACTAGCATTACTAGTTGCAATTGGTTCCCAAGGTTCTCCATGAAATGTCCAATTCTTATAGCTTTGGTCAACTCCATTAAAGTATAAGTGATTCCTTATAATTCCAACCCCAAACAATTTCAAATTCGCACATTTAACACATGGACAACGGATATGCGTTGTAGTTAGAAGATTTTCTACAGAAAATTGCAAAAATGCTTCCATCCCTAACTCATATGCCTTCGATCTTCTATCCAGAGTGCATCCATGACTTATCCATCTCCGACACTATATCCTATTATCTATAATAAGGTGAAAAGACAAGCAATGACTATCACTATAGCAGATTATATAAGGTTTTAATAGCAAATAATATAGTAAACGACGTGTAACATTCATTAAACGTCGTGGTAATTCCTTTATTGAAAAAAAAATGAAAAAAGCAAAGTTATGAGAATTTACCTGTTCAACTATCTCAAGTATCTTTCCTTCTACTCTCTTTTCTACTTCCCCTGATTTCTGTTTTAAGAAATAAAGAAATATATAAATGACATTGTAGAAAAATTAAAACAAATAAATAAACCGTCGTGGTAAATATTAACAGAAGACGGTATGAAATAATTACAGACGTCTGAACAACATCAAACGACGTTTAAATAAAAAGCGTCGTGGTATAACTTTAACACGGCGGTAAATATAAACAGAGAAAGAGAATTCAAAGTTCAAAGACGTTACCATTTCCTCCTGCTTTTCCCCATTCTTGGCAGTATCCTCCTCAAATTGTAGGGCTCTAACATCAAGTGCCCCAGAGCAGCTTGCTTTGTCCGACATTGGATTTTTGGGACTTTGCCCTTGGATTTGGGACAATGTATTCAGTTTCAGCACGCTTGGATCAAAATTGGGGATGATTTTTGAAAGCTGACTTAGCAAATTTTCCCTCTTCAGCTTCTACCAATTGCTTGGTCCTAGCCTCCATCTTTAAACTCCCTTCCCTTGATCTAGCCTCCATTTTCAAAGTCTCTTCTTGAAGGACAAGTCTTACACTTTCCTTCAATTGATCAGCAAACCTTACCTTCTGTTGTCTAGGTAAATTGAAGTATTGCTTAGGGGAAACCCCAGCCCCTACCCCTCTAACTCTTCCTGGATGCTCGGGACCCAAAGCCAATGTGAAAACATCATTGGTTCCTAAAGAGAAAGAGTGCCTTCAGAGACTTGCTTTTGCAAATCATCCTAACAAAAAGACATAATAAAAAGTCAGAATAAGGAAACAAACGACGGTTATTTATAAAAAAATAGACGTAATATAATATTTCACACGACTCAATAACATAACAATCGACATAATATAATATTTTAGACGACGCTAACTAAATACCGACGTTATTAATTCATTAACACGACGTCAATAATAATCCACCGACGTCTTATGATATAATTACAAAAAACAGAGCATGGATTCCAGATTCAGACCTTTAACGACGCGTTTTAAAATATTTCGACGTAGTAAAACTTTTCACACGACGCAAAAATATAACAGCAGACATAATAAAATTTTTAAACCAAGAGTGAGTAGGCTTACAATTAATTTTGCTTTCTGTGCAGTCTTTGGATCCCGGGATGTTACCATGTTTGTCTTCTCTTGCTTTTTTCCATAAGGTAGATAGATCAATATCTACCCCAGGCATGATTGTACCCCATGCACAGCCTCAAATTCTTTAGATAACCTTGAAGCTACAAAGGCATCCCATTGAGCTTTCTCTATGAATTTGTATGTTTCAGGGGGCTGCCTTAATCTGTCCTGCTCCTTGATGAATGGAAGGATATGAAACCTCGTTAGTGTAGACTTGAAATCCTTCCATTTCTTGGCGGCAGAAGATAGCACCATTTGCTTGCCTCCTTTACCAACCACAAAAGCCAAGTCAACGGCTTCCCAAATCTGCTCTTTTATATCCTTGGATATTTGAACCCATTTCTTGTCCACAAGTGGGACTCTGGAGCGTGCCAACACACCAATGTAGGACTGCATCTCATTATGTGCACGGCCATATGGTTTCCCTTCTTCATTGTACTCAACAACATGCTTGATTTTCTGAATTTTTCTCTACACAGCACGGGGCATTGTGCTCATACCCCGACCTGACTTTGCCTCCTCAGAATTAGTTGCCGGGCTGGCTGGTTCTGCCCTAGAAGATGAAACAAACTTCATCTTCTTCGAGGCCTTGGTTTGAGGATTTACAACTCTAAGCTCCTTCTTCGAGGATTCATTTTTTTTCAAGCCAGACTCCTTACTTTGGGATTGAGAAACCATGGTTACAGACAAATTAGACCTGCAAGTGAAAATATATCAGTGAAATTAAGAAAAACCACGACGATTATTTATAAACTACGACGTATTATAATATTTCAAACGACGTAAGCACAAAACAAACGATGTAATAATAAATTTACACGACGTTAATTAATGACCGACGTGATAAAATATTACAACGACCTCAATAATAAAAAACCGACGTCTTATGATATAATAAAAAACATAGTATTAAATATTACAACGACGTTAATAATAAAAATTCGCCGTGGTATTGAAAATAAAACGACGTAAATATTAATATACCGTCGTCTATACCACAAAAACAAATTAGGAACAACGTAAAATATTTTCAGCAGAAAAATAATTAAAAAGATTTTCGAAACAAAAACCATTGTTCAGAGAAATCAAACATGCGATGAATATATCCTTAAAAATCAAAAACAAAAAAAGGATATCATTTTAAAAAACAACGACGAACACTTTCACACGACGCGAGGGTGATCTGACGAACCGTCGTGGTCTATAAATCTAACCACATAAATAACAAGCCACCGTTGTCTTATTTAGTTGAAGTAAAAGAACCAGAGTAGTGTTCAAACTTGGAAACTTTTCGTCTTTGTTGCAAATTTTATCAAACTTGGAAAGAAAAAATGTAAAAAGATTTTAAAAAAACGAAAATGATATGTTCCTGCAAAAGCAGGAACAAAAATCCTTCCAGAAATGCTTACCCTTTGCTTGCGATGAAAGCTTTCTTCTGGAGTTTGGTGTTTCAGTTCAGAGATGAAGATGAAGAGGAGATAAGCTTGAAAGTTTGAAACAGTTCTTGGAGAATGAAAAATGAGAAAAGCTTGAAAGTTTTTCTCGGGTTTGGAAACAGTGCAAGTATGGGTCAGGAAGGCGAAAAGTTTAAAATAATAAAAAACCGTTTCATAAAAACGACGCTATTAATAGTATGCGCCCTAGTATGATACATTATACGGCGCTATTGTTAACACTGCCCTATAATATTACTTTCAACGACGGTATATTTTAATGAAACGACGTTTTAAATCGAATTACACGACGCATGTTTCTTCAAAAAAGATGAATCGTCATTTTCCAATTTACCCAACGACCTTATATTCAATAATAACGACGTGAAAAATTAATACCACGTCGTTTTAATTACTCATACCGACGTGTAATGTTTTTAATTACACAATAAATTAATTTTCCAAAAAATTACAACGTCGTTTTTATATAGCGTCGTTGTTAAATAATTTATACGACCTTATTTTAAATTTAAACGACGTGTATGTTATATATAAACGTCGATAATTTAAAAAACCGACGTGGTATATAAGATTTGTTTATAAATAATGGGTTTTCTGTCTTTCTGCGTCTTCATTTCTCTATCTCATCTCGCTTTCATTTTTCAATTTGGATGTTGATGTGTGTGCGCGTTTGTGTATCTGAAAGACACAAACACGCACACATCATCTAAAAAATTGTCTTTCTGCACAGAAGGAGAACAAGGTCTGCATCAGCCCTCTTTCTCAGCTCCTCCATGATGGGGTTCTCTAGGTTGATCTCCATGGTCTTCTTGCTCGACATGTACCCAGCCGCTCTGTTATCCCTCAAGGCCTGAGCCTTCATGATTCTTTCCATGTTGGCAGTCCAGCACGGTCAGGCAACAGACACCACAACCTTCTCCACTCTGTCACCCAAAACATCCTTCACAACCTTGCAGAGTCCCTCAAACTTCTCCTTCAACTCTTCCTTCTTCTTTGCCTCATATTCACTCTCATCAAGCTTGAGACCTTCTCAAATCTAACCAAATGACTCCTCCCACCATATTATGATGTTGCCCAAGTTTCGGGCTCGATACGAAATCAATAGGTTTAAGAAATTGGACAATTTTTGTTCAAAGGCAGTTCGTTCCTAGTTGGAGTGGTTGGTGTATTCCGTAGTTCTAGAGATCGGATTTCACTCAAAACTAACCAAATGACTCCTCCCACCATATTATGATGTTGCCCAAGTTTTGGGCTCTAATTCCGAAATCCATAGGTGTAAGAAATTGGACAATTCAAGTTGGAAGGCGGACGTTCCTAATTGAAGTGGTTGGTGTTTCGGGTTGTTCTAGAGATCGGATTTCACCCAAAATTAACAAAATGACTCCTCCCACCATATTATCATGCTACCCAAGTTTTGGGCTCGAATAGAAATCAATAGGTGTAAGAAATTGGACAATTCAAGTTCAAAGGCAGTTCGGAGTGGTTGGTGTTTTGGGTAATTCTAGAGATCGGATTTCAGTCCAACTTAACCAAATGACTCCTCCCACCATATTATGATGTTGCCCAAGTTTTGGCCTCGAATCCGAAATCAATAGGTTTAAGAAATTGGACAATTTATGTTCAAAGGCAGTTCGTTCCTAATCGGAGTGGTTGGTGTATTCCGTAGTTCTAGAGATCGGATTTCCCTCAAAACTAACCAAATGACTCCTCCCACCATATTATGATGTTGCCCAAGTTTTGGGCTCGAATCCGAAATCAATAGGTGTAAAAAATTGGACAATTCAAGTTCAAAGGCAGCACGTTCCTAGTTGGAGTGGTTGGTGTTTTGGGTAGTTCTAGAGATCGGATATCACTCAAACTTAACCAAATGACACCTCCCACCATATTATGATGTTGCCCATGTTTTGGGCTCGAAATCCGAAATCAATAGGTTTAAGAAATTGGACAATTTATGTTCCAAGGCAGTTCGTTCCTAATCGGAGTGGTTGGTGTATTCCGTAGTTCTATAGATCGGATTTCACTCAAAACTAACCAAATGACACCTCCCACCATATTATGATGTTGCCCAAGTTTTGGGCACGAATCGAAATCAATAGGTGTAAGAAATTCGACAATTCATGTTCAAAGGTAGTTCGTTCCTAATCGGAGTGGTTGGTGTATTCCATAGTTCTAGAGATTGGATTTCACTCAAAACTAACCAAATGATACCTCCCACCATATTATGATGTTTCCCATGTTTTGGGCTCGAATCCGAAATCAATTGGTGTAAGAAATTGGACAATTTATGTTCAAAGGTAGTTCGTTCCTAATTTGGAGTGGTTGGTGTATTCCATAGTTCTAGAGATTGGATTTCACTCAAAACTGACCAAATGACTCCTCCCACCATATTATGATGTTGTCCAAGTTTTGGGCTCGAAATCCGAAATCAATAGGTTTAAGAAATTGGACAATTTATGTTCAAAGGCAGTTCGTTCCTAATCAGAGTGGTTGGTGTATTCCGTAGTTCTAGAGATCGGATTTCACTCAAAACTAACCAAATGACACCTCCCACCATATTATAATGTTGCCCAAGTGTTGGGCTCGAATCGAAATCAATTGGTGTCAGAAATTAGACAATTCAAGTTCAAAGGCAGTTCGTTCCTAATTGGACTGGTTGGTGTTTTGGGTAGTTCTAGAGATTGGATTTCACTCAAACTTCACCAAATGATTCCTCCCACCATAATATGATGTTGTCCAAGTTTTGGGCTGGATCCGAAAGCAATAGGTGTAAGAAATTGGACAATTCACGTTTGAAGGCGAGGACGTTCCTAACTGGAGTGGTTGGTGTTTTGGGTAGTTCTAGAGATCGGATTTCGCTCAAATCTAACCAAATGACTCCTCCCACCATATTATGATGTTGCCCAAGTTTTGGGCTCCAATCCGAAATCAATAGGTGTAAGAAATTGGACAGTTCACATTCAAAGGCAGTACGTTCCTAATTGGAATGGTTGGTGTTTTGGGTAGTTCTAGAGATCGGATTTCACTCAAACTTAGCCAAATGACTCCTCCCACCATATTATGATGTGGCCCATGTTTTGGGCTCGATCCGAAATCAATAGGTGTAAGAAATTGGACAATTCAAGTTCAAAGGCAGTTCGTTCATAATTGGGGTGGTTGGTGTATATGGTTGTTCTAGAGATCGGATTTCACTTTAACTTAACCAAATGACTCCTCCCACCATATTATGAGGTTGCCCAAGTTTTGGGCTCGAATCCGAAATCAATAGGAGTAAGAAATTGGACAATTCAAGTTCAAAGGCAGTTCGTTCCTGATTGGAGTGGTCGGTGGTTTGGGTAGTTCTAGATGTCGGATTTCACTCAAACTTAACCAAATGACCCCTCCCACCATATTATGATGTTGCCCAAGTTTTGGGCTCGAATCCCAAATCAATAGGTGTAAGAAATTGGACAATTTGTGTTCAAAGGTAGTTCGTTCCTAATTGGAGTGGTTGGTGTTTTGGGTAGTTCCAGAGATCGGATTTCACTCAAATCAATAGGTGTAAGAAATTGGACAATTCAAGTTCAAAGGCAGTTGTTCGTTCCTAATCGGAGTGGTTGGAGTATTCCATAGTTCTAGAGGTCGGATTTCACTCAAAACTAGCCAAATGACTCCTCCCACCATATTATGATGTTACCCAAGTTTTGGGCTCGAATCCCGAAATCAATAGGTGTAAGAAATTGGACAATTCAAATTCAAAGGCAGTTCGTTCCTAATTGGAGTGGTTGGTGTTTTGGCTGGAGATCGAATTTCACTTTAACTTAACCAAATGAGTCCTCCCATCATAATATGATGTTGCCCAAGTTTTGGGCTCGAAATCCGAAATCAATAGGAGTAAGAAATTGGACAATTCAAGTTCAAAGGCAGTTCGTTCCTGATTGGAGTGGTCGGTGGTTTGGGTAGTTCTAGATGTCGGATTTCACTCAAACTTAACCAAATGACCCCTCCCACCATATTATGATGTTGCCCAAGTTTTGGGCTCGAATCCCAAATCAATAGGTGTAAGAAATTGGACAATTTGTGTTCAAAGGTAGTTCGTTCCTAATCGGAGTGGTTGGTGTATTCCATAGTTCTAGAGGTCGGATTTCACTCAAAACTAGCCAAATGACTCCTCCCACCATATTATGATGTTGCCCAAGTTTTGGGCTCGAAATCGAAATCAATAGGTGTAAGAAATTGGACAATTTATTTTCAAAGGCAGTTCGTTCCTAATCGGAGTGGTTGGGGTTTTGGGTAGTTCTAGAGATTGGATTTCGCTCAAACTTAACCAAATGACCCCTCTCACCATATTATGATGCTACCCAAGTTTTGGGCTCGAAATCCGAAATCAATAGGTGTAAGAAATTGGACAATTGAAATTCAAAGGCAGTTCGTTCCTAATTGGAGTGGTTGGTGTTTTGGCTGGAGATCGAATTTCACTTTAACTTAACCAAATGACTCCTCCCACCATATTATGAGGTTGCCCAAGTTTTGGGCTCGAATCGGAAATCAATAGGTGTAAGAAATTGGACAATTCACGTTCAAAGGCAGTACGTTCCTAATTGGAATTGTTGGTGTTTTGGGTAGTTCTAGAGATCGGATTTCACTCAAACTTAGCCAAATGAGTCCTCCCGCCATATTATGATGTTGCCCATGTTTTGGGCTCGAATCCGAAATCAATAGGTGTAAGAAATTGGACAATTCAAGTTCAAAGGCAGCACGTTCTTAATTGGAGTGGTTGGTGTTTTGGGTAGTTCTAGAGATCGGATTTCGCTCAAAAGTAACGAAATGACTCGTCCCACCATATTATGATGTTGCCCAAGTTTTGGGCTCGATCCGAAAGCGATAGGTGTAAGAAATTGGACAATTCACGTTCAAAGGCAGTACGTTCCTAATTGGAGTGGTTGGTGTTTTGGGTAGTTCCAGAGATCGGATTTCACTCAAATCAATAGGTGTAAGAAATTGGACAATTCAAGTTCAAAGGCAGTTGTTCGTTCCTAATTGGAGTGGTTGGTGTTTTGGGTAGTTCTAGAGATCGGATTTCACTCAAACAAAACCAAAAGACTCCTCCCACCATATTACGATGTTGCCCAAGTTTTCGGCTCGATCCGAAATCAATTGGTGTAAGAAATTGGACAATTCAAGTTCAAAGGCAGTTCGTTCCTAATTGGAGTGGTTGGTGTTTTGGGTAGTTCTAGAGATCGGATATCACTCCAACTTAACCAAATGACTCCTCCCACCATATTATGATGTTGCCCAAGTTTTGGGCTCGATCCGAAATCCATAGGTGTAAGAAATTGGACAATTTATTTTCAAAGGCAGTTCGTTCCTAATCGGAGTGGTTGGTGTATTCCATAGTTCTGCGATCGCATTTCACTCAAAACTAACCAAATGACTCCTCGCACCATATTATGATGTTGCCCAAGTTTTGGGCTCAATCTGAAATCAATAGGAGTAAGAAATTGGACAATTCAAGTTCAAAGGCAGTTCGTTCCTGATTGGAGTGGTCGGTGGTTTGGGTAGTTCTAGATGTCGGATTTCACTCAAACTTAACCAAATGACCCCTCCCACCATATTATGATGTTGCCCAAGTTTTGGGCTCGAATCCCAAATCAATAGGTGTAAGAAATTGGACAATTTGTGTTGAAAGGTAGTTCGTTCCTAATCGGAGTGGTTGGTGTATTCCATAGTTCTAGAAGTCGGATTTCACTCAAAACTAGCCAAATGACTCCTCCCACCATATTATGATGTTGCCCAAGTTTTGGGCTCGAATCCGAAATCAATAGGTGTAAGAAATTGGACAATTCAAGTTCAAAGGCAGTTCGTTCCTAATTGGAGTGGTTGGGGTTTTGGGTAGTTCTAGAGATTGGATTTCGTTCAAACTTAACCAAATGACCCCTCTCACCATATTATGATGTTACCCAAGTTTTGGGCTCGAAATCGAAATCAATAGGTGTAAGAAATTGGACAATTCAAATTCAAAGGCAGTTCGTTCCTAATTGGAGTGGTTGGTGTTTTGGCTGGAGATCGAATTTCACTTTAACTTAACCAAATGAGTCCTCCCATCATATTATGATGTTGCCCAAGTTTTGGGCTCGAATCCGAAATCAATAGGTGTAAGAAATTGGACAATTCAAGTTCAAAGGCAGTGCGTTCCTAATTGGAGTGGTTGGTGTTTTGGCTAGAGATCGGATTTCACTCAAACCTAACCAAATGAGTCCTCCCATCATATTATGATGTTGCCCACGTTTTGGGCTCGAATCCGAAATCAATAGGTGTAAGAAATTGGACAATTCAAGTTCAAAGGCAGTTCGTTCCGAATTGGGGTGGTTGGTGTATTGAATAGTTCTAGAGATCGCATTTCACTCAAAACTATCCAAATGACTCCTCCCACCATATTATGATGTTGCCCAAGTTTTGGGCTCAATCCGTAATCAATAGGTGTAAGAAATTGGACAATTCAAGTTCAAAGGCAGTTCGTTCCAAATTGGAGTGGTTGGTGTTTTGGCTAGAGATCGGATTTCACTCAAACTTAACCAAATGAGTCCTCCCATCATATTATGATGTTGCCCAAGTTTTGGGCTCGAATCCGAAATCAATAGGTGTAAGAAGTTCGACAATTCAAGTTCAAAGGCAGTTCGTTCCGAATTGGGGTGGTTGGTGTATTGAATAGTTCTAGAGATCGGATTTCACTCAAAATTAACCAAATGACTCCTCCCACCATATTATGATGTTGCCCAAGTTTTGGGCTCAATCCGTAATCAATAGGTGTAAGAAATTGGACAATTCACGTTCAAAGGCAGGACGTTCCTAATTGGAGTGGTTGGTGTTTTGGGTAGTTCCAGAGATCGGATTTCACTCAAATCAATAGGTGTAAGAAATTGGACAATTCAAGTTCAAAGGCAGTTGTTCGTTCCTAATTGGAGTGGTTGGTGTTTTGGCTAGAGATCGGATTTCACTCAAACTTAACCAAATGAGTCCTCCCATCATATTATGATGTTGCCCAAGTTTTGGGCTCGAATCCGAAATCAATAGGTGTAAGAAGTTGGACAATTCAAGTTCAAAGGCAGTTCGTTCCGAATTGGGGTGGTTGGTGTATTGAATAGTTCTAGAGATCGGATTTCACTCAAAATTAACCAAATGACTCCTCCCACCATATTATGATGTTGCCCAAGTTTTGGGCTCAATCCGTAATCAATAGGAGTAAGAAATTGGACAATTCATGTTCGAAGGAGTCGTTCCTGATTGGAGTGGTTGGTGTTTTGGGCAGTTCTAGAGATCGGATTTCACTCAAACTTATCCAAATGACTCCTCCCACCATATTATGATATTGCCCCAGTTTTGGGCTCGATATCGAAATCAATAGATGTAAGAAATTGGACAATTCAAGTTCAAAGGCAGTTCTTTCCTAATTGGAGTGGTTGGAGTTTTGGGTTGTTCTAGAGATCGGATTTCACTCAAACGTAACCAAATGACTCCTCCCACCATATTATGATGTTGCCCTTGTTTTGGGCTCGAATCCGAAATCAATAGGTGTAAGAAATTAGACAATTCATGTTCAAAGGCAGTTCATTCCTAATTGGGTGGGTTGGTGTATTGGGTAGTTCTAGAGATCGGATTTCACTCAAACTTAACCAAATGACTCCTCCCACCACATTATGATGTTGCCCAAGTTTTGGGCTCGATACGAAATCAATAGGTGTAAGAAATTGGAAAATTTATGTTCAAAGGCAGTTCGTTCCTAATCGGAGTGGGTGGGGTATTCCATAGTTCTAGAGATCGGATTAAACTCAAAACTAACCAAATGACTCCTCCCACCATATTATAATGTTGCCCAAGTTTTCGGCTCGAATCCGAAATCAATAGGTGTAAGAAATTGGACAATTCAAGTTCAAAGGCAGTTCGTTCCTAATTGGAGTGGTTGGTGTTTTTGCTGGAGATCGGATTTCACTCAAACTTAACCAAATGAGTCCTCCCATCATATTATGATGTTGCCCAAGTTTTAGGCTCGAATCCGAAATCAATAGGTGTAAGAAATTGGACAATTCAAGTTCAAAGGCAGTGCGTTCCTAATTGGAGTGGTTGGTGTTTTGGCTAGAGATCGGATTTCACTCAAACCTAACCAAATGAGTCCTCCCATCATATTATGATGTTGCCCACGTTTTGGGCTCGAATTCGAAATCAATAGGTGTAAGAAATTGGACAATACAAGTTCAAAGGCAGTTCGTTCCGAATTGGGGTGGTTGGTGTATTGAATAGTTCTAGAGATCGCATTTCACTCAAAACTATCCAAATGACTCCTCCCACCATATTATGATGTTGCCCCAGTTTGGGCTCGAATCCGAAATCAATAGATGTAAGAAATTGGACAATTCAAGTTCAAAGGCAGTTCTTTCCTAATTGGAGTGGTTGGTGTTCTGGGTTGTTCTAGAGATCGGATTTCACTCAAACGTAACCAAATGACTCCTCCCACCATATTATGATGTTGCCCTTGTTTTGGGCTCGAATCCGAAATCAATAGGTGTAAGAAATTGGACAATTCATGTTCAAAGGCAGTTCATTCCTAATTGAGTGGGTTGGTGTATTGGGTAGTTCTAGAGATCGGATTTCACTCAAACTTAACCAAATGACCCCTCCCACCATATTATGATGTTGCCCAAGTTTTGGGCTCGAATCCGAAATCAATAGGTGTAAGAAATTGGACAATTTTTGTTCAAAGGCAGTTCGTTCCTAATCGGAGTGGTTGGTGTATTCCATAGTTCTAGAGAACGGATTTCACTCAAAACTAACCAAATGACTCCTCCCACCATATTATGATGTTGCCCAAGTTTTGGGCTCGAATCCGAAATAAATAGGTGTAAGAAATTGGACAATTCAAGTTCAAAGGCAGTTGTTCGTTCCTAATTGGAGTGGTTGGTGTTTTGGCTAGAGATCGGATTTCACTCAAACTTAACCAAATGAGTCCTCCCATCATATTATGATGTTGCCCAAGCTTTGGGCTCGAATCCGAAATCAATAGGTGTAAGAAGTTGGACAATTCAAGTTCAAAGGCACTTCGTTCCGAATTGGGGTGGTTGGTGTATTGAATAGTTCTAGAGATCGGATTTCACTCAAAATTAACCAAATGACTCCTCCCACCATATTATGATGTTGCCCAAGTTTTGGGCTCAATCCGTAATCAATAGGAGTAAGAAATTGGACAATTCATGTTCGAAGGCAGTTCGTTCCTGATTGGAGTGGTTGGTGTTTTGGGCAGTTCTAGAGATCGGATTTCACTCAAACTTATCCAAATGACTCCTCCCACCATATTATGATGTTTCCCCTGTTTTCGGCTCGAATCGAAATCAATAGATGTAAGAAATTGGACAATTCAAGTTCAAAGGCAGTTCTTTCCTAATTGGAGTGGTTGGAGTTTTGGGTTGTTCTAGAGATCGGATTTCACTCAAACGTAACCAAATGACTCCTCCCACCATATTATGATGTTGCCCTTGTTTTGGGCTCGAATAGAAATCAATAGGTGTAAGAAATTAGACAATTCATGTTCAAAGGCAGTTTATTCCTAATTGGGTGGGTTGGTGTATTAGGTAGTTCTAGAGATCGGATTTCACTCAAACTTAACCAAATGACTCCTCCCACCACATTATGATGTTGCCCAAGTTTTGGGCTCGATACGAAATCAATAGGTGTAAGAAATTGGACAATTTTTTTTCAAAGGCAGTTCGTTCCTAATCGGAGTGGTTGGTGTATTCCATAGTTCTAGAGAACGGATTTCACTCAAAACTAACCAAATGACTCCTCCCACCATATTATGATGTTGCCCAAGTTTTGGGCTCGATCCGAAATAAATAGGTGTAAGAAATTGGACAATTCAAGTTCAAAGGCAGTTGTTCGTTCCTAATTGGAGTGGTTGGTGTTTTGGCTAGAGATCGGATTTCACTCAAACTTAACCAAATGAGTCCTCCCATCATATTATGATGTTGCCCAAGTTTTGGGCTCGAAATCGAAATCAATAGGTGTAAGAAGTTGGACAATTCAAGTTCAAAGGCAGTTCGTTCCGAATTGGGGTGGTTGGTGTATTGAATAGTTCTAGAGATCGGATTTCACTCAAAATTAACCAAATGACTCCTCCCACCATATTATGATGTTGCCCAAGTTTTGGGCTCAATCCGTAATCAATAGGAGTAAGAAATTGGATAATTCATGTTCGAAGGCAGTTCGTTCCTGATTGGAGTGGTTGGTGTTTTGGGCAGGTCTAGAGATCGGATTTCACTCAAACTTATCCAAATGACTCCTCCCACCATATTATGATGTTTCCCCTGTTTTCGGCTCGAATCGAAATCAATAGATGTAAGAAATTGGACAATTCAAGTTCAAAGGCAGTTCTTTCCTAATTGGAGTGGTTGGAGTTTTGGGTTGTTCTAGAGATCGGATTTCACTCAAACGTAACCAAATGACTCCTCCCACCATATTATGATGTTGCCCTTGTTTTGGGCTCGAATCGAAATCAATAGGTGTAAGAAATTAGACAATTCATGTTCAAAGGCAGTTTATTCCTAATTGGGTGGGTTGGTGTATTGGGTAGTTCTAGAGATCGGATTTCACTCAAACTTAACCAAATGACTCCTCCCACCACATTATGATGTTGCCCAAGTTTTGGGCTCGATACGAAATCAATAGGTGTAAGAAATTGGAAAATTTATGTTCAAAGGCAGTTCGTTCCTAATCGGAGTGGGTGGGGTATTCCATAGTTCTAGAGATCGGATTAAACTCAAAACTAACCAAATGACTCCTCCCACCATATTATAATGTTGCCCAAGTTTTCGGCTCGATACCGAAATCAATAGGTGTAAGAAATTGGACAATTCAAGTTCAAAGGCAGTTCGTTCCTAATTGGAGTGGTTGGTGTTTTTGCTGGAGATCGGATTTCACTCAAACTTAACCAAATGAGTCCTCCCATCATATTATGATGTTGCCCAAGTTTTAGGCTCGAATAGAAATCAATAGGTGTAAGAAATTGGACAATTCAAGTTCAAAGGCAGCGCGTTCCTAATTGGAGTGGTTGGTGTTTTGGCTAGAGATCGGATTTCACTCAAACCTAACCAAATGAGTCCTCCCATCATATTATGATGTTGCCCACGTTTTGGGCTCGAATTCGAAATCAATAGGTGTAAGAAATTGGACAATACAAGTTCAAAGGCAGTTCGTTCCGAATTGGGGTGGTTGGTGTATTGAATAGTTCTAGAGATCGCATTTCACTCAAAACTATCCAAATGACTCCTCCCACCATATTATGATGTTGCCCCAGTTTTGGGCTCGAATCGAAATCAATAGATGTAAGAAATTGGACAATTCAAGTTCAAAGGCAGTTCTTTCCTAATTGGAGTGGTTGGTGTTCTGGGTTGTTCTAGAGATCGGATTTCACTCAAACGTAACCAAATGACTCCTCCCACCATATTATGATGTTGCCCTTGTTTTGGGCTCGAATCCGAAATCAATAGGTGTAAGAAATTGGACAATTCATGTTCAAAGGCAGTTCATTCCTAATTGAGTGGGTTGGTGTATTGGGTAGTTCTAGAGATCGGATTTCACTCAAACTTAACCAAACGACCCCTCCCACCATATTATGATGTTGCCCAAGTTTTGGGCTCGAATCGAAATCAATAGGTGTAAGAAATTGGACAATTTTTGTTCAAAGGCAGTTCGTTCCTAATCGGAGTGGTTGGTGTATTCCATAGTTCTAGAGAACGGATTTCACTCAAAACTAACCAAATGACTCCTCCCACCATATTATGATGTTGCCCAAGTTTTGGGCTCGAATCGAAATAAATAGGTGTAAGAAATTGGACAATTCAAGTTCAAAGGCAGTTGTTCGTTCCTAATTGGAGTGGTTGGTGTTTTGGCTAGAGATCGGATTTCACTCAAACTTAACCAAATGAGTCCTCCCATCATATTATGATGTTGCCCAAGTTTTGGGCTCGAATCGAAATCAATAGGTGTAAGAAGTTGGACAATTCAAGTTCAAAGGCACTTCGTTCCGAATTGGGGTGGTTGGTGTATTGAATAGTTCTAGAGATCGGATTTCACTCAAAATTAACCAAATGACTCCTCCCACCATATTATGATGTTGCCCAAGTTTTGGGCTCAATCCGTAATCAATAGGAGTAAGAAATTGGACAATTCATGTTCGAAGGCAGTTCGTTCCTGATTGGAGTGGTTGGTGTTTTGGGCAGTTCTAGAGATCGGATTTCACTCAAACTTATCCAAATGACTCCTCCCACCATATTATGATGTTTCCCCTGTTTTCGGCTCGAATCCGAAATCAATAGATGTAAGAAATTGGACAATTCAAGTTCAAAGGCAGTTCTTTCCTAATTGGAGTGGTTGGAGTTTTGGGTTGTTCTAGAGATCGGATTTCACTCAAACGTAACCAAATGACTCCTCCCACCATATTATGATGTTGCCCTTGTTTTGGGCTCGAATAGAAATCAATAGGTGTAAGAAATTAGACAATTCATGTTCAAAGGCAGTTTATTCCTAATTGGGTGGGTTGGTGTATTGGGTAGTTCTAGAGATCGGATTTCACTCAAACTTAACCAAATGACTCCTCCCACCACATTATGATGTTGCCCAAGTTTTGGGCTCGATACGAAATCAATAGGTGTAAGAAATTGGACAATTTTTGTTCAAAGGCAGTTCGTTCCTAATCGGAGTGGTTGGTGTATTCCATAGTTCTAGAGAACGGATTTCACTCAAAACTAACCAAATGACTCCTCCCACCATATTATGATGTTGCCCAAGTTTTGGGCTCGAATCGAAATAAATAGGTGTAAGAAATTGGACAATTCAAGTTCAAAGGCAGTTGTTCGTTCCTAATTGGAGTGGTTGGTGTTTTGGCTAGAGATCGGATTTCACTCAAACTTAACCAAATGAGTCCTCCCATCATATTATGATGTTGCCCAAGTTTTGGGCTCGAATCCCGAAATCAATAGGTGTAAGAAGTTGGACAATTCAAGTTCAAAGGCAGTTCGTTCCGAATTGGGGTGGTTGGTGTATTGAATAGTTCTAGAGATCGGATTTCACTCAAAATTAACCAAATGACTCCTCCCACCATATTATGATGTTGCCCAAGTTTTGGGCTCAATCCGTAATCAATAGGAGTAAGAAATTGGACAATTCATGTTCGAAGGGTTCGTTCCTGATTGGAGTGGTTGGTGTTTTGGGCAGTTCTAGAGATCGGATTTCACTCAAACTTATCCAAATGACTCCTCCCACCATATTATGATGTTTCCCCTGTTTTCGGCTCGATACGAAATCAATAGATGTAAGAAATTGGACAATTCAAGTTCAAAGGCAGTTCTTTCCTAATTGGAGTGGTTGGAGTTTTGGGTTGTTCTAGAGATCGGATTTCACTCAAACGTAACCAAATGACTCCTCCCACCATATTATGATGTTGCCCTTGTTTTGGGCTCGATCGAAATCAATAGGTGTAAGAAATTAGACAATTCATGTTCAAAGGCAGTTTATTCCTAATTGGGTGGGTTGGTGTATTGGGTAGTTCTAGAGATCGGATTTCACTCAAACTTAACCAAATGACTCCTCCCACCACATTATGATGTTGCCCAAGTTTTGGGCTCGATACGAAATCAATAGGTGTAAGAAATTGGAAAATTTATGTTCAAAGGCAGTTCGTTCCTAATCGGAGTGGGTGGGGTATTCCATAGTTCTAGAGATCGGATTAAACTCAAAACTAACCAAATGACTCCTCCCACCATATTATAATGTTGCCCAAGTTTTCGGCTCGATACCGAAATCAATAGGTGTAAGAAATTGGACAATTCAAGTTCAAAGGCAGTTCGTTCCTAATTGGAGTGGTTGGTGTTTTTGCTGGAGATCGGATTTCACTCAAACTTAACCAAATGAGTCCTCCCATCATATTATGATGTTGCCCAAGTTTTAGGCTCGATACGAAATCAATAGGTGTAAGAAATTGGACAATTCAAGTTCAAAGGCAGTGCGTTCCTAATTGGAGTGGTTAGTGTTTTGGCTAGAGATCGGATTTCACTCAAACCTAACCAAATGAGTCCTCCCATCATATTATGATGTTGCCCACGTTTTGGGCTCGAATCCGAAATCAATAGGTGTAAGAAATTGGACAATACAAGTTCAAAGGCAGTTCGTTCCGAATTGGGGTGGTTGGTGTATTGAATAGTTCTAGAGATCGCATTTCACTCAAAACTATCCAAATGACTCCTCCCACCATATTATGATGTTGCCCCAGTTTGGGCTCGAATCCGAAATCAATAGATGTAAGAAATTGGACAATTTAAGTTCAAAGGCAGTTCTTTCCTATTTGGAGTGGTTGGTGTTTTGGGTTGTTCTAGAGATCGGATTTCACTCAAACGTAACCAAATGACTCCTCCCACCATATTATGATGTTGCCCTTGTTTTGGGCTCGAATCCGAAATCAATAGGTGTAAGAAATTGGACAATTCATGTTCAAAGGCAGTTCATTCCTAATTGGGTGGGTTGGTGTATTGGGTAGTTCTAGAGATCGGATTTCACTCAAACTTAACCAAATGACCCCTCCCACCATATTATGATGTTGCCCAAGTTTTGGGCTCGAATCCGAAATCAATAGGTGTAAGAAATTGGACAATTTTTGTTCAAAGGCAGTTCGTTCCTAATCGGAGTGGTTGGTGTTTTCCATAGTTCTAGAGGTCGGATTTCACTCAAAACTAGCCAAATGACTCCTCCCACCATATTATGATGTTGCCCAAGTTTTGGGCACGATTCCGAAATCAGTAGAGGTCCAAGAAACTGGACAATTTATGTTCAAAGGCAGTTCGTTCCTAATCGGAGTGGTTGGTGTATTCCATAGTTCTAGAGAACGGATTTCACTCAAAACTAACCAAATGACTCCTCCCACCATATTATGATGTTGCCCAAGTTTTGGGCTCGAATCCGAAATAAATAGGTGTAAGAAATTGGACAATTCAAGTTCAAAGGCAGTTGTTCGTTCCTAATTGGAGTGGTTGGTGTTTTGGCTAGAGATCGGATTTCACTCAAACTTAACCAAATGAGTCCTCCCATCATATTATGATGTTGCCCAAGTTTTGGGCTCGAATCCGTAATCAATAGGAGTAAGAAATTGGATAATTCAAGTTCAAAGGCAGTTCGTTCCGAATTGGGGTGGTTGGTGTATTGAATAGTTCTAGAGATCGGATTTCACTCAAAATTAACCAAATGACTCCTCCCACCATATTATGATGTTGCCCAAGTTTTGGGCTCAATCCGTAATCAATAGGAGTAAGAAATTGGACAATTCATGTTCGAAGGTGTTCATTCCTGATTGGAGTGGTTGGTGTTTTGGGCAGTTCTAGAGATCGGATTTCACTCAAACTTATCCAAATGACTCCTCCCACCATATTATGATGTTGCCCCTGTTTTCGGCTCGAATCCGAAATCAATAGATGTAAGAAATTGGACAATTCAAGTTCAAAGGCAGTTCTTTCCTAATTGGAGTGGTTGGAGTTTTGGGTTGTTCTAGAGATCGGATTTCACTCAAACGTAACCAAATGACTCCTCCCACCATATTATGATGTTGCCCTTGTTTTGGGCTCGAATCGAAATCAATAGGTGTAAGAAATTGGACAATTCATGTTCAAAGGCAGTTTATTCCTAATTGGGTGGGTTGGTGTATTGGGTAGTTCTAGAGATCGGATTTCACTCAAACTTAACCAAATGACTCCTCCCACCACATTATGATGTTGCCCAAGTTTTGGGCTCGATACGAAATCAATAGGTGTAAGAAATTGGAAAATTTATGTTCAAAGGCAGTTCGTTCCTAATCGGAGTGGGTGGGGTATTCCATAGTTCTAGAGATCGGATTAAACTCAAAACTAACCAAATGACTCCTCCCACCATATTATAATGTTGCCCAAGTTTTCGGCTCGATAGGAAATCAATAGGTGTAAGAAATTGGACAATTCAAGTTCAAAGGCAGTTCGTTCCTAATTGGAGTGGTTGGTGTTTTTGCTGGAGATCAGATTTCACTCAAACTTAACCAAATGAGTCCTCCCATCATATTATGATGTTGCCCAAGTTTTAGGCTCGAATCGAAATCAATAGGTGTAAGAAATTGGACAATTCAAGTTCAAAGGCAGTGCGTTCCTAATTGGAGTGGATGGTGTTTTGGCTAGAGATCGGATTTCACTCAAACCTAACCAAATGAGTCCTCCCATCATATTATGATGTTGCCCACGTTTTGGGCTCGAACTCGAAATCAATAGGTGTAAGAAATTGGACAATACAAGTTCAAAGGCAGTTCGTTCCGAATTGGGGTGGTTGGTGTATTGAATAGTTCTAGAGATCGGATTTCACTCAAAATTAACCAAATGACTCCTCCCACCATATTATGATGTTGCCCAAGTTTTGGGCTCAATCCGTAATCAATAGGTGTAAGAAATTGGACAATTCATGTTCGAAGGCAGTTCGTTCCTGATTGGAGTGGTTGGTGTTTTGGGCAGTTCTAGAGATCGGATTTCACTCAAACTTATCGAAATGACTCCTCCCACCATATTATGATGTTGCCCCAGTTTTATGCTCGATCCGAAATCAATAGATGTAAGAAATTGGACAATTCAAGTTCAAAGGCAGTTCTTTCCTAATTGGAGTGGTTGGTGTTTTGGGTTGTTCTAGAGATCGGATTTCACTCAAACGTAACCAAATGACTCCTCCCACCATATTATGATGTTGCCCTTGTTTTGGGCTCGAATACCGAAATCAATAGGTGTAAGAAATTGGACAATTCATGTTCAAAGGCAGTTCATTCCTAATTGGGTGGGTTGGTGTATTGGGTAGTTCTAGATATCGGATTTCACTCAAACTTAACCAAATGACCCCTCCCACCATATTATGATGTTGCCCAAGTTTTGGGCTCGAATCCGAAATCAATAGGTGTAAGAAATTGGACAATTTTTGTTCAAAGGCAATTCGTTCCTAATCGGACTGGTTGGTGTATTCCATAGTTCTAGAGATCGGATTAAACTCAAAACTAACCAAATGACTCCTCCCACCATATTATGATGTTGCCCAAGTTTTGGGCTTGATCCGAAATCAATAGGTGTAAGAAATTGGCCAATTCAAGTTCAATGGCGAGTCCCAATTGGAGTGGTTGGGGTTTTGGGTAGTTCTAGAGATTGGATTTCACTCAAAACTAACCAAATGACTCCTCCCACCATATTATGATGTTGCCCAAGTTTTGGGCACGATCCGAAATCAGGAGGTCCAAGAAACTGGACAATTTATGTTCAAAGGCAGTTCGTTCCTAATTGGGAGTGGTTGGTGTATTCCATAGTTCTAGAGAACGGATTTCACTCAAAACTAACCAAATGACTCCTCCCACCATATTATGATGTTGCCCAAGTTTTGGGCTCAATCCGAAATCAATAGGTGTAAGAAATTGGACAATTCAAGTTCAAAGGCAGTTCGTTCCTAATTGGAGTGGTTGGTGTTTTGGCTAGAGATCGGATTTCACTCAAACTTAACCAAATGAGTCCTCCCATCATATTATGATGTTGCCCAAGTTTTGGGCTCGAAATCCGAAATCAATAGGTGTAAGAAATTGGACAATTCAAGTTCAAAGGCAGTTCGTTCCGAATTGTGGTGGTTGGTGTATTGAATAGTTCTAGAGATCGCATTTCACTCAAAACTAACCAAATGACTCCTCGCACCATTTTATGATGTTGCCCAAGTTTTGGGCTCGATCTGAAATCAATAGGAGTAAGAAATTGGACAATTCAAGTGCAAAGGCAGTTCGTTCCTAATTGGAGTGGTTGGTGTTTTGGGTAGTTCTAGATGTCGGATTTCACTCAAACTTAACCAAATGACCCCTCCCACCATATTATGATGTTGCCCAAGTTTTGGGCTCGAATCCGAAATCAATAGGTGTAAGAAATTGGACAATTTTTGTTCAAAGACAGTTCGTTCCTAATCGTAGTGGTTGGTGTATTCCCTAGTTCTAGAGGTCGTATTTCACTCAAAACTAGCCAAATGACTCCTCCCACCATATTATGATGTTGCCCAAGTTTTAGGCACGATCCGAAATCCGTAGGTGCAAGAAACTGGACAATTTATGTTCAAAGGCAGTTCGTTCCTAATCGGAGAGGTTGGTGTATTCCATAGTTCTAGAGAACGGATTTCACTCAAAACTAACCAAATGACTCCTCCCACCATATTATGATGTTGCCCAAGTTTTGGGCTCGAATCCGAAATCAATAGGTGTAAGAAATTGGACAATTCAAGTTCTAAGGCAGTTCGTTCCTAATTGGAGTGGTTGGTGTTTTGGCTAGAGATCGGATTTCACTCAAACTTAACCAAATGAGTCCTCCCATCATATTACGGTGTTGCCCATGTTTTGGGCTCGATCCGTAATCAATAGGTGTAAGAAATTGGACAATTCATGTTCGTAGGCAGTTCGTTCCTGATTGGAGTGGTTGGTGTTTGGGGTAGTTCTAGAGATCGGATTTCACTCAAACTTATCGAAATGACTCCTCCCACCATATTATGATGTTGCCCCAGTTTTGGGCTCGATCGAAATCAATAGATGTAAGAAATTGGACAATTCAAGTTCAAAGGCAGTTCTTTCCTAATTGGAGTGGTTGGTGTTTTGGGTTGTTCTAGAGATCGGATTTCACTCAAACGTAACCAAATGACTCCTCCCACCATATTATGATGTTGCCCTTGTTTTGGGCTAGATCCGAAATCAATAGGTGTAAGAAATTGGACAATTCATGTTCAAAGGCAGTTCATTCCTAATTGGGTGGGTTGGTGTATTGGGTAGTTCTAGAGATCGGATTTTGTTGTGTAGATACAGCTGCACCAAAATGGATTCAGATTGCATCCTCAACTTGTGATACTCGCAAGTGCACGAACCGTTGGTAGTATAGCATATGTAAGTGCGAGGTCGATTCCACAGGGATTGGTGATTGAATGATCCGATTTAGTTCCCTACACAAAACAGAAATGAAGAAGAAAGGAAATAAAACAAGAAGAAAGAATGTACATTACAAGAAAAATAAATTACAACTTAGAGAACATTAAAGAGAGCATTTGAGGAAGGAAGGAAAGTGTTTGAGAGATTTGGAGAATTTTGGAAGAAAAGGGAAATGTGGAAGAGAGTAGAGAAGTGTTTGGAAAGCTTGAGGATTTTGGAAGAGAAAGTGTTTGAGAACTTTGAGAATTTGGAAGAGAGCGTTTGAGAACTTGGATGATTTTTGGAAGGGAAGAGAAATGTGTTTGAGAACTTGGAAAATGTTTGTGAACTTGGAGAATGTTTGTGAACTTGGAGAATTTGATAACTTAGGGAAGGGAGAGAAAGTGTTTGTGAAGTGTTTGAGACATGGAGACTTTTGGAAGAGAAGGGAAAATGGTGTTTGGAGAATTTAGAAGAAGAGAAAAGAAAAGTAGAATGATCTTATTACAACAATTGAGAACTACAAAAGGGAAACTAAGAGAATTTGAGGGAGAGAAGGGAAGGGAGCTCTAGAGAAGTGCTTGAGAGCTCCCCCCCCTTGGGGTGTTATTACAAGCTTAGAGAACTTCCCTATTTATAGGCCTAGGGGAAGTGAAAATCTGAATTATACAATTGAATTATGTAAACACACTAACTTCACCTAACACACTACACTTAATTCACCAACTTAACCTAACACACAATTGCATTTGAAAACAATTCCTCTTGTCTTTAGGCTTAGTGTTGCATCATCCACTTCAACATCTTTTGGCTCATTTGGCTGCTGCAAAATTCCACTCAAATATATGTATTGAATATGCTTCACCAAACTTTCCCACAATCAACAACACTTCATCATGCATATGTCATGCATGACAATGCATTGCAGCCAGCTTGTGGGCTCCTTTTGGGCTTGTGGCTCCAGTCTGAAAAATCTGGAAAAATCTGGATCTTGAAGCTATTTGTCTTATCTTTCCAAGCATATGCAGCCCAACTCAAGGAAAAATCGGAAAGGCCTTCAAATGTGATTTTTGGCCCAGTAACGCAGATGCTGCCGAATTTGACCTTAAGTTGCCAAAACATGTATAACTTTCTCTAGAAGACTCGGAATCATGAACCGTAAAATTCTATAGAAAATAGACTTCCGTATCTTTCCAATGATGTATGGCTCATTTTCTGGTTCTTCTTGAGTAAATACAGTCCAATCCGTGAAGTTGACTGATCTGCAGACACTGTTTTGAGCTAATTTGTCTCCAAAATGCAATTAGTGAGTCCATAAGCTTATTACACTGAAACAAACACAAAACTTATTAAAAGCACAAGTTTAACTCAAAAACATAACCAAATCATAAATTAAAAGGGTACAAAATGATATGTAAATATGCACCGATCAAATACCCCCAAACCTAGATTTTGCTAGTCCTCGAGCAAAACAAAAGGGAAACGAAGAAAAAACAAAACAAAATAAGAAATTAACTAGACCACTTTCGTAGGTAACTCGATTGCATTTAGCATATGCAACAAGCCTTTAAACCTCTAGGCATCCCTAGTAGGAGGAGTTGTGTCTCCTGAGGGTTTAACAGATTACGATACCCACAAACGTTTTTCTAACTCTACAAAACAAAATGGTTAGAAAACTTAAAAGATTGTTAGTCTTTAAGCAAAACCAAAACCAAAAACAAAAACAAACATAATTACATTAACAAAAACAAAAACGAAAACAAAAACGAAAACAAAACACACAAAAATAAAAAATAATTACAAAAATAAAAAGAACTCAAAACAATCTTTCCGAACATTTTCTGAAGAGAAATGACTCATGCACATGACTTAAACGTTTTAACAATAAAAGCTCAATTTTAGACATTATTTACAAAGCGGCAAAGTTCAAAACATAATATGCTCAAAGTGTAGTAGTGTGATAGCCAAATGCAACAAATTCTCCAATCTTAGTTTTCACACAATTTCAAAAATCATACAAAGCATAAGTTCAACTTCAAATCTCACCAAAGTTGTCCTCTCACAAATGAATCACTCAGAAGAGGGCTATAATGCATCACTCAGTTATAAACATGAGAATAGAGTTAAACCATAAGGACTTAACTCGAAATAGAAAGATGAAGAACTTGCATTAATATGATCTCAAGAAGGATGCCAAACACTTAAAAGTAAGAAAATGGATGCAATTCAACCACATGACATTTAAGATCAATTTAGGTCTTTAACATAGGTTGTAATGAGGCCAAGGGTGTAAGGTGAGTAAGAAATGAAAGGTATGGATAATACAAAGTCCAAGGAACTCGCAATGTAAGAGCATAAAACAATTGTTTACAAGACTTCGAATCATCACGATTAGATTTTTTCTTTTACATGATCAAAACTCCTTATACCTTCATTTACATTGATTCATACTCCTTTCCTTTAATTGAACGAACACCAATTTATTTTGAAGGCCCAAAAATGAAATTTTCAATCAACCACCACTTTTCTCTTTTCTTTCACCAATTGTGTGATTTTTTGTTTTTCTTTCTTTTTTTTTTTCGAAATGTAACACCTCTTCCCAAACTTAGCATGAAAAACACATCCCAATTAAAGCTCATGAGTTCCTTAGAAAGGTAAATATTTGTTTTTCGGGCTAAGGCGAGGAAATAATATTGGTAAATGAAAGAAAAGGTTTACATGTAGGCTCAAAATGGTTAATAGTGGAAAATCATGCTTAAGCATGCATAAGGTTAGCTTGAAAGGCACAAACGATCCAAAGAAGGCCTTAATATCATTTCTTTAAATGTCATGAAGTCAAATTGCACAAGAATGAATGACTTTTAAGTGTTCAACCAAATCAATGAATAATGAGATCAAACAACAACTTTGATGACAAAAAAAATAAGAGTACATGTATAACACTCATGAATTGAAGGACAAGGCTCAAAAGCTCACTTTATATGGTTGGTTATATAAGTCTAATTTATGCTTCATACAATTCTTTAGATTATGCAAATCCTTTAATTGGAAAATTATGAAACAAATGGCAAGTGTAAAGAAGGTTTCAAGCATGTCATGATAGAACAATGCCAAATTTTTATTATTTTTTAAAGAAATTTTTAATTTTTAATTTTTATAAAGAAAAGAAACACTAAAATAAAATGAAATCCAATTTTTATTTAAGTCATGCAAACATTTATCACTATCTCATCATAAGTGTTCGGAAAGTGACTCAAAAACAAAACAAGACTCAAATAGAAGAAAAACAAACAATTTTTAATTTTTTTTTTAATTAAGAAAAAAATAATACATGCTAAACTCCAATACCCCCAAACCTAGAAATGAACATTGTCCTCAATGTTTAAAAATTAGCCACAAACAATGTCATAACAACAAATGAAAGGTATTAAAGCAAATAAAAATTACAAAACACACAAAAATAAAATAAAACAATTACAAAATAAAAATTACAAAACAAACAATCAAATTAAAAAAAAAACACGAAACAGTAAAACACTCAAAACAGTAAGCCCTAACAGATAGTCTTACATCAACTGAAACCCAAACAATTTAAAGCCCAACCCAAAATGAAATTAACCCAACAACGGTAAAACCCGACCCAACCTGAAATCTGAAGCCCACATGTTTTAATTTAATTTTTTTTTCTTAAAAAGATAAAACGTGAATTATGAGCGCAAAGCGGGATTTCTAAAAAGATGGAATGTGGTCCCTGATGTCGTCTCATGGATAGTCACGGGCAGAAGCAGGAGCCACGTGTCGACGCATAGAGGCGCCGCAGATCCACAAGCGAAAATTACGGGGCCATACAAAGTCGTGACGACTTTCCTGAACGCGTCCGTTCAGACAAAGCAAGTCGTGACAAATAAGTTGGAAACGGTTGGAAAGTGAGATGGTTGTGGGACTCGAGGAACGCTGGAGATTCAGAAAATGCTTACGCTGCACTCGTTAGATCTCAACCTAGCTCCACCGACTCAAACACGAGGCCAAGCAGTAGCACCAGTATGGATGCCCTACTTTGCCTCCGCACGGGGGCCTGTGGCTGTCAATGACTCAATACTCCTGGACAACGATGTTGCCATTGGAGTTGGTAGAAATTTGGTGACTCCTAAAGATATACGTGTGTTCGGGACAAGGGATGACAATCGGGTCATGAGTGATGCCCTGGCACTGAGCATGCAGAGTACAGCATGTGTCGCAGTTTGGTTCATCGCCTACTGCGAAGTCCCATGAGGTAGAGGTGCTGAAAGGTCAGTTAGCGGCGGAGCACAGGATGGTTGAAGAGTGTCAAAGTGCTATAAAAAGCTTGAAAAGGGAGCGGTCAAGGATAGTGGAGGTGAATCGACACCAGCTAGACGTATTGCGGGACGAGAATAAAAACCTATCAAAGATGGTAGAGTTGTACTCTCGCGACATGCGAAAACAGCTGGAGGACCTAGACCGACCGGGTAAACGCAAGAAACCAGATCGCGAGAAAAGTTATACTGAAGCTAAGATTGCGATCTTTGGGAGCTCAAGTGATGAGCCCCAAGAGGCTGTGCGTGAAGCCCCGAAGAGGACAACCAGATGGCCAAACTAAAAGCTCCTATGGTCGAGACACCGAAGGCCAAGGAGAAATGATTTCAGTTTTTATTTATTTAATTTTAAAGTGTATGTGCGTTTTTTTTTTTAAATTTGGGAAATAAAAAACGTTAAGCTATCTCAAAGAGACGAATGACCCTAAATTTAAAGAACGACGATCAAACAAAAACATGAAAACCCAAACATGCATTTTTATTTTTAGTTAAGTAAACACACAAGTAACTGCTTTTTCTTTTAAGAGAAAAACTTAAGGATGACCAGTTAAGGGCCTCAGAAAAACACAGCCAGGGGATCCGGGAAGGTTGGAGGGGTCACAATGGTCCCTCTTAAAACCCAAACTTCTTAGACACCGAAGGTGCCGCCTAAAGAACTCCTAGACACTGGATAGACTGCGGTTGCTTACTGGAGTTACCAAAAATTTAACTCCTTCAAAGAATATCCTATGAGTTTTAAATTATACTACATAATTAAATAAAAACAAAATAAAAATAAAAACTGAAATAAACACACAATTCAAACAAGAATTTAAAAGAAGAGTTGGGATTCTTGCACCAGGTGTCCAAGACGCATCTTTAATTTTGTCTCTTCTTCAACTTAAATTCTTGAGAAACCTGACAAACAAGAAGAAAACAATTGAAAAAAAAACAAAATAAATAAAATAACAATTGAAAAAGCAAAAACACAAACATCAGAAAAAAGGGAGGCAAAAGTAAGTTAAAGTGTCGACATGCTCCCTTTTAAAAAACGTGCTCGCAATTTGCGGAAGAAATGAAGGGATCCGAGAGAAAAGAGCACAGGATAGCACCCTCGAGATCCGAAGTGCTTTCGGCTCCCTCGTCTGTATAAGTCTATTTAAACTCATCTCGGTGAAGTAGAAGAGCACCTCGCATTTCTTCTTGCAAATTCAGAGGAAAACATCAAAAAATCCAGAAACAAAACAATGGCATCTTCATGCACTCACCTTGATGATCTCAACCTTGAATTGACCCTTGCGCCACCGAATGCGCAGATAAGGGCTCCTACAAACCATGTCTTCCCAAACTCCACATATCATCATGGTACGGCCTCAAACTTTGCTCTGAAGCAATACCGAACTTTTCTGAGGCGGTGTCGAACGAGAGCGAGTGCTGCTAGGAGGCATGGTTGGCAGCAAGCTCACACCGACGGATCATCTGCATGTGGCGCAGAGGTCTGACAAGGCAGCGGCTACCAACTTGGGCATGCGTTTACCTGGCGAGAACACGGGAGTGTGCCGCGCTAGCGAGGAAGTAGCTTCCTTGAAGGCTATGGTGGCGGACTCCAGAAGCGGCTCTATTGCGCCAATCAGCACGTGGAAGCACTGGAGAAAAGAATGAGGACCATGTGGAGCTGCTGCAGATTCTGCAAGTAAGAGATAACAGAGGCATGCCATGAAATGAAGATGAAGATGAAGATGAAGAAGTTGTTTTTATTTTTAATTTACTTGAATGTTTTTTTTTTTTTTTTTTTTTTTTTTAATTTTTTTACTTTTTTTTTTGTAATGTTTGAGTGAAATAAAAATGTGTTTTTAACACTCAGAAATAAACTAACTAACCACACCACGTAAATAAATACATAAACTAACTTAACAAAACAAAAAAAAAAAAAAACAAAGAAGTTCCAAATTGATTTTTTTTTTAATTTATTATTATTTACAACTAACTGACCACACAAAGAAAAAAAACAAAGAAGTTCCAAATTGCAATTTACAAGGAAAAATAAATAAAAACTCAAATTTCAATTTTTTAATTTTTTTTTTTTGTTTGTTTGTTTTTTTTTTAAAACACACAAATATACAAGCAACTCATGGATGACCAGTTAAGGGCCTCAGAAAAACACAGCCAGGGGATTCCGGGAAGGTTGGAGGGGTCACAAAGGTCCCACTTAAAACCCAAACTTCTTAGACACCGAAGGTGTCGCCTAAAGAACTCCTAGACACTGTATTGACGGAGACGCTCAGCTGGAGTTACCACGAGTCAGCTCATATAAAAATCTTTTTAATTTTTTTTTAATAAAAGAAATAGAAAATTAAAATTACTGAAATAATAACAAAACAACTAAAGAGAAAGGATTGGAATACTCCCCCTTGAAGCGATTAGGTCGAGCGTGATGCACTTGGAGGTCGCGACTTCTCCCACTGCTCCACACTCCCCATTCTTATGATTGAGGTTACCATCTCTCTCCATTTTTATTAAGCTGTCATAAATTGCTAAAACAAACACAGAAAACTTGAAACAGAATTAAAGGATTAGGAAATAAAAACTAAAATTGAAAGGAAAATCAACACACGTCCAATTTCATGCTTCAAAGTAACAAGCAACAAAGTAATCAAACTAGCTTATGGAGTTCGTTCTTTCTCAAATATGATTATCCATATGGTGTGTGGTTTTAATCAAGTATTCAGAAAAAGCATTTAGCTATGGTGTTTAGTCTAAACACAAATTCCGAACCCATTAAGAACAAGAAGAACAAAAGAGAACTAAGTAGAATTTAAACATGGTGTTTGTCTTCAATATCTACCCATTCATTCACTAATCAGTCCAAGAGTCATATGGTGTTTATGTAAACTTGAACAAGATAATTAATTAAGAGCAAGTGAATGAAACCATAAACTAGAAATAATCAACATGCTACTTGAACCTTTTTGTTTTTGGGTGTTGTGTAAGCTGGGACTCAAACCCAGTTCTCTTGCTTGTCAGGCAATTGTCCTTGTCCGTTGGACTACAAACACAACTTGTCAATTAACGTCATTAACTTTAAAACATGAAACTGTCCAGTTATGAAAAAGATAAAAATAAATAAAAAGTAGGAAAACCAAGTAGAATCAAACAATGTTACCGATCCCGGCAACGGCGCCAAAAACTTGTTGTGTAGATACAGCTGCACCAAAATGGATTCAGATTGCATCCTCAACTTGTGATACTCGCAAGTGCACGAACCGTTGGTAGTATAGCATATGTAAGTGCGAGGTCGATTCCACAGGGATTGGTGATTGAATGATCCGATTTAGTTCCCTACACAAAACAGAAATGAAAAAGAAAGGAAATAAAACAAGAAGAAAGAATGTACATTACAAGAAAAATAAATTACAACTTAGAGAACATTAAAGAGAGCATTTGAGGAAGGAAGGAAAGTGTTTGAGAGATTTGGAGAATTTTGGAAGAAAAGGGAAATGTGGAAGAGAGTAGAGAAGTGTTTGGAAAGCTTGAGGATTTTGGAAGAGAAAGTGTTTGAGAACTTTGAGAATTTGGAAGAGAGCGTTTGAGAACTTGGATGATTTTTGGAAGGGAAGAGAAATGTGTTTGAGAACTTGGAAAATGTTTGTGAACTTGGAGAATGTTTGTGAACTTGGAGAATTTGATAACTTAGGGAAGGGAGAGAAAGTGTTTGTGAAGTGTTTGAGACATGGAGACTTTTGGAAGAGAAGGGAAAATGGTGTTTGGAGAATTTAGAAGAAGAGAAAAGAAAAGTAGAATGATCTTATTACAACAATTGAGAACTACAAAAGGGAAACTAAGAGAATTTGAGGGAGAGAAGGGAAGGGAGCTCTAGAGAAGTGCTTGAGAGCTCCCCCCCCTTGGGGTGTTATTACAAGCTTAGAGAACTTCCCTATTTATAGGCCTAGGGGAAGTGAAAATCTGAATTATACAATTGAATTATGTAAACACACTAACTTCACCTAACACACTACACTTAATTCACCAACTTAACCTAACACACAATTGCATTTGAAAACAATTCCTCTTGTCTTTAGGCTTAGTGTTGCATCATCCACTTCAACATCTTTTGGCTCATTTGGCTGCTGCAAAATTCCACTCAAATATATGTATTGAATATGCTTCACCAAACTTTCCCACAATCAACAACACTTCATCATGCATATGTCATGCATGACAATGCATTGCAGCCAGCTTGTGGGCTCCTTTTGGGCTTGTGGCTCCAGTCTGAAAAATCTGGAAAAATCTGGATCTTGAAGCTCTTTGTCTTATCTTTCCAAGCATATGCAGCCCAACTCAAGGAAAAATCGGAAAGGCCTTCAAATGTGATTTTTGGTCCAGTAACGCAGATGCTGCCGAATTTGACCTTAAGTTGCCAAAACATGTATAACTTTCTCTAGAAGACTCGGAATCATGAACCGTAAAATTCTATAGAAAATAGACTTCCGTATCTTTCCAATGATGTATGGCTCATTTTCTGGTTCTTCTTGAGTAAATACAGTCCAATCCGTGAAGTTGACTGATCTGCAGACACTGTTTTGAGCTAATTTGTCTCCAAAATGCAATTAGTGAGTCCATAAGCTTATTACACTGAAACAAACACAAAACTTATTAAAAGCACAAGTTTAACTCAAAAACATAACCAAATCATAAATTAAAAGGATACAAAATGATATGTAAATATGCACCGATCAGATTTCACTCAAACTTAACCAAATGACCCCTCCCACCATATTATGATGTTGCCCAAGTTTTGGGCTCGAATCCGAAATCAATAGGTGTAAGAAATTGGACAATTTTTGTTCAAAGGCAATTCGTTCCTAATCGGACTGGTTGGTGTATTCCATAGTTCTAGAGGTCGGATTTCACTCAAAACTAGCCAAATGACTCCTCCCACCATATTATGATGTTGCCCAAGTTTTGGGCACGATCCGAAATCAGGAGGTCCAAGAAACTGGACAATTTATGTTCAAAGGCAGTTCGTTCCTAATCGGAGTGGTTGGTGTATTCCATAGTTCTAGAGAACGGATTTCACTCAAAACTAACCAAATGACTCCTCCCACCATATTATGATGTTGCCCAAGTTTTGGGCTCAATCCGAAATCAATAGGTGTAAGAAATTGGACAATTCAAGTTCAAAGGCAGTTCGTTCCTAATTGGAGTGGTTGGTGTTTTGGCTAGAGATCGAATTTCACTCAAAACTAACCAAATGACACCTCCCACCATATTATGATGTTGCCCAAGTTTTGGGCTCGATCCGAAATCAATAGGTGTAAGAAATTGGACAATTCAAGTTCAAAGGAATTACGTTCCTAATTGGAGTGGTTGGTGTTTTGGGTAGTTCTAGAGATCGGATTTCAGTCAAAACTAACCAAATGACTCCTCCCACCATATTATGATGTTGCCCATGTTTTGGGCTCGAATCCGAAATCAATAGGTGTAAGAAATTGGACAATTCAAGTTCAAAGGCAGTTCGTTCCTAATTGGAGTGGTTGGTGTTTTGGGTAGTTCTAGAGATTGGATTTGACTCAAACTTAACCAAATGACTCCTCCCACCATATTATGATGTTGCCCAAGTTTTGGGCTGAATCCGAAATAAATAGGTGTAAGAAATTGGACAATTCAAGTTCAAAGGCAGTTCGTTCCTAATTGGAGTAGTTGGTGTTTTGGGTAGTTCTGGAGATTGGATTTCACTCAAACTTAACCAAATGACTCCGCCCACAATATTATGATGTTGCCGAAGTTTTGGGCTCGAATCCGAAATCAATAGGTCTAAGAAATTGGACAATTTATTTTCAAATGCAGTTCGTTCCTAATTCGGAGTGGTTGTTGTATTCCATAGTTCTAGAAATCGGATTTTACTCAAAACTAACCAAATGACTCCTCCCACCATATTATGATGTTGCCCAAGTTTTGGGCTCGAATCCGAAATCAATAGGTGTAAGAAATTGGACAATTCAAGTTCAAAGGAATTACGTTCCTAATTGGAGTGGTTGGTGTTTTGGGTAGTTCTATAGATCGGATTTTAGTCAAAACTAACCAAATGACTCCTCCCACCATATTATGATGTTGCCCAAGTTTTGGGCTCGATACGAAATCAATAGGTGTAAGAAATTGGACAATTCACGTTCAAAGGCAGACGTTCCTAATTGGAGTTGTTGGTGTTTCGGGTAGTTCTAGAGATCGGATTTCACTCAAATCTAACCAAATGACTCCTCCCACAATATTATGTTGTTGCCCAAGTTTTGGGCTCGAATCCGAAATCAATAGGTCTAAGAAATTGGACAATTTATTTTCAAATGCAGTTCGTTCCTAATCGGAGTGGTTGTTGTATTCCATAGTTCTAGAGATCGGATTTTACTCAAAACTAACCAAATGACTCCTCCCACCGTATTAGGATGTTGCCCAAGTTTTGGGCTCGAATCCGAAATCAATAGTTGTAAGAAATTGGACAATTCAAGTTTAATGGCAGTTCGTTCCTAATTGGAGTGGTTGGTGTTTTGGGTAGTTCTAGAGATCGGATATCACTCAAACTTAACCAAATGACTCCTCCCACCATATTATGATGTTGCCCAAGTTTTGGGCTCGAATCCGAAATCAATAGGTTTAAGAAATTGGACAATTTATGTTCAAAGGCAGTTCGTTCCTAATCGGAGTGGTTGGTGTATTCCATAGTACTAGTGATCGGATTTCACTCAAAACTAACCAAATGACTCCTCCCCCCATATTATGATCTTGGCCAAGTTTTGGGCTCGAATCCCGAAATCAATACGTGTAAGAAATTGGACAATTGAAGTTCAAAGGCAGTTCGTTCCTAATTGGAGTGGTTGGTGTTTTGGGTAGTTTTAGAGATCGGATATCACTCAAACTTAACCAAATGACTCCTCCCACCATATTATGATGTTGCCCAAGTTTTGGGCTGAAATCCGAAATCAATAGGTTTAAGAAATTGGACAATTTATGTCCAAAGGCAGTTCGTTCCTAATCGGAGTGGTTGGTGTATTACATAGTTCTAGAGATCGGATTTCACTTAAAACTGACCAAATGACTCCTCCCACCATATTATGATGTTGCCCAAGTTTCGGGTTCGATCATCCGAAACCAATAGGTGTAAGAAATTGGACAATTCAAGTTCAAAGGCAGTTCGTTCCTAATTGGAGTGGTTGGTGTTTTGGGTAGTTCTAGAGATTCGATTTCACTCAAACTTAACCAAATGACTCCTCCCACCATATTATGATGTTGCCCAAGTTTTGGGCTCGAATCGAAATCAATAGGTGTAAGAAATTGGACAATTTATGTTCAAAGGCAGTTCGTTCCTAATCGGAGTGGTTGGTGTTTTCCATAGTTCTAGGGATCGGATTTCACTCAAAACTGTCCAAATGACTCCTCCCACCATATTATGATGTTGCCCAAGTTTCGGGGTCGAATCCGAAATCAATAGGTATAAGAAATTGGACAATTCAAGTTCGTAGGCAGTTCGTTCCTAGTTGGAGTGGTTGGTGTTTTGGGTAGTTCAAGAGATTGGATGTTAAGTTCACATTTTCATACATATACATGCCCTATTTACTTACTTCTTTTGCTTAGTTTCTTAGATTTCTAAGTTTTTGCCTTTCTTTGTGTGTTTTGTAGGCCAAGAGAGCAAAAGAGCATAATTCATGCAATTCAAGCATGTTAAGGCCTCATTTGGATGCATGGAATACACTTGAGGCATTTGAAGCAAAATGGTGCAAAAACGTGCAAAAACTGGAGCCTGAGTTAGATGTTCATTTCGGACTTATCTTCTTCATCCAAACTTGGATTGGGCCAATACTTGTGTTGTTGGATCAACGACATTCTGAACTTCAAAATGGATAACTTAAAGTCATCATTTGATTCAGCCCAACCCAATTCGTGAGCCCATGGAAATACACATCATGCTGACAGGAAGATGAGCTCATTGCATGCTTGGTCATGATGAGCTAGGCATGAGCTATTGGTTTCTGAATGGAAGCTTGGTCATGCTGACATGAGGATGAGCTAGGGCTGCTAGTGGGATTTAGTGGAGCAACCATTTCTGATTTTCTAATGCAAGTGTTGAGTCCATTAGCCATATTCAATTCAGATTTCCCACTCCCATCTCCCTATAAATACCACTTCCATTCCACATTCAATTGACATCCAGAATTCCATCATTTTACACTTTCATTGTACACAAAGAGAGGGAAAGTTGAGAGTCACAAAGGGAGAGAAGGGAGAAGGCAGCAGCTGGGAGGCTTTGGCCTCCTCGCAGCCATGGAGATGATTCTTTTCCATCTCTAGCATGCTGTCCTTATCTTCTTCTCCTCCCTTTGTCTTGTATTTTCTTCTTGTATTTCCTTTGTTTTACTTTGTTTTTCTGTTATTAGTTGTAATAAACATCTTGCTAGTCTTGTATCATGGTTTGAGTTTATAAAGTTTGATTTCATTCATGAATTCCTCTTCACTATTTTTAATAGAGCTGTTTTGCATCCTTTGATTGATCACCTAAGGTTTTATGCGTTATGCTCTTGTTGGGAAGGTTTGGGGTTCATCTTCATTCCATCCATTAGCAACTCATGTGATTTGGTTTCTAGGTCTCCTAATGTAAACACCATGCTTGGGGTCCTTGTGATGTTCAATGTAATTTGATCCAAACACCATGGACTTATTTGTGAGCATCTTCATGAGTGAATCAATTTGTTTACTTGCTGCCATAACATGATTAGAACAATTAGGGTGGATTCTAAAACAACATCATCTTGTCCTAGTTACTTTCTTTCTTCTTGTTTTGTTTCTTTTGTTTTCATTTTTGTTTTGTGTAGGAAAACTGAGTTGGACCATTCAATCACCAATCCCTGTGGAATCGACCTCGCACTTACATATGCTAAACTACCAACGGCTCGTGCACTTGCGAGTATCACAAGTTGAGGATGCAGTGATTCCATTTTGGTGCAGCTAAATCTACGCAACATTGGATTTCACTCAAACTTAACCAAATGACTCCTCCCACCATATTATGATGTTGCCCAAGTCTTGGGCTCAATCCAAAATCAATAGGTGTAAGAAATTGGACAATTTATGTTCAAAGGCAGTTCGTTCCTAATCGGAGTGGTTGGTGTATTCCGTAGTTCTAGAGATCGTATTTCACTCAAAACTAACCGAATGACTCCTCCCACCATATTATGATGTTGCCCAAGTTTTGGGCTCGATTCGAAATCAATAGGTGTAAGAAATTGGAAAATTCAACTTCAAAGGCAGTTCGTTCCTAATTGGAGTGGTTGGTGTTCTGGGTAGTTCTAGAGATCGGATTTCACTCAAACTTATCCAAATGACTGCTCCCCCCAGATTATGATGTTGCCCAAGTTTTGGGCTCGAATCCGAAATCAATAGTTCTAAGAAAATGGACAATTTATGTTCAAAGGCAGTTCGTTCCAAATCGGAGTGGTTGGTGTATTCCATAGTTCTAGAGATCGGATTTCCCTCAAAACTAACCAAATGACTCCTCCCACCATATTATGATGTTGCCCAAGTTTTGGGCTCGAATCCGAAATCAATAGGTGTAAGAAATTGGACAATTCAAGTTCAAAGGCAGTTCGTTCCGATTTGGAGTGGTTGGTGTTTTGGGTAGTTCTGGAGATCGGATTTCACTCAAACTTAACCAAATGACACCTCCCACCATATTATGATGTTGGCCAAGTTTTGGGCTCGAATCCGAAATCGATAGTTCTAAGAAATTGGACAATTTATGTACAAAGGCAGTTCGTTCCTAATCGGAGTGGTTGGTGTATTCCATAGTTCTAGAGATCGGATTTCACTTAAACTTAACCAAATGACTCCTCCCACCATATTATGATGTTGCCCAAGTTTTGGGCTCGATCCAAAATCAATAGGTGTAAGAAATTGGACAGTTTATGTTCAAAGGCAGTTCGTTCCTAATCGGAGTGGTTTGTGTATTCCATAGTTCTAGAGATCGGATTTCACTCAAAAATAACCAAATGACTCCTCCCACCATATTGTGATGTTGCCCAAGTTTAGGGCTCGATTCGAAATCTATAGGTATAAGAAATTGGACAATTCAAGTTCAAAGGCAGTTCGTTCCTAATTGGAGTGGTTGGTGTTTTGGGTAGTTCTAGAGAACGGATTTCACTCAAACTTAACCAGATCACTCCTCCCACCATATTATGTTGTTGCCCAAGTTTTGGGCTCGATCCGCAATCAATAGGTGTAAGAAATTGCACAATTGAAGTTCAAAGGCAGTTCTTTCCTAATTGGGATGGTTGGTGTATCGGGTAGTTCTGGAGATCGGATTTCACTCAAGCTGAACCAAATGACTACTCCCACCATTTTATGGTGTTGCCCAAGTTTTGGGCTCGAATTCGAAATCAGAAGGTGTAAGAAATTGGACAATTCAAGTTCAAAGGCAATTCGTTCCTAATTGGAGTGGTTGGTGTTTTGGGTAGTTCTTGAGATTGGATTTCACACAAACTTAACCAAATGACTCCTCCCACCATATTATGGTGTTGCCCAAGTTTTGGGCTCGAATCCGAAATCAATAGGTGCAAGAAATTGGACAATTCATGATCAAAGGCAGTTCGTTCCTAATTGGATTGGTTGGTGTATTGGGTAGTTCTAGAGGTCGGATTTCACTCAAACTTAACCAATTGACTCCTCCCACCATATTATGATGTTGCCCAAGTTTTGGGCTCGAATCCGAAATCAATAGGTGTAAGAAATTGGACAATTCAAGTTCAAAGGCAGTTCGTTCATACTTGGAGTGGTTGGTGTTTTGGTTAGTTCTAGAGATCGGATTTCACTCAAACTTAAACAAATGACTCCTCCTACCATATTATGATGTTGCCCAAGTTTTGGGCTCGAATCTGAAATCAATAGGTGTAAGAAATTGCACAATTGAAGTTCAAAGGCAGTTCGTTCCTAATTGGCATGGTTGGCGTATCGGGTAGTTCTGAGCTCGGATTTCACTCAAGCTGAACCAAATGATGACTCCCACCATTTTATGGTGTTGCCCAAGTTTTGGGCTCGAATCCGAAATCAGTAGGTGTAAGAAATTGGACAATTCAAGTTCAAAGGCAATTCGTTCCTAATTGGAGTGGTTGGTGTTTTGGGTAGTTCTAGAGATTGGATTTCACTCAAACTTAACCAAATGCCTCCTCCCACCATATTATGATGTTGTCCAAGTTTTGGGCTCGAATCCGAAATCAATAGGTGTAAGAAATTGGACAATTCAAGTTCAACGGCAATTCGTTCCTAATTGGACTGGTTGGTGTTCTGGGTCGTTCTAGAGATCGGATTTCACTCAAACTTAACCAAATGACTCCTCCCACCATATTATGATGTTGCCCAAGTTTTGGGCTCGAATCCGAAATCAATAGGTTTTAGAAATTGGACAATTTATGTTCAAAGGCAGTTCGTTCCTACTCGGAGCGGTTGGTGTATTCCATAGTTCTAGAGATCGGATTTCACTCAAAACTAACCAAATGACTCCTCCCACCTTATTATGATGTTGCCCAAGTTTTGGGCTCGAATCCGAAATCAATAGGTGTAAGAAATTGGACAATTCATGTTCGAAGGCAGTTCGTTCCTGATTGGAATGCTTGGTGCTTTGGGTAGTTCTAGGGATCGGATTTGACACAAACTTATCCAAATGACTCCTCCCACCATATTATGATGTTGCCCCAGTTTTGGGCTCGAATAGAAATAAATAGGTGTAAGAAATTGGACAATTCAAGTTCAAAGGCAGTTCGTTCCTAATTGGAGTGGTTGGTGTTTTGGGTAGTTCTAGAGATCAGATTTCCCTCAAACTTAACCAAATGACTCCTCCCACCATATTATGATGTTGCCCAGGTTTTGGGCTCGAATCGAAATCAATAGGTGTAAGAAATTGGACAATTCAAGTTCAAAGGTAGTACGTTCCTAATTGGAGTGGTTGGTGCTTTGGGTAGTTCTAGAGATCGGATTTCACTCAAATCTAACCAAATGACTCCTCCCACCATATTACGATGTTGGCCAAGTTTTGGGCTCAATCGAAATCAATAGGTGTAAGAAATTGGACAATATATGTTCAAAGGCAGTTTGTTCCTAATAGGAGTGGTTGGTGTATTCCATAGTTCTAGAGATCGGATTTCACTCAAACTTAACCAAATGACACCTCCCCCCATATTATGATGATGCCCAAGTTTTGGGCTCAATCCGAAATCAATAGTTCTAAGAAATTGGACAATTTATGTTCAAAGGCAGTTCGTTCCTAATCGGAGTGGTTGGTGTATTCCATAGTTCTAGAGATCGGATTTCACTCAAAACTGACGGAATGACTCCTCCCACCATATTAAGATGTTGCCCAAGTTTCGGGTTCGATCCGAAATCAATAGTTGTAAGAAATTGGACAATTCAAGTTCAATGGCAGTTCGTTCCTAATTGGAGTGGTTGATGTTTTGGGTTGTTCTATAGATCGGATATCACTCAAACTTAACCAAATGACTCCTCCCACCATATTATGATGTTGCCCAAGTTTTGGGCTCGAATCCGATATCAATAGGTGTAAGAAATTGGACAATTTATGTTTAAAGGCAGTTCGTTCCTAATCGGAGTGATAGGTGTATTCCATAGTTCTAGGGATCAGATTTCATTCAAAACTAACCAAATGCTTCCTCCCACCATATTATGATGTTGCCCAAGTTTAGGGCTCGAATCCGAAATCAATACGTGTAAAAAATTGGACAATTCAAGTTCAAAGGTAGTTCGTTCCTAATTGGAGTGGTTGGTGTTTTGGGTAGTTCTAGAGATCGGATTTCAATCAAACTTAACCAAATGACTCCTCCCACCATATTATGATGTTGCCCAAGTTTTGGGCTCGAATCCGAAATCAATACGTGTAAGAAATTGGAAAATTCAAGTTGAAAGCCAGTTTGTTCCTAATTGGAGTGGTTGGTGTTTTGGGTAGTTCTAGAGATCGGATTTCACTCAAACTTAACCAAATGACTCCTCCCACCATATTATGTGGTTGCCCAAGATTTGGGCTCGATTTGAAATCAATAGGTGTAAGAAATTGGAAAATTTTAGTTCAAAGGCAGTTCGTTCCTAATTGGAGTGGTTGGGGTTTTGGGTAGTTCTAGAGATTGGATTTCGCTCAAACTTAACCAAATGACCCCTCTCACCATATTATGATGTTGCCCAAGTTTTGGGCTCGAATCAGAAATCAGGAGGTGCAAGAAACTGGACAATTCAATTTCAAAGGTAGTTCGTTCCTAATTGGAGTGGTTGGTGTTTTGGGTAGTTCTAGAGATCGGATTTCACTCAAACTTAACCAAATGACTCCTCCCACCATATTATGATGTTGTCCCAGTTTTGGGCTCAATCCGAAATCAATAGGGGTAAGAAATTGGACAATTCAAGTTCAAAGGCAGTTCGTTCCTAATCGGAGTGGTTGGTGTATTCCACAGTTCTAGAGATCGGATTTCAGTCAAAACTGACCAAATGAATCCTCCCACCATATTATGATGTTGCCCAAGTTTTGGGCTTGATCCGAAATCAATACGAGTAAGAAATTGGAAAATTCAAGTTCAAAGGCAGTTCGTTCCTAATTGGAGTGGTTGGTGTTTTAGGTAGTTCTAGAGATCGGATTTCACTCGAACTTAACGAAAGGACTCCTCCTACCATATTATGATGTTGCCCAAGTTTTGCGCTAGATCCGAAATCAATAGGTGTAAGAAGTTGGACAATTCAAGTTCAAAGGCAGTTCGTTCCTAATTGGAGTGGTTGGTGTTTTGGGTAGTTCTAGAGATCGGATTTCACTCAAACTTAACCAAATCACTCCTCCCACCATATTATGATGTTGCCCAAGTTTTGGGCTCGAATCCGAAATCAATAGGTGTAAGAAATTGGACAATTTATGTTCAAAGGCAGTTCGTTCCAAATCGGAGTGGTCGGTGTATTCCATAGTTCTAGAGAACGGATTTCACTCAAAACAAACCAAATGACTCCTCCCACCATATTATGATGTTGCCCAAGTTTTGGGCTCGAATCGAAATCAATAGGTGTAAGAAATTGGACAATTCAAGTTCATAGGCAGTTCGTTCCTAATTGGAGTGGTTGGTGTTTTGGGTAGTTCTAGAGATCGGATTTCACTAACACTTAACCAAATGACTCCTCCGACCATATTATGATGTTGCCCAAGTTTTGCGCTAGATCCGAAATCAATAGGTGTAAGAAGTTGGACAATTCAATTTCAAAGGCAGTTCGTTCCTAATTGGAGTGGTCGGTGTTCTGGGTAGTTCTAGAGATCGGATTTCACTCAAACTTAACCAAATCAGTCCTCCCACCATATTATGATGTTGCCCAAGTTTTGGGCTCGAATCGAAATCAATAGTTGTAAGAAATTGGACAATTTATGTTCAAAGGCAGTTCGTTCCAAATCGGAGTGGTCGGTGTATCCATAGTTCTAGAGAACGGATTTCACTCAAAACAAACCAAATGACTCCTCCCACCATATTATGATGTTGCCCAAGTTTTGGGCTCGATTCCGAAATCAATAGGTGTAAGAAATTGGACAATTCAAGTTCAAAGGCAGTTCGTTCCTAATTTGAGTGGTCGGTGTTTTGGGTAGTTCTAGGGATCGGATTTCACCCAAACTAAACCAAATGACTCCTCCCACCATATTATGATGTTGCCGAAATGTTGGCCTCTAATCCGAAATCAATAGGTGTAAGAAATTGGACAATTCAAGTTCAAAGGCAGTTCGTTCCTACTTGGAGTGGTTGGTGTTTTGGGTTGTTCTAGAGATCGGATTTCACTCAAACTTAACCAAACTACTCCTCCCTCCATATTATGATGTTGCCCAAGTTTTGGGCTTGATCCGAAATCAATAGGTGTAAGAAATTGGACAATTTATGCTCAAGTGCAGTTCGTTCCTGATCTGGAGTGGTTGGTGTATTCCATAGTTGTAGAGATCGGATTTCACTCAAACAAAACAAAATGACTCCTCCCACCATATTATAATGTTTCCCAAGTTTTGGGCTCGAATCCGTAATCAATAGGTGTAAAAAATTGGACAATTTATCTTCTAAGGCAGTTCGTTCCTAATCGGAGTGGTTGGTGTATTCCATAGTTCTAGAGATCGGATTTCACTCAAACTTAACCAAATGACTCCTCCCACCATATTATGATGTTGCCCAAGTTTTGGGCTCGAATCCGAAATCAACAGGTGTAAGAAATTGGACAATTCAAGTTCAAAGGCAGTTCGTTCCTAATTGGAGTGGTTGGTGTTTTGGGTAGTTCTAGAGATCGGATTTCACTCAAACTTAACCAAATGACTCCTCCCACCATATTATGATGTTGCCCTGGTTTTAGGCTCAATCCGAAATCAATAGGGGTAAGAAATTGGACAATTCAAGTTCAAAGGCAGTTCGTTCCTAATCGGAGAATGGTTGGTGTATTCCACAGTTCTAGAGATTCGGATTTCAGTCAAAACTGACCAAATGAATCCTCCCACCATATTATGATGTTGCCCAAGTTTTGGGCCTAATCCGAAATCAATACGAGTAAGAAATTGGAAAATTCAAGTTCAAAGGCAGTTGGTTCCTAATTGGAGTGGTTGGTGTTTTGGGTAGTTCAAGAGATCGGATTTCACTCGAACTTAACGAAAGGACTCCTCCTACCATATTATGATGTTGCCCAAGTTTTGCGCTAGATCCGAAATCAATAGGTGTAAGAAGTTGGACAATTCAAGTTCAAAGGCAGTTCGTTCCTAATTGGAGTGGTTGGTGTTTTGGGTAGTTCTAGAGATCGGATTTCACTCAAACTTAACCAAATCACTCCTCCCACCATATTATGATGTTGCCCAAGTTTTGGGCTTGATCCGAAATCAATAGGTGTAAGAAACTGGACAATTCAAGTTCAAAGGCAGTTCGTTCCTAATTTGAGTGGTCGGTGTTTTGGGTAGTTCTAGAGATCGGATTTCACCCAAACTAAACCAAATGACTCCTCCCACCATATTATGATGTTGCCCAAATGTTGGCCTCGATCCGAAATCAATAGGTGTAAGAAATTGGACAATTCAAGTTCAAAGGCAGTTCGTTCCTACTTGGAGTGGTTGGTGTTTTGGGTAGTTCTAGAGATCGGATTTCACTCAAACAAAACATAATGTTTCCCAAGTTTTGGGCTCGATGCGTAATCAATAGGTGTAAGAAATTGGACAATTTATCTTCTAAGGCAGTTCGTTCCTAATCGGAGTGGTTGGTGTATTCCATAGTTCTAGAGATCGGATTTCACTCAAACTTAACCAAATGACTCCTCCCACCATATTATGATGTTGCCCAAGCTTTGGGCTCCATCCGAAATCAACAGGTGTAAGAAATTGGACAATTCAAGTTCAAAGGCAGTTCGTTCCTAATTGGAGTGGTTGGTGTTTTGGGTAGTTCTAGAGATCGGATTTCACTCAAACTTAACCAAATGACTCCTCCCACCATATTATGATGTTGCCCTGGTTTTAGGCTCAATCCGAAATCAATAGGTGTAAGAAATTGGACAATTCAAGTTCAAAGGCAGTTCGTTCCTAATCGGAGTGGTTGGTGTATTCCATAGTTGTAGAGATTGGAATTCACTCAAAACAAACGAAATGACTCCTCCCACCATAGTATGATGTTGCCCAAGTTTTGGGCTCGAATCCGAAATCAATAGGTGTAAGAAATTGGACAATTCAAGTTCAAAGGCAGTTCGTTCCTAATTCGAGTGGTTGGTGTTTTGGGTAGTTCTAGAGATCGGATTTCACTCAAACTGAACCAAATGACTCCTCCCACCATATTACGATGTTGCCCAAATGTTGGCCTCGAATCCGAAATCAATAGGTGTAAGAAATTGGACAATTCAAGTTCAAAGGCAGTTCGTTCCTAATTGGAGTGGTTGGTGTTTTGGGTAGTTCTAGAGATTGGATTTCACTCAAACTTAACCAAATGACTCCTCCCACCATATTATGGTGTTGCCCAAGTTTTGGGCTCGAAATCGAAATCAATAGGTGTAAGAAATTGGACAATTCAAGTTCAATGGCAGTTCGTTCCTAATTGGAGTGGTTGGTGTATTCCATAGTTCTAGAGATCGGATTTCACTCAAAACTAACAAAATGAATCCTCCCACCATATTATGATGTTGCCCAAGTTTTGGGCTCGAATTCGAAATCAATTGGTGTAAGAAATTGTACAATTCATGTTCAAAGGCAGTTCGTTCATAATTGGGGTGGTTGGTGTATATGGTTGTTCTAGAGATCGGATTTCACTCAAACTTAACCAAATGACTCCTCCCACCATATTTTGATGTTGCCCAAGTTTTGGGCTCGAATCGAAAATAAATTGGGGTAAGAAATTGGACAATTCAAGTTCAACCGCAGTTCGTTCCTAATTGGAGTGGTTGGTGTTTGGGGTAGTTCTAGAGTTCGGATTTCACTGAAACTTAACCAAATGACTCCGCCCACCATATTATGATGTTGCCCAAGTTTTGGGCTCGAATCCGAAATCAATAGGTGTAAGAAATTGGACAATTCAAGTTCAAAGGCAGTTCGTTCCTACTTGGAGTGGTTGGTGTTTTGGGTAGTTCTAGAGATCGGATTTCACTCAAACAAAACATAATGTTTCCCAAGTTTTGGGCTCGAATCCGTAATCAATAGGTGTAAGAAATTGGACAATTTATCTTCTAAGGCAGTTCGTTCCAAATCGGAGTGGTTGGTGTATTCCATAGTTCTAGAGATCGGATTTCACTCAAACTTAACCAAATGACTCCTCCCACCATATTATGATGTTGCCCAAGCTTTGGGCTCCATCCGAAATCAACAGGTGTAAGAAATTGGACAATTCAAGTTCAAAGGCAGTTCGTTCCTAATTGGAGTGGTTGGTGTTTTGGGTAGTTCTAGAGATCGGATTTCACTCAAACTTAACCAAATGACTCCTCCCACCATATTATGATGTTGCCCTGGTTTTAGGCTCAATCCGAAATCAATAGGTGTAAGAAATTGGACAATTCAAGTTCAAAGGCAGTTCGTTCCTAATTAGAGTGGTTGGTGTTTTGGGTAGTTCTAGAGATCGGATTTCACTCAAACAAAACATAATGTTTCCCAAGTTTTGGGCTCGAATCCGTAATCAATAGGTGTAAGAAATTGGACAATTTATCTTCTAAGGCAGTTCGTTCCTAATCGGAGTGGTTGGTGTATTCCATAGTTCTAGAGATCGGATTTCACTCAAACTTAACCAAATGACTCCTCCCACCATATTATGATGTTGCCCTGGTTTTAGGCTGAATCCGAAATCAATAGGTGTAAGAAATTGGACAATTGAAGTTCAAAGGCAGTTCGTTCCTAATTGGAGTGGTTGGTGTTTTGGGTAGTTCTAGAGATTGGATTTCACTCAAACTTAACCAAATGACTCCTCCCACCATATTATGGTGTTGCCCAAGTTTTGGGCTCGAATCCGAAATCAATAGGTGTAAGAAATTGGACAATTCAAGTTCAATGGTAGTTCGTTCCTAATTGGAGTGGTTGGTGTATTCCATAGTTCTAGAGATCGGATTTCACTCAAAACTAACAAAATGAATCCTCCCACCATATTATGATGTTGCCCAAGTTTTGGGCTCGAATCCGAAATCAATTGGTGTAAGAAATTGTACAATTCAAGTTCAAAGGCAGTTCGTTCATAATTGGGGTGGTTGGTGTATATGGTTGTTCTAGAGATCGGATTTCACTCAAACTTAACCAAATGACTCCTCCCACCATATTGTGATGTTGCCCAAGTTTTGGGCTCGAATCCAAAATAAATTGGGGTAAGAAATTGGACAATTCAGGTTCAACCGAAGTTCGTTCCTAATTGGAGTGGTTGGTGTTTGGGGTAGTTCTAGAGATCGGATTTCACTGAAACTTAACCAAATGACTCCGCCCACCATATTATGATGTTGCCCAAGTTTTGGGCTCGATCCGAAATCAATAGGTGTAAGAAATTGGACAATTCAAGTTCAAAGGCAGTTCGTTCCTAATTGGAGTGGTTGGTGTTTTGGGAAGTTCTAGAGATCGGATTTCCCTCAAACTTAACCAAATGACTCCTCCCACCATATTGTGATGTTGTCCAAGTTTTGGACTCGAATTTCGAAATCAATAGGTGTAAGAAATTGGAAAATTCAAGTTCAAAGGCAGTTCGTTCCGAATTGGAGTGGTTGGTGTTTTGGGTAGTTCTAGAGATCGGATTTCACTCAAACTTAACCAAATGATTCCTCCCACCATATTATGAACTTGTACAAGTTTTGGGCTCGAATCCGAAATCAGTTGGTGTAAGAAATTGGGCAATTCATGTTCAAAGGCAGTTCGTTCCTAATTGGGTGGGTTGGTGTATTGGGTAGTTCTAGAGATCGGATTTCACTCAAAGTTAACCAAATGACTCCTCCCACCATGTTATGATGTTGCCCAAGTTTTGGGCTCCAATCCGGAAATCAATAGGTGTAAGAAATTGGACAATTTACGTTGAAACGCATTTCGTTCCTAATCGGAGTGGTTGGTGTATTCCATAGTTCTAGAGATCGGATTTCACTCAAAACTAACCAAATGAATCCTCCCACCATATTATGATGTTGCCCAAGTTTTGGGCTCGATCCGAAATCAATTGGTGTAAGAAATTGTACAATTGAAGTTCAAAGGCAGTTCGTTCATAATTAGGGTGGTTGGTGTATATGGTTGTTCTAGAGATCGGATTTCACTCAAACTTAACCAAATGACTCCTCCCACCATATTGTGATGTTGCCCAAGTTTTGGGCTCGAATCGAACATAAATAGGGGTAAGAAATTGCACAATTCAAGTTCAACCGAGATTCGTTCCTAATTGGAGTGGTTGGTGCTTGGGGTAGTTCTAGAGATCGGATTTCACTGAAACTTAACCAAATGACTCCTCCCACCATATTATGATGTTGCCCAAGTTTTGGGCTCGAATCCGAAATCAATAGGTGTAAGAAATTGGACAATTCAAGTTCAAAGGCAGTTCGTTCCTAATTGGAGTGGTTGGTGTTTTGGGTAGTTCTAGAGATCGGATTTTCCTCAAACTTAACCAAATGACTCCTCCCACCATATTGTGATGTTTTCCAAGTTTTGGACTCGAATCCGAAATCAATAGGTGTAAGAAATTGGACAATTCATGTTCAAAGGCAGTTCGTTCCGAATTGGAGTTGTTGGTGTTTTGGGTAGTTCTAGAGATCGGATTTCACTCAAACTTAACCAAATGACTCCTCCCACCATATTATGATCTTGTACAACTTTTGGGCTCGAATCCGAAATCAGTAGGTGTAAGAAATTGGGCAATTCATGTTCAAAGGCAGTTCGTTCCTAATTGGGTGGGTTGGTGTATTGGGTAGTTCTAGAGATCGGATTTCACTCAAAGTTAACCAAATGACTCCTCCCACCATGTTATGATGTTGCCCAAGTTTTGGGCTCGAATCCGAAATCAATAGGTGTAAGAAATTGGACAATTTACGTTGAAACGCAGTTCGTTCCTAATCGGAGTGGTTGTTGTATACCATAGTTCTAGAGATCGGATTTCACTCAAAACTAACAAAATGACTCCTGCCACCATATTATGATGTTGGCCATGTTTTGGGCTAGATCCGAAGTCAATAGGTGTAAGAAATTGGACAATTCAAGTTCAAAGGCAGTTCGTTCCTAATTGCAGTGGTTGGTGTTTTGGGTAGTTCTAGAGATCGGATTTCACTCAAACTTAACCAAATGACTACTCCCACCATATTATGATGTTGCCCAAGTTTTGGGCTCGAATCGAAATAAATAGGGGTAAGAAATTGGACAATTCAAGTTCAAAGGCAGTTTGTTCCTAATTGGAGTGGTTGGTGGTTTAGGTAGTTCTAGAGATCGAATTTCACTCAAACTTAACCAAATGACTCCTCCCACCATATTATGATGTTGCCCAAGTTTTGGGCTCTATCCGAAATCAATAGGTGTAAGAAATTGGATAATTCATGTTCAAAGGCAGTTCGTTCCAAATTGGGGTGGTTGGTGTATTGGGTAGTTCTAGAGATCGGATTTTGTTGGACAGATTTTACTCTATCTATTTCTCGCAAGTGCACGAACCAATTGTAGTATAGGAATGCAAGCACGAGGTCGTTCCACAGAGACTTGGATGAAAGACACTTATTACTACTACTTAGACTCACAAGTAATCCTAAGACTAAACAGAATTTAAATGAGGTTGTGTTGAGTTTGTTTGGAGTAACAACTACAAAAAGGGAAAGCAAATAGCAAGTGACTGAAAAATACTAAAAGGGAATGCAAAATAGCAAGTGATCAGCAAGTAGATGTTTAGAAATTTAGAGAGAAAGGAGACAAGCACTAGGGTTTCAACTTCACCATGACAATCCAATTTCAAGCAACAAGTTAACAATCACCTAAGTTGATTACAATTTCTGTAGTTCGTTCTTTCTTATGTATGATTATCCATATGGTGTTTGGTTTTAATCAAGTACTCAGAAACACAACTTAGCTATGGTGTTTAGTCTAGGCTATGAATCTGAATCCATTAAGCTTAAGAAGAACACAAAAGAACCAAGTAAACATTTAAACATGGTGTTTGTCCTAAATGCATTACCCACTCATTCACTAATCGGTTCAAGAGTCATATGGTGTTTATGTAAACTTGAACTAGATAACCAACATGCATGTGTTCATAGTGGCCAGTTATTTAAACATGCATAAAGATTCAACTAAGAACAAGTGAATGAGACCAGAAAATTAGAAGTAATCAACAAGAGTAACATTAACTTGAAAACATGAAATTGTCTTGTCAGGTTACATTGAAACCCTAGCTATGGATTTAGCTGCTCATAATGAGAAAGAAATTAAGACAGAAATGAGAAAACATAATGAATGCAATAAGAGTAGAAAAACCCCTTTTTCTGAAGTTCTTGTGGTGTCCAAGGCTTCTCCAAGTGCTTCTCCACGTCTAATGCTTCTCCAAGAGCTTCCTCACTTCTAGAAGGATGTATGAAGGATATGGAGGTGATTTGGGATGAGTTTGAGTGAGTGGTGATGGCTAAGAAAGATGAAATTCGTAGGGAAATGGAAGAGAGGTTTGCTGGAGCTGTTTTGGTGATTTGGGGCTGTTTAGAGCTTTTGGTTGATTGCTGGAGTGTTTGGGATTGTGAGAGTGTTTGAGGATAGTTTTTGAATGTGTTTGGGAAAATGATGGAAGTGTTTGAGGGAGGATGGAGTGAAGGATGGCTGAATTGTGGGGTTGTGAATCCCAGGCTTGCACCTAGAGTGTATGGGAGTGTTTAAGGATGGATGGAGAGGGTTTTGTGGGGTTGTGAATCCCAGGCTTGCACCTAGAGTGTATGGGAGTGTTTAAGGATGGATAGAGAGGGTTTTGTGGGGTTGTGAATCCCAGGCTTGCACACCTTGAATCTGGAAATGAATTGGTATTTATAGGGGAAGGGAGGTGAGAAATCAGAATTGAATATGGCTAATGGACTCCACACTTGCATTAGATAATCAGAAATGGGCTAATGGACTCAACACTTGCATTAGATAATCAGAAATGGTTACTCCACTAAATCCCACTAGCAGCCCTAGCTCATCCTCATGTCAGCATGACCAAGCTTCCATTCAGAAACCAATAGCTCATGCCTAGCTCACCATGACCAAGCATGCAATGAGCTCATCTGCAAGTCAGCATGATGTGTAATTTGATGGGCTCACGGATTGGGCTTGGATCAATCAAATGTCGACTTTGAGCTATCAATGTTCGGTTCACAATTGTATATCATTTTGTACCCTTATTGCTTATGATTTAGTTATGTTTTTGAGTTAACCTTGTGCTTTTAACCTCTTTTGTGTTTGTTATTCAGTTTATTGAGCTCTAGGTATCACTTGAGGCATTTGAAGTAAAATGGTGAAAATAATGTGTAAAAACTGGTGACTGAGTTACAAGTTCATTTCGGACTTATCTTCTTCATCCGAGCTTGGATTGGGCCAATACTTGTGTGGTTGGATCGATGACATTCTGAACTTGAAGATTGATAGCTCAAAGTCGACATTTGATTGATCCAAACCCAATCCGTGAGCCCATCAAATTACACATCATGCTGACTTGCAGATGAGCTCATTGCATGCTTGGTCATGGTGAGCTAGGCATGAGCTATTGGTTTCTGAATGGAAGCTTGGTCATGCTGACATGAGGATGAGCTAGGGCTGCTAGTGGGATTTAGTGGAGTAACCATTTCTGATTATCTAATGCAAGTGTTGAGTCCATTAGCCCATTTCTGATTATCTAATGCAAGTGTTGAGTCCATTAGCCCATTTCTAATTATCTAATGCAAGTGTTGAGTCCATTAGCCATATTCAATTCTGATTTCTCACCTCCCTTCCCCTATAAATACCAATTCATTTCCAGATTCAAGGTGTGCAAGCCTGGGATTCACAACCCCACAAAACCCTCTCCATCCATCCTTAAACACTCCCATACACTCTAGGTGCAAGCCTGGGATTCACAACCCCACAATTCAGCCATCCTTCACTCCATCCTCCCTCAAACACTTCCATCATTTTCCCAAACACATTCAGAAATTATCCTCAAACACTCTCACAATCCCAAACACTCCAGCAATCAACCAAAAGCTCTAAACAGCCCCAAATCACCAAAACAGCTCCAGCAAACCTCTCTTCCATTTCCCTACGAATTTCATCTTTCTTAGCCATCACCACTCACTCAAACTCATCCCAAATCACCTCCATATCCTTCATACATCCTTCTAGAAGTGAGGAAGCTCTTGGAGAAGCATTAGTCTTGGAGAAGCACTTGGAGAAGCCTTGGACACCACAAGAACTTCAGAAAAGGGGTTTTTCTACTCTTATTGCATTCATTATGTTTTCTCATTTCTGTCTTAATTTCTTTCTCATTATGAGCAGCTAAATCCATAGCTAGGGTTTCAATGTAACCTGACAAGACAATTTCATGTTTTCAAGTTAATGTTACTCTTGTTGATTACTTCTAATTTTCTGGTCTCATTCACTTGTTCTTAGTTGAATCTTTATGCATGTTTAAATAACTGGCCACTATGAACACATGCATGTTGGTTATCTAGTTCAAGTTTACATAAACACCATATGACTCTTGAACCGATTAGTGAATGAGTGGGTAATGCATTTAGGACAAACACCATGTTTAAATGTTTACTTGGTTCTTTTGTGTTCTTCTTAAGCTTAATGGATTCAGATTCATAGCCTAGACTAAACACCATAGCTAAGTTGTGTTTCTGAGTACTTGATTAAAACCAAACACCATATGGATAATCATACATAAGAAAGAACGAACTCCAGAAATTGTAATCAACTTAGGTGATTGTTAACTTGTTGCTTGAAATTGGATTGTCATGGTGAAGTTGAAACCCTAGTGCTTGTCTCCTTTCTCTCTAAATTTCTAAACATCTACTTGCTGATCACTTGCTATTTTGCATTCCCTTTTAGTATTTTTCAGTCACTTGCTATTTGCTTTCCCTTTTTGTAGTTGTTACTCCAAACAAACTCAACACAACCTCATTTAAATTCTGTTTAGTCTTAGGATTACTTGTGAGTCTAAGTAGTAGTAATAAGTGTCTTTCATCCAAGTCTCTGTGGAACGACCTCGTGCTTGCATTCCTATACTACAATTGGTTCGTGCACTTGCGAGAAATAGATAGAGTAAAATCTGTCCAACAAGAAAATGGCGCCGTTGCCGGGGACTTGATTAAGAGTCTTGTTACTATTGCTTACTTTCTTTAGTTTTTCTTTGTTTTCAGGTATTTGCATGTCGAGCAAACCATTTCTTGAACAAGTTGTATCAGCGGTCAAGAAACACTCTCAATCCGGAACCATTAGGATCCAACCAATCTGTGGTACACAACAACCATCACTGGCTGAATTTGAACGAAGGCTTGATCAAGCAAGGGAGGCAGCCATTGAATCTATTCTCAATCCCTTAGAAGCCGAAACCTCCAATTCAACAAGCTCAGAAGAGTACTCTCTGTTCAACATCTTTAACTCAGATCAAGAAGAAGAAGAAGAAGAAGAAAAGATGGCAGCCCATGACCAACTTGCTTTGGAGGATCTTGCTCAACCAATCATACCAAATTCACCTTCATGCATCTTGCTGTCCAGAGAAGCTAGAAACTATGAGCTTAAATCTTCTCACTTTCAAATGCTTCCTTCTTTTTATGGTTTACCAAATGAAGATCCTTTGGCTCACATTAAAGAATTTTATACTGTTGTTTGTACTTTGCCTTTGAAGGATGTGTCTGAAGCAAATCTGAAGATGAGGGTTTTCCCTTACACTTTGAAAGATAGAGCAAAGACTTGGTTTATGTCGTTAACCCCAGGATCACTAACCACTTGGGATGCTGTTGCTAAGAAGTTCTTGGAGAAGTTTTTCTCTGCCCAAAAGACAGCCACCTTGAGGTCCAAGATTTTCAACTTCTCACAACATGATGGTGAACCATTCAACGAATGCTGGAGCGTTTCAAAGGAACTCTAATGCAATGTCCACATCATGGGTTACCTCTATACTTACAAATGCAAATTTTTTATGATGGACTAACCGAAACTTGTCAATCTACTGTCAATAATGCTGCAGGTGGAGCTTTAAAGAAAAAGAATGCTCAAGAGTCATATGACATATTTGAGATGTTGGGATCCAATGCTCAACACAAAGATACAAGAGGTAAGGCTGGTATCTATGAGATTAGTCCTAACAGTGAGCTTGCTTCGCAGGTGGCTAGTTTACAAAGGAAGCTTGATGCTGTGCTCAATATGGTCCCTAAAGCTCCTCAAGTTGAAGTTTGTGCTATTTGCAATTCTCAAGGACACTCAACTCACATGTGTTCAGCTAGTAATACTTATCCTGAGTTTGTCCAAGAACAAGCCCACATGATGAATTCTTACAACCAAAGGCCAAGAAATGATCCCTTCTCGAACACTTATAATCCGGGTTGGAGGAATCACCCAAATTTCTCTTGGAGCGACAATCAAGCAAGTTCATCATTCCAGCCTAAACCAAGTTCATTGGAGGACACAGTCAAGATGTTGGCCCAAAATACTTTGCAATTCCAGCAAACTACTAATGGTGCTCTTCAACAACATTCTGCTGCCCTTACTAAGATAGAGATTCAATTGGGACAAATTGCAGATACTTTGAACCAAAGAGAACCTGGAAAATTCCCTAGCCAACCAAATGTGAATCCCAAGCATCATGAGCAAGCCAACGCAATCTCAGTTCTAGAAGTGGTAAGGTTATTGATAATAAAGTTGGCAAAGAAGTTACTAATCATGATGTTGTGAATGCAGGTGATGAACACAAGGAAGAGATGACACCAAAAGAAGCAATTCCCATTGGCAAGTCAACAATTTCACCTATATTGCACAAGGCCAAGAACCCTTATGTGCCACCAATTCCTGGACGTCTTGCTAAAAGCAAACAGGATAAGTCTTTTACTGAAATCCATGATATACTTAGTAAAGTCAATGTTAACTTGCCTTCCCTTGATGTGATCAGGAACATGCCAACTTATGCTAAATTTTTTAAGGAGTTGAACTCACACAAGAGAAGGTATAGTCCTCATGAGAAGGTGTTGGTGTCTGAAAATGTGAGTGCTGTCCTTCAAAGAAAACTTCCTCCTAAACTCAAGGATCCAGGTAGTTTTACCATCGGCATAACCATTGGAGATAAACGAGCTGAGAAAGCCATGTTGGATTTAGGTGCAAGTATCAATCTAATGCCTTATTCAGTGTACTTGCAACTTGGTTTGGGAAAATTAAAATCCACCACACTCAGCTTACAACTTGCTGATGGTTCAGTGAAATATCCTAGAGGTATTATTGAAGATATTTTGGTTCAAGTTGATAAGCTAATATTGTCTGCTGATTTTGTAGTGTTAGACATGGAAGATGCACCCATTCATGATCGTGAGCTGCCTATCTTGCTTGGAAGACCATTCATGGCCACAGCAAACACTCTTATTGATGTGAAAAATGGCATACTGAAAATGACAGTCCTTGGCCAAACCATAGAATTCAAAGTGTTTGAATCCTTAACTCATCCTTCTAATTCACTTGATTGTTTTTCAATTGATTGTTTGGATTCCCTGGTTTTGTCTAAGTTTGTGCAGGCACAATCTGATGATGCTTTAGAAATTGTTTTGACACAACCTTTAGGTGACCTTGATGATGAATCTGAGTTCCAAGAAGTGGTAGCTGCCCTAGAAGAGTTCCAGCCATTTCCACCAATTTCTAGGTTACCACTTGAGCCCCTTGATCCATGCTCTACGAAGTTGGAACCATCCAATGGCATGTTCAAAGTTACACCCCTTGCACACTTGAAGAAAAAGAAAAGGAAAAGGAAGAGGAGAAGAAGTTGGGTGAACTATCTTGAGACGATTGATCCAAAACCCCCCAACTCATCCTAAGCTGATTGCATAATGTCTTGCCAAGACATTAACTAAGGCGCTTCTTGGGAGGCAACCCATGTGTTCAAGAAGAAGGTGTTTGTTAGCGGTCAACCTAATCGCATCAAGGGGGAGTTTCTCTATACCTTCTTCTTAACTTTTCCCTTTATCATTTGCATGTTCTCAATCATCTTTTCTATGCTTTAACATTGAGGACAATGTTCAATTCAGGTCTGGGGGGAAGGTTTTCAATTTTCGTTCATGTTTTCACTTTTCTTTCATTGTGTTTTTCAGTTTTTGTTCATTTTTTTTAGAAGGTCATGCAATCAATAGTATGGAGCTGCCATTGAGGTTTTCATATCAGAATTTTTGCACTTCACAAAGCTATTGCTCTTAGAATTCTGGTGACTAAAGTACCATGCTCAAATTTTTGAAGGAAAATAGTGGAGACTACCCTAGTGAGCCATATCGAGCCTAATTGCTTTCTTGAGAGGGTTTAAAGTGTTTCTACTTCTCATCTCTACTCATTTTCTTCATTTCACTCTAATTGATCTCATCATTTCATTTTGATTGAATACTAAGGATGATTCTCTTTTGCAGATATCATGTGCTTGCTCTCATTCATGAATGAACTCATTGAAGTGATGCTAGGCTATGTGTGTATAACCATTCTATGTGCTTTCTTTCACCCAACCTATATGTGTGTTCCATCAACCCTCTTGAAGCCAAACACTTCAAGCCTTTTTCTTCTATCACCCTCATCATTTCCCTAACTTTGTATCTCAATCTGAGATATTCCCTTATTGTAGCCATACCCTATACTTAGAAATATACCAAGGTGTGCCAAGATAAAGTTTGAGGCAAGGAAGTTGCTGCCATGTACCTCAAAGAAAATTGGTGTGATTCTGTGCAATAAAGTTAAAGAAGATGCAGATCAAATCAGCAAAGATGAAAGTGTTTCAATGTGATCTAAGTGTGAAAAATAAAGTCCATGCCAAGTGAAACCATGAAGTTTGCAGCCATGCCATTCTAAAATCAATGTTGCCTTGCAGATTAATGAAGCTGCAACCTTGGTATGTTTTTAAGTTACTTGTTTTTCCTTCCAATTCTTCCATTTCCCCTAAACCTTAGCCTTTCATTACAACCTTGTGAAAGACCTAGCTGATCTTTGAGGATGTATTCATGGGTGCTGGTAAGTATGTGTATATCTCTATTCTTAGTATTTGATTCCTTTCATGAGATCTAACCAAATTTGTGCTTCTATTTCATACACTCACTTATGCTTTCTTGAGAGAATTAAACCATAGGTTCTGAGTGATTGAGTGTTTTATGTGAGAATTAGAGTTGAAGCATGTTCTCTATTCAAGGTTTGAGTGTGCTTGCTTTGAAGCCGTGTGCCTTTGAGCTATAGCTTCCACTTTACACACTGATTGATCACCTATCTTGGCAACTCTATGGTGTTGGAGGTATGACTAAAAGTTTTCTTTCATTTTCATTAGTTGATTTCAAAGTTTGTTTTTCTAACCACTTTGTTTTGTAGAGTCAGTAAAGCGTTTATGGGTATCGTTTCTGTTAAACCCTTAGGAGACACAACTCCTCCTACTAGGGATGCCTAGAGGTTCAAAGGCTTGTTGCATATGCTCAATGCAATCGAGTTACCTGCGGAAGTGGTTTACTTAACTTCTTGTTTTTGTTTTGTTTTGTTTTGCTCGAGGACTAGCAAAATCTAGGTCTGGGGGTATTTGTTCGGTTCACAATTGTATATCATTTTGTACCCTTATTGCTTATGATTTAGTTATGTTTTTGAGTTAACCTTGTGCTTTTAACCTCTTTTGTGTTTGTTATTCAGTTTATTGAGCTCTAGGTATCACTTGAGGCATTTGAAGTAAAATGGTGAAAATAATGTGTAAAAACTGGTGACTGAGTTACAAGTTCATTTCGGACTTATCTTCTTCATCCGAGCTTGGATTGGGCCAATACTTGTGTGGTTGGATCGATGACATTCTGAACTTGAAGATTGATAGCTCAAAGTCGACATTTGATTGATCCAAACCCAATCCGTGAGCCCATCAAATTACACATCATGCTGACTTGCAGATGAGCTCATTGCATGCTTGGTCATGGTGAGCTAGGCATGAGCTATTGGTTTCTGAATGGAAGCTTGGTCATGCTGACATGAGGATGAGCTAGGGCTGCTAGTGGGATTTAGTGGAGTAACCATTTCTGATTATCTAATGCAAGTGTTGAGTCCATTAGCCCATTTCTGATTATCTAATGCAAGTGTTGAGTCCATTAGCCCATTTCTAATTATCTAATGCAAGTGTTGAGTCCATTAGCCATATTCAATTCTGATTTCTCACCTCCCTTCCCCTATAAATACCAATTCATTTCCAGATTCAAGGTGTGCAAGCCTGGGATTCACAACCCCACAAAACCCTCTCCATCCATCCTTAAACACTCCCATACACTCTAGGTGCAAGCCTGGGATTCACAACCCCACAATTCAGCCATCCTTCACTCCATCCTCCCTCAAACACTTCCATCATTTTCCCAAACACATTCAGAAATTATCCTCAAACACTCTCACAATCCCAAACACTCCAGCAATCAACCAAAAGCTCTAAACAGCCCCAAATCACCAAAACAGCTCCAGCAAACCTCTCTTCCATTTCCCTACGAATTTCATCTTTCTTAGCCATCACCACTCACTCAAACTCATCCCAAATCACCTCCATATCCTTCATACATCCTTCTAGAAGTGAGGAAGCTCTTGGAGAAGCATTAGTCTTGGAGAAGCACTTGGAGAAGCCTTGGACACCACAAGAACTTCAGAAAAGGGGTTTTTCTACTCTTATTGCATTCATTATGTTTTCTCATTTCTGTCTTAATTTCTTTCTCATTATGAGCAGCTAAATCCATAGCTAGGGTTTCAATGTAACCTGACAAGACAATTTCATGTTTTCAAGTTAATGTTACTCTTGTTGATTACTTCTAATTTTCTGGTCTCATTCACTTGTTCTTAGTTGAATCTTTATGCATGTTTAAATAACTGGCCACTATGAACACATGCATGTTGGTTATCTAGTTCAAGTTTACATAAACACCATATGACTCTTGAACCGATTAGTGAATGAGTGGGTAATGCATTTAGGACAAACACCATGTTTAAATGTTTACTTGGTTCTTTTGTGTTCTTCTTAAGCTTAATGGATTCAGATTCATAGCCTAGACTAAACACCATAGCTAAGTTGTGTTTCTGAGTACTTGATTAAAACCAAACACCATATGGATAATCATACATAAGAAAGAACGAACTCCAGAAATTGTAATCAACTTAGGTGATTGTTAACTTGTTGCTTGAAATTGGATTGTCATGGTGAAGTTGAAACCCTAGTGCTTGTCTCCTTTCTCTCTAAATTTCTAAACATCTACTTGCTGATCACTTGCTATTTTGCATTCCCTTTTAGTATTTTTCAGTCACTTGCTATTTGCTTTCCCTTTTTGTAGTTGTTACTCCAAACAAACTCAACACAACCTCATTTAAATTCTGTTTAGTCTTAGGATTACTTGTGAGTCTAAGTAGTAGTAATAAGTGTCTTTCATCCAAGTCTCTCTGGAACGACCTCGTGCTTGCATTCCTATACTACAATTGGTTCGTGCACTTGCGAGAAATAGATAGAGTAAAATCTGTCCAACAATCAAGCTTCAAGTTCAGAATGTCATCGATCCAACCACACAAGTATTGGCCCAATCCAAGCTCGGATGAAGAAGATAAGTCCGAAATGAACTTGTAACTCAGTCACCAGTTTTTACACATTATTTTCACCATTTTACTTCAAATGCCTCAAGTGATACCTAGAGCTCAATAAACTGAATAACAAACACAAAAGAGGTTAAAAGCACAAGGTTAACTCAAAAACATAACTAAATCATAAGCAATAAGGGTACAAAATGATATACAATTGTGAACCGAACAGATTTCATTCAAAATTAACCAAATGACTGCTTGATCGGTTCATAATTGTATATCATTTCGTACCCTTTTAGCTTTTGATTTGGTTATGTTATGGAGTTAAACTTGTGCTTTTAATTCATTTTCTGTTTTGATAAGTCCATAATTTCATACACTTGCATGCCTTCTTTACTTAGTGATTTTGCTTAGTTTCTCTTTATTTTGAGTCACTTACCTATGTTTGTGTGTTTTGTAGGTTAAGATAGCAAGAGATAACATTTGATGCAATCCATGCATGTTATGGGCTGATTGGCATATGAGGAATATGAGCTTAAAGACAAACACATTTTGGCTACAGCCCATTTCCAGCCCAGTTTCGTAGGTCAACTTCTTGGCCTTGGATCAGCATTCTATGGGGCTCGAATGAGGTGAAGCTCTTCATGAAACTTGTTCCAATGGGTGCCTACTACAACATATCCAGATTTCAGCCCATTTGGACATTTGTGGAGTGCTCGGCCCGTCCAACACCCAACCATGCTCAGCAGGATTTCCAGCTGCCAGCTTTTGCCATGTGCCTCCTTTTAGCCATGTGCCTCACCCCAGCTGCAACTGACTTTGTACCCAACATAATGAGTGAAGTTGGGAGGCTTTCCAGCTATGAATTTCTGAAGGAGCAAGTTGGCACATGTTGGAGCTATTATAGAGAAAGCATGTGCATGTGAAGCAAAGAGAAAGGAGAGAGAGAAGAAGAGGAATGATGAGAGGCATCTTTGCTTCAGCCTTTGAACATGGGAATTAAATTGGCAGATCACTTTGGAGCTGGAGATCAGCTTTTGAGCTATTAAAGAGAAGCATGTGCATGCATGTAAAGCAAAAAGAAAGAAAAGAATTGAAATGAAGTCAATTTCAGTCTCTGTTTGGCAACCAACTTTCAAGGTCCAAAACGCACACTTCTCCTACTCCGATGGGAATACTTTCTTCATAGAAGTTGTTCCAATGGGTGTCTAGTATAACATATCCAAATTTCAGCCCCATTGGATACGTGTTGAGACCTATGGCCTTCCTACACCATGCCTGGTTCAGAAACTCGTTTTTCCAGCAGCAAAAGGCAACCACATGGGTTGGCAGCAAAAGGCACCACATGGGTTGGCAGCAAATCTGATCACCTTTGAACCCATGTGAAGAAAGCTTGTCCAGCAGCAAAAGATGAAGGATGGTGTGGGAATCCATCATGATGTTCCTCCCTCTTAGCCCTATAAATAGAGAAGCCTTCAAGCTTCAAAACAGGAACCCCAAGGGGGGAGCTCTCAAACACTTCTCTAGAGCTCCCTTCCCTTCTCTCCCTCAAATTCTCTTAGTTTCCTTTCAAGTTATCAATTGTTGTAATAAATTGATTTTAGTAAATTTTCCTTCAAGTTTTCAAGTTCTACTTTAATTTTATTTGTAATGTACATTCTTTCTTAAGTATTCAAGTTTAATTAGTTTCCAAGTTTCAATTATGGTTTTTGTTCTTATTCATTATGCTTATAAGTTAATATGCTAGTTTGAATGATTGATCACCATTTAGGTTTGCATGTTAGCTATCTTGGTTTGAATTAAGAGTATACACCATGCTTTAATTCGAATTGAACTATGAATAGGAAGAGTATGTATGGACATTCGAACAACAGGGATTAGATACATACTTGGTTGTTAAAATTGTTCTTCTATGCTTAATGGGTTCATAATGCTTAATTTTAGGTTAGACAACAAATGATCAAATTAGGGAATTAGGAACACAAGGTTATGACCACACACCATGGCTTAATCATACTTTAGCTAGAATCAATCCATTAATCTAATTGAACTTGGGAATTTATTTGCTTGAGTTATTTCCTTTTTCTTGTTTTATTTATTTTATTTTCCATTTCTGTTTTTTGTAGGGAAATGAATTGGATCATTCAATCACCAATCCTCGTGGGATCGACCTCGCACCTACATATGCTATACTACCGAACGGCTCGTGCACTTGCGAGTATCACAAGTTGAGGATGCAACTGAATCCATTTTGATGCAGTGAATCCGACACAACAAGTTTTTGGCGCCGTTGCCGGGGATTGGCAATATAGTTTGGTTCTATTTCTTTTCCATACTTGTTTTATTTTTATTTTTCAGTTTCATCTTTTTCTAGACAGTTTCCTGAGTGAATGGCGTTAATGGACAAGTTGTGTTTGTAGTCCAACGGAATAGGACAATTGCCTAACAAGCAAGAGAACTGGGTTTAAGTCCCAGCTTACACAACCCATTGGTGTTTGTTACTTTGAAGCATGGAATTAGATGTTTTAGTTTAGTTTTTCCTTTTCATTTTAGTTTTTATTTCCTAATCTTTTTAATTCCATTTCAAGTTTGTGTGTTTGTTTTAGCAATTTATGAAAGCTTAATAAAAATGGAGAGAGATGACAACCTCAATCATAAAAATGGGAAGTGTGGAGTAGTGGGAGAAGTCGCGACCTCCAAGTGCATCCATGCTCGACCTAATCGCTTCAAGAGGGAGCATTTTAATCCTTTCTCTTCTTTGAATTCTGTTTAATTTCGTAATTGTTTTTGCCTTTTGGTCCGCGTTGGGTTCTTTGTTTTTCTGTGCTGAATCTAACCATATGAAGAACGTAAAATTTGGACTTACGGTTTGAAAGTTATAGGCTAAAAACTGAACAGAGGTCGAAGCTGGAAAACAGAGAAACGAATCTGTCCAAATGGTGATAAAAGGGTGATAAATAGGTGATAGAAAGTGCTGTTTGTGTTTTTCTTTGGTTTCTTGATTTGTTTCTTTTAGTACAACAATTTATGTTGTTTGTTTGAATTTGTTTAGAGTACTTAGTTCATTTTCGTTTATGGTTTGTTGTTTCATTTTATCTTAATTTGTTTTTGTTTCTTATCTTAAAATTTAAAAAAGATTTTTCATATGAGCTAACTTATGGTAACCCCAGTGAGCACTTCCGTCAATAGTAGTGTCTAGGAGTCCTATAGGCGACACCTTCGGTGTCTAAGAAGTTTGGGTTTTAAGCGGGACCATTGTGACCCCTCCAACCTTCCCGGATCCCCTGGCTGTGTTTTTCTTGAGACCCTAACTGGTCATCCGTGAGTTGCTTGTATATTCGTGTGTTTTTAAATTAAGTTTTTTATTTTCTTTGTTTTCTTTTTCTGTTGAGTTTTTGTTCAAGGGCAGTTCCTTCCTAAGGGAAGTGGTTGGTGTATTCCATAGTTCTACAGATCGGATTTCACTCAAAATTAACCAAATGACTCCTCCCACCATATTTTGATGTTGCCCAAGTTTTGGGCTCGGTCCGAAATCAATAGGTGTAAGAAATTGGACAATTTATGTTTAAAAGCGGTTCGTTCCTAATCGGAGTGGTTGGTGTTTTCCACAGTTCTAGAGATCGGATTTCAATCAAAACTAACCAAATGACTCCTCCCACCATATTATGATGTTGCCCAAGTTTTGGGCTCAATCCGAAATCAATAGGTGTAAGAAATTGGACAATTCAAGTTCAAAGGCAGTTCGTTCCTAGTTGGAGTGGTTGGTGTTTTGGGTAGTTCTAGAGATTGGATTTCACTCAAACTTAACGAAATGACTCCTCCCACCATATTCTGCTGTTGCCTAAGTTTTGGGCTCGATCCGAAATCAATAGGTGTAAGAAATTGGACAATTCAAGTTCTAAGGCAGTTCGTTCCTAATTGGAGTGGTTGGTATTTTGGGTGTTTCTACGGATCGGATTTCACTCAAAATTAACAAAATGACTCCTCCCACCATATTATGATGTTGCCCTAGTTTTGGGCTCGAATCGAAATCAATAGGTGTAGGAAATTGGACAATTCAAGCTCAAAGGCAGTTCGTTACTAATTGGAGTGGTTGATGTTTTGGGTAGTTTGAAGAGATCAGATTTCACTAAAACATAACCAAATGACTCCTCCCACCATATGATGATGTTGCCCAAGTTTTGGACTGAATCCGAAATCAACAGGTGTAAGAAATTGGACAATTTATGTTCAAAGGAAGTTCGTTCCTAATCGGAGTGGTTGTTGTATTCCATAATTCTGGAGATTGGATTTCACTCAAAAGAAACCAAATGACTCCTCCCACCATATTATGATATTGCCCAAGTTTTGGGCACGATCCGAAATCAATAGGTGTAAGAAATTGGACAATTCAAGTTCAAATGCAGTTCGTTCCTAATTGGAGTGGTTGGTATTTTGGGAAATTCTAGAGATTGGATTTCACTCAAACTTAACCAAATGACTCCTCCCACCATATTATGATGTTGCCCAAGTTTTGGGCTCGAAATCTGAAATCAATAGGTGTAAGAAATTGGACAATTCAAGTTTAAAGGCAGTTCGTTCCTAATTGGAGTGGTTGGTGTTTTGGGTAGTTCTAGAGATTCGATTTCACTCAAACTTAACCAAGTGACTCCACCTACCATTCTATGATGTTGCCCAAGTTTTGGGCTCGAATCCGAAATCAATAGGTGTAAGAAATTGGACAATTTATGTTCAAAGGAAGTTCGTTCCTAATCGGAGTGGTTGTTGTATTCCATAGTTCTGGAGATTGGATTTTACTCAAAAGAAACCAAATGACTCCTCCCACCATATTATGATATTGCCCAAGTTTTGGGCACGATCCGAAATCAATAGGTGTAAGAAATTGGACAATTCAAGTTCAAATGCAGTTCGTTCCTAATTGGAGTGGTTGGTATTTTGGGAAATTCTAGAGATTGGATTTCACTCAAACTTAACCAAATGACTCCTCCCACCATATTATGATGTTGCCCAAGTTTTGGGCTCGAACTGAAATCAATAGGTGTAAGAAATTGGACAATTCAAGTTTAAAGGCAGTTCGTTCCAAATTGGAGTGGTTGGTGTTTTGGGTAGTTCTAGAGATTGGATTACACTCAAACTTAACCAAGTGACTCCACCCACCATACTATGATGTTGCCCAAGTTTTGGGCTCGAATCCGAAATCAATAGGTGTAAGAAATTGGACAATTTATATTCAAAGGCAGTTCGTTCCTAATCGGAGTGGTTGGTGTATTCCATAGTTCTAGAGATCGGATTTCACTCAAAACTAACCAAATGACTCCTCCCATCATATTATCAAGTTGCCCAAGTTTTGGGCTCGAATCCGAAATCAATAGGTGTTCCAAATTAGACAATTCAAGTTCAAAGGCAGTTCGTTCCTAATTGGAGTGGTTGGTGTATTCCATACCTCTAGCGATTGGATTTCACTCAAAACTCACCAAATGACTCCTCCCACCGTATTATGTTGTTGCCCAAGTTTTGGGCTCGAATCCGAAATCAATAGGTGTTCCAAATTGGACAATTCAAGTTCAACGGCAGTTCGTTCCTAATTGGAGTGGTTGGTGTATTCCATACTTCTAGCAATTGGACTTCACTCAAAACTCACCAAATGACTCCTCCCACCATATTATGATGTTGCCGAAGTTTTGGGTTCCAATCCGAAATCAATAGGTGTGAGAACTTGGACAATTCAAGTTCAACGGCAGTTCGTTCCTAATTGGAGTGGTTGGTGTATTCCATACTTCCAGCGATTGGATTTCACTCAAAACTAACCAAATGACTCCTCCCACCACATTACGATGTTGCCCAAGTTTTGGGTTCGATCCGAAATCAATAGGTGTTCCAAATTGGACAATTCAAGTTCAACGGCAGTTCGTTCCTAATTGGAGTGGTTGGTGTATTCCATACTTCTAGCGATTGGATGTCAATCAAAACTCACCAAATGACTCCTCCCACCATATTACGATGTTGCCCAAGTTTTGGGCTCGAATTCGAAAGTCAATAGGTGTGAGAAATTGGTCAATTCAATTTCAACGGCATTTCGTTCCTAATTGGAGTGGTTGGTGTATTCCATACTTCTAGCAATTGGATTTCACTCAAAACTCACCAAATGACTCCTCCCACCACATTATGATGTTGCCCAAGTTTTGGGCTTAATCCGAAATCAACAGGTGTGAGAAATTGGACAATTCAAGTTCAACGGCAGTTCGTTCCTAACTGGAGTGGTTGGTGTATTCCAAACTTCTACCGATTGGATTTCACCCAAAACTCACCAAATGACTCCTCCCACCATATTATCATGTTGCCCAAGTTTTGGGCTCGAATCCGAAATCAATAGGTGTTCCAAATTGGACAATTCAAGTTCAACGGCAATTCGTTTCTAATTGGAGTGGTTGGTGTATTCCATACCTCTAGCGATTGGATTTCACTCAAAACTCACCAAATGACTCCTCCCACCGTATTATGTTGTTGGCCAAGTTTTGGGCTCGAATCGAAATCAATAGGTGTTCCAAATTGGACAATTCAAGTTCAACGGCAGTTCGTTCCTAATTGGAGTGGTTGGTGTATTCCTTACATCTAGCGATTGGATTTCACTCAAAACTCACCAAATGAGTCCTCCCATCATATTATGATGTCGCCCAAGTTTGGGCTCGATACGAAATCAATAGGTGTGAGAAATTGGACAATTCAAGTTCAACGCCAGTTCGTTCCTAATTGGAGTGGTTGGTGTATTCCATACATCTAGCGATTGGATTTCACTCAAAACTCACCAAATGAGTCCTCCCATCATATTATGATGTCGCCCAAGTTTGGGCTTAATCCGAAATCAACAGGTGTGAGAAATTGGACAATTCAAGTTCAACGGCAGTTCGTTCCTAATTGGAGTGGTTGGTGTATTCCATGCTTCTAGCGATTGGATTTCTCTCAAAACTCACCAAATGACTCCTCCCACCATATTATGATGTTGCCCAAGTTTTGGGCTCGAATCCGAAATCAATAGGTGTGAGAAATTGGACAATTCAAGTTCAACGGCAGTTCGTTCCTACTTGGAGTGGTTGGTGTATTCCATACTTCTAGCGATTGGATTTCACTCAAAACTCACCAAATGACTTCTCCCACCATATTATGATGTTGCCCAAGTTTTGGGCTTGATCCGAAATCAATAGGTGTTCCAAATTGGACAATTCAAGTTCAACGGCAGTTCGTTCCTAATTGGAGTGGTTGGTGTATTCCATGCTTCTAGCGATTGGATTTCTCTCAAAACTCACCAAATGACTCCTCCCACCATATTATGATGTTGCCCAAGTTTTGGGCTCGAATCCGAAATCAATAGGTGTTCCAAATTGGACAATTCAAGTTCAACGGCAGTTCGTTCCTAATTGGAGTGGTTGGTGTATTCCTTACATCTAGCGATTGGATTTCACTCAAAACTCACCAAATGAGTCCTCCCATCATATTATGATGTCGCCCAAGTTTGGGCTCGAATCCGAAATCAATAGGTGTGAGAAATTGGACAATTCAAGTTCAACGCCAGTTCGTTCCTAATTGGAGTGGTTGGTGTATTCCATACCTCTAGCGATTGGATTTCACTCAAAACTCACCAAATGACTCCTCCCACCGTATTATGTTGTTGCCCAAGTTTTGGGCTCGAATCCGAAATCAATAGGTGTTCCAAATTGGACAATTCAAGTTCAACGGCAGTTCGTTCCTAATTGGAGTGGTTGGTGTATTCCATACTTCTAGCAATTGGACTTCACTCAAAACTCACCAAATGACTCCTCCCACCATATTATGATGTTGCCGAAGTTTTGGGTTCCAATCCGAAATCAATAGGTGTGAGAACTTGGACAATTCAAGTTCAACGGCAGTTCGTTCCTAATTGGAGTGGTTGGTGTATTCCATACTTCCAGCGATTGAATTTCACTCAAAACTAACCAAATTACTCCTCCCACCACATTACGATGTTGCCCAAGTTTTGGGTTCGATCCGAAATCAATAGGTGTTCCAAATTGGACAATTCAAGTTCAACGGCAGTTCGTTCCTAATTGGAGTGGTTGGTGTATTCCATACTTCTAGCGATTGGATGTCAATCAAAACTCACCAAATGACTCCTCCCACCATATTACGATGTTGCCCAAGTTTTGGGCTCGAATCCGAAGTCAATAGGTGTGAGAAATTGGTCAATTCAATTTCAACGGCATTTCGTTCCTAATTGGAGTGGTTGGTGTATTCCATACTTCTAGCAATTGGATTTCACTCAAAACTCACCAAATGACTCCTCCCACCACATTATGATGTTGCCCAAGTTTTGGGCTTAATCCGAAAATCAACAGGTGTGAGAAATTGGACAATTCAAGTTCAACGGCAGTTCGTTCCTAACTGGAGTGGTTGGTGTATTCCAAACTTCTACCGATTGGATTTCACCCAAAACTCACCAAATGACTCCTCCCACCATATTATCATGTTGCCCAAGTTTTGGGCTCGAATCCGAAATCAATAGGTGTTCCAAATTGGACAATTCAAGTTCAACGGCAATTCGTTTCTAATTGGAGTGGTTGGTGTATTCCATACCTCTAGCGATTGGATTTCACTCAAAACTCACCAAATGACTCCTCCCACCGTATTATGTTGTTGCCCAAGTTTTGGGCTCGAATTCGAAATCAATAGGTGTTCCAAATTGGACAATTCAAGTTCAACGGCAGTTCGTTCCTAATTGGAGTGGTTGGTGTATTCCTTACATCTAGCGATTGGATTTCACTCAAAACTCACCAAATGAGTCCTCCCATCATATTATGATGTCGCCCAAGTTTGGGCTCGAATCCGAAATCAATAGGTGTGAGAAATTGGACAATTCAAGTTCAACGCCAGTTCGTTCCTAATTGGAGTAGTTGGTGTATTCCATACATCTAGCGATTGGATTTCACTCAAAACTCACCAAATGAGTCCTCCCATCATATTATGATGTCGCCCAAGTTTGGGCTTAATCCGAAATCAACAGGTGTGAGAAATTGGACAATTCAAGTTCAACGGCAGTTCGTTCCTAATTGGAGTGGTTGGTGTATTCCATGCTTCTAGCGATTGGATTTCTCTCAAAACTCACCAAATGACTCCTCGCACCATATTATGATGTTGCCCAAGTTTTGGGCTCGATCCGAAATCAATAGGTGTGAGAAATTGGACAATTCAAGTTCAACGCCAGTTCGTTCCTACTTGGAGTGGTTGGTGTATTCCATACTTCTAGCGATTGGATTTCACTCAAAACTCACCAAATGACTTCTCCCACCATATTATGATGTTGCCCAAGTTTTGGGCTTGATCCGAAATCAATAGGTGTTCCAAATTGGACAATTCAAGTTCAACGGCAGTTCGTTCCTAATTGGAGTGGTTGGTGTATTCCATGCTTCTAGCGATTGGATTTCTCTCAAAACTCACCAAATGACTCCTCCCACCATATTATGATGTTGCCCAAGTTTTGGGCTCGAATCCGAAATCAATAGGTGTTCCAAATTGGACAATTCAAGTTCAACGGCAATTCGTTTCTAATTGGAGTGGTTGGTGTATTCCATACCTCTAGCGATTGGATTTCACTCAAAACTCACCAAATGACTCCTCCCACCGTATTATGTTGTTGCCCAAGTTTTGGGCTCGAATCCGAAATCAATAGGTGTTCCAAATTGGACAATTCAAGTTCAACGGCAGTTCGTTCCTACTTGGAGTGGTTGGTGTATTCCATACTTCTAGCGATTGGATTTCACTCAAAACTCACCAAATGACTTCTCCCACCATATTATGATGTCGCCCAAGTTTGGGCTCGAATCCGAAATCAATAGGTGTTCCAAATTGGACAATTCAAGTTCAACGCCAGTTCGTTCCTAACTGGAGTGGTTGGTGTATTCCAAACTTCTACCGATTGGATTTCACCCAAAACTCACCAAATGACTCCTCCCACCATATTATCATGTTGCCCAAGTTTTGGGCTCGATCCGAAATCAATAGGTGTTCCAAATTGGACAATTCAAGTTCAACGGCAGTTCGTTTCTAATTGGAGTGGTTGGTGTATTCCATACCTCTAGCGATTGGATTTCACTCAAAACTCACCAAATGAGTCCTCCCATCATATTATGATGTTGCCCAAGTTTTGGGCTCGAAATCCGAAATCAATAGGTGTGAGAAATTGGACAATTCAAGTTCAACGCCAGTTCGTTCCTAATTGGAGTGGTTGGTGTATTCCATACCTCTAGCGATTGGATTTCACTCAAAACTCACCAAATGACTCCTCCCACCGTATTATGTTGTTGCCCAAGTTTTGGGCTCGAATCCGAAATCAATAGGTGTTCCAAATTGGACAATTCAAGTTCAACGGCAGTTCGTTCCTAATTGGAGTGGTTGGTGTATTCCATGCTTCTAGCGATTGGATTTCTCTCAAAACTCACCAAATGACTCCTCCCACCATATTATGATGTTGCCCAAGTTTTGGGCTCGAATCCGAAATCAATAGGTGTTCCAAATTGGACAATTCAAGTTCAACGGCAGTTCGTTCCTAATTGGAGTGGTTGGTGTATTCCTTACATCTAGCGATTGGATTTCACTCAAAACTCACCAAATGAGTCCTCCCATCATATTATGATGTCGCCCAAGTTTGGGCTCGAATCCGAAATCAATAGGTGTGAGAAATTGGACAATTCAAGTTCAACGCCAGTTCGTTCCTAATTGGAGTGGTTGGTGTATTCCATACATCTAGCGATTGGATTTCACTCAAAACTCACCAAATGAGTCCTCCCATCATATTATGATGTCGCCCAAGTTTGGGCTTAATCCGAAATCAACAGGTGTGAGAAATTGGACAATTCAAGTTCAACGGCAGTTCGTTCCTAATTGGAGTGGTTGGTGTATTCCATGCTTCTAGCGATTGGATTTCTCTCAAAACTCACCAAATGACTCCTCCCACCATATTATGATGTTGCCCAAGTTTTGGGCTCGAATCCGAAATCAATAGGTGTGAGAAATTGGACAATTCAAGTTCAACGGCAGTTCGTTCCTACTTGGAGTGGTTGGTGTATTCCATACTTCTAGCGATTGGATTTCACTCAAAACTCACCAAATGACTTCTCCCACCATATTATGATGTTGCCCAAGTTTTGGGCTTGATCCGAAATCAATAGGTGTTCCAAATTGGACAATTCAAGTTCAACGGCAGTTCGTTCCTAACTGGAGTGGTTGGTGTATTCCAAACTTCTACCGATTGGATTTCACCCAAAACTCACCAAATGACTCCTCCCACCATATTATCATGTTGCCCAAGTTTTGGGCTCGAATCCGAAATCAATAGGTGTTCCAAATTGGACAATTCAAGTTCAACGGCAGTTCGTTTCTAATTGGAGTGGTTGGTGTATTCCATACCTCTAGCGATTGGATTTCACTCAAAACTCACCAAATGAGTCCTCCCATCATATTATGATGTTGCCCAAGTTTTGGGCTCGAAATCGAAATCAATAGGTGTGAGAAATTGGACAATTCAAGTTCAACGCCAGTTCGTTCCTAATTGGAGTGGTTGGTGTATTCCATACCTCTAGCGATTGGATTTCACTCAAAACTCACCAAATGACTCCTCCCACCGTATTATGTTGTTGCCCAAGTTTTGGGCTCGAATCGAAAATCAATAGGTGTTCCAAATTGGACAATTCAAGTTCAACGGCAGTTCGTTCCTAATTGGAGTGGTTGGTGTATTCCATACTTCTAGCAATTGGACTTCACTCAAAACTCACCAAATGACTCCTCCCACCATATTATGATGTTGCCGAAGTTTTGGGTTCGAATCCGAAATCAATAGGTGTGAGAACTTGGACAATTCAAGTTCAACGGCAGTTCGTTCCTAATTGGAGTGGTTGGTGTATTCCATACTTCCAGCGATTGAATTTCACTCAAAACTAACCAAATGACTCCTCCCACCACGTTATGATGTTGCCCAAGTTTTGGGCTTAATCCGAAATCAACAGGTGTGAGAAATTGGACAATTCAAGTTCAACGGCAGTTCGTTCCTAACTGGAGTGGTTGGTGTATTCCATACTTCTAGCGATTGGATTTCACTCAAAACTCACCAAATGACTCCTCCCACCATATTATGATGTTGCCCAAGTTTTGGGCTTGATCCGAAATCAATAGTGTTCCAAATTGGACAATTCAAGTTCAACGGCAGTTCGTTCCTAACTGGAGTGGTTGGTGTATTCCAAACTTCTACAGATTGGATTTCACCCAAAACTCACCAAATGACTCCTCCCACCATATTATGATGTTGCCCAAGTTTTGGGCTCGAATCCGAAATCAATAGGTGTTCCAAATTGGACAATTCAAGTTCAACGGCAGTTCGTTTCTAATTGGAGTGGTTGGTGTATTCCATACCTCTAGCGATTGGATTTCACTCAAAACTCACCAAATGACTCCTCCCACCGTATTATGTTGTTGCCCAAGTTTTGGGCTCGAATCCGAAATCAATAGGTGTTCCAAATTGGACAATTCAAGTTCAACGGCAGTTCGTTCCTAATTGGAGTGGTTGGTGTATTCCATACATCTAGCGATTGGATTTCACTCAAAACTTACCAAATGAGTCCTCCCATCATATTATGATGTCGCCCAAGTTTGGGCTCGAATCGAAATCAATAGGTGTGAGAAATTGGACAATTCAAGTTCAACGGCAGTTCGTTCCTAATTGGAGTGGTTGGTGTATTCCATACTTCTAGAGATTGGATTTAGCTCAAAACTCACCAATTGACTCCTCCCACCATATTATGATGTTGCCCAAGTTTTGGGCTGGATCCGAAATCAATACGTGTGAGAAATTGGACAATTCAAGTTCAACGGAAGTTCGTTCCTAATTGGAGTGGTTGGTGTATTCCATACTTCTAGCGATTGGATTTCACTCAAAACTAACCAAATGACTCATCCCACCATATTACGATGTTGCCCATGTTTTGGGCTCGAATCCGAAATCAATAGGTGTTCCAAATTGGACAATTCAAGTTCAACGGCAATTCGTTCCTAATTGGAGTGGTTGGTGTATTCCATACTTCTAGCGATTGGATGTCAATCAAAACTCACCAAATGACTCCTCCCACCATATTACGATGTTGCCCAAGTTTTGGGCTCGATCCGAAGTCAATAGGTGTGAGAAATTGGTCAATTCAATTTCAACGGCATTTCGTTCCTAATTGGAGTGGTTGGTGTATTCCATACTTCTAGCAATTCGATTTCACTCGAAACTCACGAAATGACTCCTCCCACCACATTATGATGTTGCCCAAGTTTTGGGCTTAATCCGAAATCAACAGGTGTGAGATATTGGACAATTCAAGTTCAACGGCAGTTCGTTCCTAATTGGAGTGGTTGGTGTATTCCATGCTTCTAGCGATTGGATTTCTCTCAAAACTCACCAAATTACTCCTCCCACCATATTATGATGTTGCCCAAGTTTTGGGCTCGAATCCGAAATCAATAGGTGTGAGAAATTGGACAATTCAAGTTCAACGGCAGTTCGTTCCTAACTGGAGTGGTTGGTGTATTCCAAACCTCTACATATTGGATTTCACCCAAAACTCACCAAATGACTCCTCCCACCATATTATGATGTTGCCCAAGTTTTGGGCTCGAATCCGAAATCAATAGGTGTTCCAAATTGGACAATTCAAGTTCAACGGCAGTTCGTTTCTAATTGGAGTGGTTGGTGTATTCCATACCTCTTGCGATTGGATTTCACTCAAAACTCACCAAATGACTCCTCCCACCGTATTATGTTGTTGCCCAAGTTTTGGGCTCGAATCCGAAATCAATAGGTGTTCCAAATTGGACAATTCAAGTTCAACGGCAGTTCGTTCCTAATTGGAGAGGTTGGTGTATTCCATACATCTAGCGATTGGATTTCACTCAAAACTCACCAAATGAGTCCTCCCATCATACTATGATGTCGCCCAAGTTTGGGCTCGATACGAAATCAATAGGTGTGAGAAATTGGACAATTCAAGTTCAACGGCAGTTCGTTCCTAATTGGAGTGGTTGGTGTATTCCATACTTCTAGAGATTGGATTTAGCTTAAAACTCACCAATTGACTCCTCCCACCATATTATGATGTTGCCCAAGTTTTGGGCTGGATCCGAAATCAATAGGTGTGAGAAATTGGACAATTCAAGTTCAACGGCAGTTCGTTCCTAATTGGAGTGGTTGGTGTATTCCATATTTCTAGCGATTGGATTTCACTCAAAACTAACCAAATGACTCATCCCACCATATTACGATGTTGACCATGTTTTGGGCTCGATCCGAAATCAATAGGTGTTCCAAATTGGACAATTCAAGTTCAACGGCAGTTCGTTCCTAATTGGAGTGGTTGGTGTATTCCATACTTCTAGAGATTGGATTTAGCTCAAAACTCACCAATTGACTCCTCCCACCATATTATGATGTTGCCCAAGTTTTGGGCTGGATCCGAAATCAATACGTGTGAGAAATTGGACAATTCAAGTTCAACGGAAGTTCGTTCCTAATTGGAGTGGTTGGTGTATTCCATACTTCTAGCGATTGGATTTCACTCAAAACTAACCAAATGACTCATCCCACCATATTACGATGTTGCCCATGTTTTGGGCTCGAATCCGAAATCAATAGGTGTTCCAAATTGGACAATTCAAGTTCAACGGCAATTCGTTCCTAATTGGAGTGGTTGGTGTATTCCATACTTCTAGCGATTGGATGTCAATCAAAACTCACCAAATGACTCCTCCCACCATATTACGATGTTGCCCAAGTTTTGGGCTCGAATCGAAAGTCAATAGGTGTGAGAAATTGGTCAATTCAATTTCAACGGCATTTCGTTCCTAATTGGAGTGGTTGGTGTATTCCATACTTCTAGCAATTCGATTTCACTCGAAACTCACGAAATGACTCCTCCCACCACATTATGATGTTGCCCAAGTTTTGGGCTTAATCCGAAATCAACAGGTGTGAGATATTGGACAATTCAAGTTCAACGGCAGTTCGTTCCTAATTGGAGTGGTTGGTGTATTCCATGCTTCTAGCGATTGGATTTCTCTCAAAACTCACCAAATTACTCCTCCCACCATATTATGATGTTGCCCAAGTTTTGGGCTCGAATCGAAATCAATAGGTGTGAGAAATTGGACAATTCAAGTTCAACGGCAGTCGTTCCTAACTGGAGTGGTTGGTGTATTCCAAACCTCTACATATTGGATTTCACCCAAAACTCACCAAATGACTCCTCCCACCATATTATGATGTTGCCCAAGTTTTGGGCTCGAATCCGAAATCAATAGGTGTTCCAAATTGGACAATTCAAGTTCAACGGCAGTTCGTTTCTAATTGGAGTGGTTGGTGTATTCCATACCTCTTGCGATTGGATTTCACTCAAAACTCACCAAATGACTCCTCCCACCGTATTATGTTGTTGCCCAAGTTTTGGGCTCGAATCCGAAATCAATAGGTGTTCCAAATTGGACAATTCAAGTTCAACGGCAGTTCGTTCCTAATTGGAGAGGTTGGTGTATTCCATACATCTAGCGATTGGATTTCACTCAAAACTCACCAAATGAGTCCTCCCATCATACTATGATGTCGCCCAAGTTTGGGCTCGATACGAAATCAATAGGTGTGAGAAATTGGACAATTCAAGTTCAACGGCAGTTCGTTCCTAATTGGAGTGGTTGGTGTATTCCATACTTCTAGAGATTGGATTTAGCTTAAAACTCACCAATTGACTCCTCCCACCATATTATGATGTTGCCCAAGTTTTGGGCTGGATCCGAAATCAATAGGTGTGAGAAATTGGACAATTCAAGTTCAACGGCAGTTCGTTCCTAATTGGAGTGGTTGGTGTATTCCATATTTCTAGCGATTGGATTTCACTCAAAACTAACCAAATGACTCATCCCACCATATTACGATGTTGACCATGTTTTGGGCTCGAATCCGAAATCAATAGGTGTTCCAAATTGGACAATTCAAGTTCAACGGCAGTTCGTTCCTAATTGGAGTGGTTGCTGTATTCCATACTTCTAGCGATTGGATTTCACTCAAAACTCACCAAAGGGCTCCTCCCACCATATTGTGATGTTGGCCAAGTTTGGGGTTCGATACGAAATCAATAGGTGTGAGAAATTGGACAATTTAAGTTCAACGGCAGTTCGTTCCTAATTGGAGTGGTTGGTGTATTCCATACTTCTAGCGATTGGATTTCACTCAAAACTAACCAAATGACTCATCCCACCATATTACGATGTTGCCCATGTTTTGGGCTCGATTCGAAATCAATAGGTGTTCCAAATTGGACAATTCAAGTTCAACGGCAGTTCGTTCCTAATTGGAGTGGTTGGTGTATTCCATACTTCTAGCGATTGGATGTCAATCAAAACTCACCAAATGACTCCTCCCACCATATTACGATGTTGCCCAAGTTTTGGGCTCGAATTGAAGTCAATAGGTGTGAGAAATTGGTCAATTCAATTTCAACGGCATTTCGTTCCTAATTGGAGTGGTTGGTGTATTCCATACTTCTAGCGATTGGATTTCACTCAAAACTCACCAAATGACTCCTCCCACCGTATTATGTTGTTGCCCAAGTTTTGGGCTCGAATCCGAAATCAATAGGTGTTCCAAATTGGACAATTCAAGTTCAACGGCAGTTCGTTCCTAATTGGAGTGGTTGGTGTATTCCATACATCTAGCGATTGGATTTCACTCAAAACTCACCAAATGAGTCCTCCCATCATATTATGATGTCGCCCAAGTTTTGGGCTGGAATCCGAAATTAATAGGTGTGAGAAATTGGACAATTCAAGTTCAACGGCAGTTCGTTCCTAATTGGAGTGGTTGGTGTATTCCATACTTCTAGAGATTGGATTTAGCTCAAAACTCACCAATTGACTCCTCCCACCATATTATGATGTTGTCCAAGTTTTGGGCTGGATCCGAAATCAATAGGTGTGAGAAATTGGACAATTCAAGTTCAACGGCAGTTCGTTCCTAATTGGAGTGGTTGGTGTATTCCATACTTCTAGCGATTGGACTTCACTCAAAACTCACCAAATGACTCCTCCCACCATATTATGATGTTGCCCAAGTTTTGGGCTTGATACGAAATCAATAGGTGTTCCAAATTGGACAATTCAAGTTCAACGGCAGTTCGTTCCTAACTGGAGTGGTTGGTGTATTCCAAACTTCTACCGATTGGATTTCACCCAAAACTAACCAAATGACTCCTCCCACCATATTATGATGTTGCCCAAGTTTTGGGCTCGAATCCGAAATCAATAGGTGTTCCAAATTGGACAATTCAAGTTCAACGGCAGTTCGTTCCTAATTGGAGTGGTTGGTGTAGATACTTCTAGCGATTGGATGTCAATCAAAACTCACCAAATGACTCCTCCCACCATATTACGATGTTGCCCAAGTTTTGGGCTCGATTCCGAAGTCAATAGGTGTGAGAAATTGGTCAATTCAATTTCAACGGCATTTCGTTCCTAATTGGAGTGGTTGGTGTATTCCATACTTCTAGCAATTGGATTTCACTCAAAACTCACGAAATGACTCCTCCCACCACATTATGATGTTGCCCAAGTTTTGGGCTCAATCCGAAATCAACAGGTGTGAGAAATTGGACAATTCAAGTTCAACGGCAGTTCGTTCCTAATTGGAGTGGTTGGTGTATTCCATGCTTCTAGCGATTGGATTTCTCTCAAAACTCACCAAATGACTCCTCCCACCATATTATGATGTTGCCCAAGTTTTGGGCTCGAATCCGAAATCAATAGGTGTGAGAAATTGGACAATTCAAGTTCAACGGCAGTTCGTTCCTAATTGGAGTGGTTGGTGTATTCCATACTTCTAGCGATTGGATTTCACTCAAAACTCACCAAATGACTCCTCCCACCATATTATTATGTTGCCCAAGTTTTGGGCTCGATTCGAAATCAATAGGTGTTCCAAATTGGACAATTCAAGTTCAACGGCAGTTCGTTCCTAACTGGAGTGGTTGGTGTATTCCAAACTTCTAGCGATTGGATTTCACCCAAAACTCACCAAATGACTCCTCCCACCATATTATGATGTTGCCCAAGTTTGGGCTCGATTCGAAATCAATAGGTGTTCCAAATTGGACAATTCAAGTTCAACGGCAGTAAGTTCCTACTTGGAGTGGTTGGTGTATTCCATACTTCTAGCGATTGGATTTCACTCAAAACTCACCAAATGACTCCTCCCACCATATTATGATGTTGCCCAAGTTTTGGGCTTGATCCGAAATCAATAGGTGTTCCAAATTGGACAATTCAAGTTCAACGGCAGTTCGTTCCTAACTGGAGTGGTTGGTGTATTCCAAACTTCTGCCGATTGGATTTCACCCAAAACTCACCAAATGACTCCTCCCACCATATTATGATGTTGCCCAAGTTTTGGGCTCGATCCGAAATCAATAGGTGTTCCAAATTGGACAATTCAAGTTCAACGGCAATTCGTTTCTAATTGGAGTGGTTGGTGTATTCCATACCTCTAGCGATTGGATTTCACTCAAAACTCACCAAATGACTCCTCCCACCATATTATGATGTTGCCCAAGTTTTGGGCTCGAATCGAAATCAATAGGTGTTCCAAATTGGACAATTCAAGTTCAACGGCAGTTCGTTCCTAACTGGAGTGGTTGGTGTATTCCAAACTTCTAGCGATTGGATTTCACCCAAAACTCACCAAATGACTCCTCCCACCATATTATGATGTTGCCCAAGTTTTGGGCTCGATTCGAAATCAATAGGTGTTCCAAATTGGACAATTCAAGTTCAACGGCAGTAAGTTCCTACTTGGAGTGGTTGGTGTATTCCATACTTCTAGCGATTGGATTTCACTCAAAACTCACCAAATGACTCCTCCCACCATATTATGATGTTGCCCAAGTTTTGGGCTTGATCCGAAATCAATAGGTGTTCCAAATTGGACAATTCAAGTTCAACGGCAGTTCGTTCCTAATTGGAGTGGTTGGTGTATTCCATACTTCTAGCGATTGGATGTCAATCAAAACTCACCAAATGACTCCTCCCACCATATTACGATGTTGCCCAAGTTTTGGGCTCGAATCCGAAGTCAATAGGTGTGAGAAATTGGTCAATTCAATTTCAACGGCATTTCGTTCCTAATTGGAGTGGTTGGTGTATTCCATACTTCTAGCAATTCAATTTCACTCGAAACTCACGAAATGACTCCTCCCACCACATTATGATGTTGCCCAAGTTTTGGGCTTAATCCGAAATCAACAGGTGTGAGAAATTGGACAATTCAAGTTCAACGGAGTTTCGTTCCTAATTGGAGTGGTTGGTGTATTCCATTCTTCTAGCGATTGGATTTCTCTCAAAACTCACCAAATGACTCCTCCCACCATATTATGATGTTGCCCAAGTTTTGGGCTCGAATCCGAAATCAATAGGTGTGAGAAATTGGACAATTCAAGTTCAACGGCAGTTCGTTCCTAATTGGAGTGGTTGGTGTATTCCATACTTCTAGCGATTGGATTTCACTCAAAACTCACCAAATGACTCCTCCCACCATATTATGATGTTGCCCAAGTTTTGGGCTCGAATCGAAATCAATAGGTGTTACAAATTGGACAATTCAAGGTCAACGGCAGTTCGTTCCTAACTGGAGTGGTTGGTGTATTCCAAACTTCTAGCGATTGGATTTCACCCAAAACTCACCAAATGACTCCTCCCACCATATTATGATGTTGCCCAAGTTTTGGGCTCGAATTCGAAATCAATAGGTGTTCCAAATTGGACAATTCAAGTTCAACGGCAGTAAGTTCCTACTTGGAGTGGTTGGTGTATTCCATACTTCTAGCGATTGGATTTCACTCAAAACTCACCAAATGACTCCTCCCACCATATTATGATGTTGCCCAAGTTTTGGGCTTGATCCGAAATCAATAGGTGTTCCAAATTGGACAATTCAAGTTCAACGGCAGTTCGTTCCTAATTGGAGTGGTTGGTGTATTCCATACATCTAGCGATTGGATTTCACTCAAAACTCAACAAATGAGTCCTCCCACCATATTATGATGTCGCCCAAGTTTGGGCTCGAACTCGAAATCAATAGGTGTGAGAAATTGGACAATTCAAGTTCAAAGGCAGTTCGTTCCTAATTGGAGTGGTTGGTGTATTCCATACTTCTAGAGATTGGATTTAGCTCAAAACTCACCAATTGATTCCTCCCACCATATTATGATGTTGTCCAAGTTTTGGGCTGGATCCGAAATCAATAGGTGTGAGAAATTGGACAATTCAAGTTCAACGGAGTTCGTTCCTAATTGGAGTGGTTGGTGTATTCCATACTTCTAGCGATTGGATTTCACTCAAAACTCACCAAATGACTCCTCCCACCATATTATGATGTTGCCCAAGTTTTGGGCTTGATCCGAAATCAATAGGTGTTCCAAATTGGACAATTCAAGTTCAACGGCAGTTCGTTCCTAACTGGAGTGGTTGGTGTATTCCAAACTTCTACCGATTGGATTTCACCCAAAACTCACCAAATGACTCCTCCCACCATATTATGATGTTGCCCAAGTTTTGGGCTCGAATCGAAATCAATAGGTGTTCCAAATTGGACAATTCAAGTTCAACGGCAGTTCGTTTCTAATTGGAGTGGTTGGTGTATTCCATACCTCTAGCGATTGGATTTCACTCAAAACTCACCAAATGACTCCTCCCACCGTATTATGTTGTTGCCCAAGTTTTGGGCTCGAATCCGAAATCAATAGGTGTTCCAAATTGGACAATTCAAGTTCAACGGCAGTTCGTTCCTAATTGGAGTGGTTGGTGTATTCCATACATCTAGCGATTGGATTTCACTCAAAACTCAACAAATGAGTCCTCCCACCATATTATGATGTCGCCCAAGTTTGGGCTCAATCCGAAATCAATAGGTGTGAGAAATTGGACAATTCAAGTTCAACGGCAGTTCGTTCCTAATTGGAGTGGTTGGTGTATTCCATACTTCTAGAGATTGGATTTAGCTCAAAACTCACCAATTGACTCCTCCCACCATATTATGATGTTGTCCAAGTTTTGGGCTGGATCCGAAATCAATAGGTGTGAGAAATTGGACAATTCAAGTTCAACGGCAGTTCGTTCCTAATTGGAGTGGTTGGTGTATTCCATACTTCTAGCGATTGGATTTCACTCAAAACTCACCAAATGACTCCTCCCACCATATTATGATGTTGCCCAAGTTCTGGGCTTGATCCGAAATCAATAGGTGTTCCAAATTGGACAATTCAAGTTCAACGGCAGTTCGTTCCTAACTGGAGTGGTTGGTGTATTCCAAACTTCTACCGATTGGATTTCACCCAAAACTCACCAAATGACTCCTCCCACCATATTATGATGTTGCCCAAGTTTTGGGCTCGAATCGAAATCAATAGGTGTTCCAAATTGGACAATTCAAGTTCAACGGCTTATCAATGATTTTACCTGATCTGAGCACATGAATGGCCTTGACTTCATGGTTCTTTGGATTGATCTCAGTTTGGCTTGGCCATTTCCCAAGCTCTCTTTGAGTTATTTCAGCAGCTATTTGGCCTAATTGGACTTCCAATTTGGCAATGGCAGCTTGTGTAGTTTGCTGGAAATTGGATTGGTTGATTGCCATCTGCTTAACTATATCCTCCAATGATGATGTTTGTTGTGGCTTTTGGAATGAAGGGGGATTGGCTTGATTCTGAGTATTCCTCCATGAAAAGTTTGGATGATTCCTCCAACCTGGATTATAACTTTGAGAGTATGGATCATTTCTTGGACCTTGGTTGTAGGAATTTACCACCTTAGCTTGCTCTTGCACAAATTCTGGATATCCAGCCCCAAGTGGACAAGCTATGGTAGCATGGTCATGAGTTTCGCAAATACTACACACTTCCTTCGGAGGGCTTCTTGAGTTTAATGCAAGAAGAGCATCTAGCTTTTGTTCCAGTTTTAAAATCTGCACACTAGAAGAATCATTAGAACCACTAACAACACGTTTACCTCTTGTATCCGTATGTTGGGTCTCCATTGCTATCCCCTCAAAGAGTTCATACGTTTCTTCCGGAGTCTTGGTCTTATAAGAACCACCTGCAAAATTTGTGACAATATTATGACTAGAAGGGGTTAGTCCTTTATAAAACATACGCATTTGAAGCTTCAATGGAATCCCATGATGAGGACATTGGTTGAGCAGCCCATTGAACCTCTCCCATGCTTCACAAAACGACTCATCATCTTGCTGTGCAAATAACAAGATCTTATCCCTAAGCATGTCGGTCTTTTGCGTGGAGAAGTATTTTTCTAGGAACTTCTTTTGAATGGCAGCCCATGTTGTGAGTGAACCAGGCTTCAAAGAATTCAACCAATATTTTGCCTTATCCTTCAAAGTGTATGGAAACACTCTCATTCGAAGTTGATCTTCTGTCACACCTGTCAAAGGAAAAGAACTCACAACATTAAAAATATCCTTTATATGAGTTAATGGATCTTCATTAGGTAAACCATAAAAGGAAGGCAACATATTAAGATGAGAAGATTTAAGCTCATAGTTTCGAGCTACAGTGGGCAGCGAAATGCTTGAAGGGGATGCTGGAATTGTTGGGATATCAAGGTCTCCCATGAACTCATTGGCAGCCATCTCTTCTTCTTCTTCTTGGTCTGAACTTGCTTCCGAATTTGAAAGTGAAGAACCAGGAAGTTCAGCGTGGAGAGCAAGACTTGAAAATGTGGCCAGAGCTTGCTCTTTTGCAGTTGACAACTCTCTTTCTAGACGATTCTGAACTTCAGAGATCACTCGGTTGGGTTGCAACGATGGTCCTGCATTCAAAGATCTGGAACGTTGAAACGAAGACCTCACTTGTTCAAGTAATGGCCTTTTAGACATAAACAACCTGAAACAGAAAATTAGATTAATTAGAAACACTAAAAAGAATAGGGTAACCTTGGGCACATAACCAGGGAAGAACTTTCGTTCAGTCCCCCGGCAACGGCGCCAAAATTTGTTGTTAATATTATGTTAACTCGCAATTGTACGGGGCAATTAGTAGTATAGCAAGACAAGTACGAGGTCGTACCCACGAAGACTGAGAAGTTCAAATTAGTTATGTACTTAGATTACCAAATTCAAGAAGTTAGGAAGTTAAGTCTAAAACAGAAATTAAATGAGAGTGATTGTGATTGTGAAAGGAAGTGAGCAAACTGAAAGTGCAAATGAAAGCAAATAAACAAGTGTAACAAAGAGTGATTGTGAAGGGCTGGAAAATGGATTTGGAGACTAGGGCATTCGATTCACCATAACAATTCAATTCTGGGTTATAAGGAGTCAAGTAACAAGTCTAATTCAGATTCAAAGATTGATTCTAGCTAATGTATGATTAGGCCATGGTGTCTGGTCCTAACCTTGTGTTCCTAATTCCCTAATTTGATCATTTGTTGTCTAACCTAAAATTAAGCATTAGGAACCCATTAAGCATAGAAGAACAATTTAAACAACCAAGCATGTATCTAATCCCTGTTGTCGAATGTCCATACATACTCTTCCTATTCATAGTTCAATTCGAATTAAAGCATGGTGTCTACTCTTAATTCAAACCAAGATATACAAATCAAAATGGTAGCTAAGCATTCCGAATCAGCATATAGGCAAGTAGGCAAAATGAATAAAAACATGAATCATGAATCAAACTTGAAACTCCAAACTTCAAACTTATAAACCCAGAATATTCATGTTAGGTTACATCGAAACCCTAGTTATGGATTTAGCTACTCATAATGGAAAAGAAACTAAAACAGAATTGGGAAAACATAATGAATGTCATAAGAGTAGAAAAACCCTTTTCTAAAGTTCTTGTGGTGTCCAATGCTTCTTCAAGAGCTTCTCCACGTCTGGAAGGATGTATGAAGGATATGGAGGTGATTTGGGATGAGTTTGAGTGAGTGGTGATGGTTGAGAGAGAGGAAATTCGTAGGAAATAGAAGGGAGGTTTTCTGGAGCCGTTTTGGTGTTTGGGGCAGTTTAGAGTCTCTGGCTGTGTACCTAGAGTGTATGGGGTGGATGTGTGTTTTGGGGTTGTGAACTTCTCTATTTATAGGGCTAAGAGGGGGGAACATCATGATGAATTCCAACACCACCATTCCTTCTTTAACACAACCCATAACTCCCACTTCATCTTGTCTATGGTAGTGGGGTTGGAATCACTTTCATGCCATACTTCTTTGGCTGCTGCACCTCCAGCTTTCTTCACATGGGTTGAAAGGTGATCAGTTGTGGCTGCCAACCCATGTGGTCTTCTTTTGCTTCCAAAGTCATGTGGTCTTCTTTTGGCTGCCAACCCATGTGGTCCTCTTTTGGCTGCCAAAGTCAGTTACAGCTGGGTGCGGCACATGGGTTAAAGGAGGTGACAGCTCATCACCTGGCAGCTGCCATCCTGAGCATGGTGCAACTTGATGGGCTCACGAATTGGGCTTAGCTTCATCAATTGATATGTTTGAGTAGTCCATCCTGCAGTTCAGATTCTCCTCTTTCTAACCACAAGTGATTCGGCCTAATCCAAGCTCAGATGAAAAAGATAAGTCCGAAATGAATTGCTAACTCAGTCTGCTCGTTTTGCACCCCTTTGCAACTCTTCTTATCCAAAGCCACCACTGCTACCTAAGGCCCAATAAACTGAATGACAAACAGAAAGGGGATTAAAAGCACAAGTTTAACTCAATAACATAACCAAATCATAAGCTAGAGAAGTACAAAATGATATACAATTGTGAACTGATCATGTATTCCATACTTCTAGCGATTGGATTTCACTCAAAACTAACCAAATGACTCCTCCCACCATATTACGATGTTGCCCAAGTTTTGGGATCGATCCAAAATCAATAGGTGTTCCAAATTGGACAATTCAAGTTCAACGGCAGTTCGTTCCTAATTGGAGTGGTTGGTGTATTCCATACTTCTAGCGATTGGATGTCAATCAACACTCACCAAATGACTCCTCCCACCATATTATGATGTTGCCCAAGTTTTGGGCTCGAATCCGAAGTCAATAGGTGTGAGAAATTGGTCAATTCAATTTCAACGGCATTTCGTTCCTAATTGGAGTGGTTGGTGTATTCCATACTTCTAGCAATTGGATTTCACTCAAAACTCACGAAATGACTTCTCCCACCACATTATGATGTTGCCCGAGTTTTGGGCTCAATCCGAAATCAACAGGAGTGAGAAATTGGACAATTCAAGTTCAACGGCAGTTCGTTCCTAATTGGAGTGGTTGGTGTATTCCATGCTTCTAGCGATTGGATTTCTCTCAAAACTCACCAAATGACTCCTCCCACCATATTATGATGTTGCCCAAGTTTTGGGCTCGATCCGAAATCAATAGGTGTTCCAAATTGGACAATTCAAGTTCAACGGCAGTAAGTTCCTACTTGGAGTGGTTGGTGTATTCCATACTTCTAGCGATTGGATTTCGTTCAAAACTCACCAAATGACTCCTCCCACCATATTATGATGTTGCCCAAATTTTGGCCTCGAATCCGAAATCAATAGGTGTTCCATATTGGCCAATTGAAGTTCAACGGCAGTTCGTTCCTATTTGGAGTGGTTGTGTATTCCATACTTCTGGCGTTTGGATTTCACTCAAAACTCACCAAATGACTCCTCCCACCATATTATGATGTTGCCCAAGTTTTGGGCTCGAATCCGAAATCAATAGGTGTTCCATATTGGCCAATTCAAGTTCAACGGTTCGTTCCTATTTGGAGTGGTTGGTGTATTCCATACTTCTAGCGATTGGATTTCACTCAAAACTCACCAAATGACTCCTCCAACCATATTATGATGTTGCCCAAGTTTTGGGCTCGAATCCGAAATCAATAGGTGTTCCAAATTGGACAATTCAAGTTCAACGACAGTTCGTTCCTAACTGGAGTGGTTGGTGTATTACAAACTTCTAGCGATTGGATTTCACCCAAAACTCACCAAATGACTCCGCCCACCATATTATGATGTTGCCCAAGTTTTGGGCTCGAATCCGAAATCAATAGGTGTTCCAAATTGGACAATTCAAGTTCAACGGCAGTTCGTTTCTAATTGGAGTGGTTGGTGTATTCCATACCTCCAGCGATTCGGATTTCACTCAAAACTCACCAAATGACTCCTCCCACCGTATTATGTTGTTGCCCAAGTTTTGGGCTCGATCCGAAATCAATAGGTGTTCCAAATTGGACAATTCAAGTTCAACGGCAGTTCGTTCCTAATTGGAGTGGTTGGTGTATTTGATCGGTTCATAATTGTATATCATTTTGTACCCTTCTAGCTTATGATTTGGTTATGTTTTTGAGTTAAACTTGTGCTTTTAATCCTTTTTGTGTGTATCTTTCAGTTAATTGAGATTTAGGTAATAATGATGGCTTTGGATAGGAAATGATGCAATCCAAGCATGTGAAGGCCTGATTTGGATGAAGGGAAGAAGAGCTTAAAGACAAACTCATTTTTTTTGCTACAGCCCCCTGCCAGTCCAGTTTCGTAGGTCATATTGAAAGCTTTGTTTCAGCAACCTACATAGCTCGAATGAGGCCACATTCTTCATGAAAGTTGTTCCAATGGGTGTTTACTATAACATATCCAAAATTCAGCCCCATTGGATAAATCTGGAGTCCGTTACCTAGCAAACACCGAACCATGCTCAGGATGGATCTTATCAGCGCGGATTGAGTTAGCAATTTGTTTCGGCCTTAACTTCTTCCTCCGACCTTGGATTGGCCCAAATAATATATGGCTGGAAAGAAGACATTCTGAACTTCAATTCCGAGTGCTTAAAGTCCTAATTTGATTAAGAGAAGCCAAAGTTGTAAGCCCTTGAAGTTTCTGGTCATGCTGACCTCAGCATGTGCTGGTTGGATGCTTGGTCATGGTGAGCTAGGCATGAGCTATCATTTCTGGTTGGAAGCTTGGTCATGGTGACATGAAGATGACCTAGGGCTGCTGGTGGGATTTAGTGGGGAAGTGCATCAACCATTCAAGATTTTCTAATACAAGTGCATCACCCATTTCAGATTTTCTAATACAAGTGCATCAACCATTTCAGATTTTATAATTCAAGTGTTGTATGCATTAGTCTTATTGAATTCAGATTTTCACTTCCCTCTAGGCCTATAAATAGGAAAGTTCTCTAAGCTTGTAAACACACCCCAAGGGGGGGAGCTCTCAAACACTTCTCTAGAGCTCCCTTCCCTTCTCTCCCTCAAATTCTCTTAGTTTCCTTTCAAGTTGTCAATTGTTATGAGTTTACTAAGTTTTCCTTCAAGTTTTCTTAGTTCCACTTTACTTTTATTTATAATGTACATTCTTTCTTAAGTATTCAAGTTTAATTAGTTTCCAAGTTTCAATTATGGTTTTTGTTCTTATTCATTATGCTTATAAGTTAATATGCTAGTTTGAATGATTGATCACCATTTAGGCTTGCATGTTAGCTATCTTGGTTTGAATTAAGAGTAGACACCATCCTTTAATTCGAATTGAACTATGAATAGGAAGAGTATGTATGGACATTCGACAACAGGGATTAGATACATGCTTGGTTGTTTAAATTGTTCTTCTATGGTTAATGGGTTCCTAATGCTTAGTTTTAGGTTAGACAACAAATGATCAAATTCGGGAATTAGGAACACAAGGTTAGAACCAGACACCATGGCCTAATCATACTTTAGCTAGAATCAATCCGTTAATCTAATTGAACTTGGGAACTTATTTGCTTGAGTTATTTCCTTTTTCTTGTTTTATTTATTTTCTTTTCCATTTCTGTTTTTTGTAGGGAAATGAATTGGATCATTCAATCACCAATCCTCGTGGGATCGACCTCGCACTTACATATGCTATACTACCGAACGGCTCATGCACTTGCGAGTATCACAAGTTGAGGATGCAGCTGAATCCATTTTTGTGCAAGTGAATCCGACACAACAAGTTTTTGGCGCCGTTGCCGGGATCGGTAACATTGTTTGATTCTATTTGGTTTTCCTACTTTTTATTTTTATTTTTTGTATATAACTGGACAGTTTTATGTTTTAAAGTTAATGGCGTTAATTGACAAGTTGTGTTTGTAGTCCAACGGACATGGACAATTGCCTGACAAGCAAGAGAACTGGGTTTGAGTCCCAAGCTTACACAACACAAAAGAGGTTCAAGTAGCATGTTGGTTATTTCTTGTTTATGGTTTCATTCACTTGTTCTTAATTAAATATCTTGTTCAAGTTTACATAAACACCATATGACTCTTGGACTGATTAGTGAATGAATAGGTAGATATTGAAGACAAACACCATGTTTAAATTCTACTTGGTTCTTTATTGTTCTTCTTGTTCTTAATGGGTTCGGAATTTGTGTTTAGACTAAACACCATAGCTAAATACTTTTTCTGAATACTTGATTAAAACCACACACCATATGGATAATCATATTTGAGAAAGAACGAACTCCATAAACTAGTTTAATTTACCTTGCTGCTTACTTTGAAGCATGGAATTGGATGTGTGTTTTTCCTTTTATTTCCTAACCCTTTTGATTCCATTTCAAGTTTGTGTGTTTGTTTTAGCAATTTATGACAGCTTAATAAAAATGGAGAGAGATGGCAACCTCAATCATACGAATGGGAAGTGTGGAGCAGTGGGAGAAGTCGCGACCTCCAAATGCATCCATACTCGACCTAATCGCTTCAAGGGGGAGCATTTCAATCCTTTCTCTTCTTTAAATTCTGTTTATTTCTTGGTTTGTTTCTTAGTACAACAATTTATGTCATTTGTTTGAGTTTGTTTAGAGTACTTAGTTCATTTTCATTTATGGTTTGTTATCTTAATTTTTTTTTCTCTTATCTTAAAAACTAAAAATTCAAAATTCAAAAATTCAAAAAGATTTTTCATATGAGCTGACTTATGGTAACTCCAGGATAAGCACTTCCGTCAATACAATGTCTAGGAGTTCTTTAGGCGACACCTTCGGTGTCTAAGAAGTTTGGGTTTTAAGCGGGACCATTGTGACCCCTCCAACCTTCCCGGATCCCCTGGCTGTGTTTTTCTGAGGCCCTTAACTGGTCAGCGCGTAGTTGCTTGTATATTCGTGTGTTTTTAAATTAAGTTTTTATTTTAATTTTCTTTGTTTTCTTTTTCTGTTGAGTCTTTGTTTTTGATTTGTTTTTGTTTTTGTTTTGTTAAGTTAGTTTATGTTTTTATTTACGTGGTTTGTTTGGTTAGTTTATTTCTAAGTGTTAAAACACATTTTTATTTCAACCATTGCATAAATAAAAAAAACAACAAAACAACAAAAACAAAATAAAAACAAAAACAATAAAAAACTTCTTCTTCATCATCATCATCATCTTCTTCTTCTTCTTCATCTTCTTCATCTTCATCTTCATCATCATCATCATCATGGCTTGCCTCTATTGTCTCGCACTTGTAGAATCTGCAGCAGCTCTACATGGTCCTCATTCTTTTTCTCCAGTGCTTCCACAAACTGATTGGCACAGTGAAAGCCGCTTCTGGAAGTCCGCCACTTGAGCTTTCAAGGAAGCCACCTCCTCGCTCAGAGCTCCGCACTCTCGTGTTCTTGCTAGTAGGCGCAAGCCCAGATTTGTGGTCGAGACCGCTTTGGACAATTCAAGTTCAACGGCAGTTCGTTCCTAATTGGAGTGGTTGGTGTATTCCATACTTCTAGCGATTGGATTTCCCTCAAAACTCACAAAATGACTCCTCCCACCATATTATGATGATGCGCAAGTTTTGGGCTCGATTCAGGAAATCAACAGGAGTGAGAAATTGGACAATTTCAAGTTCAACTGCAGTTCATTCCTAATTGGAGTGGTTGGTGTATTCCATACTTCTAGGGACTGGATTTCACTCAAAACTCACCAAATGACTCCTCCCACCATATTATGATGTTGCCCAAGTTTTGGGCTCGAATCCGAAATCAATAGGTGTTCCAAATTGGACAATTCAAGTTCAACGGCAGTTCGTTCCTAATTGGAGTGGTTGGTGTATTCCACCCTTCTAGCGTTTGGATTTCACTCTAAACTCACCAAATGACTCCTCCCACCATATTATGATGTTGCCCAAGTTTTGTGCTCGATCCGAAAGCAATAGGAGTGAGAAATTGGACAATTCAAGTTCAACTGCAGTTCATTCCTAATTAGAGTGGTTGGTGTATTCCATACTTCTAGGGATTGGATTTCACTCAAAACTCACCAAATGACTCCTCCCACCATATTATGATGTTGCCCAAGTTTTGGGCTCGATCCGAAATCAATAGGTGTTCCAAATTGGACAATTCAAGTTCAACGGCAGTTCGTTCCAAATTGGAGTGGTTGGTGTATTCCATACTTCTAGAGATTGGATTTCACTCAAAACTCACCAATTGACTCCTCCCACCATATTATGATGTTGCCCAAGTTTTGGGCTGGATCCAAAATCAATAGGTGTGAGAAATTGGACAATTCAAGTTCGACGGTTCGTTCCTAATTGGAGTGGTTGGTGTATTCCATACTTCTAGCGATTGGATTTCACTCAAAACTCACCAAATAACTCCTCCCACCATATTATGATGTTGCCCAAGTTTTGGGCTCGAATCCGAAATCAATAGGTGTGAGAAATTGGACAATTCAAGTTCAACGGAAGTTCGTTCCCAATTGGAGTGGTTGGTGTATTCCATACTTCTAGCGATTGGATTTCACTCAAAACTAACCAAATGACTCCTCCCAACATATTATGATGTTGCCCAAGTTTTGGGCTCGATCCGAAATCAATAGGTGTGAGAAATTGGACAATTCAAGTTCACCGTCAGCTTCGTTCCTAATTGCAGTGGTTGGTGTATTCCACACTTCTAGCGATTGGATTTCACTCAAAACTCACCAAATGACTCCTCCCACCATATTATGATATTGCCCAAGTTTTGGGCTCGAATCCGAAATCAATAGGTGTGAGAAATTGGACAATTCAAGTTCAACGGAAGTTCGTTCCCAATTGGAGTGGTTGGTGTATTCCATACTTCTAGCGATTGGATTTCACTCAAAACTAACCAAATGACTCCTCCCAACATATTATGATGTTGCCCAAGTTTTGGGCTCGAATAGAAATCAATAGGTGTGAGAAATTGGACAATTCAAGTTCACCGTTAGTTCGTTCCTAATTGCAGTGGTTGGTGTATTCCACACTTCTAGCGATTGGATTTCACTCAAAACTCACCAAATGACTCGTGCCACCATGTTATGATGTTGTCCAAGTTTTGGGCTCGAATCCGAAATCAATAGGTGTGAGAAATTGGACAATTCAATTTCACCGTCAGTTCGTTCCTAATTGCAGTGGTTGGTGTATTCCACACTTCTAGCGATTGGATTTCACTCAAAACTCACCAAATGACTCGTGCCACCATGTTATGATGTTGTCCAAGTTTTGGGCTCGAATCGAAATCAATAGGTGTGAGAAATTGGACTATTCAAGTTCAACGGCAGTTCGTTCCTAATTGGTGTGGTTGGTGTATTCGATACTTCTAGCGATTGGAATTCACTCAAAACTCACCAAATGACTCCTCCCACCATATTATGATGTTGCCCAAGTTTTGGGCTCGATATCGAAATCAATAGGTGTGAGAAATTGTACAATTCAAGTTCAACGGAAGTTCGTTCCCAATTGGAGTGGTTGGTGTATCATAATTGTATATCATTTTGTACCCTTCTAGCTTATGATTTGGTTATGTTTTTGAGTTAAACTTGTGCTTTTAATCCTTTTTGTGTTTATCTTTCAGTTCATTGAGCTTTAGGTAATAATGATGGCTTTAGAGAGAATAATTCATGCAATTCAAGCATGTTAAGGCCTAATTTGGATGAATGGATGAAGAGCTTAAAGACAAACTCATTTTGGCTACAGCCCCCTGCCAGTCCAGTTCCGTAGGTCATATTGCAAGCTTTGTTTCAACAACCTACATAGCTCGAATGAGGCCACATTCTTCATGAAAGTTGTTCCAATGGGTGTGTACTATATCATATCCAAAATTCAGCCTCATTGGATAAATCTGGCGTCCGTTACCTAGCAAACACAGAACCATGCTCAGGATGGATCTTATCAGCGCGGAAAATGAGTTCGCAATTTGTTTTGGCCTTAACTTCCTCCTCCGACCTTGGATTGGCCCAAATGATATATGGCTGGAAAGAAGACATTCTGAACTTCAAGTTGGAGTGCTTAAAGTCTTAATTTGCTTAAGGGAAGCCCAAGTTGTAAGCCCTTGAAGTTTCTGGTCATGCTGACCTCAGCATGTGCTGGTTGGATGCTTGGTCATGGTGAGCTAGGCATGAGCTATCATTTCTGGTTGGAAGCTTGGTCATGCTGACATGAGGATGAGCTAGGGCTGCTAGTGGGATTTAGTGGAGTAGCCATTCAAGATTTTCTAATACAAGTGCATCATCCAATTCATATTTTCTAATTCAAGTGCATCAACCATTTCAGATTTTATAATTCAAGTGTTGTATGCATTAGTCTTTTTGAATTCAGATTTTCACTTCCCTTAGCCCTATAAATAGGGAGGTTCTATAAGCTTGTAATCACACCCCAAGGGGGGGAGCTCTCAAACACTTCTCTAGAGCTCCCTTCCCTTCTCTCCCTCAAATTCTCTTAGTTTCATTTTCTAGTTTTCAATTGTTGTAATGAAATATTTGTGCTGAAATTCTCTTTAAGTTTTTCTTTGTTCCACTTTACTTTTCATTATGTAAATTCTTTTCTTTTGTTTCTAGTTTGATTAGTTTCCAAGTTTCAATTATGGTTCATGTTCTTATTCATTATGCTTATAAGTTAATATGCTAGTTTGAATGATTGATCACCATTTAGGCTTGCATGTTAGCTATCTTGGTTTGAATTAAGAGTATACACCATGCTTTAATTCGAATTGAACTATGAATAGGAAGAGTATGTATGGACATTCGACAACATGGATTAGATACATGCTTGGTTGTTTAAATTGTTCTTCTATGCTTAATGGGTTCCTAATGCTTAGTTTTAGGTTAGACAACAAATGATCAAATTAGGGAATTAGGAACACAAGGTTAGGACCAAACACCATGGCCTAATCATACATTAGCTAGAATCAATCCATTAATCTAATTGAACTTGGGAACTTATCTACTTGAGTTAGTTATTTTCTTTCTTCCTTGTTTTATTTATTTCCTTTTGTTTTCATTTATGTTTTGTGTAGGAAAACTGAGTTGGATCCTTCAATCACCAATCCCTGTGGAATCGACCTCGCACTTACATACGCTAAACCACCAACGGCTCGTGCACTTGCGAGTATCACAAGTTGAGGATGCAGTTGAATCAATTTTGGAGCAGCTGTATCTACGCAACAAGTTTTGGCGCCGTTGCCGGGATCGGTAACATTGTTTAATTCTATTTGGTTTTTCTACTTTTTATTTATTTTTATCTTTTGTATAACTGGACAGTTTCATGTTTTAAAGTTAATGAGGTTAATTGATAAGTTGTGTTTGTAGTCCAACTGACAAGGACAATTGCCTGACAAGCAAGAGAACTGGGTTTGAGTCCCAGCTTACACAACACCCAAAAACAAAAAGGTTCAAGTAGCATGTTGATTATTTCTAGTTTATGGTTTCATTCACTTGCTCTTAATTAAATATCTTGTTCAAGTTTACATAAACACCATATGACTCTTGGACTGATTAGTGAATGAATGGGTAGATATTGAAGACAAACACCATGTTTAAATTCTACTTGGTTCTTTATTGTTCTTCTTGTTCTTAATGGGTTCAGAATTTGTGTTTAGGCTAAACACCATAGCTAAATATATTTTCTGAATACTTGATTAAAACCACACACCATATGGATAATCATATTTGAGAAAGAACGAACTCCATAAGCTAGTTTGATTTACTTTGTTACTTATTACTTTGAAGCATGAAATTGGACGTGTGTTGATTTTCCTTTCCATTTTAGTTTTTATTTCCTAATCCTTTAATTCTGTTTCAAGTTTTCTGTGTTTGTTTTAGCAAGTAATGTCAGCCTAATAAAAATGGAGAGAGATGGTAACCTCAATCATAAGAATGGGAAGTGTGGAGCAGTGGGAGAAGTCGCGACCTCCAAGTGCATCCATGCTCGACCTAATCGCTTCAAGGGGGAGTATTCCAATCCTTTCTCTTTAGTTGTTTTGTTATTATATCAATAATTTTAATTTTCTATTTCTTTTATTAAAAAAAAATTAAAAAGATTTTTATATGAGCTAACTCGTGGTAACTCCAGTGAGCGTCTCCGTCAATACAGTGTCTAGGAGTTCTTTAGGCGACACCTTCGGTGTCTAAGAAGTTTGGGTTTTAAGTGGGACCTTTGTGACCCCTCCAATCTTCCCGGATCCCCTGGCTGTGTTTTTCTTGAGGCCCTTAACTGGTCATCTATGAGTTGCTTGTATATTTGTGTGTTTTTTTTTAAAAAAAACAAAACTAAACAAAAATTAAAAAAAAAAAAAAACTATAAAAAAAAACTTTTTTTAAAAAAAAATTGAAATTTGAGTTTTTATTTATTTTTCCTTGTAAATTGCAATTTGGAACTTCTTTGTTTTTTTTCCTTTGTGTGGTCAATTAGTTGTAAATAATAATAAATTTTAAAAAAAAATCAATTTGGAACTTCTTTGTTTTCTTTTATGTTTTTTTTTTTTTTTGTTAAGTTAGTTTATGTATTTATTTACGTGGTGTGGTTAGTTAGTTTATTTCTGAGTGTTAAAAACACATTTTTATTTCATTTCAAACGTTACAAACAAAGTAAAAAAAAAAAGTTAAAAAAAAAAAAAAAAAAAAACATTCAAGTAAAAATAAAAACAACTTCTTCATCTTCATCTTCATGGCATGCCTCTGTTATCTCTTACTTGCAGAATCTGGAGCAGCTCCACATGGTCCTCATTCTTTCTCTCCAGTGCTTCCACGTGCCTGATTGGCACAGTGAGCCGCTTCTGGAGTCCGCCACCATAGCCTTCAAGGAAGCTACCTCCTCGCTTAGCGCGGCACACTCCCGTGTCCTCGCCAATAATCGCATGCCCAAGTTGGTAGCCGAGACCGCGTGGAGCACAGTTAAATTGTTGGACTCCTCCACCGCTGCCTTGTCAGAACCTCTGCGCCACATGCAGATGATCCGTCGATGTGAGCTTGCTGCCAACCATGCCTCCTGGCAGCACTGCTCTGTTCGACACCGCCTCAGAAAAGTTCGGTATTGCTTCAGCAAAGTTTGAGGCCGTACCGTGATGATATGTGGAGTTTGGGAAGACATGGTTTGTAGGAGCCCTTATCTGCGCATTCGGTGGCGCAAGGGTCAATTCAAGGTTGAGATCATCAAGGTGAGCGCATGAGGATGCCATTATTTTGTTTCTGAATTTTTTGATGTTTTTCTTTGAGTTTGCAGGAAGAAATGCTGGGTATCATCCGCTTGAAGAGGTGTGGTTTAAATAGACATATGCTGATGAGGGTGCCAACACCATTTCGGATTTCCCGGGCATGTCTCGACCTAATTGCTTCAAGGGGGAGCACCTTTACTTTACTTTTCTTTTTTTTATTTTCTCCGTGTTTTCTGGTGTTTAATATTTTTGCCCGTTACTTTCATTTTCTAGAGCTTTGTGTTTTTGCTTTTCCCTTTCGGCTATCATCTTTAGTTTATTTTAGTTATGGAACTGTGCTTTCTTTTCCGTTTGTCGTCTTTGTTTGATTTAAGTTTGGGGAAGTGTGTTTTCCTTTTTTTTTTAATTTTTTTTTATTTTTCTTTATTCATTGTTTTTCTTTTTAATTTAAAATTAACTTGTTTTTTTTGTTTGACAGGTTTCTTAAGAATTTGGTTGGAAGAAGAGATAAAATTAAAGATGCGTCTTGGACACCTGGTGCAAGAATCCCATCTCTTCCTTTAAATTCTTGTTTGAATTGTGTGTTTATTTCAGTTTTTATTTTTATTTTGTTTTTATTTAATTAGGTAGTATAATTTAAAACTCATAGTATATTCTTTGAAGGAGCTAAACTTTTGGTAACTCCAGTGAGCAACCGCAGTCTATACGTGTGTCTAGGAGTTCTTTAGGCGGCACCTTCGGTGTCTAAGAAGTTTGGGTTTTAAGAGGGACCATTGTGACCCCTCCAACCTTCCCGGATCCCCTGGCTGTGTTTTCTGAGGCCCTTAACTGGTCATCCTTAAGTTTTTCTCTTAAAAGAAAAAGCAGTTATTTGTGTGTTTACTTAACTAAAAATAAAAATGCATGTTTGGGTTTTCATGTTTTTGTTTGATCGTCGTTCTTTAAATTTAGGATCATTCGTGTCTTTTGAGATAACATAACTTTTTATTTCCCAATTAAAAAAAAAACAAACAAACATACATTTTAAAGTAAATAATAAATAAAAACTGAAATCATTTCTCCTTGGCCTTCGGTGTCTCGACCATAGGAGCTTTTAGTTTGGCCATCTGGTTGTCCTCTTCCGGGGCTTCACGCACAGCCTCTTGGGGCTCATCACTTGAGCTCCCAAAGATCGCAATCTTAGCTTCAGTATAACTTTTCTCGCGATCTGGTTTCTTGCGTTTGCCCGGTCGGTCTAGGTCTTCCAGCTGTTTCCGCATGTCGCGAGAGTACAACTCTACCATCTTTGATAGGTTTTTATTCTCATCCCGCAATACTTCTAGCTGGTGTCGATTCACCTCCACTATCCTGGCCCTCTCCCTTTTCAAGCTCTTTATAGCACTCTGACACTCTTCAACCATCCTGTGCTCCGCCGCTCACTGACCTTTCAGCACCTCTACCTCATGGGACTTCGCAGTAGGCGATGAACCAAACTTGCGACACATGCTGGACTCTGCATGCTCAGTGCCAGGGCATCACTCATGACCCGATTGTCATCCCTTGTCCCGAACACACGTATATCTTTAGGAGTCACCAAATTTCTGCCAACTCCAATGGCAACATCGTTGTCCAGGAGTATTGAGTCATTGACGGTCAGGGCCCCGTGCGGAGGCAAAGTAGGGCATCCATACCTGGTGCTCCTGCTTGGCCTCGTGTTTGAGTCGGTGAAGCTAGGTTGAGATCCAAGGAAAAGGGGTAGGAAGAGGCCATTTGATTTCTCAGTTTTTTTTTTCTTGCTTCTTTTCTCTTTTGGGTTTCTGAGTTTGTGTTTTTGTTTTTTTTCCCCTTCTTTTTCCTTCTTATAGACGGTCTTTCACAAAACCCTAGCCATCGCAACATTTCTGAATCTCCAGCATTCCTCGAGTCCCACAACCTTCTCGCTTTCCAACCGTACCCAACTCATTTATCTCGACATGTCTTTTCTGAACGGACGCGTTCGTAAAAGTCCTCGCGCCTTTCCATGAGCCCGTAATTTCAGCTTGTGAAATCTGCGGTGCTTCAATCCGTCGACACGTGGCTCCTGCTTCTGCCCGTGACTATCCATGAGACGACATCAGGGACCACATTCCCTCTTTTTAGAAATCCCGCTTTGCGCTCATAATTCACGTTTTATCTTTTTAAGAAAAACAAAAACAAAAATTAAATTTAAACGTGTGGGCTTCGGAATTCATTTTGGGTCGGGTTTTACCGTTGTTGGGTTAATTTCATTTTGGGTTGGGCTTTCAATTATTTGGGTTTCAGTTTGTGTAAGACTATCTGTTAGGGCTTACTGTTTTGAGTGTTTTACTGTTTCGTGTTTTTTTTTTTAATTTGATTGTTTGTTTTGTAATTTTTATTTTTGTTTTATTTTTGTATGTTTTGTGATTTTTATTTGCTTTAATACCATTCATTTGTTGTTATGACATTGTTTGTGGCTAATTTTTAAACATTGAGGACAATGTTCATTTCTAGGTTTGGGGGTATTGGAGTTTTGCATGTATTTGTTTTTTTCATAATTTTAGCATGTATTTGTTTTTTTTTTCTTAATTTTAAAATTAAAAAAAAATAAAAAATTGCTTGTTTTTCTTCTATTTGAGTCTTATTTTTGTTTTGAGTCACTTTCCGAATACTTATGATGAGATTGTGATAAATGTTTGCATGACTTAAATGAAAATTGAATTTTATTTATTTATTATTTATTCTTTTTCCTTGTAATTTTTTTAATTTTTTTAATTTTTAAAAAAAAATTAAAATTAAAAAATAAATTTTTTTTGCATTGTTCTAGCATGATATGTTTCAAACCTTCTTTACACTTGCCATTTGTTTCATAATTTTCCAATTAAAGGATTTTCATTATCTAAAGAATTGTATGAAGCATAAATTAGACTTATATAACCAACCATATAAAGTGAGCTTTTGAGCCTTGTCCTTCAATTCATGAGTGTTATATACATACTCTTATTTTCTTGTCATCTAAGTTGTTGTTTGATCTCATTATTCATTGATTTGGTTGAACATTTAAAAGTCATTCATTCTTGTGCAATTTGACTTCATGACATTTAAAGAAATGATATTAAGGCATTCTTTGGATCGTTTGTGCCTTTCAAGCTAACCTTATGCATGCTTAAGCATGATTTTCCATTGTTAACCATTTTGAGCCTACATGTAAACCTTTTCTTTTATTTACCAATTTTATTTCCTCGCCTTAGCCCGAAAAACAAATATTTACTTTTTCTAAGGAACTCATGAGCTTTAATTCGAGTGTGTTTTTCATGCTAAGTTTGGGAATGGATATTACTTTAAAGAAAAAAAAAAAAAAAAAAAAAAAGAAGAAGAAATTCACACAATTGGTGAAATGAAAAGAAAAAAAAATGTTATGAGTAAATGGTAGTTGAATGAAATTTCGTTTTTGGGTTTCATTGGTGTTTGGAAAGGAGTTTAAATCATTGTAAATGAAGGTATAAGGAGTTTTGATCATGTAAAAGAAAAATTCTCGTCGTGATGATTCGAAGTCTTGTAAATAATAATTTGATGCTCTTACATTTTGAGTTCCTTGGACTTTGTTTTATCCATACCCTTCATTTCTTACTCACCTTACACCCTTGGCCCAATTACAACCTTTACTAAAGACCTAAATTGATCTTAAATGTCATGTGGTTGAATTGCATCCAATTTCTTACTTTTAAGTGTTTGGCATCCTTCTTGAGATCATATTAATGCAAGTTCTTCATCTTTCTATTTCGAGTTAAGTCCTTATGGTTTAACTCTAATCTCATGTTTATAACTGAGTGTTGCATTATAGCCCTCTTCTGAGTGATTCATTTGTGAGAGGACAACTTTGGTGAGATTTGAAGTTGAATTTGTGCTTTGTATGATTTTTGAACTTGTGTGAAAACTAAGATTGGAGAATTTGTTGCATTTGGCTATCACACTACTACACTTTGAGCATATTGTGTTTAGAACTTTGCCGCTTTGTTAATAATGTCTAAAATTGAGCTTTTATTGTTAAAACTTTTGAGTCATGTGCATGAGTCATTTCTCTTCAGAAAGGTTCGGAAATGTTGTTTTGAGTTTTTATTTTGATTTTTTGTGATTTGTTTTTTGTGATTGTTTCTATTTTTATTTTTGTTTTTGTTATTTTGCTTAAGGACTAACAATCTTTTAAGTTTTCTAACCATTTTGTTTTGTAGAGTTAGAAAAACGTTTGTGGGTATTCGATATCTGTTAAACCCTCAGGAGACACAACTCCTCCTACTAGGGATGCCTAGAGGTTTAAAGGCTTGTTGCATATGCTCAATGCAATCGAGTTACCTACGAAAGTGGTCTAGTTAACTTCTTGTTTTATTTTTAACTTTGTTTTGTGTTGTTTTGCTCGAGGACTAGCAAAATCAAGGTTTGGGGGTATTTGATCGGTTCATAATTGTATATCATTTTGTACCCTTCTAGCTTATGATTTGGTTATGTTTTTGAGTTAAACTTGTGCTTTTAATCCTTTTTGTGTTTATCTTTCAGTTCATTGAGCTTTAGGTAATAATGATGGCTTTAGAGAGAATAATTCATGCAATTCAAGCATGTTAAGGCCTAATTTGGATGAATGGATGAAGAGCTTAAAGACAAACTCATTTTGGCTACAGCCCCCTGCCAGTCCAGTTCCGTAGGTCATATTACAAGCTTTGTTTCAACAACCTACATAGCTCGAATGAGGCCACATTCTTCATGAAAGTTGTTCCAATGGGTGTGTACTATAACATATCCAAAATTCAGCCTCATTGGATAAATCTGGCGTCCGTTACCTAGCAAACACAGAACCATGCTCAGGATGGATCTTATCAGCGCGGAAAATGAGTTCGCAATTTGTTTTGGCCTTAACTTCCTCCTCCGACCTTGGATTGGCCCAAATGATATATGGCTGGAAAGAAGACACTCTGAACTTCAAGTTGGAGTGCTTAAAGTCTTAATTTGCTTAAGGGAAGCCCAAGTTGTAAGCCCTTGAAGTTGCTGGTCATGCTGACCTCAGCATGTGCTGGTTGGATGCTTGGTCATGGTGAGCTAGGCATGAGCTATCATTTCTGGTTGGAAGCTTGGTCATGCTGACATGAGGATGAGCTAGGGCTGCTAGTGGGATTTAGTGGAGTAGCCATTCAAGATTTTCTAATACAAGTGCATCATCCAATTCATATTTTCTAATTCAAGTGCATCAACCATTTCAGATTTTATAATTCAAGTGTTGTATGCATTAGTCTTTTTGAATTCAGATTTTCACTTCCCTTAGCCCTATAAATAGGGAGGTTCTATAAGCTTGTAATCACACCCCAAGGGGGGAGCTCTCAAACACTTCTCTAGAGCTCCCTTCCCTTCTCTCCCTCAAATTCTCTTAGTTTCATTTTCTAGTTTTCAATTGTTGTAATGAAATATTTGTGCTGAAATTCTCTTTAAGTTTTTCTTTGTTCCACTTTACTTTTCATTATGTAAATTCTTTTCTTTTGTTTCTAGTTTGATTAGTTTCCAAGTTTCAATTATGGTTCATGTTCTTATTCATTATGCTTATAAGTTAATATGCTAGTTTGAATGATTGATCACCATTTAGGCTTGCATGTTAGCTATCTTGGTTTGAATTAAGAGTATACACCATGCTTTAATTCGAATTGAACTATGAATAGGAAGAGTATGTATGGACATTCGACAACATGGATTAGATACATGCTTGGTTGTTTAAATTGTTCTTCTATGCTTAATGGGTTCCTAATGCTTAGTTTTAGGTTAGACAACAAATGATCAAATTAGGGAATTAGGAACACAAGGTTAGGACCAAACACCATGGCCTAATCATACATTAGCTAGAATCAATCCATTAATCTAATTGAACTTGGGAACTTATCTACTTGAGTTAGTTATTTTCTTTCTTCCTTGTTTTATTTATTTCCTTTTGTTTTCATTTATGTTTTGTGTAGGAAAACTGAGTTGGATCCTTCAATCACCAATCCCTGTGGAATCGACCTCGCACTTACATACGCTAAACCACCAACGGCTCGTGCACTTGCGAGTATCACAAGTTGAGGATGCAGTTGAATCAATTTTGGAGCAGCTGTATCTACGCAACAAGTTTTTGGCGCCGTTGCCGGGATCGGTAACATTGTTTAATTCTATTTGGTTTTTCTACTTTTTATTTATTTTTATCTTTTGTATAACTGGACAGTTTCATGTTTTAAAGTTAATGAGGTTAATTGATAAGTTGTGTTTGTAGTCCAACTGACAAGGACAATTGCCTGACAAGCAAGAGAACTGGGTTTGAGTCCCAGCTTACACAACACCCAAAAACAAAAAGGTTCAAGTAGCATGTTGATTATTTCTAGTTTATGGTTTCATTCACTTGCTCTTAATTAAATATCTTGTTCAAGTTTACATAAACACCATATGACTCTTGGACTGATTAGTGAATGAATGGGTAGATATTGAAGACAAACACCATGTTTAAATTCTACTTGGTTCTTTATTGTTCTTCTTGTTCTTAATGGGTTCAGAATTTGTGTTTAGGCTAAACACCATAGCTAAATATATTTTCTGAATACTTGATTAAAACCACACACCATATGGATAATCATATTTGAGAAAGAACGAACTCCATAAGCTAGTTTGATTTACTTTGTTACTTATTACTTTGAAGCATGAAATTGGACGTGTGTTGATTTTCCTTTCCATTTTAGTTTTTATTTCCTAATCCTTTAATTCTGTTTCAAGTTTTCTGTGTTTGTTTTAGCAAGTAATGTCAGCCTAATAAAAATGTAGAGAGATGGTAACCTCAATCATAAGAATGGGAAGTGTGGAGCAGTGGGAGAAGTCGCGACCTCCAAGTGCATCCATGCTCGACCTAATCGCTTCAAGGGGGAGTATTCCAATCCTTTCTCTTTAGTTGTTTTGTTATTATATCAGTAATTTTAATTTTCTATTTCTTTTATTAAAAAAAAATTAAAAAGATTTTTATATGAGCTAACTCGTGGTAACTCCAGTGAGCGTCTCCGATCAATAGTGTCTAGGAGTTCTTTAGGCGACACCTTCGGTGTCTAAGAAGTTTGGATTTTAAGTGGGACCTTTGTGACCCCTCTAAGAAGTTTGGGTTACTCACACCTAAGATGTTGTCCAAGTTTTGGGCTCGATATCGAAATCAATAGGTGTGAGAAATTGGACCATTCAAGTTCAACGGCAGTTCGTTCCTAATTGGTGTGGTTGGTGTATTCGATACTTCTAGCGATTGGAATTCACTCAAAACTCACCAAATGACTCCTCCCACCATATTATGATGTTGCCCAAGTTTTGGGCTCGAATCCGAAATCAATAGGTGTGAGAAATTGTACAATTCAAGTTCGACGAAAGTTCGTTCCCAATTGGAGTGGTTGGTGTATTCCATACTTCTAGCGATTGGATTTCACTCAAAACTCACCAAATAACTCCTCCCACCATATTATGATGTTGCCCAAGTTTTGGGCTCGAATCCGAAATCAATAGGTGTGAGAAATTGGACAATTCAAGTTCAACGGAAGTTCGTTCCCAATTGGAGTGGTTGGTGTATTCCATACTTCTAGCGATTGGATTTAACTCAAAACTAACCAAATGACTCCTCCCAACATATTATGATGTTGTCCAAGTTTTGGGCTGAATCGAAATCAATAGGTGTGAGAAATTGGACAATTCAAGTTCACGGGCAGTTCGTTCCTAATTGCAGTGGTTGGTGTATTCCACACTTCTAGCGATTGGATTTCACTCAAAACTCACCAAATGACTCGTGCCACCATGTTATGATGTTGTCCAAGTTTTGGGCTCGATCCAAAATCAATAGGTGTGAGAAATTGGACAATTCAAGTTCACCGTCAGTTCGTTCCTAATTGCAGTGGTTGGTGTATTCCACACTTCTAGCGATTGGATTTCACTCAAAACTCACCAAATGACTCGTGCCACCATGTTATGATGTTGTCCAAGTTTTGGGCTAGATCCGAAATCAATAGGTGTGAGAAATTGGACTATTCAAGTTCAACGGCAGTTCGTTCCTAATTGGTGTGGTTGGTGTATTCGATACTTCTAGCGATTGGAATTCACTCAAAACTCACCAAATGACTCCTCCCACCATATTATGATGTTGCCCAAGTTTTGGGCTCGAATAGAAATCAATAGGTGTGAGAAATTGTACAATTCAAGTTCAACGGAAGTTCGTTCCCAATTGGAGTGGTTGGTGTATTCCATACTTCTAGCGATTGGATTTCACTCAAAACTCACCAAATAACTCCTCCCACCATATTATGATGTTGCCCAAGTTTTGGGCTCGAATCCGAAATCAATAGGTGTGAGAAATTGGACAATTCAAGTTCAACGGAAGTTCGTTCCCAATTGGAGTGGTTGGTGTATTCCATACTTCTAGCGATTGGATTTCACTCAAAACTAACCAAATGACTCCTCCCAACATATTATGATGTTGCCCAAGTTTTGGGCTCGAATCCGAAATCAATAGGAGTGAGAAATTGGACAATTCAAGTTCACCGTCAGTTCGTTCCTAATTGCAGTGGTTGGTGTATTCCACACTTCTAGCGATTGGATTTCACTCAAAACTCACCAAATGACTCCTCCCACCATATTATGATGTTGCCCAAGTTTTGGGCTCGAATCCGAAATCAATAGGTGTGAGAAATTGGACAATTCAAGTTCAACGGAAGTTCGTTCCCAATTGGAGTGGTTGGTGTATTCCATACTTCTAGCGATTGGATTTCACTCAAAACTAACCAAATGACTCCTCCCAACATATTATGATGTTGCCCAAGTTTTGGGCTCCATCCGAAATCAATAGGTGTGAGATATTGGACAATTCAAGTTCACCGTTCAGTTCGTTCCTAATTGCAGTGGTTGGTGTATTCCACACTTCTAGCGATTGGATTTCACTCAAAACTCACCAAATGACTCGTGCCACCATGTTATGATGTTGTCCAAGTTTTGGGCTCGAATCCGAAATCAATAGGTGTGAGAAATTGTACAATTCAAGTTCAACGGAAGTTCGTTCCCAATTGGAGTGGTTGGTGTATTCCATACTTCTAGCGATTGGATTTCACTCAAAACTCACCAAATTACTCCTCCCACCATATTATGATGTTGCCCAAGTTTTGGGCTCGATCCGAAATCAATAGGTGTGAGAAATTGGACAATTCAAGTTCAACGGAAGTTCGTTCCCAATTGGAGTGGTTGGTGTATTCCATACTTCTAGCGATTGGATTTAACTCAAAACTAACCAAATGACTCCTCCCAACATATTATGATGTTGTCCAAGTTTTGGGCTGAAATCCGAAATCAATAGGTGTGAGAAATTGGACAATTCAAGTTCACCGTCAGTTCGTTCCTAATTGCAGTGGTTGGTGTATTCCTCACTTCTAGCGATTGGATTTCACTCAAAACTCACCAAATGACTCGTGCCACCATGTTATGATGTTGTCCAAGTTTTGGGCTCGATCCGAAATCAATAGGTGTGAGAAATTGGACAATTCAAGTTCACCGTCAGTTCGTTCCTAATTGCAGTGGTTGGTGTATTCCACACTTCTAGCGATTGGATTTCACTCAAAACTCACCAAATGACTCGTGCCACCATGTTATGATGTTGTCCAAGTTTTGGGCTCGAATCGAAATCAATAGGTGTGAGAAATTGGACTATTCAAGTTCAACGGCAGTTCGTTCCTAATTGGTGTGGTTGGTGTATTCGATACTTCTAGCGATTGGAATTCACTCAAAACTCACCAAATGACTCCTCCCACCATATTATGATGTTGCCCAAGTTTTGGGCTCGAATCGAAATCAATAGGTGTGAGAAATTGTACAATTCAAGTTCAACGGAAGTTCGTTCCCAATTGGAGTGGTTGGTGTATTCCATACTTCTAGCGATTGGATTTCACTCAAAACTCACCAAATAACTCCTCCCACCATATTATGATGTTGCCCAAGTTTTGGGCTCGAATCCGAAATCAATAGGTGTGAGAAATTGGACAATTCAAGTTCAACGGAAGTTCGTTCCCAATTGGAGTGGTTGGTGTATTCCATACTTCTAGCGATTGGATTTCACTTAAAACTAACCAAATGACTCCTCCCAACATATTATGTTGTTGCCCAAGTTTTGGGCTCGAACTAGAAATCAATAGGTGTGAGAAATTGGACAATTCAAGTTCACCGGGTCAGTTTCGTTCCTAATTGCAGTGGTTGGTGTATTCCACACTTCTAGCGATTGGATTTCACTCAAAACTCACCAAATGACTCGTGCCACCATGTTATGATGTTGTCCAAGTTTTGGGCTCGAATCCGAAATCAATAGGTGTGAGAAATTGGACTATTCAAGTTCAACGGCAGTTCGTTCCTAATTGGTGTGGTTGGTGTATTCGATACTTCTAGCGATTGGATTTCACTCAAAACTAACCAAATGACTCCTCCCAACATATTATGATGTTGTCCAAGTTTTGGGCTCGATAGCGAAATCAATAGGTGTGAGAAATTGGACAATTCAAGTTCACCGTCAGTCGTTCCTAATTGCAGTGGTTGGTGTATTCCACACTTCTAGCGATTGGATTTCCCTCAAAACTCACCAAATGACTCGTGCCACCATGTTATGATGTTGTCCAAGTTTTGGGATAATCCGAAATCAATAGGTGTGAGAAATTGGACAATTCAAGTTCACCGTCAGTTCGTTCCTAATTGCAGTGGTTGGTGTATTCCACACTTCTAGCGATTGGATTTCACTCAAAACTCACCAAATGACTCGTGCCACCATGTTATGATGTTGTCCAAGTTTTGGGCTCGAATCCGAAATCAATAGGTGTGAGAAATTGGACTATTCAAGTTCAACGGCAGTTCGTTCCTAATTGGTGTGGTTGGTGTATTCGATACTTCTAGCGATTGGAATTCACTCAAAACTCACCAAATGACTCCTCCCACCATATTATGATGTTGCCCAAGTTTTGGGCTCGAATCCGAAATCAATAGGTGTGAGAAATTGTACAATTCAAGTTCAACGGAAGTTCGTTCCCAATTGGAGTGGTTGGTGTATTCCATACTTCTAGCGATTGGATTTCACTCAAAACTCACCAAATAACTCCTCCCACCATATTATGATGTTGCCCAAGTTTTGGGCTCGAATCCGAAATCAATAGGTGTGAGAAATTGGACAATTCAAGTTCAACGGAAGTTCGTTCCCAATTGGAGTGGTTGGTGTATTCCATACTTCTAGCGATTGGATTTCACTCAAAACTAACCAAATGACTCCTCCCAACATATTATGATGTTGCCCAAGTTTTGGGCTCGAATCGAAATCAATAGGTGTGAGAAATTGGACAATTCAAGTTCACCGTCAGTTCGTTCCTAATTGCAGTGGTTGGTGTATTCCACACTTCTAGCGATTGGATTTCACTCAAAACTAACCAAATGACTCCTCCCAACATATTATGATGTTGCCCAAGTTTTGGGCTCGAAATAGAAATCAATAGGTGTGAGAAATTGGACAATTCAAGTTCACCGTCAGTTCGATTCCTAATTGCAGTGGTTGGTGTATTCCACACTTCTAGCGATTGGATTTCACTCAAAACTCACCAAATGACTCGTGCCACCATGTTATGATGTTGTCCAAGTTTTGGGCTCGAATCGAAATCAATAGGTGTGAGAAATTGGACAATTCAAGTTCACGGTTCAGTTTGTTCCTAATTGCAGTGGTTGGTGTATTCCATACTTCTAGCGATTGGATTTCACTCAAAACTCACCAAATAACTCCTCCCACCATATTATGATGTTGCCCAAGTTTTGGGCTCGAATCCGAAATCAATAGGTGTGAGAAATTGTACAATTCAAGTTCAACGGAAGTTCGTTCCCAATTGGAGTGGTTGGTGTATTCCATACTTCTAGCGATTGGATTTCACTCAAAACTAACCAAATGACTCCTCCCAACATATTATGATGTTGTCCAAGTTTTGGGCTCGATCCGAAATCAATAGGTGTGAGAAATTGGACTATTCAAGTTCAACGGCAGTTCGTTCCTAATTGGTGTGGTTGGTGTATTCGATACTTCTAGCGATTGGAATTCACTCAAAACTCACCAAATGACTCCTCCCACCATATTATGATGTTGCCCAAGTTTTGGGCTCGAATCCGAAATCAATAGGTGTGAGAAATTGTACAATTCAAGTTCAACGGAAGTTCGTTCCCAATTGGAGTGGTTGGTGTATTCCATACTTCTAGCGATTGGATTTCACTCAAAACTCACCAAATAACTCCTCCCACCATATTATGATGTTGCCCAAGTTTTGGGCTCGAATCCGAAATCAATAGGTGTGAGAAATTGGACAATTCAAGTTCAACGGAAGTTCGTTCCCAATTGGAGTGGTTGGTGTATTCCATACTTCTAGCGATTGGATGTTAAGCTCATAATTTCATACATATACATGCCCAATTTACTTACTTCTTTTGCTTAGTTTCCTACAATTCTGAGTTTTTGCCTCTCTTTGTGTGTTTTGTAGGCCAAGAGAGCAAAAGAGCATAATTCATGCAATTCAAGCATGTTAAGGCCTCATTTGGATGCATGGAATACACTTGAGGCATTTGAAGCAAAATGGTGCAAAAACGTGCAAAAACTGGAGCCTGAGTTAGAAGTTCATTTCGGACTTATCTTCTTCATCCGAACTTGGATTGGGCCAATACTTGTGTGGTTGGATCAATGACATTCTGAACTTCAAAATGGATATCTTAAAGTCATCATTTGATTCAGCCCAACCCAATTCGTGAGCCCATGGAAACACACATCATGCTGACAGGAAGATGAGCTCATTGCATGCTTGGTCATGATGAGCTAGGCATGAGCTATTGGTTTCTGAATGGAAGCTTGGTCATGCTGACATGAGGATGAGCTAGGGCTGCTAGTGGGATTTAGTGGAGCAACCATTTCTGATTTTCTAATGCAAGTGTTGAGTCCATTAGCCATATTCAATTCAGATTTCCCACTCTCATCTCCCTATAAATACCACTTCCATTCCACATTCAATTGAGATCCTGAGATCCATCACTTACACTTCCATTGTACACAAAGAGAGGGAAAGTTGAGAGTCACAAAGGGAGAGAAGGGAGAAGGCAGCAGCTGGGAGGCTTTGGCCTCCTGGCAGCCATGGAGATGATTCTTTTCCATCTCTAGCATGCTGTCCTTATCTTCTTCTCCTCCCTTTGTCTTTTATTTTCTTGTTGTATTTTCTTTGTTTTACTTTGTTTTCTGTTATTAATTGTAATAAACATCTTGCTAATCTTGTACCATGGTTTGAGTTTATAAAGTTTGATTTCATTCATGAATTCTTCTTCACTATTTTAATGGAGCTGTTTTTGCATCCTTTGATTGATCACCTGAGGTTTTATGCATTTTGCTCTTGTTGGGAAGGTTTGGGGATCATCTTCATTCCATCCATTAGCAACTTATGTGATTTGGTTTCTAGGTCTCCTAATGTAAACACCATGCTTGGGGTCCTTGTGATGTTCAATACAATTTGATCCAAACACCATGGACTTATTGTGAGCATCTTCATGAGTGAATCAATTTGTTTACTTGCTGCCATAACATGATTAGAACAATTAGGGTGGATTCTAAAACAACACCATCTTGTCCTAGTTACTTTCTTTCTTCTTGTTTTGTTTCTTTTATTTTTGTTTTGTGTAGGAAAACTGAGTTGGATCATTCAATCACCAATCCCTGTGGAATCGACCTCGCACTTACATACGCTAAACTACCAACGGTTCGTGCACTTGCGAGTATCACAAGTTGAGGATGCAGTTGAATCCATTTTGGTGCAGCTGTATCTACGCAACAAGTTTTTGGCGCCGTTGCCGGGATCGGTAACATTGCTTGATTCTATTTGGTTTTCCTACTTTTTATTTATTTTGAGCTTTTTTTTATAACTGGACAGTTTCATGTTTTGAAGTTAATGAGGTTAAATGATAAGTTGTGTTTGTAGTCCAACGGACAAGGACAATTGCCTGACAAGCAAGAGAACTGGGTTTGAGTCCCAGCTTACACAACACCAAAGAAAGGGTTCAAGTAGCATGTTGATTATTGCTAGTTTCTGGTTTCATTTACTTGCTCTTAATTAAATATCTTGTTCAAGTTTACATAAACACCATATGACTCTTGGACTGATTAGTGAATGAATGGGTAGATATTGAAGACAAACACCATGTTTAAATTCTACTTGGTTCTTTATTGTTTTTCTTGTTCTTAATGGGTTTGGAATTTGTGTTTAGACTAAACACCATAGCTAAATACTTGTTCTGAATACTTGATTACAACCACACACCAAATGGATAATCATATTTGAGAAAGAACGAACTCCATAAGCTAGTTTGATTTACTTTGATGCTTGTTACTTTGAAGCATGGAATTAGATGTTTGTGGAGAAGTTGAATCCCTAATCTTGATGTTTTAGTTTAGTTTATCATTTTCATTTAAGTTATGGTTTCCTAATCCAATAAATCTAAAAATCTATTTCAAGTTTCCTTGTCTTTCTTTAAGCATTTCTGAAGTAGCTCAATAAGAAAGAGGGAAAGAGAGGAGACAACCCAATTCATAGAAACATGGAGTATGGAGCAGTGGAGAAGTCGACCTCCAGCTGCTATGGCCAACCACGCTCCACTAATCACTTCAAAGGGAGCATTCCGATCATATCTCTTTCATTTGTATAATAATTGCTACTCATGCTTAGTTTTTTTTCTCATTTTCTGTTTTGTTTTTGTTAGGGTTTTCTTTTCCTTGATGTGGGAGAAACATGATGAGCAGCTGACCCAAATACTCTAAGAAGAACATGTGCTGCCATACTATGTGCATTTCCCTCTCATTGTCTTCAAGGGGAAGTTCTAAACTCTCTTTCTTTTATTTCTTTCATTTCATTTCTTTACCCTGGATTTCATGTGCATTGTATGCTTTACATGGATTCAAACATTGAGGACAATGCTTCATTTAAGTTTGGGGGTGCCTGGAAAGTTTTTTTTAGTTTTTGTGTTTGTGTCTGAAAACGTAGGCTTCTTCATTGCTACAAAAATTTTATTTTCTGCTACTGTTTTGAAAGTTTGGTCCACGCTGTGTTCTTCATTTTTTCATGCTGAATCCAACGACATAAAGAGCGTTAAATTTGACCAAGTGGTTTGAAAGTTACATGTCAAAACAGATTATATGTTGAAATTGAGCAGAACAGCAATTTGAAACCTCTCGTTTTTCTTTTTCTGTTTCTTTTCTTTGAGTCATTTTCAGTTTTCCTTCCCACACCAATGATAAATCTTGAGTCTAACTTCTAATATGGCTCTTAGGAATTTGATAAGCATTGTGTTAGGTCTGAATCTTATTCTTTTGCTAGCTAAGTCTCACATAATTATTCTTGAGCTTTCTATGCACCTAGCCATGATTATACAACTCTTGCATGTCTTACCCAATTGTATGCATTTTTGCTTGTGTGATTCACTGGAATGTTAAGTTATAAGTAAGATATGATTTAGGCCATCTTTGTTAAGCCTCTTTCTTTTTCCTCCATCAACCCATACAATACATATTCCATTGTAAACCCCTTTGTGCCCAAACACTTAGCCATTTCTTTCTATCACCTTATCATCCATTAAACATCCTACCATCTAAGGGACTTGGAGAGCGTGTTTGTATTTCAGATTGTAATGCATTTAAGGCAACAAATGAAAAAAAAAAATAAAATAGAGAAAAGAAGTGTGGCCAATGTAGTCACGACCCTAGGGTGATATAAGGAGAAATCAAGGTGATCTAGGGTGAAGAGCCGCAAAATTGGGCCAAATATTATACAAAGTGTGTAAACGTCGAAATCAAATTGTGAAGTGATTCAATTGCAAAATCTGGTGTTGTGAGCTTTTCAATTTATGTGCCTTACATGTCAAATGTCAATGATCTTGTTTACATATTATGCTCTACTTTGTTCCTTAGACTTTGTGTTTTCATATCCATTCTTTTTCTAACCATTACCATAACCCCATTACATCCATGAGTAAAGTCCTATTGATTTTGGTTTAGCTTGGCAAACTTGTGTTCATTCTTGCAGGAATTCATATCGTTGTTTGAGAAGTATGAGTTGTATCTTCATGGCTATTTCACACACACACCTTGAGCATGATTTTTGTGAGATTGTGGTAGCACTTGAATAATGTTTAGAACTTCCTTAGTGCTTGTTTTGTTCCTTGTTGAGCCATGTCTATGAAGTTTAAAATTTATGTTCGATTGGAAGGTTAACGTTTTTGTTTTTGTTTTGTTTTTGATTTTTGTTTTGTTTAGACTAACAAATCTATTAAGTTTTTGACTACCTTGTTTTGTAGAGTCAGTAAAACGTTTGTGGGTATCGATATTGTTAAACCCTCAGGAGACACAACTCCTCCTACTAGGGATGCCTAGAGGTTTAAAGGCTTGTTGCATACGCTCAATGCAATCGAGTTACCTACGAAAGTGGTCTAGTTAACTTCTAATTTTGTTTTGTTTTTTTTCTTTGTTTTTCTTTTGTTTTGCTCGAGGACTAGCAAAATCTAAGTTTGGGGGTGTGTTAAGCTCATAATTTCATACATATACATGCCCAATTTACTTACTTCTTTTGCTTAGTTTCCTACAATTCTGAGTTTTTGCCTCTCTTTGTGTGTTTTGTAGGCCAAGAGAGCAAAAGAGCATAATTCATGCAATTCAAGCATGTTAAGGCCTCATTTGGATGCATGGAATACACTTGAGGCATTTGAAGCAAAATGGTGCAAAAACGTGCAAAAACTGGAGCCTGAGTTAGAAGTTCATTTCGGACTTATCTTCTTCATCCGAACTTGGATTGGGCCAATACTTGTGTGGTTGGATCAATGACATTCTGAACTTCAAAATGGACATCTTAAAGTCATCATTTGATTCAGCCCAACCCAATTCGTGAGCCCATGGAAACACACATCATGCTGACAGGAAGATGAGCTCATTGCATGCTTGGTCATGATGAGCTAGGCATGAGCTATTGGTTTCTGAATGGAAGCTTGGTCATGCTGACATGAGGATGAGCTAGGGCTGCTAGTGGGATTTAGTGGAGCAACCATTTCTGATTTTCTAATGCAAGTGTTGAGTCCATTAGCCATATTCAATTCAGATTTCCCACTCTCATCTCCCTATAAATACCACTTCCATTCCACATTCAATTGAGATCCTGAGATCCATCACTTACACTTCCATTGTACACAAAGAGAGGGAAAGTTGAGAGTCACAAAGGGAGGAGAAGGGAGAAGGCAGCAGCTGGGAGGCTTTGGCCTCCTGGCAGCCATGGAGATGATTCTTTTCCATCTCTAGCATGCTGTCCTTATCTTCTTCTCCTCCCTTTGTCTTTTATTTTCTTGTTGTATTTTCTTTGTTTTACTTTGTTTTCTGTTATTAATTGTAATAAACATCTTGCTAATCTTGTATCATGGTTTGAGTTTATAAAGTTTGATTTCATTCATGAATTCTTCTTCACTATTTTAATGGAGCTGTTTTTGCATCCTTTGATTGATCACCTGAGGTTTTATGCATTTTGCTCTTGTTGGGAAGGTTTGGGGATCATCTTCATTCCATCCATTAGCAACTTATGTGATTTGGTTTCTAGGTCTCCTAATGTAAACACCATGCTTGGGGTCCTTGTGATGTTCAATACAATTTGATCCAAACACCATGGACTTATTGTGAGCATCTTCATGAGTGAATCAATTTGTTTACTTGCTGCCATAACATGATTAGAACAATTAGGGTGGATTCTAAAACAACACCATCTTGTCCTAGTTACTTTCTTTCTTCTTGTTTTGTTTCTTTTATTTTTGTTTTGTGTAGGAAAACTGAGTTGGATCATTCAATCACCAATCCCTGTGGAATCGACCTCGCACTTACATATGCTAAACTACCAACGGTTCGTGCACTTGCGAGTATCACAAGTTGAGGATGCAGTTGAATCCATTTTGGTGCAGCTGTATCTACGCAACAAGTTAATGTATCTACACTTGTTGCGTAGATACAGCTGCACCAAAATGGATTCAACTGCATCCTCAACTTGTGATACTCGCAAGTGCACGAACCGTTGGTAGTTTAGCATATGTAAGTGCGAGGTCGATTCCACAGGGATTGGTGATTGAATGATCCAACTCAGTTTTCCTACACAAAACAAAAATGAAAACAAAAGAAACAAAACAAGAAGAAAGAATGTACATTACAAGAAAAATAAATTACAACTAAGAAAACATTAAGGAAACTAAGAGAACTTTGAGGAAGAAAGAAAGTGTTTGAGAACTTTGAGGAGGGAGAAGAAAGTGTTTGAGAAGTGTTTGGGAGATTTAGAGAATGGGGAAGAAAGTATTTGAGAACTTGGAGAAGAGAAAGGTGTTTGGAAGCTTGAGGATTTTGGAAGAGAAAGGAAAGTGTTTGGGAACTTGAGAATTTTGTGAACTTGGAGAGATGTGTTTGAGAAATGGGGAATTTGGAAGAGAGTGTTTGAGAACTTTAGAGATTTTGATGAAGGAAATGGGAGAAGTGTTTGGGAAGTGTTTGGAGAAGAGAGTGTTTGAAGAATTTAGAAGAAGAGAAAAGAAAAGTATTTGAGATTTAATACAAAGAAAATTTAGTAGAATGATCTTATTACAACAATTGAGAACTACAAAGGGAAACTAAGAGAATTTGAGGGAGAGAAGGGAAGGGAGCTCTAGAGAAGTGTTTGAGAGCTCCCCCCCTTGGGGTGTGATTACAAGCTTAGAGAACTTCCCTATTTATAGGCCTAGGGGAAGTGAAAATCTGAATTATACAATAGGTTTACCTACCACACTCACTTCACCAACTTACAACACTTAATTCACCTAACACACTATTACATTTGAAAACAATTCCTCTTGTCTTTAAGGCTTAGTGTTGCAACTCCCACTTCATCATCTTTTGGCACATTTGCTGCTGCAAAATTCCACTCAATTAATAGGTATTGAATATGCTTCACCAAACTTTCCCACAATCAACAACACATCATCATGCATATGTCATGCATGACAATGCATTGCAGCCAGCTTGTGGGCTCGTTTTGGGCTTGTGGCTCCATCCTGAAAAATCTGGAAAAATATGGATCTTGAAGCTCTTTCTCTTATCTTTCCAAGCATATGCAGTCCAACTCAAGGAAAAATCGGGAAGGCCTTCAAATGTGATTTTTGGCCCAGTAACGCAGATGCTGCCGAATTTGACCTTAGGTTGCCAAAACATGTATAACTTTCTCTAGAAGACTCGGAATCATGAACCGTAAAATTCTACAGAAAATAGACTTCCGTAGCTTTCCAATGATGTATGGCTCATTATCTGGTTCTTCTTGAGAAAGTACAGTCCAATCCGTGAAGTTGACTGATCTGCAGACACCGTTTTGAGCTAATTTGTCTCCAAAATGCAATTAGTGAGTCCTAAGCTTATAACACTGAAACATACACAAAAGAAGTTAAAAGCACAAGTTTAACTCAAAACATAACTAAATCATAAGTTAGAAGGGTACAAAATGATATATAAATATGCACCGATCAAATACCCCCAAACCTAGATTTTGCTAGTCCTCGAGCAAAACAAACGGAAAACAAAGATAAAAATAAAACAAGAAGTTAACAAGACCACTTTCGTAGGTAACTCGATTGCATTTAGCGTATGCAACAAGCCTTTAAACCTCTAGGCATCCCTAGTAGGAGGAGTTGTGTCTCCTGAGGGTTTAACAGATATCGATACCCACAAACGTTTTACCTGACTCTACAAAACAAAGAGGTTAGAAAACTTATTAAATTTTGTTAGTCCTTAAGCAAAATAACAAAAACAAAAATAAAAGCAAAATCAAAAATAAAAATAAAAACAAAACAAAAATAAGACTCAAAACAATCTTCCCGAACATTTCTTGAAGAGAAATGACTCATGCACATGACTTAAACGTTTTAACAATAAAAGCTATATTTTAGACATTATTCACAAGGTGGCAAAGTTCAAAACACAACATGCTCAAAGTGTGGTAGTGTGATAGCCAAATGCAACAAATTTCCCAATATTAGTTTTCACACAATTTCAAAAATCATACAAAGCACAAGTTCAACTTCAAATCTCACCAAAGTTGTCCTCTCACAAATGAATCACTCGGAAGAGGGTTATAATGCAACACTCAGTTATAAACATGAGATTAGAGTTAAACCAAAAAGGACTTAACTCGAAATAGAAAGATGAAGAATTTGCATTAATATGATCTCAAGAAGGATGCCAAACATTTAAAAGTAGAAAAATGTATGCAATTCAACCACATGACTTTTAAGATCAATTTAGGTCTTTAACATAGGTTGTAATGGGGCCAAAGGTGTAAGGTGAGTAAGAAATGAAGGGTATGGATAAAACAAAGTCCAAGGAACTCAAAATATAAGAGCATAAAACAATTGTTTACAAGACTTCGAATCATCACAATGAGAATTTATTTTTACATGATCAAAACTCCTTATACCTTCATTTACAATGATTCACTCATTTATTGAACAACCACCAATTTATTTTGAAGGCCCAAAAATGAATTTTTAGTCAACCACCACTTAATCACAACTTTACTCTTTTCTTTCACCAATTGTGTGAATATATATTTTTTTGAAATGTAACACCTCTTCCCAAACCGAGTATGAAAAACACATCCCAATTGAAGCTCATGAGTTCCTTAGAAAGGTAAATATTTGTTTTTCAGGCTAAGGCGAGGAAATATAATTGGTAAATGAAAGAAAAGGTTTACATGTAGGCTCAAAATGGTTAACAATGGAAAATCATGCTTAAGCATGCATAAGGTTAGCTTGAAAGGCACAAACGATCCAAAGGTAGCCTTAATATCATTTCTTAAATGTCATGGAATCAAATTGCATAAGAATGAATGACTTTTAAGTGTTCAACCAAATCAATGAATAATGAGATCAAACAACAACTTAGATGACAAGAAATTAAGAGTATGTGTATAACACTCAAGAAATGAAGTACAAGGCTCAAAAGCTCACTTTATATGGTTGGTTATATAAGTCTAATTTATTCTTCATACAATTCTTTAGATCATGCAAATCCTTCAATTGGAAAATTATGAAACAAATGGCAAGTGTAAAGAAGGTTTCAAGCATATCATGCTAGAACAATGCCAAATTTTATTTATTTATTTAATTTTTTACTTTTTTTTTTAATAAAATAAAATAAAATGAAATGAAATCCAATTTTCATTTAAGTCATGCAACATTTATCACAATCTCATCATATGTGTTCGGAAAGTGACTCAAAAACAAAACAAAATAAAACATGACTCAAAATTTAAAAAACACAAGCAATTTTTTTTTTTTTTTTTTAAGACAAACCAAATTTACTTGCTAAACTCCAATACCCCCAAACCTAGAAATGAACATTGTCCTCAATGTTTAAAAATTAGCTACAAACAATGTCATAACAAGAAATGAAAGGTACTAAAGTAAATAAAACACACAAGAATTAAAATACACAAATAAAATACAATAATTACAAAAATAAAAATTACAAAACAAACGAACGAACGAAAAAAATGAAACAGGAAACCCTAATCACACAATTCTGAAACCCAAAAAAAATTTGAAGCCCAAAGCCCACAATTAAATTAACCCATCTTGAAACCCAAACAACAGTGAAAACCCGAAGCCCACAATGAAGTCCGAAGCCCACATGTTCAATTGATTTTTATTTTTATTTTATTATTATTATTATTATTTTAAAAGAACATGGGTCATGATGTCTCGGTTCAGTGTAAGGGACCAACTGACAGGGCGAGACACGTGTCGACGCATAGAGGCGCCGCAGACTCTACAAGCACAAATTACGGGCTATGGAAATGCGCGAAGATGACTTTGCTGAACGCGTCCGTTCAGAAAGAGACACGTCGTGATAAATTAATTAGGTATGGTTGGAAAGCGAGAAGGTTGTGGGACTCAAGGGATCCTGGAGATTCAGAAAATGCTCAGACGCTATAATGGCTAGGGTTTAGCAAACTAAGTCTATAAGAAGGAAAAAGAAGAGATGAAAAAACACAAACTCAGAAACACAAAAGAGAATAGAAGGAAAGAAGAAAAGCGAGTGAGAAATCAAATGGCCTCTAACTACCCATTTTCGTTGGATCTCAACCTAGCTCCACCGACTCAAACATGGGGCCAAGCAGCGGCACCAGTGATGGGTACCCTACTTTGCCTTCGCAAGGGGGCCTGTGACTGTCAATGACTCAATACTCCTGGACAACGATGTTGCCATTGGAGTTGGCAGAAATTTAGTAACTCCTAAAGATATACGTGTGTTCGGGACAAGGGATGACAACCGGGTCACGAGTGATGCCCTGGCACTAAGCGTGCAGAGTACAGCATGTGTTGCAAGTTTGGGTCATCGCCTACTTGCGAAGTCCCATGAGGTAGAGATTCTGAAAGGTCAGTTGGCGGCGGAGCGAAGTATGGTTGAAGAGTGTCAGACTGCTATAAAAAGCTTGAAAAGGGAGAGGGCAAGGATAGTGGAGGTGAATCGACACCAGCTAGAAGTATTGCGGGACGAGAATAAAAGCCTAACAAAGATGGTAGAGTTGTATTCTCGTGACATGAGAAAGCAGCTGGAGGACCTAGACCGACCGGGTAAACGCAAGCAAGCAGATCGCGAGAGTAGTTATGCTCAAGCTAAGATTGCAATCTTTGGGAGCTCAAGTGGTGAGCCCCAAGAGGCTGTGCGTGAAGCCCCGAAGAGGATAGCCAGAGGGCCAAACTCAAAGCTCCTATGGTCGAGACACCTAGCGCTGAAGAAATGATTTCTACCTGTTTTTTATTTTTTTGGTTGTTTTTGTTTTTGTTATTTTTGTTTCAGAAATAAAAGAGTAAAGTTGCAGAAGGAAAAAGAAAGAGAAAAAGAAAACACACTTCCCAACTAAAATAAAACAAAGACGACAAACGGAAAAGAAAACACACTTCTCAAACTAAAATAAGACAAAGGTGATAGCCGAAAGGGAAAAACACAAAACCCTAGAAAATGAAAGTAACGGGCAAAAACATAAAACACCCGAAAACACGGAAAGAAAAAAAAAAGTAAAGTAAAGTGAAAGTTAATGTGCTCCCCCTTGAAGCGATTAGGTCGAGCATGCCCGGGAAATCCGAAGTGGTGTTGGCTCTCTCTCATCAGCATATGCCTATTTAAACCTCATCTCTACAAGCGGATGATACCCAGCATTTCTTCCTGCAAACTCAAGGAAAAACATCAAAAAATTCAGAAGCAAAACAAATGGCATCCTCATGCACTCACCTCGATGATCTCAACCTTGAGCTATCCCTTGCACCACCGAATGCCCAGAATAAGGGCTCGTCAAAACCCCGTCTTCCAAAACTCCACATATCATCACGGTACGGCCTCAAACTTTGCTGAGGCAATACCGAAGTATCACAAGTTGAGGATGCAGTTGAATCCTCAACTACATAACGTCACTCACATATGCTTGTTGAGAAACTAAACCCTAGGTTCTTTTCTTTGTGAAGATTTGAGCGATACCCGTGAGACCTAGAGTTGAGGCGATTTCTATCTAAGTATTTGAGTATGGTGACTTCAATGCTGAAATTCTTTTTGCAGTGGCAATACACTATACACCCTGGTGTGAAGATCTGAAGTGGCATACCATTAGTTTTGAAAGTGTGATTGTGCATTCATTGGTTTTCCTTAGTTTGTTTAAAAGTGATTCTTTAACTATTAGTTGTCTTGCAGAATTTGTAGATGTTTGTGGGAGTCATCACTGTAAACCCTCAGGAGACACAACTCCTCCTACTAGGGACACCTAGAGGTTTAAAGGCTTATTGCATATGCTCAATGCAATCGTGTCATCTACGAAAATGGTGTAATAAGTTTTGTTTTGTGTGTTTTGTTGTGGAGTTTAAGTTTAAGTTTTGCTTGAGGACCAGCAAAATATAGGTTTGGGGTATTGATCAATGCATATTTATGTATCATTTTGTAACACTCTACCCTATTGTTTAGTTATGTTTTTTAGTTAACCTTGTGCTTTTAACCTCTTTTGTGTTTGTTATTCAGTTTATTGAGCTCTAGGTATCACTTGAGGCATTTGAAGTAAAATGGTGAAAATAATGTGTAAAAACTGGAGACTGAGTTACAAGTTCATTTCGGACTTATCTTCTTCATCCGAGCTTAGATTGGGCCAATACTTGTGTGGTTGGATCGATAACATTCTCAACTTAAAGATTGACAGCTCAAAGTCGACATTTGATTGATCCAAGCCCAATCCGTGAGCCCATCAAATTACACATCATGCTGACTTGCAGATGAGCTCATTGCATGCTTGGTCATGGTGAGGTAGGCATGAGCTATTGGTTTCTGAATGGAAGCTTGGTCATGCTGACATGAGGATGAGGTAGGGCTGCTAGTGGGATATAGTGGAGTAACCATTTCTGATTATCTAATGCAAGTGTGTTAGGTGATTGCCACAATTAATTCTGATTTCTTACTTCCCTCTCCCTATAAATACAACTTCCATTCCAGATTCAAAGTGTGCAAGCCTGGGATTCACAACCCCACAAAACCCTCTCCATCCATCCTTAAACACTCCCATACACTCTAGGTGCAAGTCTGGGATTCACAACCCCACAATTCAGCCATCCTTCACTCCATCCTCCCTCAAACACTTCCATCATTTTCCTAAACACATTCAGAAATTATCCTCAAACACTCTCACAATCCCAAACACTCCAGAAATCAACCCAACACTCCAAACTGCCTCAAATCACCAAAACAGCTCCAGAAAACCTTCCTTCCATTTCCCTACGAATTTCCTCTTTCTCTACCATCACAACTCACCCAAATTCATCCCCAATCATCTCCTTGGCTGTCATACATCCTTCTAGATATGGGAAAGCATTTGGAGAAGCATTAGACGTGGAGAAGCACTTGGAGAAGCCTTGGACACCACAAGAACTTCAAAAGGGGTTTTTCTACTCTTATTGCATTCATTATGTTTTCTCATTTGTCTTAATTTCTTTCTCATTATGAGCAGCTAAATCCATAGCTAGGGTTTCAATGTAACCTGACAAGACAATTTCATGTTTTTAAGTTAATGTTACTCTTGTTGATTACTTCTAATTTTCTGGTCTCATTCACTTGTTCTTAGTTGAATCTTTATGCATGTTTAAGTAACTGGCCATTATGAACACATGCATGTTGGTTATCTAGTTCAAGTTTACATAAACACCATATGACTCTTGAACCGATTAGTGAATGAGTGGGTAATGCATTTAGGACAAACACCATGTTTAAATGTTTACTTGGTTCTTTTGTGTTCTTCTTAAGCTTAATGGATTCAGATTCATAGCCTAAACCCTTCTTGTTGGACAGATTTACTCTATCTATTATGAGCTTAACACACATGGAATACACTTGAGGCATTTGAAGCAAAATGGTGCAAAAACGTGCAAAAACTGGAGCCTGAGTTAGAAGTTCATTTCGGACTTATCTTCTTCATCCGAACTTGGATTGGGCCAATACTTGTGTGGTTGGATCAATGACATTCTGAACTTCAAAATGGACATCTTAAAGTCATCATTTGATTCAGCCCAACCCAATTCGTGAGCCCATGGAAACACACATCATGCTGACAGGAAGATGAGCTCATTGCATGCTTGGTCATGATGAGCTAGGCATGAGCTATTGGTTTCTGAATGGAAGCTTGGTCATGCTGACATGAGGATGAGCTAGGGCTGCTAGTGGGATTTAGTGGAGCAACCATTTCTGATTTTCTAATGCAAGTGTTGAGTCCATTAGCCATATTCAATTCAGATTTCCCACTCTCATCTCCCTATAAATACCACTTCCATTCCACATTCAATTCAGATCCTGAGATCCATCACTTACACTTCCATTGTACACAAAGAGAGGGAAAGTTGAGAGTCACAAAGGGAGAGAAGGGAGAAGGCAGCAGCTGGGAGGCTTTGGCCTCCTGGCAGCCATGGAGATGATTCTTTTCCATCTCTAGCATGTTGTCCTTATCTTCTTCTCCTCCCTTTGTCTTTTATTTTCTTGTTGTATTTTCTTTGTTTTACTTTGTTTTCTGTTATTAATTGTAATAAACATCTTGCTAATCTTGTACCATGGTTTGAGTTTATAAAGTTTGATTTCATTCATGAATTCTTCTTCACTATTTTAATGGAGCTGTTTTTGCATCCTTTGATTGATCACCTGAGGTTTTATGCATTTTGCTCTTGTTGGGAAGGTTTGGGGATCATCTTCATTCCATCCATTAGCAACTTATGTGATTTGGTTTCTAGGTCTCCTAATGTAAACACCATGCTTGGGGTCCTTGTGATGTTCAATACAATTTGATCCAAACACCATGGACTTATTGTGAGCATCTTCATGAGTGAATCAATTTGTTTACTTGCTGCCATAACATGATTAGAACAATTAGGGTGGATTCTAAAACAACACCATCTTGTCCTAGTTACTTTCTTTCTTCTTGTTTTGTTTCTTTTATTTTTGTTTTGTGTAGGAAAACTGAGTTGGATCATTCAATCACCAATCCCTGTGGAATCGACCTCGCACTTACATACGCTAAACTACCAACGGTTCGTGCACTTGCGAGTATCACAAGTTGAGGATGCAGTTGAATCCATTTTGGTGCAGTCATCAAAATGGGGACTCAAACCCGGCAACGGCGCCAAAACTTGTTGTGTCGGATTCACTTGCACCAAAATGGATTCAGCTGCATCCTCAACTTGTGATACTCGCAAGTGCACGAGCCGTTCGGTAGTATAGCATATGTAAGTGCGAGGTCGATCCCACGAGGATTGGTGATTGAATGATCCAATTCATTTCCCTACAAAAAACAGAAATTGAAAAGAAAATAAATAAAACAAGAAAAAGGAAATAACTCAAGCAAATAAGTTCCCAAGTTCAATTAGATTAACGGATTGATTCTAGCTAAAGTATGATTAGGCCATGGTGTCTGGTTCTAACCTTGTGTTCCTAATTCCCTAATTTGATCATTTGTTGTCTAACCTAAAACTAAGCATTAGGAACCCATTAAGCATAGAAGAACAATTTAAACAACCAAGCATGTATCTAATCCCTGTTGTCGAATGTCCATACATACTCTTCCTATTCATAGTTCAATTCGAATTAAAGCATGGTGTCTACTCTTAATTCAAACCAAGATAGCTAACATGCAATCCTAAATGGTGATCAATCATTCAAACTAGCATATTAACTTATAAGCATAATGAATAACAACAAAAACCATAATTGAAACTTGGAAACTAATTAAACTTGAATACTTAAGAAAGAATGTACATTACAAATAAAATTAAAGAAGAACTTGAAAACTTGAAGAAAAATTCAGTAAACTCATTCTACTACAACAATTAACAACTTGAAAGGAAACTAAGAGAATTTGAGGGAGAGAAGGGAAGGGAGCTCTAGAGAAGTGTTTGAGAGCTCCCCCCCTTGGGGTGTTTTTACAAGCATAGAGAACTTCCCTATTTATAGGCCTAGGGGAAGTGAAAAATCTGAATTCAATATGGCTAATGCATACAACACTTGAATTATAAAATCTGAAATGGTTGATGCACTTGTAATAGAAAATCTTGAATGGGTGATGCACTTGTATTAGAAAATCTTGAATGGTTGATGCACTTCACCAATTAATCCCACTAGCAGCCCTAGGTCATCTTCATGTCACCATGACCAAGCTTCCAACCAGAAATGATAGCTCATGCCTAGCTCACCATGACCAAGCATCCAACCAGCACATGCTGAGGTCAGCATGACCAGCAACTTCAAGGGCTTACAACTTGGGCTTCTCTTAATCAAATTAGGACTTTAAGCACTTGAAATTGAAGTTCAGAATGTCTTCTTTCCAGCCATATGTTATTTGGGCCAATCCAAGGTCGGAGGAAAAAGTTAAGGCCGAAACAAATTGCTAACTCATTTTCCGCGCTGATAAGATCCATCCTGAGCATGGTTCGGTGTTTGCTAGGTAACGGACTCCAGATTTATCCAATGGAGCTGAATTTTGGATATGTTATAGTAGACACCCATTGGAACAAGTGTCATGAAGATCTTCACTTCATTCGAGCCCCATAGCATGCTGATCCAAGGCCAAGAAGTTGACCTACGAAACTGGGCTGGAAATGGACTGTAGCCAAAATGTGTTTGTCTTTGGGCTCATATTCCTCATATGCCAATCAGCCCCTAACATATATGGATTGCATCAAATGTTATCTCTTGCTATCTTAACCTACAAAACACACAAACAAAGGTAAGTGACTCAAAATAAAGAGAAACTAAGCAAAATCACTAAGTAAAGAAGGCATGCAAGTGTATGAAATTATGGACTTATCAAAACAGAAAATGAATTAAAAGCACAAGTTTAACTCAATAACATAACCAAATCATAAGCTAGAAGGGTATAAAATGATATACAATTATGAACTGATCAAATACCCCCAAACCTAGATTTTGCTAGTCCTCGAGCAAAACAACACAAAACAAAGTTAAAAGCAAAACAAGAAGTTAACTAGACCACTTTCGTAGGTAACTCGATTGCATTTAGCGTATGCAACAAGCCTTTAAACCTCTAGGCATCCCTAGTAGGAGGAGTTGTGTCTCCTGAGGGTTTAACAAATTACGATACCCACAAACGTTTTGCTGACTTTACAAAACAAAGAGGTTAGAAAACTTAATAGATTTGTTAGTCCTTAAGCAAAACAAAACAAAAAAAAACAAAAAATAATAATAAACAAACAAACACAAAAACAAAAAAATATAAATATATAAAAAAACAACACAAAACAAAACAAAAAACTCAAAACAATCTTCCCGAACGTTTTTGAAGAGAAATGACTCATGCACATGACTTAAACGTTTTAACAATAAAAGCTATATTTTAGACATTATTCACAAGGTGGCAAAGCTCAAAACACAACATGCTCAAAGTGTGGTAGTGTGATAGCCAAATGCAACAAATTTCCCAATCTTAGTTTTCACACAATTTCGAAAATCATACAAAGCACAAGTTCAACTTCAAATCTCACCAAAGTTCTCCTCTCACAAATGAATCACTCAGAAGAGGGTTATAATGCAACACTCAGTTATAAACATGAGATTAGAGTTAAACCATAAGGACTTAACTCGAAATAGAAAGATGAAGAACTTGCATTAATATGATCTCAAGAAGGATGCCAAACACTTAAAAGTAGAAAAATGAATGCAATTCAACCACATGACATTTAAGATCAATTTAGGTCTTTAACATAGGTTGTAATGGGGCCAAGGGTGTAAGGTGAGTAAGAAATGAAGGGTATGGATAAAACAAAGTCCAAGGAACTCAAAATATAAGAGCATAAAACAATTGTTTACAAGACTTCGAATCATCACAATGAAAATTATTTGTACATGATCGAAACTCCTTATACCTTCATTTACAATGATTCACACTCCTTTATTGAACAACCACCAATTTATTTTGAAGGCCCAAAAATGAATTTTCAATCAACCATCACTTAATCACAACTTTACTCTTTTCTTTCACCAATTGTGTGAATATATATATTTTTGAAATGTAACACATCTTCCCAAACCTAGTATGAAAAACACATCCCAATTAAAGCTCATGAGTTCCTTAGAAAGGTAAATATTTGTTTTTCAGGCTAAGGTGAGGAAATATAATTGGTAAATGAAAGAAAAGGTTTACATGTAGGCTCAAAATGGTTAACAATGGAAAATCATGCTTAAGCATGCATAAGGTTAGCTTGAAAGGCACAAACGATCCAAAGAGGGCCTTAATATCATTTCTTAAATATCATGAAATCAAATTGCATAAGAATGAATGACTTTTAAGTGTTCAACCAAATCAATGAATAATGAGATCAAACAACAACTTAGATGACAAGAAAATAAGAGTATGTCTATAACACTCATGAAATGAAGTACAAGGCTCAAAAGCTCACTTTATATGGTTGGTTATATAAGTCTAATTTATGCTTCATACAATTCTTTAGATCATGCAAATCCTTTAATTGGAAAATTATGAAACAAATGGCAAGTGTAAAGAAGGTTTTGAAACATATCATGCTAGAACAATGCCAAATTTTATTTTATTTTATTTTAAGTTTTTTTTTACAATAAAAAGTTACCCAAAAGAAAAATAATAAATAATAAATAAATAAAATTCAATTTAAGTCATGCAACATTTATCACAATCTCATCATATGTGTTCGGAAAGTGACTCAAAAACAAAATAAAAATAAAAATAAAAGCAAGACTCAAAAATAAAATTAAAATAAAAATAAAAACAAGCAAATAAAAAAAATTTAAATTAAGGAAAATCCAAATTTACATGCTAAACTCTAATATCCCCAAACCTAGAAATGAACATTGTCCTCAATGTTTAATAATTAGCCACAAACAATGTCATAACAAGAAAAGAAAGGTACTAAAGTAAATAAAAAATCACAAAACACACAAGAATTAAAATACACAAATAAAATAATTACAAAACAAACGAACGAACGAAAAAAAAAAAAAAAATGAAACAGTAAACCCTAATTACACAATTCTGAAACCAAAAAATAAAAAAATAAAAAATTGAAGCCCAAAGCCCACAATTAAATTAACCCATCTTGAAACCCAAACAACAGTGAAAACCCGAAGCAAAATGAAATCCGAAGCCCACACGTTTTTTATTGTTTTAATTTAATTCAATTTTTATTTTAAAGATGAAACGTGAATTTGGAGTGCAAAGGCGGGATTTCTGAAAAGAGAGCACGTGGTCCCTAATGTTGTCTCTTGGTTAGTCATGGGCAGACTGAGCGAGACACGCGTCGACGCATAGAGGCGCCGCAGACTCCACAAGCAGAAAATATGGGGCCATACAAAGTCGTGATGACTTTACTGAACGCGTCCGTTCAGAAAGGTCACGTCGTGATAAATGAGTTGGGTGTGGTTGGAAAGAGAGAAGGTGGTGGGACTCGAGGAATGCTGGAGATTTAGAAAATGCTCACGCTGCAATGGCTAGGGTTTGTCAAACACTATGTCTATAAGAAGGAAAAAGAAGGAAAAACACACAAACTCAAAAACACAAAAGAGAAAAGAAGCAAGAAAAAGAAAAAAAAAGTGAGAAATCAAATGGCCTCTTCCTACCCATTTTCGTTGGATCTCAACCTAGCTCCACCGACTCAGACATGGGGCCAAGCAGCGGCACCAGGATGGGTACCCTACTTTGCCTCCGCAAGGGGGCCTGTGACTGTCAATGACTCAATACTCCTGGACAACGATGTTGCCATTGGAGTTGGCAGAAATTTAGTAACTCCCAAAGATATACGTGTGTTCGGGACAAGGGATGACAACCGGGTCACGAGTGATGCCCTGGCACTGAGCGTGCAAAGTACAGCATGTGTTGCAAGTTTGGGTCATCGCCTACTTGCGAAGTCCCATGAGGTAGAGATTCTGAAAGGTCAGTGAGCGGCGGAGCGAAGTATGGTTGAAGAGTGTCAGAGTGCTATAAAAAGCTTGAAAAGGGAGAGGGCAAGGATAGTGGAGGTGAATCGACACCAGCTAGAAGTATTGCGGGACGAGAATAAAAGCCTATCAAAGATGGTAGAGTTGTATTCTCGTGACATGAGAAAGCAGCTGGAGGACCTAGACCGACCGGGTAAACGCAAGCAAGCAGATCGCGAGAGTAGTTATGCTCAAGCTAAGATTGCGATCTTTGGGAGCTCAAGTGGTGAGCCCCAAGAGGCTGTACGTGAAGCCCCGAAGGGAGGGACAGCCAGAGGGCCAAACTCAAAGCTCCTATGGTTCGAGACACCTAGCGCTATGAAGAAATGATTTCTCCTGTTTTTATTTATTATTTTTGTTGTTGTTTTTGTATTTTCGTTATTTTGTTTTGGAAATAAAAGAGGAAGGTTGCAGAAAGAAAAAGAAAAAGAAAAAGAAAAAGAAAACACACTTCCCAAACTTAAATATAACAAAAACGACAAATGGAAAAGAAAGCACACTTCCCAAACTTAAATAAAACAAAAATAATAAACGGAAAAGAAAGCACAGTTCCCTAACTAAAATAAAACAAAGATGATAGCCGAAAGGGAAAGGCAAAAACACAAAGCTCTAGAAAATGAAAGTAACGGGCAAAAACATAAAACACCAGAAAAACACGGAAAAAAAAATAAAATAAAGTAAAGTGAAAGTTAATGTGCTCCCCCTTGAAGCGATTAGGTCGAGACATGCCCGGAAATCCGAAATGGTGTTGGCTCTCTCTCATCAGCATATGCCTATTTAAACCACATCTCTCCAAGCGGATGATACCCAGCATTTCTTCCTACAAACTCAAGGAAAAACATCAAAAAATTCAGAAGCAAAACAAATGGCATCCTCATGCACTCACCTTGACGATCTCAACCTTAAGCTCTCACTTGCACCACCAAATACCCAGATAAGGGCTCCTCCAACTCTTGTCTTCCCAAACTCCACATACCATCACGGCACGGCCTCAAACTTTGCTGAGGCAATACCGAACTTTGCTGAGGTAATGCCGAAACAGGGGCAGTGCTGCTAGGCAGCATGATTGGCACTAAACTCACATCGGCAGATCATCTGCATGTTGCACAGAGGTCCGAACAAGGCTGCAGTGGAGGAGTCCCACAATTTAACGGTGCTCCATGCGGTCTCGGCTACCAATTTGGGCATGCGATTAATGGCGAGGACACGGGAGTGTGCCGCGCTGAGCGAGGAAGTAGCTTCCTTGAAGGCTATGGTGGCGGACCTCCAGAAGCGGCTCTCCTTGCCAATCAGCATGTGGAAGCATTGCAGAAAAAGAATGAGGACCATGTGGAGCTGCTGCAAATTCTGCAAGTGCGAGAAAATAAAGGCATGCCATGAAGATGAAGATGAAGATGAAGAAGATGAAGATGAAGATGAAGAAGAAGAAAATGATGATGATGTTGTTTTTTAATTCACTTGAATGTTTTTTTTTTTTTTTTTTTGTTTTTTTTAAAAGTGAAATAAAGTTTGTTTGTTTGTTTTTTATTTTTAACACTTAGAAATAAACTAACCAACCAAACCACGTAAATAAATACATAAACTAACTTAACAAAACAAAAACAAAAGCAAAAACTCAACAGAAAAGAAAACAAAGAAAATAAAAAAAACTTAATTTAAAAACACACGAATATACAAGCAACTCACGGATGACCAGTTAAAGGCCTCAGAAAACACAGCCAGGGGATCCGGGAAGGTTGGAGGGGTCACAATGGTCCCGCTTAAAACCCAAACTTCTTAGACACCGAAGGTGTCGCCTAAAGAACTCCTAGACACTGTATTGACGGAAGTGCTTACTGGAGTTACCATAAGTCAGCTCATATGAAAAATCTTTTTGAATTTTTGAATTTTGAATTTTGAATTTTTAGTTTTTAAGATAAGAAAAAAAAAATTAAGATAAAATGAGACAACAAACCATAAATGAAAATGAACTAAGTACTCTAAACAAACTCAAACAAATGACATAAATTGTTGTACTAAAAGAAACAAACCAAGAAATAAACAGAATTTAAAGAAGAGAAAGGATTGAAATGCTCCCCCTTGAAGCGATTAGGTCGGGCGTGATGCAATTGGAGGTCGCGACTTCTCCCACTGCTCCACACTTCCCATTCTTATGATTGAGGTTGCCATCTCTCTCCATTTTTATGAAGCTATCATAAATTGCTAGAACAAGCACAAACAAAAACTTGAAACAGAATTAAAAGGATTAGGAAATAAATAAAAAAGAACTAAAAAATGAAAAGGAAAAATCAACACTTCCATGTTTCAAAGTAACAAGCAACAAAGTAAATCAAACTAGCTTATGGAGTTCGTTCTTTCTCAAATATGATTATCCATATGGTGTGTGGTTTTAATCAAGTATTCAGAAAAAACATTTAGCTATGGTGTTTAGTCTAAACACAAATTCTGAACCCATTAAGAACAAGAAGAACAATAAAGAACCAAGTAGAATTTAAACATGGTGTTTGTCTTCAATATCTACCCATTCATTCACTAATCAGTCCAAGAGTCATATGGTGTTTATGTAAACTTGAACAAGATATTTAATTAAGAACAAGTGAATGAAACCATAAACAAGAAATAATCGACATGCTACTTGAACCTCTTTTTTTGTGTTGTGTAAGCTGGGACTCAAACCCAGTTCTCTTGCTTGTCAGGCAATTGTCCTTGTCCGTTGGACTACAAACACAACTTGTCAATTAACGTCATTAACTTTAAAACATGAAACTGTCTAGTTATATACAAAAAATAAAAATAATAAAAAGTAAGAAAACCAAATAGAATCAAACAATGTTACCGATCCCGGCAACGGCGCCAAAAACTTAAAAGTGGATTCAACTCCCCGGCAACGGCGCCAAAAACTTGTTGCGTAGATACAGCTGCACCAAAATGGATTCAACTGCATCCTCAACTTGTGATACTCGCAAGTGCACGAACCGTTGGTAGTTTAGCGTATGTAAGTGCGAGGTCGATTCCACAGGGATTGGTGATTGAATGATCCAACTCAGTTTTCCTACACAAAACAAAAATAAAAGAAACAAAACAAGAAGAAAGAAAGTAACTAGGACAAGATGGTGTTGTTTTAGAATCCACCCTAATTGTTCTAATCATGTTATGGCAGCAAGTAAACAAATTGATTCACTCATGAAGATGCTCACAATAAGTCCATGGTGTTTGGATCAAATTGTATTGAACATCACAAGGACCCCAAGCATGGTGTTTACATTAGGAGACCTAGAAACCAAATCACATAAGTTGCTAATGGATGGAATGAAGATGATCCCCAAACCTTCCCAACAAGAGCAAAATGCATAAAACCTCAGGTGATCAATCAAAGGATGCAAAAACAGCTCCATTAAAATAGTGAAGAAGAATTCATGAATGAAATCAAACTTTATAAACTCAAACCATGGTACAAGATTAGCAAGATGTTTATTACAATTAATAACAGAAAACAAAGTAAAACAAAGAAAATACAACAAGAAAATAAAAGACAAAGGGAGGAGAAGAAGATAAGGACAGCATGCTAGAGATGGAAAAGAATCATCTCCATGGCTGCCAGGAGGCCAAAGCCTCCCAGCTGCTGCCTTCTCCCTTCTCTCCCTTTGTGACTCTCAACTTTCCCTCTCTTTGTGTACAATGGAAGTGTAAGTGATGGATCTCAGGATCTCAATTGAATGTGGAATGGAAGTGGTATTTATAGGGAGATGAGAGTGGGAAATCTGAATTGAATATGGCTAATGGACTCAACACTTGCATTAGAAAATCAGAAATGGTTGCTCCACTAAATCCCACTAGCAGCCCTAGCTCATCCTCATGTCAGCATGACCAAGCTTCCATTCAGAAACCAATAGCTCATGCCTAGCTCATCATGACCAAGCATGCAATGAGCTCATCTTCCTGTCAGCATGATGTGTGTTTCCATGGGCTCACGAATTGGGTTGGGCTGAATCAAATGATGACTTTAAGATGTCCATTTTGAAGTTCAGAATGTCATTGATCCAACCACACAAGTATTGGCCCAATCCAAGTTCGGATGAAGAAGATAAGTCCGAAATGAACTTCTAACTCAGGCTCCAGTTTTTGCACGTTTTTGCACCATTTTGCTTCAAATGCCTCAAGTGTATTCCATGCATCCAAATGAGGCCTTAACATGCTTGAATTGCATGAATTATGCTCTTTTGCTCTCTTGGCCTACAAAACACACAAAGAGAGGCAAAAACTGAGAATTGTAGGAAACTAAGCAAAAGAAGTAAGTAAATTGGGCATGTATATGTATGAAATTATGAGCTTAACATTGGATTTCACTCAAAACTAACCAAATGACTCCTCCCAACATATTATGATGTTGCCCAAGTTTTGGGCTCGAATCCGAAATCAATAGGTGTGAGAAATTGGACAATTCAAGTTCACCGTCAGTTCGTTCCTAATTGCAGTGGTTGGTGTATTCCACACTTCTAGCGATTGGATTTCACTCAAAACTCACCAAATGACTCATCCCACCATGTTATGATGTTGTCCAAGTTTTGGGCTCGAATATCGAAATCAATAGGTGTGAGAAATTGGACAATTCAAGTTCAACGGAAGTTCGTTCCCAATTGGAGTGGTTGGTGTATTCCATACTTCTAGCGATTGGATTTCACTTAAAACTAACCAAATGACTCCTCCAACATATTTTGATGTTGCCCAAGTTTTGGGCTCGAAATCGAAATCAATAGGTGTGAGAAATTGGACAATTCAAGTTCACGGTCAGTTCGTTCCTAATTGCAGTGGTTGGTGTATTCCACACTTCTAGCGATTGGATTTCACTCAAAACTCACCAAATGACTCGTGCCACCATGTTATGATGTTGTCCAAGTTTTGGGCTCGAAATCGAAATCAATAGGTGTGAGAAATTGGTCAATTCAATTTCAACGACAGTTCGTTCCTAATCGGAGTAGTTGTTGTATTCCATACTTCTAGCGATTGGATTTCCCTCAAAACTCACCAAATGACTCCTCCCACCATATTATGATGTTGCCCAACTTTTGTCCTCGATCCGAAATCAATAGGTGTGAGAAATTGGACTATTCAAGTTCAACGGCAGTTCGTTCCTAATTGGAGTGGTTGGTGTATTCCATACTTCTAGCGATTGGATTTCACTCAAAACTCACCAAATGACTCCTCCCACCATATTATGATGTTCCCAAGTTTTGGGCTCGAATCGAAATCAATAGGTGTTCCAAATTGGACAATTCAAGTTCATCGGCAGTTCGTTCCTAATTGGAGTGGTTGGTGTATTCCATACTTCTAGCGATTGGATTTCACTGAAAACTCACCAAATGACTCCTCCCACCATATTATGATGTTGCCCAAGTTTGGGGCTTGATCCAAAATCAATAGGTGTGAAAAATTGGACAATTCAAGTTCAACGGCAGTTCGTTCCGAATTGGAGTGGTTGGTATACTTCTAGCGATTGGATTTCACTCAAAACTAACCAAGTGACTCCTCCCACCATATTATGATGTTGCCCAAATTTTGGGCTCGAATCCGAAATCAATTGGTGTTCGAAATTGGACAATTCAAGTTCAACGGCAGTTCGTTCCCAATTGGAGTGGTTGGTGTATTCCACACTTCTAGCGATTGGATTTCACTCAAAACTCACCAAATGACTCCTCCCACCATATTACGCTGTTACCCAAGTTTTGGGCTCGAATCGGAAATCAACAGGCGTGAGAAATTGGACAATTCAATTTCAACGGCAGTTCGTTCCTAATTGGAGTGGTTGGTGTATTCCATACTTCTATCGATTGGATTTCACTCAAAACTCACCAAATGACTCCTCCCACCATATTATGATGTTCCCAAGTTTTGGGCTCGAATCGAAATCAATAGGTGTTCCAAATTGGACAATTCAAGTTCAACGGCAGTTCGTTCCTAATTTGAGTGGTTGGTGTATTCCATACTTCTAGCGATTGGATTTCACTCAAAACTAACCAAATGACTCCTCCCAACATATTATGATGTTGCCCAAGTTTTGGGCTCGAATTCCGAAATCAATAGGTGTGAGAAATTGGACAATTCAAGTTCACCGTCAGTTCGTTCCTAATTGCAGTGGTTGGTGTATTCCACACTTCTAGCGATTGGATTTCACTCAAAACTCACCAAATGACTCGTCCCACCATGTTATGATGTTGTCCAAGTTTTGGGCTCGAATCGGAAATCAATAGGTGTGAGAAATTGGACAATTCAAGTTCAACGGAAGTTCGTTCCCAATTGGAGTGGTTGGTGTATTCCATACTTCTAGCGATTGGATTTCACTCAAAACTAACCAAATGACTCCTCCCAACATATTATGATGTTGCCCAAGTTCTGGGCTCGAATCCGAAATCAATAGGTGTGAGAAATTGGACAATTCAAGTTCACCGTCAAGTTCGTTCCTAATTGCAGTGGTTGGTGTATTCCACACTTCTAGCGATTGGATTTCACTCAAAACTCACCAAATGACTCGTGCCACCATGTTATGATGTTGTCCAAGTTTTGGGCTCGAATCGAAATCAATAGGTGTGAGAAATTGGACTATTCAAGTTCAACGGCAGTTCGTTCCTAATTGGTGTGGTTGGTGTATTCGATACTTCTAGCGATTGGAATTCACTCAAAACTCACCAAATGACTCCTCCCACCATATTATGATGTTGCCCAAGTTTGGGGCTCGATTAGAAATCAATAGGTGTGAGAAATTGGTCAATTCAATTTCAACGACAGTTCGTTCCTAATCGGAGTAGTTGTTGTATTCCATACTTCTAGCGATTGGATTTCCCTCAAAACTCACCAAATGACTCGTGCCACCATGTTATGATGTTGTCCAAGTTTTGGGCTCGATCCGAAATCAATAGGTGTGAGAAATTGAACTATTCAAGTTCACCGTTGCAGTTCGTTCCTAATTGCAGTGGTTGGTGTATTCCACACTTCTAGCGATTGGATTTCACTCAAAACTCACCAAATGACTCGTGCCACCATGTTATGATGTTGTCCAAGTTTTGGGCTCGATCCGAAATCAATAGGTGTGAGAAATTGGACTATTCAAGTTCAACGGCAGTTCGTTCCTAATTGGTGTGGTTGGTGTATTCGATACTTCTAGCGATTGGAATTCACTCAAAACTCACCAAATGACTCCTCTCACCATATTATGATGTTGCCCAAGTTTGGGGATCGATCCGAAATCAATAGGTGTGAGAAATTGGTCAATTCAATTTCAACGACAGTTCGTTCCTAATCGGAGTAGTTGTTGTATTCCATACTTCTAGCGATTGGATTTCCCTCAAAACTCACCAAATGACTCCTCCCACCATATTATGATGTTGCCCAACTTTTGTGCTCGATCCGAAATCAATAGGTGTGAGAAATTGGACTATTCAAGTTCAACGCAGTTCGTTCCTAATTGGAGTGGTAGGTGTATTCCATACTTCTAGCGATTGGATTTCACTCAAAACTCACCAAATGACTCCTCCCACCATATTATGATGTTCCCAAGTTTTGGGCTCGATCCGAAATCAATAGGTGTTCCAAATTGGACAATTCAAGTTCATCGGCAGTTCGTTCCTAATTGGAGTGGTTGGTGTATTCCATACTTCTAGCGATTGGATTTCACTGAAAACTCACCAAATGACTCCTCCCACCATATTATGATGTTGCCCAAGTTTGGGGCTTGATCCAAAATCAATAGGTGTGAAAAATTGGACAATTCAAGTTCAACGGCAGTTCGTTCCGAATTGGAGTGGTTGGTATACTTCTAGCGATTGGATTTCACTCAAAACTAACCAAGTGACTCCTCCCACCATATTTTGATGTTGCCCAAATTTTGGGCTCGAATCGAAATCAATTGGTGTTCGAAATTGGACAATTCAAGTTCAACGGCAGTTCGTTCCCAATTGAAGTGGTTGGTGTATTCCACACTTCTAGCGATTGGATTTCACTCAAAACTCACCAAATGACTCCTCCCACCATATTATGCTGTTACCCAAGTTTTGGGCTCGATCGAAATCAACAGGCGTGAGAAATTGGACAATTCAATTTCAACGGCAGTTCGTTCCTAATTGGAGTGGTTGGTGTATTCCATACTTCTAGCGATTGGATTTCACTCAAAACTAACCAAATGACTCCTCCCAACATATTATGATGTTGCCCAAGTTTTGGGCTCGATCCGAAATCAATAGGTGTGAGAAATTGGACAATTCAAGTTCACGGTCAGTTCGTTCCTAATTGCAGTGGTTGGTGTATTCCACACTTCTAGCGATTGGATTTCACTCAAAACTCACCAAATGACTCGTCCCACCATGTTATGATGTTGTCCAAGTTTTGGGCAAGATCCGAAATCAATAGGTGTGAGAAATTGGACAATTCAAGTTCAACGGAAGTTCGTTCCCAATTGGAGTGGTTGGTGTATTCCATACTTCTAGCGATTGGATTTCACTCAAAACTAACCAAATGACTCCTCCCAACATATTATGATGTTGCCCAAGTTTTGGGCTCGAATCGAAATCAATAGGTGTGAGAAATTGGACAATTCAAGTTCACCGTTCAGTTCGTTCCTAATTGCAGTGGTTGGTGTATTCCACACTTCTAGCGATTGGATTTCACTCAAAACTCACCAAATGACTCGTGCCACCATGTTATGATGTTGTCCAAGGTTTGGGCTCGAATCGAAATCAATAGGTGTGAGAAATTGGACTATTCAAGTTCAACGGCAGTTCGTTCCTAATTGGTGTGGTTGGTGTATTCGATACTTCTAGCGATTGGAATTCACTCAAAACTCACCAAATGACTCCTCCCACCATATTATGATGTTGCCCAAGTTTGGGGCTCGAATCCGAAATCAATAGGTGTGAGAAATTGGTCAATTCAATTTCAACGACAGTTCGTTCCTAATCGGAGTAGTTGTTGTATTCCATACTTCTAGCGATTGGATTTCCCTCAAAACTCAACAAATGACTCCTCCCACCATATTATGATGTTGCCCAACTTTTGTGCTCGATCCGAAATCAATAGGTGTGAGAAATTGGACTATTCAAGTTCAACGGCAGTTCGTTCCTAATTGGAGTGGTTGGTGTATTCCATACTTCTAGCGATTGGATTTCACTGAAAACTCACCAAATGACTCCTCCCACCATATTATGATGTTGCCCAAGTTTGGGCTCGATTCCGAAGTCAACAGGCGTGAGAAATTGGACAATTCAATTTCAACGGCAGTTCGTTCCGAATTGGAGTGGTTGGTATACTTCTAGCGATTGGATTTCACTCAAAACTACCCAAGTGACTCCTCCCACCATATTATGATGTTGCCCAACTTTTGGGCTCGAATCCGAAATCAATTGGTGTTCGAAATTGGACAATTCAAGTTCAACGGCAGTTCGTTCCCAATTGGAGTGGTTGGTGTATTCCACACTTCTAGCGATTGGATTTCACTCAAAACTCACCAAATGACTCCTCCCACCATATTATGCTGTTACCCAAGTTTTGGGCTCGATCCGAAAATCAACAGGCGTGAGAAATTGGACAATTCAATTTCAACGGCAGTTCGTTCCTAATTGGTGTGGTTGGTGTATTCCGTACTTCTAGCGATTGGATTTCACTCAAAACTCACCAAATGACTCCTCCCACCGTATTATGATGTTTCCCAAGTTTTGGGCTCAATCCGAAATCAATAGGTGTGAGAAATTGCACAATTCAAGTTCAACGGCAGATCGTTCCTAATTGGAGTGCTTGGTGTATTCCATACTTCTAGTGATTGGATTTCACTCAAAACTAACCAAATGACTCCTCCCACCATATTATGATGTTGCCCAAGTTTTGGGCTCGAATTCGAAATCAATTGGTGTTCGAAATTGGACAATTCAAGTTCAATGTCAGTTCGTTCCTAATTGGAGTGATTGGTGTATTCCATACTTCTAGCGATTGGATTTCACTCAAAACTCACCAAATGACACCTCCCACCATATTATGTTGTTGCCCAAGTTTTGGGCTCGAATCGAAATCAATAGGTGTTCCAAATTGGACAATTCAAGTTCAACGGCAGTTCGTTCCTAATTTGAGTGGTTGGTGTATTCCATACTTCTAGCGATTGGATTTCACTCAAAACTAACCAAATGACTCCTCCCACCATATTACGATGTTGCCCAAGTTTTGGGCTCAATCCGAAATCAACAGGTGTGAGAAATTGGACAATTCAAGTTCAACGGCAGTTCGTTCCTAATTGGAGTGGTTGGTGTATTCCACACTTCTAGCGATTGGATTTCACTCAAAACTCACCAAATGACTCCTCCCACCATATTATGCTGTTACCCAAGTTTTGGGCTCGAATCGGAAATCAACAGGCGTGAGAAATTGGACAATTCAATTTCAACGGCAGTTCGTTCCTAATTGGTGTGGTTGGTGTATTCCGTACTTCTAGCGATTGGATTTCACTCAAAACTCACCAAATGACTCCTCCCACCGTATTATGATGTTTCCCAAGTTTTGGGCTCGAATTCGAAATCAATAGGTGTGAGAAATTGCACAATTCAAGTTCAACGGCAGATCGTTCCTAATTGGAGTGCTTGGTGTATTCCATACTTCTAGTGATTGGATTTCACTCAAAACTAACCAAATGACTCCTCCCACCATATTATGATGTTGCCCAAGTTTTGGGCTCGAATTGAAATCAATTGGTGTTCGAAATTGGACAATTCAAGTTCAATGTCAGTTCGTTCCTAATTGGAGTGATTGGTGTATTCCATACTTCTAGCGATTGGATTTCACTCAAAACTCACCAAATGACACCTCCCACCATATTATGTTGTTGCCCAAGTTTTGGGCTCGATCCCGAAATCAATAGGTGTTCCAAATTGGACAATTCAAGTTCAACGGCAGTTCGTTCCTAATTTGAGTGGTTGGTGTATTCCATACTTCTAGCGATTGGATTTCACTCAAAACTAACCAAATGACTCCTCCCACCATATTACGATGTTGCCCAAGTTTTGGGCTCGAATCCGAAATCAATTGGTGTTCGAAATTGGACAATTCAAGTTCAACTGCAGTTCGTTCCTAATTGGAGTGGTTGGTCTATTCCATACTTCTAGCGATTGGATTTCACTCAAAACTCACCAAATGACTCCTCCCACCATATTATGCTGTTGCCCAAGTTTTGGGCTCGAATCGAAATCAATAGCTGTGAGAAATTGGACAATTCAATTTCAACGGCAGTTCGTTCCTAATTGGAGTGGTTGGTGTATTCCGTACTTCTAGCGATTGGATTTCACTCAAAACTAACCAAATGACTCCTCCCACCATATTATGATGTTGCCCAAGTTTTGGGCTCGAATCCGAAATCAATTGGTGTGAGAAATTGGACAATTCAAGTTCAACGGCAGTTCGTTCCTAATTGGAGTGGTTGGTGTATTCCATACTTCTAGCGATTGGATTTCACTCAAAACTAACCCAATGACTCCTCCCACCATATTACGATGTTGCCCAAGTTTTGGGATTCGAATCGAAATCAATAGGTGTTCCAAATTGGACAATTCAAGTTCAATGTCAGTTCGTTCCTAATTGGAGTGATTGGTGTATTCCATACTTCTAGCGATTGGATTTCACTCAAAACTCACCAAATGACACCTCCCACCATATTATGTTGTTGCCCAAGTTTTGGGCTCGAATTGAAATCAATAGGTGTTCCAAATTGGACAATTCAAGTTCAACGGCAGTTCGTTCCTAATTTGAGTGGTTGGTGTATTCCATACTTCTAGCGATTGGATTTCACTCAAAACTAACCAAATGACTCCTCCCACCATATTACGATGTTGCCCAAGTTTTGGGCTCGAATCGAAATCAATTGGTGTTCGAAATTGGACAATTCAAGTTCAATTGCAGTTCGTTCCTAATTGGAGTGGTTGGTCTATTCCATACTTCTAGCGATTGGATTTCACTCAAAACTCACCAAATGACTCCTCCCACCATATTATGCTGTTGCCCAAGTTTTGGGCTCGAATCGAAATCAATAGCTGTGAGAAATTGGACAATTCAATTTCAACGGCAGTTCGTTCCTAATTGGAGTGGTTGGTGTATTCCGTACTTCTAGCGATTGGATTTCACTCAAAACTAACCAAATGACTCCTCCCACCATATTATGATGTTGCCCAAGTTTTGGGCTCGAATCGAAATCAATTGGTGTGAGAAATTGGACAATTCAAGTTCAACGGCAGTTCGTTCCTAATTGGAGTGGTTGGTGTATTCCATACTTCTAGCGATTGGATTTCACTCAAAACTAACCCAATGACTCCTCCCACCATATTACGATGTTGCCCAAGTTTTGGGATCGAATCCGAAATCAATAGGTGTTCCAAATTGGACAATTCAAGTTCAATGTCAGTTCGTTCCTAATTGGAGTGATTGGTGTATTCCATACTTCTAGCGATTGGATTTCACTCAAAACTCACCAAATGACACCTCCCACCATATTATGTTGTTGCCCAAGTTTTGGGCTCGAATTGAAATCAATAGGTGTTCCAAATTGGACAATTCAAGTTCAACGGCAGTTCGTTCCTAATTTGAGTGGTTGGTGTATTCCATACTTCTAGCGATTGGATTTCACTCAAAACTAACCAAATGACTCCTCCCACCATATTACGATGTTGCCCAAGTTTTGGGCTCGAATCCGAAATCAATTGGTGTTCGAAATTGGACAATTCAAGTTCAACTGCAGTTCGTTCCTAATTGGAGTGGTTGGTCTATTCCATACTTCTAGCGATTGGATTTCACTCAAAACTCACCAAATGACTCCTCCCACCATATTATGCTGTTGCCCAAGTTTTGGGCTCGAATCGAAATCAATAGCTGTGAGAAATTGGACAATTCAATTTCAACGGCAGTTCGTTCCTAATTGGAGTGGTTGGTGTATTCCGTACTTCTAGCGATTGGATTTCACTCAAAACTAACCAAATGACTCCTCCCACCATATTATGATGTTGCCCAAGTTTTGGGCTCGAATCGAAATCAATTGGTGTGAGAAATTGGACAATTCAAGTTCAACGGCAGTTCGTTCCTAATTGGAGTGGTTGGTGTATTCCATACTTCTAGCGATTGGATTTCACTCAAAACTAACCCAATGACTCCTCCCACCATATTACGATGTTGCCCAAGTTTTGGGATCGATTCGAAATCAATAGGTGTTCCAAATTGGACAATTCAAGTTCAATGTCAGTTCGTTCCTAATTGGAGTGATTGGTGTATTCCATACTTCTAGCGATTGGATTTCACTCAAAACTCACCAAATGACACCTCCCACCATATTATGTTGTTGCCCAAGTTTTGGGCTCGAATCCGAAATCAATAGGTGTTCCAAATTGGACAATTCAAGTTCAACGGCAGTTCGTTCCTAATTTGAGTGGTTGGTGTATTCCATACTTCTAGCGATTGGATTTCACTCAAAACTAACCAAATGACTCCTCCCACCATATTACGATGTTGCCCAAGTTTTGGGCTCGAATCGAAATCAATTGGTGTTCGAAATTGGACAATTCAAGTTCAACGGCAGTTCGTTCCTAATTGGAGTGGTTGGTCTATTCCATACTTCTAGCGCTTGGATTTCACTCAAAACTCACCAAATTACTCCTCCCACCATATTATGCTGTTGCCCAAGTTTTGGGCTCGAATCCGAAATCAATAGCTGTGAGAAATTGGACAATTCAATTTCAACGGCAGTTCGTTCCTAATTGGAGTGGTTGGTGTATTCCGTACTTCTAGCGATTGGATTTCACTCAAAACTAACCAAATGACTCCTCCTACCATATTATGATGTTGCCCAAGTTTTGGGCTCGAATCCGAAATCAATTGGTGTGAGAATTTGGACAATTCAAGTTCAACGGCAGTTCGTTCCTAATTGGAGTGGTTGGTGTATTCCATACTTCTAGCGATTGGATTTCACTCAAAACTAACCCAATGACTCCTCCCACCATATTACGATGTTGCCCAAGTTTTGGGATCGATCCGAAATCAATAGGTGTTCCAAATTGGACAATTCAAGTTCAACGGCAGTTCGTTCCTAATTGGAGTGGTCGGTGTATTCCATACTTCTAGCGATTGGATTACACTCAAAACTAACCAAATGACTCCTCCCACCATATTACGATGTTGCCCAAGTTTTGGGATTCGATCCGAAATCAATAGGTGTTCCAAATTGGACAATTCAAGTTCAACGGCAGTTCGTTCCTAATTGGAGTGGTCGGTGTATTCCATACTTCTAGCGATTGGATGTCAATCAAAACTCACCAAATGACTCCTCCCACCACATTATGATGTTGCCCAAGTTTTGGGCTCAATCCGAAATCAACAGGTGTGAGAAATTGGACAATTCAAGTTCAACGGCAGTTCGTTCCTAATTGGAGTGGTTGGTGTATTCCACACTTCTAGCGATTGGATTTCACTCAAAACTCACCAAATGACTCCTCCCACCATATTATGCTGTTACCCAAGTTTTGGGCTCGATCCGAAATCAACAGGCGTGAGAAATTGGACAATTCAATTTCAACGGCAGTTCGTTCCTAATTGGTGTGGTTGGTGTATTCCGTACTTCTAGAGATTGGATTTCACTCAAAACTCACCAAATGACTCCTCCCACCGTATTATGATGTTTCCCAAGTTTTGGGCTCGATCCGAAATCAATAGGTGTGAGAAATTGCACAATTCAAGTTCAACGGCAGATCGTTCCTAATTGGAGTGCTTGGTGTATTCCATACTTCTAGTGATTGGATTTCACTCAAAACTAACCAAATGACTCCTCCCACCATATTATGATGTTGCCCAAGTTTTGGGCTCGAATCCGAAATCAATTGGTGTTCGAAATTGGACAATTCAAGTTCAATGTCAGTTCGTTCCTAATTGGAGTGATTGGTGTATTCCATACTTCTAGCGATTGGATTTCACTCAAAACTCACCAAATGACACCTCCCACCATATTATGTTGTTGCCCAAGTTTAGGGCTCGAAATAGAAATCAATAGGTGTTCCAAATTGGACAATTCAAGTTCAACGGCAGTTCGTTCCTAATTGGAGTGGTCGGTGTATTCCATACTTCTAGCGATTGGATGTCAATCAAAACTCACCAAATGACTCCTCCCACCATATTATGATGTTGCCCAAGTTTTGGGCTCGATCCGAAAGTCAATAGGTGTGAGAAATTGGTCAATTCAATTTCAACGGCATTTCGTTCCTAATTGGAGTGGTTGGTGTATTCCATACTTCTAGCAATTGGATTTCACTCAAAACTCACGAAATGACTCCTCCCACCACATTATGATGTTGCCCAAGTTTTGGGCTCAATCCGAAATCAACAGGTGTGAGAAATTGGACAATTCAAGTTCAACGGCAGTTCGTTCCTAATTGGAGTGGTTGGTGTATTCCATGCTTCTAGCGATTGGATTTCTCTCAAAACTCACCAAATGACTCCTCCCACCATATTATGATGTTGCCCAAGTTTTGGGCTCGAATCGAAATCAATAGGTGTGAGAAATTGGACAATTCAAGTTCAACGGCAGTTCGTTCCTAATTGGAGTGGTTGGTGTATTCCATACTTCTAGCGATTGGATTTCACTCAAAACTCACCAAATGACTCCTCCCACCACATTATGATGTTGCACAAGTTTGGGGTTCGATCGAAATCAATAGGTGTGAGAAATTGGACAATTCAAGATCAACGGCAGTTCGTTCGTAATGGGAGTGGTTGGTGTATTCCATACTTCTAGCGATTGGATTTTACTCAAAACTCACCAAATGACTCCTCCCACCATATTATGATGTTTCCTAAGATTTGGGCTCGAATCGAAATCAATAGGTGTGAGAAATTGGACAATTCAAGTTCAACGGCAGTTCGTTCCTAATTGGAGTGGTTGGTGTATTCCATACTTCTGGCGATTGGATTTCACACAAAACTCACCAAATGACTCCTCCCACCATATTGATCAGTTCATAAATTGTATATTATTTCTTACCCTTCTAGCTTATGATTTGGTTATGTTTTTGAGTTAAACTTGTGCTTTTAATCCTTTTTGTGTTTATCTTTCAGTTAATTGAGCTTTAGGTAACAATGATGGCTTTGGAGAACATAATTCATGCAATTCAAGCATGTTAAGGCCTGATTTGGATGAAGGGAAGAAGAGCTTAAAGACAAATTCATTTTGGCTACAGTCCAGTTCCGTAGGTCACATTGCAAGCTTTGTTTCCGCACCTTACATAGCTCTAATGAGGCGGCATTCTTCATGAAAGTTGTTCCAATGGGTGTGTATTATAACATATCCAAAATTCAGCCCCATTGGATAAATGTGGAGTCCGTTAGCTAGCAAACACAGAACCATGCTCAGGATGGATCTTATCAGCGCGGAAAATGAGTTAGCAATTTGTTTCGGCCTTAACTTCTTCCTCCGACCTTGGATTGGCCCAAATAACATATGGCTGGAAAGAAGACATTCTGAACTTCAATTTCAAGTGCTTAAAGTCCTAATTTGATTAAGAGAAGCCCAAGTTGTAAGCCCTTGAAGTTGCTGGTCATGCTGACCTCAGCATGTGCTGGTTGGATGCTTGGTCATGGTGAGCTAGGCATGAGCTATCATTTCTGGTTGGAAGCTTGGTCATGGTGACATGAAGATGAGCTAGGGCTGCTGGTGGGATTAATTGGTGAAGTGCATCAACCATTCAAGATTTTCTAATACAAGTGCATCACCCATTTCAGATTTTCTATTACAAGTGCATCAACCATTTCAGATTTTATAATTCAAGTGTTGTATGCATTAGCCATTTTGAATTCAGATTTTTCACTTCCCCTAGGCCTATAAATAGGGAAGTTCTCTATGCTTGTAAAAACACCCCAAGGGGGGGAGCTCTCAAGCACTCCTCTAGAGCTCCCTTCCCTTCTCTCCCTCAAATTCTCTTAGTTTCCCTTTGTAGTTCTCAATTGTTGTAATAAGATCATTCTAGTAAATTTTCTTTGTACTAAATCTCAAACACTTTTCCTTTCTCTTCTTCTAAATTCTTCAAACACTCTCTTCTCCAAACACTTCCCAAACACTTCTCCCATTCCTTCATCAAATTCTCCAAATTTCCCAAACACATTTCCCTCCTCTTCCAAAAGTCTCCATGTCTCAAACACTTCACAAACACCTTTCTCTCCACTCCCTAAGTTCTCAAATTCTCCAAGTTCACAAACATTCTCCATGTTCTCCAAACACTTTCTCAAACAAATCTCTCTTCCCTTCCAAATCATCAAAGCTCTCAAACACAATTCCCTTTTCTTCCAAAATCCTCAAGTTTCCCAAACACCTTTCTCTTCTCCAAGTTCTCAAATACTTTCTTCTCCCTTCTCAAATTCTCCAAACACTTTTCCCAAACACTTCTCATTTCTTCCTCAAAGTTCTCTTAGTTTCCTTAAATGTTTTCTTAGTTGTAATTTATTTTTCTTGTAATGTACATTCTTTCTTCTTGTTTTGTTCTTTTGTTTTTATTTCTGTTTTGTGTAGGAAACTAAATTGGATCATTCAATCACCAATCCCTGTGGAATCGACCTCGCACTTACACATGCTATACTACCCAACGGTTCGTGCACTTGCGAGTATCACAAGTTGAGGATGCAGTTGAACCCATTTTGGTGCAGCTGAATCTACACAACAAGTTTTGGCGCCGTTGCCGGGATCGGTAACATTGTTTGATTCTATTTGGTTTTCCTACTTTTTATTTTTATTTTTTGTATATAACTGGACAGTTTCAAGCTTTAAAGTTAATGATGTTAATTGACAAGTTGTGTTTGTAGTCCAACGGACAAGGACAATTGCCCGACAAGCAAGAGAACTGGGTTTGAGTCACAGCTTACACAACACCCAAAAACAAAAAGGTTCAAGTAGCATGTTGATTATTTCTAGTTTATGGTTTCATTCATTTGCTCTTAATTAAATATCTTGTTCAAGTTTACATAAACACCATATGACTCTTGGACTGATTAGTGAATGAATGGGTAGATATTGAAGACAAACACCATGTTTAAATTCTACTTGGTTCTTTATTGTTCTTCTTGTTCTTAATGGGTTCGGAATTTGTGTTTAGACTAAACACCATAGCTAAATGCTTTTTCTGAATACTTGATTAAAACCACACACCATATGGATAATCATATTTGAGAAAGAACGAACTTCATAAGCTAGGTTGATTACTTTGTTGCTTGTTACTTTGAAGCATGAAATTGGACGTGTGTTGATTTTCCTTTCCATTTTAGTTTTTATCTCCTAATCCTTTAATTCTGTTTCAAGTTTCTGTGTTTGTTTTAGCAAGTAATGTCAGCTTAATAAAAATGGAGAGAGATGGTAACCTCAATCATAAGAATGGGGAGTGTGAAGTAGTGGGAGAAGTCGGGGAGTGTGAAGTAGTGGGAGAAGTCGCGACCTCCAAATGCATGACGCTCGACCTAATCGCTTCAAGGGGAGAGTATTCCAATCCTTTCTCTTTAGTTGTTTTGTTATTATTTCAGTAATTTCAATTTTCTATTTCTTTTATTAAAAAAAAAATTAAAAAAGATTTTTTATATTACCTGACTCGTGGTAACTCCAGTGAGCGTCTCCGTCAAATAGTGTGTCTAGGAGTTCTTTAGGCGACACCTTCGGTGTCTAAGAAGTTTGGGTTTTAAGTGGGACCTTTGTGACCCCTCCAACCTTCCCGATCCCCTGGCTGTGTTTTCTGAGGCTCTTAACTGGTCATCCATGAGTTGCTTGTATATTTGTGTGTTTAAAACAAAAAAAAAATAAAAAAAAAATTTAAAAAAAAATTTAAAAAAAAATTTGAAATTTGAGTTTTTATTTATTTTTCCTTGTAAATTGCAATTTGGAACTTCTTTGTTTTCTTTGTTTTGTTTTGTTAAGTTAGTTTATGTATTTATTTACCCGGTGTGGTTAGTTAGTTTATTTCTAAGTGTTAAAAACACATTTTTATTTCACTCAAACATTACAAACAAAGAAGAAAAAAAGTAAAAAAAAATTATAAAAAAAAAAAAACATTCAAGTAAATTAAAAATAAAAACAACATCTTCTTCATCTTCATCTTCATCTTCATGGCATGGCTCTGTTATCTCTTACTTGCAGAATCTGCAGCAGCTCCACATGGTCCTCATTTTTCTCTCCAGTGCTTCCACGTGCTGATTGGCACAGGAGAGCCGCTTCTGCAAGTCCGCCACCATAGCCTTCAAGGAAGCTATTTCCTCGCTCATCGCGGCACACTCCTGATCGGTTTGTGTTTGTTTCAGTGTAATAAGCTTAAGGACTCACTAATTGCATTTTGGAGACAAGTTAACTCAAAACGGTGTCTGCAGATCAGTCAACTTCACGGATTGGACTGTACTTGCTCAAGAAGAACCAGAAAATGAGCCATACATCATTGGAAAGATACGGAAGTCTAGTTTCTGTAGAATTTTACGGTTCATGATTCCGAGTCTTCTAGAGAAAGTTATACATGTTTTGGCAACTTAAGGTCAAATTCGGCAGCATCTGCGTTACTGGGCCAAAAATCACATTTGAAGGCCTTTCCGATTTTTCCTTGAGTTGGGCTGCATATGCTTGGAAAGATAAGACAAAGAGCTTCAAGATCCATATTTTTCCAGATTTTTCAGACTGAAGCCACAAGCCCAAAACGAGCCCACAAGCTGGCTACAATGCATTGTCATGCATGACATATGCATGATGAAGTGTTGTTGATTGTGGGAAAGTTTGGTGAAGCATATTCAATACATATACTTGAGTGGAATTTTGCAGCAGCCAAATGAGCCAAAAGATGTTGAAGTGGATGATGCAACACTAAGCCTAAAGACAAGAGGAATTGTTTTCAAATGCAATTGTGTGTTAGGTTAAGTTGGTGAATTAAGTGTAGTGTGTTAGGTGAAGTTAGTGTGTTTACATAATTCAATTGTATAATTCAGATTTTCAACCTCCTTAGGCCTATAAATAGTGAGGTTTCCTAAGCTTGTAAACACACCCCAAGGGGGGGGAGCTCTCAAGCACTTCTCTAGAGCTCCCTTCCCTTCTCTCCCTCAAATTCTCTTAGTTTCCCTTTGTAGTTCTCAATTGTTGTAATAAGATCATTCTACTCAATTTTCTTTTTATTAAATCTCAAGCACTTCTCTATTCTCTTCCAAACACTCTCCAAACCCTAAACACATGTCTCTTCTCTTCCAAATTCCCAATGTTCTCAAACCTTCTCTTCCAAAATCCTCCAAGTTTCCCAAACACCTTTCTCTTCTCCAAGTTCTCAAATACTTTCTTCTCCCTTCTCAAATTCTCCAAACACTTTCTCAAACAATTCTCTACTTCTACTTTCTTCTCCAAAAAGCCTCCATGTCCTCAAACACTTTTCCCAAACACTTCTCCTTTCTTCCTCAAAGATCTCTTAGTTTCCTTAATGTTTTCTTAATTGTAATTTATTTTTCTTGTAATGTACATTCTTTCTTCTTGTTTTGTTTCTTTTGTTTTCATTGTTGTTTTGTGTAGGAAAACTGAGTTGGATCATTCAATCACCAATCCCTGTGGAATCGACCTCGCACTTACATATGCTAAACTACCAACGGCTCGTGCACTTGCGAGTATCACAAGTTGAGGATGCAACTGAATCCATTTTGGTGCAGCTGTATCTACGCAACAACTCCCGTGTCCTCGCCAGCAATCGCATGCCTAAATTGGTAGCCGAGACCGCGTGGAGTACAGTTAAGTTGTGGGACTCCTCCACTGCTGCCTTGTCAGACCTCTTTGCCACATGCAGATGATCTGTCGATGTGAGCTTGCTGCCAATCATGCCTTCCAGGAGCACTGCTCTGTTCGACACTCCTCAGAAAAGTTCGGTATTACCTCAGCAAAGTTTGAGGCTGTACCATGATGATATGTGGAGTTTGGGAAGACAAGGTTTGGACGAGCCCTTATCTGCGCATTCGGTGGCGCAAGGGACAATTCAAGGTTAAGATCATCAAGGTGAGTGTATGAAGATGCCATTGTTTAGTTTTTGGATTTTTTGATGTTTTTCTCTAATTTGCAGGAAGAAATGCGGGGTGCTCTTCTACTTCACCGAGATGAGTTTAAATAGACTTATACAGACGAGGGAGCCGAAAGCACTTCGGATCTCGAGGATGCTATCCTGTGCTCTTTTCTCTCAATCCCTTCATTTCTTCCGCAAATTGCGAGCGCGTTTTTTTTAAAAGGGAGCATGTCTACACTTTCACTTACTTTTGCCTCCCTGTTTTTCTGATGTTTGTGTTTTTGCTTTTTTAGTTGTTATTATTATTTTTTTCTCAATTGTTTTCTTCTTGTTTGACAGGTTTCTAAAGAATTTAATTTGAAGAAGAGACAAAATTAAAGATGCGTCTTGGACACCTGGTGCAAGAATCCCAACTCTTCTTTTAAATTCTTGTTTGAATTGCGTGTTTATTTTAGTTTTTATTTATTTATTTATTTTGTTTTTATTTAATTAGGTAGTATAATTTAAAACTCATAGGATATTCTTTGAAGGAGCTAAACTTTTGGTAACTCCAGTGAGCAACCGCAGTCTATACAGTGTCTAGGAGTTCTTAAGGCGACACCTTCGGTGTCTAAGAAGTTAGGGTTTTAAGCGGGACCATTGTGACCCCTCCAACCTTCCCGGATCCCCTGGCTGTGTTTTCTGAGGCCCTTAACTGGTCATCCTTAAGTTTTTCTCTTAAAAGAAAAAAGCAGTTACTTGTGTGTTTACTTAACTAAGAATAAAAATGCATGTTTGGGTTTTCATGTTTTTTTGTTTGATCGTCGTTCTTTAAATTTAGGGCCAGTCATTTCTTTGAGATAGCTTAACGTTTTTTATTTCCCAAATTTTAAAAAAAAAACATACACTTTAAATGTCTCGACCATAGGAGCTTTTAGTTTGGCCCTCTGGCTGTCCTCTTCCGGGGCTTCATGCACAGCCTCTTGGGGCTCATCACTTGAGCTCCCAAAGATCGCAATCTTAGCTTCAGTGTAACTACTCTCGCGTTCTGGTTTCTTGCGTTTACCCGGTCGGTCTAGGTCTTCCAGCTGTTTTCGCATGTCGCGAGAGTACAACTCTACCATCTTTGATAGGTTCTTATTCTCGTCTCGCAATACTTCTAGCTGGTGTCGATTCACCTCCACTATCCTTGACCGCTCCCTTTTCAAGCTTTTTATAGCACTCTGACACTCTTCAACCATCCTGTGCTCCGCCGCCAACTGACCTTTAAGCACCTCCACCTCATGGGACTTCGCAGTAGGCGATGAACCAAACTTGCGACACATGCTGTACTCTCCATGCTCAGTGCCAGGGCATCACTCATGACTCGGTTGTCATCCCTTATCTCGAACACACGTATATCTTTAGGAGTCACCAAATTTCTGCCAACTCCAATGACAACATCGTTGTCCAGGAGTATTGAGTCATTGACAGTCACAGGCCCCCGTGCGGAGGCAAAGTAGGGCATCCATACTGGTGCTCCTGCTTGGCCTCGTGTTTGAGTCGGTGGAGCTAGGTTGAGATCCAAGGAAAAGGGGTAGGAAGAAGCCATTTGATTTCTCAGTTTTTCTTGCTTCTTTTCTCTTTTGTGTTTCTGAGTTTGTGTTTTTTTTTGTTTTTTTTCCCTTCGTTTTCCTTCTTATAGACATAGTCTTTGACAAACCCTAGCCATCGCAGCGTCTAAACATTTTCTGAATCCCCAAGCGTTCCTCGAGTCCCACAACCTTCTCACTTTCCAACCGCACCCAACTCACTTATCACGACGTGACCTTTCTGAACGGATGCGTTCAGGAAAGTCGTCACGACTTTGTATGGCCCCGTAATTTCTGCTTGTGGAGTCTGCGGCGCCTCTATGCGTCGACACGTAGCTCCTGCTTTCTGCTCGTGACTATCCATGAGACGACATCAGGGACCACATTCCCTCTTTTTAGAAATCCCGCTTTGCGCTTATAATTCACGTTTTATCTTTTTAAGAAAAAATTAAATTTAAACATGTGGGTTTCAGATTTCATGTTGGGTCGGGTTTTACCGTTGTTGGGTTAATTTCATTTTGGGTTGGGCTTTAAATCGTTTGGGTTTCAGTTTGTGTAAGACTATCTGTTAGGGCTTACTGTTTTGAGTGTTTTACTGTTTCGTTTTTATTTTTTTTTATTTTATATTTGTTTGATTATTTTGTAATTGTTTTATTTTATTTTTGTGTGTTTTAATTTTTATTTGCTTTAATACCTTTCATTTCTTATTATGACATTGTTTGTGGCTAATTTTTAAACATTGAGGACAATGTTCATTTCTAGGTTTGGGGTATTGGAGTTTAGCATGTATAATGTTTTTCTTAATTTTAAAAAAAAAATTGCTTGTTTTTCTTCTATTTGAGTCTTGTTTTGTTTTTGAGTCACTTTCCGAACACATTTGATGAGATTGTGATAAATGTTTGCATGACTTAAATAAAAATTGGATTTCATTTTTCTTTTTAGTGTTTTTTTTTCCTTTATTAAAAAAAAAAAAATTGGCATTGTTCTATCATGATATGTTCGAAACCTTTGCACTTGCCATTTGTTTCATAATTTTCCAATTAAAGGATTTGCATGATCTAAAGAATTATATCAAGCATAAATTAGACTTATATAACCATATAAAGTGAGCTTTTGAGCCTTGTCCTTCAATTCATGAGTGTTATATACATACTCTAATTTTCTTGTCATCAAAGTTGTTGTCTGATCTCATTATTCATTGATTTGGTTGAACACTTAAAAGTCATTCATTCTTGTGCAATTTGATTTCATGACATTTAAAGAAATGATATTAAGGCCTTCTTTGGATCGTTTGTGCCTTTCAAGCTAACCTTATGCATGCTTAAGCATGATTTTCCATTGTTAACCATTTTGAGCCTACATGTAGACCTTTTCTTTCATTTACCAATTTTATTTCCTCGCCTTAGCCTGAAAAATAAATATTTACCTTTCTAAGGAACTCATGAGCTTTAATTTGGATGTGTTTTTCATGCTAAGTTTGGGAAGAGGTGTTACATTTCGAAAAAAAAAAAGAAAAAAAAAAATTCACACAATTGGTGAAAGAAAAGAGAAAAGTTAAGTGGTGGTTGAATGAAATTTCATTTCTTGGGTTTCATTTTTGGGCCTTCAAAATAAATTGGTGTTTGTTCAATTAAAGGAGTATGAATCATTCTAAATGAAGGTATAAGGAGTTTTGATCATGTAAAAGAAAAAAAAAATCTAATCGTGATGATTCGAAGTCTTGTAAACATTTGTTTTATGCTCTTACAATGCGAGTTCCTTGGACTTTGTATTATCCATACCTTTCATTTCTTACTCACCTTACACCCTTGGCCCCATTACAACCTATACTAAAGACCTAAATTGATCTTAAATGTCATGTGGTTGAATTGCATTCATTTTCTGCTTTTAAGTGTTTGGCATCCTTCTTGAGATCATATTAATGCAAGTTCTTCATCTTTCTATCTCAAGTTAAGTCTTTATGGTTTAACTCTAATCTCATGTTTATAACTGAGTGTTGCATTATAGCCATCTTCTGAGTGATTCATTTGTGAGAGGACAACTTTGGTGAGATTTGAAGTTGAACTTGTGCTTTGTATAATTTTTGAAATTGTGTGAAAACTAAGATTGGGGAATTTGTTGCATTTGGCTATCACACTACTACACTTTGAGCATATTATGTTTTGAACTTTGCCGCTTTGTAAATAATGTCTAAAAATTGAGCTTTTATTGTCCAAACGTTTAAGTCATGTGCATGAGTCATTTCTCTTCAGAAAATGTTCGGAAAGATTGTTTTGAGTTCTTTTTATTTTTGTAATTGTTTTTGTTTTTATTTTATTTTACTTTGTTTTTGTTTTTGTTAATGTAATTATGTTTGTTTTTGTTTTTGGTTTTGGTTTTGCTTAAAGACTAACAATCTTTTAAGTTTTCTAACCATTTTGTTTTGTAGAGTTAGAAAAACGTTTGTGGGTATCATATTGTTAAACCCTCAGGAGACACAACTCCTCCTACTAGGGATGCCTAGAGGTTTAAAGGCTTGTTGCATATGCTAAATGCAATCGAGTTACCTACGAAAGTGGTCTAGTTAACTTCTTGTTTTTTTTATCTGTGTTTGCTCGAGGACTAGCAAAATCTAGGTTTGGGGGTATTTGATCGGTTCATAAATTGTATATTATTTCTTACCCTTCTAGCTTATGATTTGGTTATGTTTTTGAGTTAAACTTGTGCTTTTAATCCTTTTTGTGTTTATCTTTCAGTTAATTGAGCTTTAGGTAACAATGATGGCTTTGGAGAACATAATTCATGCAATTCAAGCATGTTAAGGCCTGATTTGGATGAAGGGAAGAAGAGCTTAAAGACAAATTCATTTTGGCTACAGTCCAGTTCCGTAGGTCACATTGCAAGCTTTGTTTCCGCACCTTACATAGCTCGAATGAGGCGGAATTTTTCATGAAAGTTGTTCCAATGGGTGTGTACTATAACATATCCAAAATTCAGCCCCATTGGATAAATGTGGAGTCCGTTAGCTAGCAAACACAGAACCATGCTCAGGATGGATCTTATCAGCGCGGAAAATGAGTTAGCAATTTGTTTCGGCCTTAACTTCTTCCTCCGACCTTGGATTGGCCCAAATAACATATGGCTGGAAAGAAGACATTCTGAACTTCAATTTCAAGTGCTTAAAGTCCTAATTTGATTAAGAGAAGCCCAAGTTGTAAGCCCTTGAAGTTGCTGGTCATGCTGACCTCAGCATGTGCTGGTTGGATGCTTGGTCATGGTGAGCTAGGCATGAGCTATCATTTTTGGTTGGAAGCTTGGTCATGGTGACATGAAGATGAGCTAGGGCTGCTGGTGGGATTAATTGGTGAAGTGCATCAACCATTCAAGATTTTCTAATACAAGTGCATCACCCATTTCAGATTTTCTATTACAAGTGCATCAACCATTTCAGATTTTATAATTCAAGTGTTGTATGCATTAGCCATTTTGAATTCAGATTTTTCACTTCCCCTAGGCCTATAAATAGGGAAGTTCTCTATGCTTGTAAAAACACCCCAAGGGGGGAGCTCTCAAGCACTCCTCTAGAGCTCCCTTCCCTTCTCTCCCTCAAATTCTCTTAGTTTCCCTTTGTAGTTCTCAATTGTTGTAATAAGATCATTCTAGTAAATTTTTTTTGTTCTAAATCTCAAACACTTTTCCTTTCTCTTCTTCTAAATTCTTCAAACACTCTCTTCTCCAAACACTTCCCAAACACTTCTCCCATTCCTTCATCAAATTCTCCAAATTTCCCAAACACATTTCCCTCCTCTTCCAAAAGTCTCCATGTCTCAAACACTTCACAAACACCTTTCTCTCCACTCCCTAAGTTCTCAAATTCTCCAAGTTCACAAACATTCTCCATCTTCTCCAAACACTTTCTCAAACAAATCTCTCTTCCCTTCCAAATCATCAAAGCTCTCAAACACAATTCCCTTTTCTTCCAAAATCCTCAAGTTTCCCAAACACCTTTCTCTTCTCCAAGTTCTCAAATACTTTCTTCTCCCTTCTCAAATTCTCCAAACACTTTTCCCAAACACTTCTCATTTCTTCCTCAAAGTTCTCTTAGTTTCCTTAAATGTTTTCTTAGTTGTAATTTATTTTTCTTGTAATGTACATTCTTTCTTCTTGTTTTGTTCTTTTGTTTTTATTTCTGTTTTGTGTAGGAAACTAAATTGGATCATTCAATCACCAATCCCTGTGGAATCGACCTCGCACTTACACATGCTATACTACCCAACGGTTCGTGCACTTGCGAGTATCACAAGTTGAGGATGCAGTTGAACCCATTTTGGTGCAGCTGAATCTACACAACACATATTATGATGTTGCCCAAGTTTTGGGCTGAATCCGAAATCAATAGGTGTTCCAAATTGGACAATTCAAGTTCAACGGCAGTAAGTTCCTACTTGGAGTGGTTGGTGTATTCCATACTTCTAGCGATTGGATTTCGTTCAAAACTCACCAAATGACTCCTCCCACCATATTATGATGTTGCCCAAATTTTGGGCTCGAATCGGAAATCAATAGGTGTTCCATATTGGCCAATTCAGGTTCAACGGCAGTTCGTTCCTAATTGGAGTGGTTGGTGTATTCCCTACTTCTAGCGATTGGATTTCACTCAAAACTCACCAAATGACTCCTCCCACCATATTATGATGTTGCCCAAGTTTTGGGCTTGATCCGAAATCAATAGGTGTTCCAAATTGGACAATTCAAGTTCAACGGCAGTTCGTTCCTAACTGGAGTGGTTGGTGTATTCCAAACTTCTAGCGATTGGATTTCACCCAAAACTCACCAAATGACTCCTCCCACCATATTATGATGTTGCCCAAGTTTTGGGCTCGAATCCGAAATCAATAGGTGTTCCAAATTGGACAATTCAAGTTCAACGGCAGTTCGTTCCAAACTGGAGTGGTTGGTGTATTCCAAACTTCTAGCGATTGGATTTCACCCAAAACTCACCAAATGACTCCTCCCACCATATTACGATGTTGCCCAAGTTTTGGGCTCGAATCCGAAATCAATAGGTGTTCCAAATTGGACAATTCAAGTTCAACGGCAGTAAGTTCCTACTTGGAGTGGTTGGTGTATTCCATACTTCTAGCGATTGGATTTCACTAAAAACTCACCAAATGACTCCTCCCACCATATTATGATGTTGCCCAAGTTTTGGGCTCGAATCCGAAATCAATAGGTGTTCCAAATTGGACAATTCAAGTTCAACGGCAGTTCGTTCCTAATTGGAGTGGTTGGTGTATTCCATACATCTAGCGATTGGATTTCACTCAAAACTCACCAAATGAGTCCTCCCACCATATTATGATGTTGCCCAAGTTTGGGCTCGAATCCGAAATCAATAGGTGTGAGAAATTGGACAATTCAAGTTCAACGACAGTTCGTTCCTAATTGTAGTGGTTGGTGTATTCCATACTTCTAGAGATTGGATTTAGCTCAAAACTCACCAATTGACTCCTCCCACCATATTATGATGTTGCCCAAGTTTTGGGCTCGAATCCGAAATCAATAGGTGTGAGAAATTGGACAATTCAAGTTCAACGGCAGTTCGTTCCTAATTGGAGTGGTTGGTGTATTCCATACTTCTAGCGATTGGATTTCACTCAAAACTAACCAAATGACTCCCCCCAACATATTATGATGTTGCCCAAGTTTTGGGCTCGAATCGAAATCAGTTGGTTTAAGAAATTGGACAATTTATGTTCAGAGGGCAGTTCGTTCCTAATTGGAGTGGTTGGTGTTTTGGGTAGTTCCAAAGATCGGATTTCGCTCAAACTTAACCAAATGACTCCTCCCACCATTTTATGATGTTGCCCAAGTTTTGGGCTCGAATCGAAATCAATAGGTGTAAGAAATCGGACAATTCAAGTTCGAAGGCAGTTCGTTCCTAATTGGAGTGGTTGGTGTTTTGGGTAGTTCTAGAGATTGGATTTCACTGAAACTTAACCAAATGACTCCTCCCACCATATTATGTTGTTGCCCAAGTTTTGGGTTTCATCCGATATCAATAGGTTTAAGAAATTGGACAAGTTATGTTCATACTTCTAGCGATTGGAATTCACTCAAAACTCACCAAATGACTCCTCCCACCATATTATGATGTTGCCCAAGTTTGGGGCTCGAATCCGAAATCAATAGGTGTGAGAAATTGGTCAATTCAATTTCAACGACAGTTTATTCCTAATTGGAGTGGTTGGTCTATTCCATACTTCTAGCGATTGGATTTCACTCAAAACTCACCAAATGACTCCTCCCACCATATTATGCTGTTGCGCAAGTTTTGGGCTCGAATCGAAATCAATAGGTGTTCCAAATTGGACAATTCAAGTTCAACGGCAGTTCGTTCCTAATTGGAGTGGTTGGTGTATTCCGTACTTCTAGCAATTGGATTTCACTCAAAACTAACCAAATGACTCCTCCCACCATATTATGATGTTGCCCAAGTTTTGGGCTCGAATCCGAAATCAATAGCTGTGAGAAATTGGACAATTCAAGTTCAACGGCAGTTCGTTCCTAATTGGAGTGGTTGGTGTATTCCATACTTCTAGCGATTGGATTTCACTCAAAACTAACCAAATGACTCCTCCCACCATATTACGATGTTGCCCAAGTTTTGGGATCGAATCGAAATCAATAGGTGTTCCAAATTGGACAATTCAAGTTCAACGGCAGTTCGTTCCTAATTGGAGTGGTTGGTGTATTCCATACTTCTAGCGATTGGATGTCAATCAAAACTCACCAAATGACTCCTCCCACCATATTATGATGTTGCCCAAGTTTTGGGTTCGAATCCGAAGTCAATAGGTGTGAGAAATTGGTCAATTCAATTTCAACGGCATTTCGTTCCTAATTGGAGTGGTTGGTGTATTCCATACTTCTAGCAATTGGATTTCACTCAAAACTCACGAAATGACTCCTCCCACCACATTATGATGTTGCCCGAGTTTTGGGCTCAATCCGGAAATCAACAGGAGTGAGAAATTGGACAATTCAAGTTCAACGGCAGTTCGTTCCTAATTGGAGTGGTTGGTGTTTTGGGTAGTTCTAGAGATTGGATTTCACTGAAACTTAACCAAATGACTCCTCCCACCATATTATGTTGTTGCCCAAGTTTTGGGTTTCATCCGATATCAATAGGTTTAAGAAATTGGACAAGTTATGTTCATACTTCAAGCGATTGGAATTCACTCGAAACTCACCAAATGACTCCTCCCACCATATTATGATGTTGCCCAAGTTTGGGGCTCGAATAGAAATCAATAGGTGTGAGAAATTGGTCAATTCAATTTCAACGACAGTTCGTTCCTAAATGGAGTGGTTGGTCTATTCCATACTTCTAGCGATTGGATTTCACTCAAAACTCACCAAATGACTCCTCCCACCATATTATGCTGTTGCCCAAGTTTTGGGCTCGAAATCGAAATCAATAGGTGTGAGAAATTGGACAATTCAATTTCAACGGCAGTTCGTTCCTAATTGGAGTGGTTGGTGTATTCTGTACTTCTAGCAATTGGATTTCACTCAAAACTAACCAAATGACTCCTCCCACCATATTATGATGTTGCCCAAGTTTTGGGCTCGAATCCGAAATCAATAGGTGTGAGAAATTGGTCAATTCAATTTCAACGACAGTTCGTTCCTAATTGGAGTGGTTGGTATATTCCATACTTCTAGCGATTGGATTTCTCTCAAAACTCTCCAAATGACTCCTCCCACCATATTATGATGTTGCCCAAGTTTTGGGCTCGATCCGAAATCAATAGGTGTGAGAAATTGGACAATTCAAGTTCAACGGCAGTTCGTTCCTAATTGGAGTGGTTGGTGTATTCCATACTTCTAGCGATTGGATTTCACTCAAAACTAACCAAATGACTCCCCCCAACATATTATGATGTTGCCCAAGTCTTGGGCACGATCGAAAATCAGTTGGTTTAAGAAATTGGACAATTTATGTTCAGAGACAGTTCGTTCCTAATTGGAGTGGTTGGTGTTTTGGGTAGTTCCAAAGATCGGATTTCACTCAAACTTAACCAAATGACTCCTCCCACCATTTTATGATGTTGCCCAAGTTTTGGGCTCGAATCCGAATCAATAGGTGTGTGAAATTGGACAAGTCAAGTTCAACGGCAGTTCGTTCCTAATTGGACAAGTCAATTGTATATCATTTTGTACCCTTATTGCTTATGATTTAGTTATGTTTTTGAGTTAACCTTGTGCTTTTAACCTCTTTTGTGTTTGTTATTCAGTTTATTGAGCTCTAGGTATCACTTGAGGCATTTGAAGTAAAATGGTGAAAATAATGTGTAAAAACTGGAGACTGAGTTACAAGTTAATTTCGGACTTATCTTCTTCATCCGAACTTGGATTGGGCCAATACTTGTGTGGTTGGATCGATGACATTCTGAACTTGAAGATTGACAGCTCAAAGGCGACATTTGATTGATCCAAGCCCAATCCGTGAGCCCATCAAATTACACATCATGCTGACTTGCAGATGAGCTCATTGCATGCTTGGTCATGGTGAGCTAGGCATGAGCTATTGGTTTCTGAATGGAAGCTTGGTCATGCTGACATGAGGATGAGCTAGGGCTGCTAGTGGGATTTAGTGGAGTAACCATTTCTGATTATCTAATGCAAGTGTTGAGTCCATTAGCCCATTTCTGATTATCTAATGCAAGTGTTGAGTCCATTAGCCCATTTCTGATTATCTAATGCAAGTGTTGAGTCCATTAGCCATATTCAATTCTGATTTCTCACCTCCCTTCCCCTATAAATACCAATTCATTTCCAGATTCAAGGTGTGCAAGCCTGGGATTCACAACCCCACAATTCCCTCTCCATCCATCCTTAAACACTCCCATACACTCTAGGTGCAAGCCTGGGATTCACAACCCCACAATTCAGCCATCCTTCACTCCATCCTCCCTCAAACACTTCCATCATTTTCCCAAACACATTCAGAAACTATCCTCAAACACTCTCACAATCCCAAACACTCCAGCAATCAACCAAAAGCTCTAAACAGCCCCAAATCACCAAAACAGCCCCAGCAAACCTCTCTTCCATTTCCCTACGAATTTCATCTTTCTTAGCCATCACCACTCACTCAAACTCATCCCAAATCACCTCCATATCCTTCATACATCCTTCTAGAAGTGAGGAAGCTCTTGGAGAAGCATTAGACGTGGAGAAGCACTTGGAGAAGCCTTGGACACCACAAGAACTTCAAAAAGGGGTTTTTCTACTCTTATTGCATTCATTATGTTTTCTCATTTCTGTCTTAATTTCTTTCTCATTATGAGCAGCTAAATCCATAGCTAGGGTTTCAATGTAACCTGACAAGACAATTTCATGTTTTCAAGTTAATGTTACTCTTGTTGATTACTTCTAATTTTCCGGTCTCATTCACTTGTTCTTAGTTGAATCTTTATGCATGTTTAAATAACTGGCCACTATGAACACATGCATGTTGGTTATCTAGTTCAAGTTTACATAAACACCATATGACTCTTGAACCGATTAGTGAATGAGTGGGTAATGCATTTAGGACAAACACCATGTTTAAATGTTTACTTGGTTCTTTTGTGTTCTTCTTAAACTTAATGGATTCAGATTCATAGCCTAGACTAAACACCATAGCTAAGTTGTGTTTCTGAGTACTTGATTAAAACCAAACACCATATGGATAATCATACATAAGAAAGAACGAACTCCAGAAATTGTAATCAACTTAGGTGATTGTTAACTTGTTGCTTGAAATTGGATTGTCATGGTGAAGTTGAAACCCTAGTGCTTGTCTCCTTTCTCTCTACATTTTCTAAACATCTACTTGCTGGTTACTTGCTATTTTGCATTCCCTTTAGAAGTTTTCAATCAATTGCTATATGCTTTTCCTTTTTGTAGTTGTTACTCAAAACAAACTCAACACAACCTCATTTAAATTCTGTTTAGTCTTAGGATTACTTGTGAGTCTAAGTAGTAGTAATAAGTGTTTTTCATCCAAGTCTCTCTGGAACGACCTCGTGCTTGCATTCCTATACTATAATTGGTTCGTGCACTTGCGAGAAATAGATAGAGTTAATTCTATCCAACAAGAAAATGGCGCCGCTGCCGGGGACTTGATTAAAAGTCTTATTTCTATTGCTTACTTTCTTTAGTTTTTCTTTGTTTTCAGGTATTTGCATGTCGAGCAAACCATTGCTTGAACAAGTTGTATCAGCGGTCAAGAAACACTCTCAATCCGGAACCATTAGGATCCAACCAATCCGTGGTACACAACAACCATCACTGGCTGAATTTGAACGAAGGCTTGATCAAGCAAGGGAGGCAGCCATTGAATCTATCCTCAATCCCTTAGAAGCCGAAACCTCCAATTCAACAAGCTCTGAAGAGTACTCTCTGTTCAACATCTTTAACTCAGATCAAGAAGAAGAAGAAGAAGAAAAGATGGCAGCCCATGACCAACTTGCTTTGGAGGATCTTGCTCAACCAATCATACCAAATTCACCTTCATGCATCTTGCTGTCCAGAGAAGCTAGAAACTATGAGCTTAAATCTTCTCACTTTCAAATGCTTCCTTCTTTTTATGGTTTACCTAATGAAGATCCTTTGGCTCACATTAAAGAATTTTATACTGTTGTTTGTACTTTGCCTTTGAAGGATGTGTCTGAAGCAAATCTGAGGATGAGGGTTTTCCCTTACACTTTGAAAGATAGAGCAAAGACTTGGTTTATGTCGTTATCCCCTGGATCACTAACCACTTGGGATGCTGTTGCTAAGAAGTTCTTGGAGAAGTTTTTCTCCGCCCAAAAGACAGCCACCTTGAGGTCCAAGATTTTCAACTTCTCACAACATGATGGCGAACCATTCAATGAATGCTGGGAGCGTTTCAAAGGAACTCTAATGCAATGTCCACATCATGGGTTACCTCTATACTTACAAATGCAAATTTTTTATGATGGACTAACCGAAACTTGTCAATCTACTGTCAATAATGCTGCAGGTGGAGCTTTAAAGAAAAAGAATGCTCAAGAGTCATATGACATATTTGAGATGTTGGGATCCAATGCTCAACACAAAGATACAAGAGGTAAAGCTGGTATTTATGAGATTAGTCCTAACAATGAGCTTGCTTCACAGGTGGCTGGTTTACAAAGGAAGCTTGATGCTGTGCTCAATATGGTCCCTAAAGCTCCTCAAGTTGAAGTTTGTGCTATTTGCAATTCTCAAGGACACTCAACTCACATGTGTTCAGCTAGTAATGCTTATCCTGAGTTTGTCCAAGAACAAGCCCACATGATGAATTCTTACAACCAAAGGCCAAGAAATGATCCCTTCTCAAACACTTATAATCCTGGTTGGAGGAATCACCCAAATTTCTCTTGGAGCAACAATCAAAATCAAAATCAAGAAAGTTCATCATTCCAGCCTAAACCAAGTTCATTGGAGGACACAGTCAAGATGTTGGCCCAAAATACTTTGCAATTCCAGCAAACTACTAATGGTGCTCTTCAACAACATTCTGCTGCCCTTACCAAGATGGAGATTCAATTGGGACAAATTGCGGATGCTTTGAACCAAAGAGAACCTGGAAAATTCCCTAGCCAACCAAATGTGAATCCCAATCATCATGAGCAAGCCAAAGCAATCTCAGTTCTAGAAGTGGTAAGGTTATTGATAATAAAGTTGGCAAAGAAGTTACTAATCATGATGTTGTGAATGCAGGTGATGAACACAAAGAAGAGACGACACCAAAAGAAGCAATTCCCATTGGCAAGTCAACAATTTCACCTACATTGCACAAGGCCGAGACCCCTTATGTGCCACCAATTCCTTTTCCTGGACGTCTTGCTAAAAGCAAACAGGATAAGTCTTTTAATGAAATCTATGATATACTTAGTAAAGTCAATGTCAACTTGCCTTTGCTTGATGTGATCAGGAACATGCCAACTTATGCTAAATTTTTTAAGGAGTTGAACTCACACAAGAGAAGGTATAGTCCTCATGAGAAGGTGTTGGTGTCTGAAAATGTGAGTGCTGTCCTTCAAAGAAAACTTCCTCCTAAACTCAAGGATCCAGGTAGTTTTACCATCGGCATAACCATTGGAGATAAACGAGCTGAGAAAGCCATGTTGGATTTAGGTGCAAGTATCAATCTAATGCCTTATTCAGTGTACTTGCAACTTGGTTTGGGAAAATTAAAATCCACCACACTTCAGCTTACAACTTGCTGATGGTTCAGTGAAATATCCTAGAGGTATTATTGAAGATATTTTGGTTCAAGTTGATAAGCTAATATTGCCTGCTGATTTTGTAGTGTTAGACATGGAAGATGCACCCATTCATGATCGTGAGCTGCCTATCTTGCTTGGAAGACCATTCATGGCCACAGCAAACACTCTTATTGATGTGAAAAATGGCATTCTGAAAATGACAGTCCTTGGCCAAACCATAGAATTCAAAGTGTTTGAATCCTTAACTCATCCTTCTAATTCACTTGATTGTTTTTCAATTGATTGTTTGGATTCCCTGGTTTTGTCTAAGTTTGTGCAGGCACAATCTGATGATGCCTTAGAAATTGTTTTGACACAACCTTTAGGTGACCTTGATGATGAATCTGAGTTCCAGGAAGTGGTAGCTGCCCTTGAAGTGTTCCAGCCATTCCCACCATTTTCTGGGCCACCACTTGAGCCTCCTGGACCATGCTCTATGAAGTTGGAACCATCCAATGTCACCTCAATGTTGAATGTTGCACTCCTTACACACATGAAGAAAAAGAGAAGAAAAAGACAGAGGAAGCGAAGGAAGAGGAGAAGAAGTTGGGTGACCTATGTTGAGAAAATTAATCTGAAACCCCCCAACTCACCATAAGCAGATTGCATGATGTCTTGCCAAGACATTAACTAAGGCGCTTCTTGGGAGGCAACCCATGTGTTCAAGAAGAAGGTGTTTGTTAGCGGTCAACCTAATCGCATCAAGGGGGAGTTTCTCTAAACCTTCTTCTTAACTTTTCCCTTTATCATTTGCATGTTCTCAATCATCTTTTCTATGCTTTAACATTGAGGACAATGTTCAATTCAGGTCTGGGGGGAAGGCTTTCAAATTTAATTCATTTGTGTTTTCAATTTTCGTTCCCTTGCACTAATTTTTTTATTTTTTTTTAGAATGTCATACAATCAATGCTATGGAGCTGCCATTGAGGTTTTCATATCAAAATTTTGCACTTCACAAAGCTTTTGCTCTTAGAATTCTGGTGGCTAAAGTACCATGCTCAAATTCTTGAAGGAGAATAGTGGAGACTACCCTAGTGAGCCATATCGAGCCTAATTACTTTCTTGAGAGGGTTTAAAGTGTTCTATTTCTCATCCATACTTATTTTCTTCAATTCACTCTAATTGATCTCATTGTTCCATTTTGATTGAATACTAAGGATGATTCTCTTTTGCAGATATCATGTGCTTGCTCTCATTCATGAATGAACTCATTGAAGTGATGCTAGGCTATGTGTGTATAACCATTTTGTGTGCTTTCTTTTCACTCTACCTATATGTGTGTTCCATCAGCCCTCTTGTAGCCAAACACTTCAAGCTTTTTTCTTCTACCACCCTCATCATTTCCCTAATTTTGTATCTCAATCTGAGATATTTCACTTATTGTAGCCATACCCTATAACTTAGAAATATACCAAGGTGTGCCAAGATAAAGTTTGAAGCAAGGAAGTTGCTGTCATGTGCCTAAATGAAAGATGATGTGAATCTGTGCAATGAAGTTAAAGAAGATGCAGATCAAATCAGCAAAGATGAAAGTGTTTCAATGTGATCTAAGTGTGAAAAATAAAGTCCATGCCAAGTGAAACCATGAAGTTTGCAGCCATGCCATTCTAAAATCAATGTTGCCTTGCAGATTAATGAAGCTGCAACCTTGGTATGTTTTTAAGTTACTTGTTTTTCCTTCCAATTCTTCCATTTCCCCTAAACCTTAGCCTTTCATTACAACCTTGTGAAAGACCTAGCTGATCTTTGAGGATGTATTCATGGGTGCTGGTAAGTATGTGTATATCTCTATTCTTAGTATTTGATTCCTTTCATGAGATCTAACCAAATTTGTGCTTCTACTTCATACACTCACTTATGCTTTCTTGAGAGAATTAAACCATAGGTTTTGAGTGATTGAGTGTTTTCTGTGAGAATTAGAGTTGAAACATGTTCTCTATTCAAGGTTTGAGTGTGCTTGCTTTGAAGCCGTGTGCCTTTGAGCTATAGCTTCCACTTTACACACTGATTGATCACCTATCTTGGCAACTCTATGGTGTTGGAGGTATGACTAAAAGTTTTCTTTCATTTTCATTAGTTGATTTCAAAGTTTGTTTTTCTAACCACTTTGTTTTGTAGAGTCAGTAAAGCGTTTATGGGTATCGTTTCTGTTAAACCCTTAGGAGACACAACTCCTCCTACTAGGGATGCCTAGAGGTTCAAAGGCTTGTTGCATATGCTCAATGCAATCGAGTTACCTGCGGAAGTGGTTTACTTAACTTCTTGTTTTTGTTTTGTTTTGTTTTGCTAGAGGACTAGCAAAATCTAGGTCTGGGGGTATTTGTTCGGTTCACAATTGTATATCATTTTGTACCCTTATTGCTTATGATTTAGTTATGTTTTTGAGTTAACCTTGTGCTTTTAACCTCTTTTGTGTTTGTTATTCAGTTTATTGAGCTCTAGGTATCACTTGAGGCATTTGAAGTAAAATGGTGAAAATAATGTGTAAAAACTGGAGACTGAGTTACAAGTTAATTTCGGACTTATCTTCTTCATCCGAACTTGGATTGGGCCAATACTTGTGTGGTTGGATCGATGACATTCTGAACTTGAAGATTGACAGCTCAAAGGCGACATTTGATTGATCCAAGCCCAATCCGTGAGCCCATCAAATTACACATCATGCTGACTTGCAGATGAGCTCATTGCATGCTTGGTCATGGTGAGCTAGGCATGAGCTATTGGTTTCTGAATGGAAGCTTGGTCATGCTGACATGAGGATGAGCTAGGGCTGCTAGTGGGATTTAGTGGAGTAACCATTTCTGATTATCTAATGCAAGTGTTGAGTCCATTAGCCCATTTCTGATTATCTAATGCAAGTGTTGAGTCCATTAGCCATATTCAATTCTGATTTCTCACCTCCCTTCCCCTATAAATACCAATTCATTTCCAGATTCAAGGTGTGCAAGCCTGGGATTCACAACCCCACAATTCCCTCTCCATCCATCCTTAAACACTCCCATACACTCTAGGTGCAAGCCTGGGATTCACAACCCCACAATTCAGCCATCCTTCACTCCATCCTCCCTCAAACACTTCCATCATTTTCCCAAACACATTCAGAAACTATCCTCAAACACTCTCACAATCCCAAACACTCCAGCAATCAACCAAAAGCTCTAAACAGCCCCAAATCACCAAAACAGCCCCAGCAAACCTCTCTTCCATTTCCCTACGAATTTCATCTTTCTTAGCCATCACCACTCACTCAAACTCATCCCAAATCACCTCCATATCCTTCATACATCCTTCTAGAAGTGAGGAAGCTCTTGGAGAAGCATTAGACGTGGAGAAGCACTTGGAGAAGCCTTGGACACCACAAGAACTTCAGAAAAGGGGTTTTTCTACTCTTATTGCATTCATTATGTTTTCTCATTTCTGTCTTAATTTCTTTCTCATTATGAGCAGCTAAATCCATAGCTAGGGTTTCAATGTAACCTGACAAGACAATTTCATGTTTTCAAGTTAATGTTACTCTTGTTGATTACTTCTAATTTTCCGGTCTCATTCACTTGTTCTTAGTTGAATCTTTATGCATGTTTAAATAACTGGCCACTATGAACACATGCATGTTGGTTATCTAGTTCAAGTTTACATAAACACCATATGACTCTTGAACCGATTAGTGAATGAGTGGGTAATGCATTTAGGACAAACACCATGTTTAAATGTTTACTTGGTTCTTTTGGGTTCTTCTTAAGCTTAATGGATTCAGATTCATAGCCTAGACTAAACACCATAGCTAAGTTGTGTTTCTGAGTACTTGATTAAAACCAAACACCATATGGATAATCATACATAAGAAAGAACGAACTCCAGAAATTGTAATCGACTTAGGTGATTGTTAACTTGTTGCTTGAAATTGGATTGTCATGGTGAAGTTGAAACCCTAGTGCTTGTCTCCTTTGTCTCTACATTTTCTAAACATCTACTTGCTGGTTACTTGCTATTTTGCATTCCCTTTAGAAGTTTTCAATCACTTGCTATATGCTTTTCCTTTTTGTAGTTGTTACTCAAAACAAACTCAACACAACCTCATTTAAATTCTGTTTAGTCTTAGGATTACTTGTGAGTCTAAGTAGTAGTAATAAGTGTTTTTCATCCAAGTCTCTGTGGAACGACCTCGTGCTTGCATTCCTATACTATAATTGGTTCGTGCACTTGCGAGAAATAGATAGAGTTAATTCTATCCAACATTGGATTTCACTCAAAACTAACCAAATCACTCCTCCCACCATATTATGATGTTGCCCAAGTTTTGGGCTCGAATCGAAATCAATAGGTGTGAGAAATTGGACAATTCAAGTTCAACGGCAGTTCGTTCCTAATTGGAGTGGTTGGTGTATTCCATACTTCTAGCGATTGGATTTCACTCAAAACTAACCAAATGACTCCCCCCAACATATTATGATGTTGCCCAAGTTTTGGGCTCGAATCCGAAATCAGTTGGTTTAAGAAATTGGACAATTTATGTTCAGAGACAGTTCGTTCCTAATTGGAGTGGTTGGTGTTTTGGGTAGTTCCAAAGATCGGATTTCACTCAAACTTAACCAAATGACTCCTCCCACCATTTTATGATGTTGCCCAAGTTTTGGGCTCGAATCCGAAATCAATAGGTGTAAGAAATCGGTCAATTCAAGTTCGAAGGCAGTTCGTTCCTAATTGGAGTGGTTGGTGTTTTGGGTAGTTCTAGAGATTGGATTTCACTGAAACTTAACCAAATGACTCCTCCCACCATATTATGTTGTTGCCCAAGTTTTGGGTTTCATCCGATATCAATAGGTTTAAGAAATCGGACAAGTTATGTTCATACTTCTAGCGATTGGAATTCACTCAAAACTCACCAAATGACTCCTCCCACCATATTATGATGTTGCCCAAGTTTGGGGCTCGAATCCGAAATCAATAGGTGTGAGAAATTGGTCAATTCAATTTCAACGACAGTTTATTCCTAATTGGAGTGGTTGGTCTATTCCATACTTCTAGCGATTGGATTTCACTCAAAACTCACCAAATGACTCCTCCCACCATATTATGCTGTTGCCCAGGTTTTGGGCTCGATTTGAAATCAATAGGTGTTCCAAATTGGACAATTCAAGTTCAACGGCAGTTCGTTCCTAATTGGAGTGGTTGGTGTATTCCGTACTTCTAGCAATTGGATTTCACTCAAAACTAACCACATGACTCCTCCCACCATATTATGATGTTGCCCAAGTTTTGGGCTCGAATCCGAAATCAATAGCTGTGAGAAATTGGACAATTCAAGTTCAACGGCAGTTCGTTCCTAATTGGAGTGGTTGGTGTATTCCATACTTCTAGCGATTGGATTTCACTCAAAACTAACCAAATGACTCCTCCCACCATATTACGATGTTGCCCAAGTTTTGGGATCGAATCGAAATCAATAGGTGTTCCAAATTGGACAATTCAAGTTCAACGGCAGTTCGTTCCTAATTGGAGTGGTTGGTGTATTCCATACTTCTAGCGATTGGATGTCAATCAAAACTCACCAAATGACTCCTCCCACCATATTATGATGTTGCCCAAGTTTTGGGTTCGATCGAAGTCAATAGGTGTGAGAAATTGGTCAATTCAATTTCAACCGCATTTCGTTCCTAATTGGAGTGGTTGGTGTATTCCATACTTCTAGCAATTGGATTTCACTCAAAACTCACGAAATGACTCCTCCCACCACATTATGATGTTGCCCGAGTTTTGGGCTCAATCCGAAATCAACAGGAGTGAGAAATTGGACAATGCAAGTTCAACGGCAGTTCGTTCCTAATTGGAGTGGTTGGTGTATTCCATGCTTCTAGCGATTGGATTTCTCTCAAAACTCACCAAATGACTCCTCCCACCATATTATGATGTTGCCCAAGTTTTGGGCTCGAATCCGAAATCAATAGGTGTTCCAAATTGGACAATTCAAGTTCAACGGCAGTTCGTTCCTAACTGGAGTGGTTGGTGTATTCCATACCTCTAGCGATTGGATTTCACTCAAAACTCACCAAATGACTTCTCCCACCGTATTATGTTGTTGCCCAAGTTTTGGGCTCGAATCCGAAATCAATAGGTGTTCCAAATTGGACAATTCAAGTTCAACGGCAGTTCGTTCCTAATTGGAGTGGTTGGTGTATTCCATACTTCTAGCAATTGGACTTCACTCAAAACTCACCAAATGACTCCTCCCACCATATTATGATGTTGCCGAAGTTTTGGGTTCGAATCCGAAATCAATAGGTGTGAGAAATTGGACAATTCAAGTTCAACGGCAGTTCGTTCCTAATTGGAGTGGTTGGTGTATTCCATACTTCTAGCGATTGGATTTCACTCAAAACTAACCAAATGACTCCTCCCACCATATTACGATGTTGCCCAAGTTTTGGGCTCGAATCCGAAATCAATAGGTGTTCCAAATTGGACAATTCAAGTTCAACGGCAGTTCGTTCCTAATTGGAGTGGTTGGTGTATTCCATACTTCTAGCAATTGGACTTCACTCAAAACTCACCAAATGACTCCTCCCACCATATTATGATGTTGCCGAAGTTTTGGGTTCGAATCCGAAATCAATAGGTGTGAGAACTTGGACAATTCAAGTTCAACGGCAGTTCGTTCCTAATTGGAGTGGTTAGTGTATTCCATACTTCTAGCGATTGGATGTCAATCAAAACTCACCAAATGACTCCTCCCACCATATTATGATGTTGCCCAAGTTTTGGGCTCGAATCCGAAATCAATAGGTGTGAGAAATTGGACAATTCAAGATCAACGGCAGTTCGTTCCTAATTAGAGTGGTTGGTGTATTCCATACTTCTAGCGATTGGATTTCACTCAAAACTCACCAAATGACTCCTCCCACCATATTATGATGTTGCACAAGTTTGGGGTTCGATCCGAAATCAATAGGTGTGAGAAATTGGACAATTCAAGATCAACGGCAGTTCGTTCCTAATGGGAGTGGTTGGTGTATTCCATACTTCTAGCGATTGGATTTCACTCAAAACTCACCAAATGACTCCTCCCACCATATTATGATGTTTCCTAAGTTTTGGGCTCGATCCGAAATCAATAGGTGTGAGAAATTGGACAATTCAAGTTCAACGGCAGTTCGTTCCTACTTGGAGTGGTTGGTGTATTCCATACTTCTGGCGATTGGATTTCACCCAAAACTCACCAAATGACTCCTCCCACCATATTATGATGTTGCCCAAGTTTTGGGCTCGAATCCGAAATCAATAGGTGTTCCAAATTGGACAATTCAAGTTCAACGGCAGTTCGTTCCTAATTGGAGTGGTTGGTGTATTCCATACCTCTAGCGATTGGATTTCACCCAAAACTCACCGAATCACTCCTCCCACCGTATTATGTTGTTGCCCAAGTTTTGGGCTCGAATCCGAAATCAATAGGTGTTCCAAATTGGACAATTCAAGTTCAACGGCAGTTCGTTCCTAATTGGAGTGGTTGGTGTATTCCATACCTCTAGCGATTGGATTTCACTCAAAACTCACCAAATGACTCCTCCCACCGTATTATGATGTTGCCGAAGTTTTGGGCTCGATCGAAATCAATAGGTGTGAGAACTTGGACAATTCAAGTTCAACGACAGTTCGTTCCTAATTGGAGTGGTTGGTGTATTCCATACTTCTAGCTATTGGATTTCACTCAAAACTAACCAAATGACTCCTCCCACCATATTACGATGTTGCCCAAGTTTTGGGCTCGAATCCGAAATCAATAGGTGTTCCAAATTGGACAATTGAAGTTCAACGGCAGGTTCGTTCCTAATTGTAGTGGTTGGTGTATTGCAATTGGATGTCAATCAAAACTCACCAAATGACTCCTCCCACCATATTACGATGTTGCCCAAGTTTTGGGCTCGATCCGAAGTCAATAGGTGTGAGAAATTGGTCAATTCAATTTCAACGGCATTTCGTTCCTAATTGGAGTGGTTGGTGTATTCCATACTTCTAGCAATTGGATTTCACTCAAAACTCACGAAATGACTCCTCCCACCACATTATGATGTTGCCCAAGTTTTGGGCTCAATCCGAAATCAACAGGGTGTGAGAAATTGGACAATTCAAGTTCAACGGCAGTTCGTTCCTAATTGGAGTGGTTGGTGTATTCCATGCTTCTAGCGATTGGATTTCTCTCAAAACTCACCAAATGACTCCTCCCACCATATTATGATGTTGCCCAAGTTTTGGGCTCGAATCGAAATCAATAGGTGTGAGAAATTGGACAATTCAAGTTCAACGGCAGTTCGTTTCTAATTGGAGTGGTTGGTGTATTCCATACCTCTAGCGATTGGATTTCACTCAAAACTCACCAAATGACTCCTCCCACCGTATTATGTTGTTGCCCAAGTTTTGGGCTCGAATCGAAATCAATAGGTGTTCCAAATTGGACAATTCAAGTTCAACGGCAGTTCGTTCCTAATTGGAGTGGTTGGTGTATTCCATACCTCTAGCGATTGGATTTCACTCAAAACTCACCAAATGACTCCTCCCACCGTATTATGATGTTGCCGAAGTTTTGGGCTCGATCCGAAATCAATAGGTGTGAGAACTTGGACAATTCAAGTTCAACGACAGTTCGTTCCTAATTGGAGTGGTTGGTGTATTCCATACTTCTAGCTATTGGATTTCACTCAAAACTAACCAAATGACTCCTCCCACCATATTACGATGTTGCCCAAGTTTTGGGCTCGAATCCGAAATCAATAGGTGTTCCAAATTGGACAATTGAAGTTCAACTGCAGTTCGTTCCTAATTGTAGTGGTTGGTGTATTGCAATTGGATGTCAATCAAAACTCACCAAATGACTCCTCCCACCATATTACGATGTTGCCCAAGTTTTGGGCTCGAATCGAAGTCAATAGGTGTGAGAAATTGGTCAATTCAATTTCAACGGCATTTCGTTCCTAATTGGAGTGGTTGGTGTATTCCATACTTCTAGCAATTGGATTTCACTCAAAACTCACGAAATGACTCCTCCCACCACATTATGATGTTGCCCAAGTTTTGGGCTCAATCCGAAATCAACAGGTGTGAGAAATTGGACAATTCAAGTTCAACGGCAGTTCGTTCCTAATTGGAGTGGTTGGTGTATTCCATGCTTCTAGCGATTGGATTTCTCTCAAAACTCACCAAATGACTCCTCCCACCATATTATGATGTTGCCCAAGTTTTGGGCTCGAATCGAAATCAATAGGTGTGAGAAATTGGACAATTCAAGTTCAACGGCAGTTCGTTCCTAATTGGAGTGGTTGGTGTATTCCATACTTCTAGCGATTGGATTTCACTCAAAACTCACCAAATGACTCCTCCCACCATATTATGATGTTGCCCAAGTTTTGGGCTTGATCCGAAATCAATAGGTGTTCTAAATTGGACAATTCAAGTTCAACGGCAGTTCGTTCCTAACTGGAGTGGTTGGTGTATTCCAAACTTCTACCGATTGGATTTCAACCAAAACTCACCAAATGACTCCTCCCACCATATTATGATGTTGCCCAAATTTTGGGCTCGAATCCGAAATCAATAGGTGTGAGAAATTGGACAATTCAAGTTCAACGGCAGTTCATTTCTAATTGGAGTGGTTGGTGTATTCCATACCTCTAGCGATTGGATTTCACTCAAAACTCACCAAATGACTCCTCCCACCGTATTATGTTGTTGCCCAAGTTTTGGGCTCGAATCGAAATCAATAGGTGTTCCAAATTGGACAATTCAAGTTCAACGGCAGTTCGTTCCTAATTGGAGTGGTTGGTGTATTCCATACATCTAGCGATTGGATTTCACTCAAAACTCACCAAATGAGTCCTCCCACCATATTATGATGTCGCCCAAGTTTGGGCTCGAATCCGAAATCAATAGGTGTGAGAAATTGGACAATTCAAGTTCAACGGCAGTTCGTTCCTAATTGGAGTGGTTGTTGTATTCCATACTTCTAGAGATTGGATTTAGCTCAAAACTCACCAATTGACTCCTCCCACCATCTTATGATGTTGCCCAAGTTTTGGGCTGGATCCGAAATCAATAGGTGTGAGAAATTGGACAATTCAAGTTCAACGGCAGTTCGTTCCTAATTGGAGTGGTTGGAGTATTCCATACTTCTAGCGATTGGATTTCACTCAAAACTAACCAAATGACTCCTCCCACCATATTACGATGTTGCCCAAGTTTTGGGCTCGAATCCGAATTCAATAGGTGTTCCAAATTGGACAATTCAAGTTCAACGGCAGTTCGTTCCTAATTGGAGTGGTTGGTGTATTCCATACTTCTAGCGATTGGATTTCACTCAAAACTAACCAAATGACTCCTCCCACCATATTACGATGTTGCCCAAGTTTTGGGCTCGAAATCGAAATCAATAGGTGTTCCAAATTGGACAATTCAAGTTCAACGGCAGTTCGTTCCTAATTGGAGTGGTTGGTGTATTCCATACATCTAGCGATTGGATTTCACTCAAAACTCACCAAATGAGTCCTCCCACCATATTATGATGTCGCCCAAGTTTGGGCTCGAATCCGAAATCAATAGGTGTGAGAAATTGGACAATTCAAGTTCAACGGCAGTTCGTTCCTAACTGGAGTGGTTGGTGTATTCCAAACTTCTACCGATTGGATTTCAACCAAAACTCACCAAATGACTCCTCCCACCATATTATGATGTTGCCCAAATTTTGGGCTCGAATCCGAAATCAATAGGTGTTCCAAATTGGACAATTCAAGTTCAACGGCAGTTCGTTCCTAATTGGAGTGGTTGGAGTATTCCATACTTCTAGCGATTGGATTTCACTCAAAACTAACCAAATGACTCCTCCCACCATATTACGATGTTGCCCAAGTTTTGGGCTCGAATTCGAAATCAATAGGTGTTCCAAATTGGACAATTCAAGTTCAACGGCAGTTCGTTCCTAATTGGAGTGGTTGGTGTATTCCATACTTCTAGCGATTGGATTTCACTCAAAACTAACCAAATGACTCCTCCCACCATATTACGATGTTGCCCAAGTTTTGGGCTCGAATCCGAAATCAATAGGTGTTCCAAATTGGACAATTCAAGTTCAACGGCAGTTCGTTCCTAATTGGAGTGGTTGGTGTATTCCATACTTCTAGCGATTGGATTTCACTCAAAACTCACCAAATGACTCCTCCCACCATATTATGATGTTGCACAAGTTTGGGGTTCGATCCGAAATCAATAGATGTTCCAAATTGGACAATTCAAGTTCAACAGCAGTTCGTTCCTAATTGGAGTGGTTGGTGTATTCCATACTTCTAGCGATTGGATTTCACTCAAAACTCACCAAATGACTCCTCCCACCATATTATGATGTTGCCCAAGTTTGGGGTTCGATCCGAAATCAATAGATGTTCCAAATTGGACAATTCAAGTTCAACGGCAGTTCGTTCCTAATTGGAGTGGTTGGTGTATTCCATACTTCTAGCGATTGGATTTCACTCAAAACTAACCAAATGACTCCTCCCACCATATTACGATGTTGCCCAAGTTTTGGGCTCGAATCGAAATCAATAGGTGTTCCAAATTGGACAATTCAAGTTCAACGGCAGTTCGTTCCTAATTGGAGTGGTTGGTGTATTCCATACTTCTAGCGATTGGATTTCACTCAAAACTCACCAAATGACTCCTCCCACCATATTATGATGTTGCACAAGTTTGGGGTTCGATCCAAAATCAATAGGTGTTCCAAATTGGACAATTGAAGTTCAACGGCAGTTCGTTCCTAATTGGAGGGGTTGTTGTATTCCATACTTCTAGCGATTGGATGTCAATCAAAACTCACCAAATGACTCCTCCCACCATATTACGATGTTGCCCAAGTTTTGGGCTCGAATCGAAAGTCAATAGGTGTGAGAAATTGGTCAATTCAATTTCAACGGCATTTCGTTCCTAATTGGAGTGGTTGGTGTATTCCATACTTCTAGCAATTGGATTTCACTCAAAACTCACGAAATGACTCCTCCCACCACATTATGATGTTGCCCAAGTTTTGGGCTCAATCCGAAATCAACAGGTGTGAGAAATTGGACAATTCAAGTTCAACGGCAGTTCGTTCCTAATTGGGGTGGTTGGTGTATTCCATACTTCTAGCGATTGGATTTCACTCAAAACTAACCAAATGACTCCTCCCACCATATTCCGATGTTGCCCAAGTTTTGGGCTCGAATCCGAAATCAATAGGTGTTCCAAATTGGACAATTCAAGTTCAACGGCAGTTCGTTCCTAATTGGAGTGGTTGGTGTATTCCATACTTCTAGCGATTGGATTTCACTCAAAACTAACCAAATGACTCCTCCCACCATATTACGATGTTGCCCAAGTTTTGGGCTCGAATTCGAAATCAATAGGTGTTCCTGTTCGGTTCACAATTGTATATCATTTTGTACCCTTATTGCTTATGATTTAGTTATGTTTTTGAGTTAACCTTGTGCTTTTAACCTCTTTTGTGTTTGTTATTCAGTTTATTGAGCTCTAGGTATCACTTGAGGCATTTGAAGTAAAATGGTGAAAATAATGTGTAAAAACTGGTGACTGAGTTACAAGTTCATTTCGGACTTATCTTCTTCATCCGAGCTTGGATTGGGCCAATACTTGTGTGGTTGGATCGATCACATTCTGAACTTGAAGATTGATAGCTCAAAGTCGACATTTGATTGATCCAAGCCCAATCCGTGAGCCCATCAAATTACACATCATGCTGACTTGCAGATGAGCTCATTGCATGCTTGGTCATGGTGAGCTAAGCATGAGCTATTGGTTTCTGAATGGAAGCTTGGTCATGCTGACATGAGGATGAGCTAGGGCTGCTAGTGGGATTTAGTGGAGCAACCATTTCTGATTATCTAATGCAAGTGTTGAGTCCATTAGCCCATTTCTGATTATCTAATGCAAGTGTTGAGTCCATTAGCCATATTCAATTCTGATTTCTCACCTACCTTCCCCTATAAATACCAATTCATTTCCAGATTCAAGGTGTGCAAGCCTGGGATTCACAACCCCACAAAACCCTCTCCATCCATCCTTAAACACTCCCATACACTCTAGGTGCAAGTCTGGGATTCACAACCCCACAATTCAGCCATCCTTCACTCCATCCCCCCTCAAACACTTCCATCATTTTCCCAAACACATTCAGAAATTATCCTCAAACACTCTCACAATCCCAAACACTCCAGAAATCAACCCAACACTCCAAACTGCCTCAAATCACCAAAACAGCTCCAGAAAACCTTCCTTCCATTTCCCTACAAATTTCCTCTTTCTCTACCATCACAACTCACCCAAATTCATCCCCAATCATCTCCTTGGCTGTCATACATCCTTGTAGATATGGGAAAGCATTTGGAGAAGCATTAGACGTGGAGAAGCACTTGGAGAAGCCTTGGACACCACAAGAACTTCAGAAAATGGGTTTTTCTACTCTTATTGCATTCATTATGTTTTCTCATTTCTGTCTTAATTTCTTTCTCATTATGAGCAGCTAAATCCATAGCTAGGGTTTCAATGTAACCTGACAAGACAATTTCATGTTTCAAGTTAATTTTATCCTTTGTTGATTACTCCTAATTTTCTGGTCTCATTCACTTGTTCTTAATTGAATCTTTATGCATGTTTAAATAACTGGCCACTATGAACACATGCATGTTGGTTATCTAGTTCAAGTTTACATAAACACCATATGACTCTTGAACCGATTAGTGAATGAGTGGGTAATGCATTTAGGACAAACACCATGTTTAAATGTTTACTTGGTTCCTTTGTGTTCTTCTTAAGCTTAATGGATTCAAATTCATAGCTTAGACTAAACACCATAGCTAAGTTGTGTTTTCTGAGTACTTGATTAAAACCAAACACCATATGGATAATCATACATAAGAAAGAACGAACTCCAGAAATTGTAATCAACTTATGTGATTGTTAACTTGTTGCTTGAAATTGGATTGTCATGGTGAAGTTGAAACCCTAGTGCTTGTCTCCTTTGTCTCTACATTTTCTAAACATCTACTTGCTGGTTACTTGCTATTTTGCATTCCCTTTAGAACTTTTCAATCACTTGCTATATGCTTTTCCTTTTTGTAGTTGTTACTCAAAACAAACTCAACACAACCTCATTTAAATTCGGTTTAGTCTTAGGATTACTTGTGAGTCTAAGTAGTAGTAATAAGTGTCTTTCATCCAAGTCTCAGTGGAACGACCTCGTGCTTGCATTCCTATACTATAATTGGTTCGTGCACTTGCGAGAAATAGATAGAGTAAAATCTGTCCAACAAGAAAATGGCGCCGCTGCCGGGGACTTGATTAAGAGTCTTATTTCTATTGCTTACTTTCTTTAGTTTTTCTTTGTTTTCAGGTATTTGCATGTCGAACAAACCATTGCTTGAACAAGTTGTATCAGCGGTCAAGAAACACTCTCAATCCGGAACCATTCGGATCCAACCAATCCGTGGTACACAACAACCATCACTGGCTGAATTTGAACGAAGGCTTCACAAAGCAAGGGAGGCAGCCATTGAATCTATTCTCAATCCCTTAGAAGCCGAAACCTCCAATTCAACAAGCTCAGAAGAGTACTCTCTGTTCAACATCTTTAACTCACATCAAGAAGAAGAGGAAGAAGAAAAGATGGCAGCTAATGACCAACTTGCTTTGGAGGATCTTGCTCAACCAATCATACCAAATTCACCTTCATGCATCTTGCTGTCCAGAGAAGCTAGAAACTATGAGCTTAAATCTTCTCACTTTCAAATGCTTCCTTCTTTTTATGGTTTACCTAACGAAGATCCTTTGGCTCACATTAAAGAATTTTATACTGTTGTTTGTACTTTGCCTTTGAAGGATGTGTCTAAAGCAAATCTGAAGATGAGGGTTTTCCCTTACACTTTGAAAGATAGAGCAAAGACTTGGTTTATGTCGTTAACCCCTGGATCACTAACAACTTGGGATGCTGTTGCTAAGAAGTTCTTGGAGAAGTTTTTCTCTGCCCAAAAGACGGCTACCTTGAGGTCCAAGATTTTCAACTTCTCACAACATGATGGTGAACCATTCAACGAATGCTGGGAGCGTTTCAAAGGAACTCTAATGCAATGTCCACATCATGGGTTACCTCTATACTTACAAATGCAAATTTTTTATGATGGACTAACCGAAACTTGTCAATCTACTGTCAATAATGCTGCAGGTGGAGCTTTAAAGAAAAAGAATGCTCAAGAGTCTTATGACATATTTGAGATGTTGGGATCCAATGCTCAACACAAAGATACAAGAGGTAAAGCTGGTATTTATGAGATTAGTCCTAACAATGAGCTTGCTTCGCAGGTGGCTAGTTTACAAAGGAAGCTTGATGCTGTGCTCAATATGGGACCTAAAGCTCCTCAAGTTGAAGTTTGTGCTATTTGCAATTCTCAAGGACACTCAACTCACATGTGTTCAGCTAGTAATACTTATCCCGAGTTTGTCCAAGAACAAGCCCACATGATGAATTCTTACAACCAAAGGCCAAGAAATGATCCATTCTCGAACACTTATAATCCTGGTTGGAGGAATCACCCAAATTTCTCTTGGAGCGACAATCAAAATCAAAATCAAGCAAGTTCATCATTCCAGCCTAAACCAAGTTCATTGGAGGACACAGTGAAGATGTTGGCCCAAAATACTTTGCAATTCCAGCAAACTACTAATGGTGCTCTTCAAGAACATTCTGCTGCCCTTACTAAGATAGAGATTCAATTGGGACAAATTGCAGATACTTTGAACCAAAGAGAACCTGGAAAATTCCCTAGCCAACCAAATGTGAATCCCAAGCATCATGAGCAAGCCAAAGCAATCTCAGTTCTCAGAAGTGGTAAGGTTATTGATAATAACGTTGGCAAAGAAGTTACTAATCATGATGTTGTGAATGCAGGTGATGAACACAAGGAAGAGATGACACCAAAAGAAGCAATTCCCATTGGCAAGTCAACAATTTCACCTATATTGCACAAGGCCAAGAACCCTTATGTGCCACCAATTCCTTTCCCTGGACGTCTTGCTAAAAGCAAACAGGATAAGTCTTTTACTGAAATCTATGATATACTTAGTAAAGTCAATGTTAACTTGCCTTTGCTTGATGTGATCAGGAACATGCCAACTTATGCTAAATTTTTTAAGGAGTTGAACTCACACAAGAGAAGGTATAGTCCTCATGAGAAAGTGTTGGTGTCTGAAAATGTGAGTGCTGTCCTTCAAAGAAAACTTCCTCCTAAGCTCAAGGATCCAGGTAGTTTTACCATCGACATAACCATTGGAGATAAACGAGCTGAGAAAGCCATGTTGGATTTAGGTGCAAGTATCAATCTGATGCCTTATTCAGTGTACCTGCAACTTGGTTTGGGAAAATTAAAATCCACCACACTCAGCTTACAACTTGCTGATCGTTCAGTGAAATATCCTAGAGGTATTGTTGAAGATATTTTGGTTCAAGTTGATAAGCTAATATTGCCTGCTGATTTTGTAGTGATAGACATGGAAGATGCACCCATTCATGATCGTGAGCTGCCTATCTTGCTTGGAAGACCATTCATGGCCACAGCAAACACTCTTATTGATGTGAAAAATGGCATTCTGAAAATGACAGTCCTTGGCCAAACCATAGAATTCAAAGTGTTTGAATCTTTAACTCATCCTTCTAATTCACTTGATTGTTTTTCAATTGATTGTTTGGATTCCCTGGTTTTGTCTAAGTTTGTGCAGGCACAATCTGATGATGCTTTAGAAATTGTTTTGACACAACCTTTAGGTGACCTTGATGATGAATCTGAGTTCCAAGAAGTGGTAGCTGCCCTAGAAGAGTTCCAGCCATTTCCACCAATTTCTGGGTTACCACTTGAGCCCCTTGATCCATGCTCTACGAAGTTGGAACCATCCAATGGCATGTTCAAAGTTACACCCCTTGCACACTTGAAGAAAAAGAAAAGGAAAAGGAAGAGGAGAAGAAGTTGGGTGAACTATCTTGAGACGATTGATCTGAAACCCCCAACTCACCATAAGCAGATTGCATGATGTCTTGCCAAGACATTAACTAAGGCGCTTCTTGGGAGGTAACCCATGTGTTCAAGAAGACGGTGCTTGGTAGCGGTCAACCTAATCGCATCAAGGGGCAGTTTTTCTCTAAACCTTCTTCTTAACATTTCCCTTTATCATTTGCACGTTCTCAATCATCTTTTCTATGCTTTAACATTGAGGACAATGTTCAATTCAGGTCTGGGGGGAAGGTTTTCAATTTTCGTTCATTTATGTTTTCAGTTTTCTTTCATTGTGTTTTTCAGTTTTTGTTTTTAGAAAGTCATGCAATCAATATTATGGAGCTGCCATTGAGGTTTTCATATTATAATTTTTGCACTTCACAAAGCTTTTGCTCTTAGAATTCTGGTGGCTAAAGTACCATGCTCAAATTCTTGAAGGAGAATAGTGGAGACTACCCTAGTGAGCCATATTGAGCCTAATTGCTTTCTTGAGAGGGTTTAAAGTGTTCTATTTCTCATCCATACTTATTTTCTTCAATTCACTCTAATTGATCTCATTGTTCCATTTTGATTGAATACTAAGGATGATTCTCTTTTGCAGATATCATATGCTTGCTCTCATGAATGAATGAACTCATTGAAGTGATGCTAGGCTATGTGTGTATAACCATTCTATGTGCTTTCTTTTCACCCTACCCACATGTGTGTTCCATCAGCCCTCTTGAAGCCAAACACTTCAAGCCTTTTTCTTTTATCACCCTCATCATTTTCCCTACCTTTGTATCTCAATCTGAGATACTTAACCTATTGTAGCCATACCCTATAACTTAGAAATATACCAAGGTGTGCCAAGACAAAGTTTGAAGCAAGGAAGTTGCTGCCATGTACCTAAATGAAAATTGGTGTGATTCTGTGCAATAAAGTTAAAGAAGATGCAGATCAAATCAGCAAAGATGAAAGTGTTTCAATGTGATCTAAGTGTGAAAAATAAAGTCCATGCCAAGTGAAACCATGAAGTTTGCAGCCATGCCATTCTAAAATCAGTGTTGCCTTGCAGATTAATGAAGCTGCAACCTTGGTATGTTTTTAAGTTACTTGTTTTTCCTTCCAATTCTTCCATTTCCCCTAACCTTAGCCTTTCATTACAACCTTGTGAAAGACCTAGCTGATCTTTGAGGATGTATTCATGGGTGCTGGTAAGTATGTGTATATCTCTATTCTTAGTATTTGATTCCTTTCATGAGATCTAACCAAATTTGTGCTTCTATTTCATACACTCACTTATGCTTTCTTGAGAGAATTAAACCATAGGTTCTGAGTGATTGAGTGTTTTCTGTGAGAATTAGAGTTGAAGCATGTTCTCTATTCAAGGTTTGAGTGTGCTTGCTTTGAAGCCGTGTGCCTTTGAGCTATAGCTTCCACTTTACACACTGATTGATCACCTATCTTGGCAACTCTATGGTGTTGGAGGTATGACTAAAAGTTTTCTTTCATTTTCATTAGTTGATTTCAAAGTTTGTTTTTCTAACCACTTTGTTTTGTAGAGTCAGTAAAGCATTTATGGGTATCGTTTCTGTTAAACCCTTAGGAGACACAACTCCTCCTACTAGGGATGCCTAGAGGTTCAAAGGCTTGTTGCATATGCTCAATGCAATCGGAGTTACCTGCGGAAGTGGTTTACTTAACTTCTTGTTTTTGTTTTGTTTTGTTTTGCTCGAGGACTAGCAAAATCTAGGTCTGGGGGTATTTGTTCGGTTCACAATTGTATATCATTTTGTACCCTTATTGCTTATGATTTAGTTATGTTTTTGAGTTAACCTTGTGCTTTTAACCTCTTTTGTGTTTGTTATTCAGTTTATTGAGCTCTAGGTATCACTTGAGGCATTTGAAGTAAAATGGTGAAAATAATGTGTAAAAACTGGTGACTGAGGTACAAGTTCATTTCGGACTTATCTTCTTCATCCGAGCTTGGATTGGACCAATACTTGTGTGGTTGGATCGATGACATTCTGAACTTGAAGATTGATAGCTCAAAGTCGACATTTGATTGATCCAAGCCCAATCCGTGAGCCCATCAAATTACACATCATGATGACTTGCAGATGAGTTCATTGCATGCTTGGTCATGGTGAGCTAGGCATGAGCTATTGGTTTCTGAATGGAAGCTTGGTCATGCTGACATGAGGATGAGCTAGGGCTGCTAGTGGGATTTAGTGGAGCAACCATTTCTGATTATCTAATGCAAGTGTTGAGTCCATTAGCCCATTTCTGATTATCTAATGCAAGTGTTGAGTCCATTAGCCATATTCAATTCTGATTTCTCACCTACCTTCCCCTATAAATACCAATTCATTTCCAGATTCAAGGTGTGCAAGCCTGGGATTCACAACCCCACAAAACCCTCTCCATCCATCCTTAAACACTCCCATACACTCTAGGTGCAAGTCTGGGATTCACAACCCCACAATTCAGCCATCCTTCACTCCATCCCCCCTCAAACACTTCCATCATTTTCCCAAACACATTCAGAAATTATCCTCAAACACTCTCACAATCCCAAACACTCCAGAAATCAACCCAACACTCCAAACTGCCTCAAATCACCAAAACAGCTCCAGAAAACCTTCCTTCCATTTCCCTACAAATTTCCTCTTTCTCTACCATCACAACTCACCCAAATTCATCCCCAATCATCTCCTTGGCTGTCATACATCCTTGTAGATATGGGAAAGCATTTGGAGAAGCATTAGACGTGGAGAAGCACTTGGAGAAGCCTTGGACACCACAAGAACTTCAGAAAATGGGTTTTTCTACTCTTATTGCATTCATTATGTTTTCTCATTTCTGTCTTAATTTCTTTCTCATTATGAGCAGCTAAATCCATAGCTAGGGTTTCAATGTAACCTGACAAGACAATTTCATGTTTCAAGTTAATTTTATCCTTTGTTGATTACTCCTAATTTTCTGGTCTCATTCACTTGTTCTTAATTGAATCTTTATGCATGTTTAAATAACTGGCCACTATGAACACATGCATGTTGGTTATCTAGTTCAAGTTTACATAAACACCATATGACTCTTGAACCGATTAGTGAATGAGTGGGTAATGCATTTAGGACAAACACCATGTTTAAATGTTTACTTGGTTCCTTTGTGTTCTTCTTAAGCTTAATGGATTCAAATTCATAGCTTAGACTAAACACCATAGCTAAGTTGTGTTTTCTGAGTACTTGATTAAAACCAAACACCATATGGATAATCATACATAAGAAAGAACGAACTCCAGAAATTGTAATCAACTTATGTGATTGTTAACTTGTTGCTTGAAATTGGATTGTCATGGTGAAGTTGAAACCCTAGTGCTTGTCTCCTTTGTCTCTACATTTTCTAAACATCTACTTGCTGGTTACTTGCTATTTTGCATTCCCTTTAGAACTTTTCAATCACTTGCTATATGCTTTTCCTTTTTGTAGTTGTTACTCAAAACAAACTCAACACAACCTCATTTAAATTCGGTTTAGTCTTAGGATTACTTGTGAGTCTAAGTAGTAGTAATAAGTGTCTTTCATCCAAGTCTCAGTGGAACGACCTCGTGCTTGCATTCCTATACTATAATTGGTTCGTGCACTTGCGAGAAATAGATAGAGTAAAATCTGTCCAACAGTTCCAAATTGGACAATTCAAGTTCAACGGCAGTTCGTTCCTAATTGGAGTGGTTGGTGTATTCCATACTTCTAGCGATTAGATGTCAATCAAAACTCACCAAATGACTCCTCCCACCATATTATGATGTTGCCCAAGTTTTGGGCTCAATCCGAAATCAACAGGTGTGAGAAATTGGTCAATTCAATTTCAACGGCATTTCGTTCCTAATTGGAGTGGTTGGTGTATTCCATGCTACTAGCGATTGGATTTCTCTCAAAACTCACCAAATGACTCCTCCCACCATATTATGATGTTGCCCAAGTTTTGGGCTCGAATCCGAAATCAATAGGTGTGAGAAATTGGACAATTCAAGTTCAACGGCAGTTCGTTCCTAATTGGAGTGGTTGGTGTATTCCATACTTCTAGCGATTGGATTTCACTCAAAACTCACCAAATGACTCCTCCCACCATATTATGATGTTGCACAAGTTTGGGGTTCGATCGAAATCAATAGGTGTTCCAAATTGGACAATTGAAGTTCAACGGCAGTTCGTTCCTAATTGGAGTGGTTGGTGTATTCCATACTTCTAGCGATTGGATGTCAATCAAAACTCACCAAATGACTCCTCCCACCATATTACGATGTTGCCCAAGTTTTGGGCTCGAATCCGAAGTCAATAGGTGTGAGAAATTGGTCAATTCAATTTCAACGGCATTTCGTTCCTAATTGGAGTGGTTGGTGTATTCCATACTTCTAGCAATTGGATTTCACTCAAAACTCACGAAATGACTCCTCCCACCACATTATGATGTTGCCCAAGTTTTGGGCTCAATCCGAAATCAACAGGTGTGAGAAATTGGACAATTCAAGTTCAACGGCAGTTCGTTCCTAATTGGAGTGGTTGGTGTATTCCATGCTTCTAACGATTGGATTTCTCTCAAAACTCACCAAATGACTCCTCCCACCATATTATGATGTTGCCCAAGTTTTGGGCTCGAATCGAAATCAATAGGTGTTCCAAATTGGACAATTGAAGTTCAACGGCAGTTCGTTCCTAATTGGAGTGGTTGGTGTATTCCATACTTCTAGCGATTGGATGTCAATCAAAACTCACCAAATGACTCCTCCCACCATATTACGATGTTGCCCAAGTTTTGGGCTCAATCCGGAAATCAACAGGTGTGAGAAATTGGACAATTCAAGTTCAACGGCAGTTCGTTCCTAATTGGAGTGGTTGGTGTATTCCATACCTCTAGCGATTGGATTTCACTCAAAACTCACCAAATGACTCCCCCCACCGTATTATGTTGTTGCCCAAGTTTTGGGTTGGATCCGAAATCAATAGGTGTGAGAAATTGGACAATTCAAGTTCAACGGCAGTTCGTTCCTAACTGGAGTGGTTGGTGTATTCCAAACTTCTACCGATTGGATTTCACCCAAAACTCACCAAATGACTCCTCCAACCATATTATGATGTTGCCCAAGTTTTGGGCTCGAATCCGAAATCAATAGGTGTTCCAAATTGGACAATTCAAGTTCAACGGCAGTTCGTTCCTAATTGGAGTGGTTGGTGTATTCCATACTTCTAGCGATTGGATGTCAATCAAAACTCACCAAATGACTCCTCCCACCATATTACGATGTTGCCCAAGTTTTGGGCTCGATAGAAATCAATAGGTGTTCCAAATTGGACAATTCAAGTTCAACGGCAGTTCGTTCCTAATTGGAGTGGTTGGTGTATTCCATACTTCTAGCGATTGGATGTCAATCAAAACTCACCGAATGACTCCTCCCACCATATTATGATGTTGCCCAAGTTTTGGGCTCGAATCGAAATCAATAGGTGTGAGAAATTGGACAATTCAAGTTCAACGGCAGTTCGTTCCTAATTGGAGTGGTTGGTGTATTCCATACTTCTAGCGATTGGATTTCTTTCAAAACTCACCAAATGACTCCTCCCACCATATTATGATGTTGCCCAAGTTTTGGGCTCGATCCGAAATCAATAGGTGTTCCAAATTGGACAATTCAAGTTCAACGGCAGTAAGTTCCTACTTGGAGTGGTTGGTGTATTCCATACTTCTAGCAATTGGATTTCGTTCAAAACTCACCAAATGACTCCTCCCACCATATTATGATGTTGCCCAAATTTTGGGCTCGAATCCGAAATCAATAGGTGTTCCATATTGGCCAATACAAGTTCAACGGCAGTTCGTTCCTAATTGGAGTGGTTGGTGTATTCCATACTTCTAGCGATTGGATTTCACTCAAAACTCACCAAATGACTCCTCCCACCATATTATGATGTTGCCCAAGTGTTGGGCTCGAATCCGAAATCAATAGGTGTTCCAAATTGGACAATTCAAGTTCAACGGCAGTTCGTTCCTAACTGGAGTGGTTGGTGTATTCCAAACTTCTAGCGATTGGATTTCACCCAAAACTCACCAAATGACTCCTCCCACCATATTATGATGTTGCCCAAGTTTTGGGCTCGAATCCGAAATCAATAGGTGTTCCAAATTGGACAATTCAGGTTCAACGGCAGTTCGTTCCTAATTGGAGTGGTTGGTGTATTCCATACCTCTAGCGATTGGATTTCACTCAAAACTCACCAAATGACTCCTCCCACCGTATTATGTTGTTGCCCAAGTTTTGGGCTCGAATCGAAATCAATAGGTGTTCCAAATTGGACAATTCAAGTTCAACGGCAGTTCGTTCCTAATTGGAGTGGTTGGTGTATTCCATACTTCTAGCAATTGGACTTCACTCAAAACTCACCAAATGACTCCTCCCACCATATTATGATGTTGCCGAAGTTTTGGGTTCGATCCGAAATCAATAGGTGTGAGAACTTGGACAATTCAAGTTCAACGGCAGTTCGTTCCTAATTGGAGTGGTTGGTGTATTCCATACTTCTAGCGATTGGATTTCACTCAAAACTAACCAAATGACTCCTCCCACCATATTACGATGTTGCCCAAGTTTTGGGCTTGATCCGAAATCAATAGGGGTTCCAAATTGGACAATTCAAGTTCAACGGCAGTTCGTTCCTAATTGGAGTGGTTGGTGTATTCCATACTTCTAGCGATTGGATGTCAATCAAAACTCACCAAATGACTCCTCCCACCATATTACGATGTTGCCCAAGTTTTGGGCTCGAATCCGAAGTCAATAGGTGTGAGAAATTGGTCAATTCAATTTCAACGGCATTTCGTTCCTAATTGGAGTGGTTGGTGTATTCCATACCTCTAGCGATTGGATTTCACTCAAAACTCACCAAATGACTCCTCCCACCTTATTATGTTGTTGCCCAAGTTTTGGGCTCGAATCCGAAATCAATAGGTGTTCCAAATTGGACAATTCAAGTTCAACGGCAGTTCGTTCCTAATTGGAGTGGTTGGTGTATTCCATACTTCTAGCAATTGGACTTCACTCAAAACTCACCAAATGACTCCTCCCACCATATTATGATGTTGCCGAAGTTTTGGGTTCGATCCGAAATCAATAGGTGTGAGAACTTGGACAATTCAAGTTCAACGGCAGTTCGTTCCTAATTGGAGTGGTTGGTGTATTCCATACTTCTAGCGATTGGATTTCACTCAAAACTAACCAAATGACTCCTCCCACCATATTACGATGTTGCCCAAGTTTTGGGCTTGATCCGAAATCAATAGGGGTTCCAAATTGGACAATTCAAGTTCAACGGCAGTTCGTTCCTAATTGGAGTGGTCGGTGTATTCCATACTTCTAGCGATTGGATGTCAATCAAAACTCACCAAATGATTCCTCCCACCATATTACGATGTTGCCCAAGTTTTGGGCTCGAATCAAAAGTCAATAGGTGTGAGAAATTGGTCAATTCAATTTCAACGGCATTTCGTTCCTAATTGGAGTGGTTGGTGTATTCCATACTTCTAGCAATTGGATTTCACTCAAAACTCACCAAATGACTCCTCCCACCATATTATGATGTTGCCCAAGTTTTGGGCTCGAAATCGAAATCAATAGGTGTTCCAAATTGGACAATTCAAGTTCAACGGCAGTAAGTTCCTACTTGGAGTGGTTGGTGTATTCCATACTTCTAGCAATTGGATTTCGTTCAAAACTCACCAAATGACTCCTCCCACCATATTATGATGTTGCCCAAATTTTGGGCTCGAATCCGAAATCAATAGGTGTTCCAAATTGGACAATTCAAGTTCAACGGCAGTTCGTTCCTAACTGGAGTGGTTGGTGTATTCCATACTTCTAGCAATTGGATTTCACTCAAAACTCACGAAATGACTCCTCCGACCACATTATGATGTTGCCCAAGTTTTGGGCTCAATCCGAAATCAACAGGTGTGAGAAATTGGACAATTCAAGTTCAACGGCAGTTCGTTCCTAATTGGAGTGGTTGGTGTATTCCATGCTTCTAGCGATTGGATTTCTCTCAAAACTCACCAAATGACTCCTCCCACCATATTATGATGTTGCCCAAGTTTTGGGCTCGAATCCGAAATCAATAGGTGTGAGAAATTGGACAATTCAAGTTCAACGGCAGTTCGTTCCTAATTGGAGTGGTTGGTGTATTCCATACTTCTAGCGATTGGATTTCACTCAAAACTCACCAAATGACTCCTCCCACCATATTATGATGTTGCCCAAGTTTTGGGCTTGATCCGAAATCAATAGGTGTTCCAAATTGGACAATTCAAGTTCAACGGCAGTTCGTTCCTAACTGGAGTGGTTGGTGTATTCCAAACTTCTAGCGATTGGATGTCAATCAAAACTGACCAAATGACTCCTCCCACCATATTACGATGTTGCCCAAGTTTTGGGCTCGAATCCGAAGTCAATAGGTTTGAGAAATTGGTCAATTCAATTTCAACGGCATTTCGTTCCTAATTGGAGTGGTTGGTGTATTCCATACTTCTAGCAATTGGATTTCACTCAAAACTCACGAAATGACTCCTCCCACCACATTATGATGTTGCCCAAGTTTTGGGCTCAATCCGAAATCAACAGGTGTGAGAAATTGGACAATTCAAGTTCAACGGCAGTTCGTTCCTAATTGGAGTGGTTGGTGTATTCCATGCTTCTAGCCATTGGATTTCTCTCAAAACTCACCAAATGACTCCTCCCACCATATTATGATGTTGCCCAAGTTTTGGGCTCGAATCCGAAATCAATAGGTGTGAGAAATTGGACAATTCAAGTTCAACGGCAGTTCGTTCCTAATTGGAGTGGTTGGTGTATTCCATACTTCTAGCGATTGGATTTCACTCAAAACTAACCAAATGACTCCTCCCACCATATTATGATGTTGCCCAAGTTTTGGGCTTGATCCGAAATCAATAGGTGTTCCAAATTGGACAATTCAAGTTCAACGGCAGTTCGTTCCTAACTGGAGTGGTTGGTGTATTCCAAACTTCTAGCGATTGGATGTCAATCAAAACTCACCAAATGACTCCTCCCACCATATTACGATGTTGCCCAAGTTTTGGGCTCGATCGAAGTCAATAGGTGTGAGAAATTGGTCAATTCAATTTCAACGGCATTTCGTTCCTAATTGGAGTGGTTGGTGTATTCCATACTTCTAGCAATTGGATTTCACTCAAAACTCACGAAATGACTCCTCCCACCACATTATGATGTTGCCCAAGTTTTGGGCTCAATCCGAAATCAACAGGTGTGAGAAATTGGACAATTCAAGTTCAACGGCAGTTCGTTCCTAATTGGAGTGGTTGGTGTATTCCATGCTTCTAGCGATTGGATTTCTCTCAAAACTCACGAAATGACTCCTCCCACCACATTATGATGTTGCCCAAGTTTTGGGCTCAATCCGAAATCAACAGGTGTGAAAAATTGGACAATTCAAGTTCAACGGCAGTTCGTTCCTAATTGGAGTGGTTGGTGTATTCCATGCTTCTAGCGATTGGATTTCTCTCAAAACTCACCAAATGACTCCTCCCACCATATTATGATGTTGCCCAAGTTTTGGGCTCGAATCCGAAATCAATAGGTGTGAGAAATTGGACAATTCAAGTTCAACGGCAGTTCGTTCCTAATTGGAGTGGTTGGTGTATTCCATACTTCTAGCGATTGGATTTCACTCAAAACTCACCAAATGACTCCTCCCACCATATTATGATGTTGCCCAAGTTTTGGGCTTGATCCGAAATCAATAGGTGTTCCAAATTGGACAATTCAAGTTCAACGGCAGTTCGTTCCTAACTGGAGTGGTTGGTGTATTCCAAACTTCTAGCGATTGGATGTCAATCAAAACTCACCAAATGACTCCTCCCACCATATTACGATGTTGCCCAAGTTTTGGGCTCGAATCGAAAGTCAATAGGTGTGAGAAATTGGTCAATTCAATTTCAACGGCATTTCGTTCCTAATTGGAGTGGTTGGTGTATTCCATACTTCTAGCAATTGGATTTCACTCAAAACTCACGAAATGACTCCTCCCACCACATTATGATGTTGCCCAAGTTTTGGGCTCAATCCGAAATCAACAGGTGTGAGAAATTGGACAATTCAAGTTCAACGGCAGTTCGTTCCTAATTGGAGTGGTTGGTGTATTCCATGCTTCTAGCGATTGGATTTCTCTCAAAACTCACCAAATGACTCCTCCCACCATATTATGATGTTGCCCAAGTTTTGGGCTCGAATCCGAAATCAATAGGTGTGAGAAATTGGACAATTCAAGTTCAACGGCAGTTCGTTCCTAATTGGAGTGGTTGGTGTATTCCATACTTCTAGCGATTGGATTTCACTCAAAACTCACCAAATGACTCCTCCCACCATATTATGATGTTGCCCAAGTTTTGGGCTTGATCCGAAATCAATAGGTGTTCCAAATTGGACAATTCAAGTTCAACGGCAGTTCGTTCCTAACTGGAGTGGTTGGTGTATTCCAAACTTCTAGCGATTGGATGTCAATCAAAACTCACCAAATGACTCCTCCCACCATATTACGATGTTGCCCAAGTTTTGGGCTCGAATTCGAAGTCAATAGGTGTGAGAAATTGGTCAATTCAATTTCAACGGCATTTCGTTCCTAATTGGAGTGGTTGGTGTATTCCATACTTCTAGCAATTGGATTTCACTCAAAACTCACGAAATGACTCCTCCCACCACATTATGATGTTGCCCAAGTTTTGGGCTCAATCCGAAATCAACAGGTGTGAGAAATTGGACAATTCAAGTTCAACGGCAGTTCGTTCCTAATTGGAGTGGTTGGTGTATTCCATGCTTCTAGCGATTGGATTTCTCTCAAAACTCACCAAATGACTCCTCCCACCATATTATGATGTTGCCCAAGTTTTGGGCTCGAATCCGAAATCAATAGGTGTGAGAAATTGGACAATTCAAGTTCAACGGCAGTTCGTTCCTAATTGGAGTGGTTGGTGTATTCCATACTTCTAGCGATTGGATTTCACTCAAAACTCACCAAATGACTCCTCCCACCATATTATGATGTTGCCCAAGTTTTGGGCTTGATCCGAAATCAATAGGTGTTCCAAATTGGACAATTCAAGTTCAACGGCAGTTCGTTCCTAACTGGAGTGGTTGGTGTATTCCAAACTTCTAGCGATTGGATGTCAATCAAAACTCACCAAATGACTCCTCCCACCATATTACGATGTTGCCCAAGTTTTGGGCTCGAATCAAAGTCAATAGGTGTGAGAAATTGGTCAATTCAATTTCAACGGCAGTTCGTTCCTAATTGGAGTGGTTGGTGTATTCCATACATCTAGCGATTGGATTTCACTCAAAACTCACCAAATGAGTCCTCCCACCATATTATGATGTCGCCCAAGTTTGGGCTCGAATCCGAAATCAATAGGTGTGAGAAATTGGACAATTCAAGTTCAACGGCAGTTCGTTCCTAATTGGAGTGGTTGGTGTATTCCATACTTCTAGCGATTGGATTTCACTCAAAACTAACCAAATGACTCCTCCCACCATATTACGATGTTACCCAAGTTTTGGGCTCGAATCGAAATCAATAGGTGTTCCAAATTGGACAATTCAAGTTCAACGGCAGTTCGTTCCTAATTGGAGTGGTTGGTGTATTCCATACTTCTAGCGATTGGATTTCGTTCAAAACTCACCAAATGACTCCTCCCACCATATTATGATGTTACCCAAATTTTGGGCTCGAATCCGAAATCAATAGGTGTTCCATATTGGCCAATTCAAGTTCAACGGCAGTTCGTTCCTAATTGGAGTGGTTGGTGTATTCCATACTTTTAGCGATTGGATTTCACTCAAAACTCACCAAATGACTCCGCCCACCATTTTATGATGTTGCCCAAGTTTTGGGCTCGAATAGAAATCAATAGGTGTTCCAAATTGGACAATTCAAGTTCAACGGCAGTTCGTTCCTAACTGGAGTGGTTGGTGTATTCCAAACTTCTAGCGATTGGATTTCACCCAAAACTCACCAAATGACTCCTCCCACCATATTATGATGTTGCCCAAGTTTTGGGCTCGATCGAAATCAATAGGTGTTCCAAATTGGACAATTCAAGTTCAACGGCAGTTCGTTCCTAATTGGAGTGGTTGGTGTATTCCATACCTCTGGCGATTGGATTTCACTCAAAACTCACCAAATGACTCCTCCCACCGTATTATGCTGTTGCCCAAGTTTTGGGCTCGAATCCGAAATCAATAGGTGTTCCAAATTGGACAATTCAAGTTCAACGGCAGTTCGTTCCTAATTGGTGTGGTTGGTGTATTCCATACTTCTAGCGATTGGATTTCACTCAAAACTCACCAAATGACTCCTCCCACCATATTACGATGTTGCCCAAGTTTTGGGCTCGAATCGAAGTCAATAGGTGTGAGAAATTGGTCAATTCAATTTCAACGGCATTTCGTTCCTAATTGGAGTGGTTGGTGTATTCCATACTTCTAGCGATTGGATTTCACTCAAAACTCACCAAATGACTCCTCCCACCATATTATGATGTTTCCTAAGTTTTGGGGTCGAATCCGAAATCAATAGGTGTAAGAAATTGGACAATTCAAGTTCAACGGCAGTTTGTTCCTAATTGGAGTGGTTGGTGTATTCCATACTTCTGGCGATTGGATTTCACACAAAACTCACCAAATGACTCCTCCCACCATATTATGATGTTGCCCAAGTTTTGGGCTCGATCCGAAATCAATAGGTGTTCCAAATTGGACAATTCAAGTTCAACGGCAGTAAGTTCCTACTTGGAGTGGTTGGTGTATTCCATACTTCTAGCGATTGGATTTCGTTCAAAACTCACCAAATGATTCCTCCCACCATATTATGATGTTGCCCAAATTTTGGGCTCGAATCCGAAATCAATAGGTGTTCCATATTGGCCAATTCAAGTTCAACGGCAGTTCGTTCCTAATTGGAGTGGTTGGTGTATTCCAAACTTCTAGCGATTGGATGTCAATCAAAACTCACCAAATGACTCCTCCCACCATATTACGATGTTGCCCAAGTTTTGGGCTCGAATCGAAGTAAATAGGTGTGAGAAATTGGTCAATTCAATTTCAACGGCATTTCGTTCCTAATTGGAGTGGTTGGTGTATTCCATACTTCTAGCAATTGGATTTCACTCAAAACTCACCAAATGACTCCTCCCACCATATTATGATGTTGCCCAAGTTTTGGGCTCGAATCCGAAATCAATAGGTGTGAGAAATTGGACAATTCAAGTTCAACGGCAGTTCGTTCCTAATTGGAGTGGTTGGTGTATTCCATACTTCTAGCGATTGGATTTCACTCAAAACTCACCAAATGACTCCTCCCATCATATTATGATGTTGCAAAAGTTTGGGGTTCGATACGAAATCAATAGGTGTGAGAAATTGGACAATTCAAGATCAACGGCAGTTCGTTCCTAATTGGAGTGGTTGGTGTATTCCATACTTCTAGCAATTGGATTTCACTCAAAACTCACGAAATGACTCCTCCCACCACATTATGATGTTGCCCAAGTTTTGGGCTGAATCCGAAATCAACAGGTGTGAGAAATTGGACAATTCAAGTTCAACGGCAGTTCGTTCCTAATTGGAGTGGTTGGTGTATTCCATGCTTCTAGCGATTGGATTTCTCTCAAAACTCACCAAATGACTCCTCCCACCATATTATGATGTTGCCAAGTTTTGGGCTCGATCCGAAATCAATAGGTGTGAGAAATTGGACAATTCAAGTTCAACGGCAGTTCGTTCCTAATTGGAGTGGTTGGTGTATTCCATACTTCTAGCGATTGGATTTCACTCAAAACTCACCAAATGAGTCCTCCCACCATATTACGATGTTGCCCAAGTTTTGGGCTCGAATTCGAAGTCAATAGGTGTGAGAAATTGGTCAATTCAAGTTCAACGGCAGTTCGTTCCTAATTGGAGTGGTTGGTGTATTCCATGCTTCTAGCGATTGGATTTCTCTCAAAACTCACCAAATGACTCCTCCCACCATATTATGATGTTGCCAAGTTTTGGGCTCGATCCGAAATCAATAGGTGTGAGAAATTGGACAATTCAAGTTCAACGGCAGTTCGTTCCTAATTGGAGTGGTTGGTGTAATCCATACTTCTAGCGATTGGATTTCACTCAAAACTCACCAAATGACTCCTCCCATCATATTGTGATGTTGCAAAAGTTTGGGGTTCGATCTGAAATCAATAGGTGTGAGAAATTGGACAATTCAAGATCAACGGCAGTTCGTTCCTAATGGGAGTGGTTGGTGTATTCCATACTTCTAGCGATTGGATTTCACTCAAAACTCACCAAATGACTCCTCCCACCATATTATGATGTTTCCTAAGTTTTGGGCTCGATCCGAAATCAATAGGTGTGAGAAATTGGACAATTCAAGTTCAACGGCAGTTCGTTCCTAATTGGAGTGGTTGGTGTATTCCACACTTCTGGCGATTGGATTTCACACAAAACTCACCAAATGACTCCTCCCACCATATTATGATGTTATCCAAGTTTTGGGCTCTATCCGAAATCAATAGGTGTTCCAAATTGGACAATTCAAGTTCAACGACAGTAAGTTCCTACTTGGAGTGGTTGGTGTATTCCATACATCTAGCGATTGGATTTCACTCAAAACTCACCAAATGAGTCCTCCCACCATATTATGATGTTGCCCAAGTTTTGGGCTCGAATCCGAAATCAATAGGTGTTCCAAATTGGACAATTCAAGTTCAACGGCAGTTCGTTCCTAACTGGAGTGGTTGGTGTATTCCAAACTTCTAGCGATTGGATGTCAATCAAAACTCACCAAATGACTCCTCCCACCATATTACGATGTTGCCCAAGTTTTGGGCTCGATTCGAAGTCAATAGGTGTGAGAAATTGGTCAATTCAATTTCAACGGCAGTTCGTTCCTAATTGGAGTGGTTGGTGTATTCCATACATCTAGCGATTGGATTTCACTCAAAACTCACCAAATGAGTCCTCCCACCATATTATGATGTCGCCCAAGTTTGGGCTCGAATCCGAAATCAATAGGTGTGAGAAATTGGACAATTCAAGTTCAACGGCAGTTCGTTCCTAATTGGAGTGGTTGGTGTATTCCATACTTCTAGCGATTGGATTTCACTCAAAACTAACCAAATGACTCCTCCCACCATATTACGATGTTACCCAAGTTTTGGGCTCGAATCCGAAATCAATAGGTGTTCCAAATTGGACAATTCAAGTTCAACGGCAGTTCGTTCCTAATTGGAGTGGTTGGTGTATTCCATACTTCTAGCGATTGGATTTCGTTCAAAACTCACCAAATGACTCCTCCCACCATATTATGATGTTACCCAAATTTTGGGCTCGAATAGGAAATCAATAGGTGTTCCATATTGGCCAATTCAAGTTCAACGGCAGTTCGTTCCTAATTGGAGTGGTTGGTGTATTCCATACTTTTAGCGATTGGATTTCACTCAAAACTCACCAAATGACTCCGCCCACCATTTTATGATGTTGCCCAAGTTTTGGGCTCGAATCCGAAATCAATAGGTGTTCCAAATTGGACAATTCAAGTTCAACGGCAGTTCGTTCCTAACTGGAGTGGTTGGTGTATTCCAAACTTCTAGCGATTGGATTTCACCCAAAACTCACCAAATGACTCCTCCCACCATATTATGATGTTGCCCAAGTTTTGGGCTCGAATCCGAAATCAATAGGTGTTCCAAATTGGACAATTCAAGTTCAACGGCAGTTCGTTCCTAATTGGAGTGGTTGGTGTATTCCATACCTCTGGCGATTGGATTTCACTCAAAACTCACCAAATGACTCCTCCCACCGTATTATGCTGTTGCCCAAGTTTTGGGCTCGAATCCGAAATCAATAGGTGTTCCAAATTGGACAATTCAAGTTCAACGGCAGTTCGTTCCTAATTGGTGTGGTTGGTGTATTCCATACTTCTAGCGATTGGATTTCACTCAAAACTCACCAAATGACTCCTCCCACCATATTACGATGTTGCCCAAGTTTTGGGCTCGAATCCGAAGTCAATAGGTGTGAGAAATTGGTCAATTCAATTTCAACGGCATTTCGTTCCTAATTGGAGTGGTTGGTGTATTCCATACTTCTAGCGATTGGATTTCACTCAAAACTCACCAAATGACTCCTCCCACCATATTATGATGTTTCCTAAGTTTTGGGGTCGATCCGAAATCAATAGGTGTAAGAAATTGGACAATTCAAGTTCAACGGCAGTTTGTTCCTAATTGGAGTGGTTGGTGTATTCCATACTTCTGGCGATTGGATTTCACACAAAACTCACCAAATGACTCCTCCCACCATATTATGATGTTGCCCAAGTTTTGGGCTCGAATTCGAAATCAATAGGTGTTCCAAATTGGACAATTCAAGTTCAACGGCAGTAAGTTCCTACTTGGAGTGGTTGGTGTATTCCATACTTCTAGCGATTGGATTTCGTTCAAAACTCACCAAATGATTCCTCCCACCATATTATGATGTTGCCCAAATTTTGGGCTCGAATCGAAATCAATAGGTGTTCCATATTGGCCAATTCAAGTTCAACGGCAGTTCGTTCCTAATTGGAGTGGTTGGTGTATTCCAAACTTCTAGCGATTGGATGTCAATCAAAACTCACCAAATGACTCCTCCCACCATATTACGATGTTGCCCAAGTTTTGGGCTCGATCCGAAGTCAATAGGTGTGAGAAATTGGTCAATTCAATTTCAACGGCAGTTCGTTCCTAATTGGAGTGGTTGGTGTATTCCATACATCTAGCGATTGGATTTCACTCAAAACTCACCAAATGAGTCCTCCCACCATATTATGATGTCGCCCAAGTTTGGGCTCGAATCGAAATCAATAGGTGTGAGAAATTGGACAATTCAAGTTCAACGGCAGTTCGTTCCTAATTGGAGTGGTTGGTGTATTCCATACTTCTAGCGATTGGATTTCACTCAAAACTAACCAAATGACTCCTCCCACCATATTACGATGTTACCCAAGTTTTGGGCTCGATCCGAAATCAATAGGTGTTCCAAATTGGACAATTCAAGTTCAACGGCAGTTCGTTCCTAATTGGAGTGGTTGGTGTATTCCATACTTCTAGCGATTGGATTTCGTTCAAAACTCACCAAATGACTCCTCCCACCATATTATGATGTTACCCAAATTTTGGGCTCGAATCGAAATCAATAGGTGTTCCATATTGGCCAATTCAAGTTCAACGGCAGTTCGTTCCTAATTGGAGTGGTTGGTGTATTCCATACTTTTAGCGATTGGATTTCACTCAAAACTCACCAAATGACTCCGCCCACCATTTTATGATGTTGCCCAAGTTTTGGGCTCGAATCCGAAATCAATAGGTGTTCCAAATTGGACAATTCAAGTTCAACGGCAGTTCGTTCCTAACTGGAGTGGTTGGTGTATTCCAAACTTCTAGCGATTGGATTTCACCCAAAACTCACCAAATGACTCCTCCCACCATATTATGATGTTGCCCAAGTTTTGGGCTCGAATCCGAAATCAATAGGTGTTCCAAATTGGACAATTCAAGTTCAACGGCAGTTCGTTCCTAATTGGAGTGGTTGGTGTATTCCATACCTCTGGCTATTGGATTTCACTCAAAACTCACCAAATGACTCCTCCCACCGTATTATGCTGTTGCCCAAGTTTTGGGCTCGAATCCGAAATCAATAGGTGTTCCAAATTGGACAATTCAAGTTCAACGGCAGTTCGTTCCTAATTGGTGTGGTTGGTGTATTCCATACTTCTAGCGATTGGATTTCACTCAAAACTCACCAAATGACTCCTCCCACCATATTACGATGTTGCCCAAGTTTTGGGCTCGAATCGGAAGTCAATAGGTGTGAGAAATTGGTCAATTCAATTTCAACGGCATTTCGTTCCTAATTGGAGTGGTTGGTGTATTCCATACTTCTAGCGATTGGATTTCACTCAAAACTCACCAAATGACTCCTCCCACCATATTATGATGTTTCCTAAGTTTTGGGGTCGGATCCGAAATCAATAGGTGTAAGAAATTGGACAATTCAAGTTCAACGGCAGTTTGTTCCTAATTGGAGTGGTTGGTGTATTCCATACTTCTGGCGATTGGATTTCACACAAAACTCACCAAATGACTCCTCCCACCATATTATGATGTTGCCCAAGTTTTGGGCTCGAATCGAAATCAATAGGTGTTCCAAATTGGACAATTCAAGTTCAACGGCAGTAAGTTCCTACTTGGAGTGGTTGGTGTATTCCATACTTCTAGCGATTGGATTTCGTTCAAAACTCACCAAATGATTCCTCCCACCATATTATGATGTTGCCCAAATTTTGGGCTCGAATCGAAATCAATAGGTGTTCCATATTGGCCAATTCAAGTTCAACGGCAGTTCGTTCCTAATTGGAGTGGTTGGTGTATTCCAAACTTCTAGCGATTGGATGTCAATCAAAACTCACCAAATGACTCCTCCCACCATATTACGATGTTGCCCAAGTTTTGGGCTCGAATCCGAAGTAAATAGGTGTGAGAAATTGGTCAATTCAATTTCAACGGCATTTCGTTCCTAATTGGAGTGGTTGGTGTATTCCATACTTCTAGCAATTGGATTTCACTCAAAACTCACCAAATGACTCCTCCCACCATATTATGATGTTGCCCAAGTTTTGGGCTCGAATCCGAAATCAATAGGTGTGAGAAATTGGACAATTCAAGTTCAACGGCAGTTCGTTCCTAATTGGAGTGGTTGGTGTATTCCATACTTCTAGCGATTGGATTTCACTCAAAACTCACCAAATGACTCCTCCCATCATATTATGATGTTGCAAAAGTTTGGGGTTCGAATCCGAAATCAATAGGTGTGAGAAATTGGACAATTCAAGATCAACGGCAGTTCGTTCCTAATTGGAGTGGTTGGTGTATTCCATACTTCTAGCAATTGGATTTCACTCAAAACTCACGAAATGACTCCTCCCACCACATTATGATGTTGCCCAAGTTTTGGGCTGAATCCGAAATCAACAGGTGTGAGAAATTGGACAATTCAAGTTCAACGGCAGTTCGTTCCTAATTGGAGTGGTTGGTGTATTCCATGCTTCTAGCGATTGGATTTCTCTCAAAACTCACCAAATGACTCCTCCCACCATATTATGATGTTGCCAAGTTTTGGGCTCGAATCGGAAATCAATAGGTGTGAGAAATTGGACAATTCAAGTTCAACGGCAGTTCGTTCCTAATTGGAGTGGTTGGTGTATTCCATACTTCTAGCGATTGGATTTCACTCAAAACTCACCAAATGAGTCCTCCCACCATATTACGATGTTGCCCAAGTTTTGGGCTCGAAATCGAAGTCAATAGGTGTGAGAAATTGGTCAATTCAAGTTCAACGGCAGTTCGTTCCTAATTGGAGTGGTTGGTGTATTCCATGCTTCTAGCGATTGGATTTCTCTCAAAACTCACCAAATGACTCCTCCCACCATATTATGATGTTGCCAAGTTTTGGGCTCGAATCGAAATCAATAGGTGTGAGAAATTGGACAATTCAAGTTCAACGGCAGTTCGTTCCTAATTGGAGTGGTTGGTGTATTCCATACTTCTAGCGATTGGATTTCACTCAAAACTCACCAAATGACTCCTCCCATCATATTGTGATGTTGCAAAAGTTTGGGGTTCGATCTGAAATCAATAGGTGTGAGAAATTGGACAATTCAAGATCAACGGCAGTTCGTTCCTAATGGGAGTGGTTGGTGTATTCCATACTTCTAGCGATTGGATTTCACTCAAAACTCACCAAATGACTCCTCCCACCATATTATGATGTTTCCTAAGTTTTGGGCTCGAATCCGAAATCAATAGGTGTGAGAAATTGGACAATTCAAGTTCAACGGCAGTTCGTTCCTAATTGGAGTGGTTGGTGTATTCCACACTTCTGGCGATTGGATTTCACACAAAACTCACCAAATGACTCCTCCCACCATATTATGATGTTATCCAAGTTTTGGGCTCTATCCGAAATCAATAGGTGTTCCAAATTGGACAATTCAAGTTCAACGACAGTAAGTTCCTACTTGGAGTGGTTGGTGTATTCCATACATCTAGCGATTGGATTTCACTCAAAACTCACCAAATGAGTCCTCCCACCATATTATGATGTTGCCCAAGTTTTGGGCTCGAATCCGAAATCAATAGGTGTTCCAAATTGGACAATTCAAGTTCAACGGCAGTTCGTTCCTAACTGGAGTGGTTGGTGTATTCCAAACTTCTAGCGATTGGATTTCACCCAAAACTCACCAAATGACTCCTCCCACCATATTATGATGTTGCCCAAGTTTTGGGCTCGAATAGAAATCAATAGGTGTTCCGAATTGGACAATTCAAGTTCAACGGCAGTTCGTTCCTAATTGGAGTGGTTGGTGTATTCCATACCTCTGGCGATTGGATTTCACTCAAAACTCAACAAATGACTCCTCCCACCGTATTATGCTGTTGCCCAAGTTTTGGGCTCGATGAGGAAATCAATAGGTGTTCCAAATTGGACAATTCAAGTTCAACGGCAGTTCGTTCCTAATTGGAGTGGTTGGTGTATTCCATATTTCTAGCAATTGGACTTCACTCAAAACTCACCAAGTGACTCCTCCCACCATATTATGATGTTGCCGAAGTTTTGGGTTCGATCGAAATCAATAGGTGTGAGAAATTTGACAATTCAAGTTCAACGGCAGTTCGTTCCTAATTGGATTGGTTGGTGTATTCCATACTTCTAGCACTTGGATTTCACTCAAAACTCACCAAATGACTCCTCCCAACATATTATGATGTTGCCCAAGTTTGGGGCTCGATCCAAAATCAATAGGTGTGAGAAATTGGACAATTCAAGTTCAACGGCAGTTCGTTCCTAATTGGAGTGGTTGGTGTATTCCATACTTCTGGCGATTGGATTTCACTCAAAACTCACCAAATGACTCCTCCCACCATATTATGATGTTGCCCAAGTTTTGGGCTCGAATCCGAATTCAATAGGTGTGAGAAATTGGTCAATTCAATTTCAACGACATTTCGTTCCTAATTGGAGTGGTTGGTGTATTCCATACTTCTAGCGATTGGATTTCACTCAAAACAAACCAAATGACTCCTCCCACCATATTACGATGTTGCACAAGTTTGGGGTTCGATCCGAAATCAATAGGCGTTCCAAATTGGACAATTCAAGTTCAACGGCAGTTCGTTCCTAATTGTTGTGGTTGGTGTATTCCATACTTCTAGCGATTGGATTTCACTCAAAACAGACCAAATGACTCCTCCCACCATATTATGATGTTGCACAGGTTTGGGGTTCCATCCGAAATCAATAGGTGTTCCAAATTGGACAATTGAAGTTCAACGGCAGTTCGTTCCTAACTGGAATGGTTGGTGTATTCCATACTTCTAGCGATTGGATTTCACTCAAAACTCACCAAATGACTCCTCCCACCATATTATGATGTTGCCCAAGTTTTGGGCTCGAATCGGAAATCAATAGGTGTTCCAAATTGGACAATTCAAGTTCAACGGCAGTTCGTTCCTAACTGGAGTGGTTGGTGTATTCCAAACTTCTAGCGATTGGATTTCACCCAAAACTCACCAAATGACTCCTCCCACCATATTATGATGTTGCCCAAGTTTTGGGCTCGAATAGAAATCAATAGGTGTTCCAAATTGGACAATTCAAGTTCAACGGCAGTTCGTTCCTAATTGGAGTGGTTGGTGTATTCCATACCTCTGGCGATTGGATTTCACTCAAAACTCACCAAATGACTCCTCCCACCGTATTATGCTGTTGCCCAAGTTTTGGGCTCGAATCGAAATCAAAAGGTGTGAGAAATTTGACAATTCAAGTTCAACGGCAGTTCGTTCCAAATTGGAGTGGTTGGTGTATTCCATACTTCTAGTGATTGGATTTCACTCAAAACAAACCAAATGACTCCTCCCACCATATTATGATGTTGCACAGGTTTGGGGTTCGAATCCGAAATCAATAGGTGTTCCAAATTGGACAATTCAAGTTCAACGGCAGTTCGTTCCTAATTGTTGTGGTTGGTGTATTCCATACTTCTAGCGATTGGATTTCACTCAAAACAGACCAAATGACTCCTCCCACCATATTATGATGTTGCACAAGTTTGGGGTTCGAATCGAAATCAATAGGTGTTCCAAATTGGACAATTCAAGTTCAACGGCAGTTCGTTCCTAATTGTTGTGGTTGGTGTATTCCATACTTCTAGCGATTGGATTTCACTCAAAACTCACCAAATGACTCCTCCCACCATATTATGATGTTGCCCAAGTTTTGGGCTCGAATCCGAAATCAATAGGTGTTCCAATTTGGACAATTCAAGTTGTTAAGCTCATAATTTAATACATATACGTACCCTATTTACTTACTTCGTTTGCTTAGTTTCTTAGAATTTTGAGTTATTTGCCTCTCTTTGTGTGTTTTGTAGGCCAATAGAGCATGAGAGCATTTGAAGCAATATGGTGCAAAAATGTGCAAAAACTGGAGACTGAGGTAGAAGTTCATTTCGGTCTTATCTTCTTCATCCGAGCTTGGATTGGGCCAATACTTGTGTGGTTGGATCAGAGACATTCTGAACTTCACAATGGACATCTTAAAGTTGTCATTTGATTCAGCCAAGCCCAATTCGTAAGCCCATGAAAATACACATCATGCTGACATAAGGATGAGTAGATGGATGCTTGGTCATGCTGACATAATGATGAGCTATGGCTGCTGGTGGAAGTTATTGGTGAAGTGCAACAACCATTTCTGATTATCTAATGCAAGTGTGTTAGGTGAACTTAATTGTATAATCTGATTCACCTAACCCTTGTGCCTATAAATAGGGAGTCTCTAGAGAGCTTAGAGAGCCAGAATTTCATTCCATAATTTACACTTCCATTGTACACAAAGAGAGGGAAAGTTGAGAGTCACAAAGGGAGAGAAGGGAGAAGGCAGCAGCTGGGAGGCTTTGGCCTCCTGGCAGCCATGGAGATGAATCTTTTCAATCTCTAGCATGCTGTCCTTATCTTCTTCTCCTCCCTTTGTCTTTTATTTTCTTCTTGTATTTCATTTGTTTTCCTTTGTTTTTCTGTTATTAGTTGTAATAAACATCTTGCTAGTCTTGTATCATGGTTTGAGTTTATAAAGTTTGATTTCATTCATGAATTCTTCTTCACTATTTTAATGGAGCTGTTTTTGCATCCTTTGATTGATCACCTGAGGTTTTATGCATTTTGCTCTTGTTGGGAAGGTTTGGGGATCATCTTCATTCCATCCATTAGCAACTTATGTGATTTGGTTTCTAGGTCTCCTAATGTAAACACCATGCTTGGAGTCCTTGTGATGTTCAATGCAATTTGATCCAAACACCATGGACTTATTTGTGAGCATCTTCATGAGTGAATCAATTTGTTTACTTGCTGCCATAACATGATTAGAACAATTAGGGTGGATTCTAAAACCTCACCATCTTGTCTTAGTTCTTTTCTTTCTTCTTGTTTTGTTTCTCTTGTTTCCATTTCTGTTTTGTGTAGGAAAACTGAGTTGGATCATTCAATCACCAATCCCTGTGGAATCGACCTCGCACTTACATACGCTAAACTACCAACGGCTCGTGCACTTGCGAGTATCACAAGTTGAGGATGCAGTGAATCCATTTTGGTGCAGCTAAATCTACGCAACAAGTTTTTGGCGCCGTTGCCGGGGATTGGTAACATTGCTTGATTCTATTTGGTTTTCCTACTTTTTATTTATTTTTATCTTTTTTATAACTGGACAGTTTCATGTTTTAAAGTTAATGAGGATAATTTATAAGTTGTGTTTGTAGTCCAACGGACAAGGACAATTGCCTGACAAGCAAGAGAACTGGGTTTGAGTCCCAGCTTACACAACACCAAAGAAAGGGTTCAAGTAGCATGTTGATTATTTCTGGTTTATGGTTTCTTTCACTTGTTCTTAATTAAATATCTTGTTCAAGTTTACATAAACACCATATGACTCTTGGACTGATTAGTGAATGGATGGGTAGATATTGAAGACAAACACCATGTTTAAATTCTACTTGGTTCTTTGTTGTTCTTCTTGTTCTTAATGGGTTTGGAATTTGTGTTTAGACTAAACACCATAGCTAAATACTTGTTCTGAATACTTGATTACAACCACACACCAAATGGATAATCATATTTGAGAAAGAACGAACTCCATAAGCTAGTTTGATTTACTTTGTTGCTTGTTACTTTGAAGCATGGAATTAGATGTTTGTGGTGAAGTTGAATCCCTAATCTTGATGTTTTAGTTTAGTTTATCATTTTCATTTAAGTTCTGGTTTCCTAATCAAATAATCTGAAATTCTGTTTCAAGTTTCCTTGTCTTTCTTTAAGCATTTCTGAAGTAGCTCAATAAGAAAGAGGGAAAGAGAGGAGACAACCCAATCCATAGAAACATGGAGTATGGAGTAGCGGAGAAGTCGACCTCCAGCTGCTATGGCCAACCACTCTCCAGCTAATCACTTCAAAGGGAGCATTCCAATCATATCTCTTTCATTTGTATAATAATTGCTACTCATGCTTAGTTGTGTCTCATTTTCTGTTTTGTTTTTGTAGGGTTTTCTTTTCCTTGATGTGGGAGAAACATGATGAGCAGCTGACCCAAATACTCTAAGAAGAACATGTGCTGCCATACTATGTGCATTTCCCTCTCATTATCTTCAAGGGGAAGTTCTAAACTCTCTTTCTTTTATTTCTTTCATTTCATTCCTTTACCCTGGATTTTATGTGCATTGCATGCTTTACATGGATTCAAACATTGAGGTCAATGCTTCATTTAAGTTTTGGGGTGCTGGAAAGTTTTTTTTAGTTTTTGTGTTTGTGTCTGAAAACGTAGGCTTCTTCATTGCTACAAATTTTATTTTCGACTACTGTTTTGAAAGTTTGGTTCGCGTTGTGTTCTTCATTTTTTCATGCTGAATCCAACGACATAAAGAACGTTAAAATTGACCAAGTGGTTTGAAAGTTACATGTCAAAACAGATTAGATGTTGAAATTGAGCAAAACAGCAATTTGAAACCTCTCGTTTTTCTTTTCTGTTTTTTTTCTTTGAGTCATTTTCAGTTTTCCTTCCACACCAATGACAAATCTTGAGTCTAACTTCTAATATGGCTCTTAGGAATTTGATAAGCATTGTGTTAGGTCTGAATCTTATTCTTTTGCTAGCTAAGTCTCACATGATTATTCTTGAGCTTTCTATGCACTTTAGCCATGATTATACAACTCTTGCATGTCTTACCCAATTGTATGCATTTTTGCTTGTGTGATTCACTGGAATGTTAAGTATAACTAAGATATGATTTAGGCCATCTTTGTTAAACCTATTTCTTTTTCCTCCATCAACCCCTACAATACATATTCCATTGTAAACCCTTTTGTGCCCAAACACTTAGCCATTTCTTTCTATCACCTTATCATCCATTAAACACCCTACCATCTAGGGGACTTGTAGAGCGTGTTTGTATTTCAGATTGTAATGCATTCAAGGCAATAAATGAGCTATTAAAAAAAAAATTAAAATAAAAAGTGAAAAGAAGTGTGGCCAATGTAGTCACGACCCTAGGGTGATATAAGGAGAAATCAAGGTGATCTAGGGTGAAGAGCCGCAAAATTGGGCCAAATATTATACAAAGTGTGTAAATGTCAAAATCAAATTGTGAAGTGATTCAATTGCAAATCTGGTCTTGTGAGCTTTTCAATTTATGTGCCTTACATGTCAAATGTCAATGATCTTGTTTATATGACATGCTCTACTTTGTTCCTTAGACTTTGTGTTGCAATATCCATTCCATTTCTAACCATTACATTACATCCATAAGTAAAGTCCTATTGATTTTGGTTTAGCTTGGCAAACTTGTGTTCATTCTTGCAGGAATTCATATCGTTGTTTGAGAAGCATGAGTTGTATCTTCATGGCTACTTCACACACACACCTTGAACATGATTTGTGTGAGATTGTGGTAGCACTTGAATAATGTTTAGAACTTCCTTAGTGCTTGTTTTGTTCCTTGTTGAGCCATGTCTATGAAGTTTAACATTTTTGTCCGGTTGGAAGGTTAACGTCTATGTTTTTGTTTTTGTTTTTGTTTTGCTTAAGGACTAACAAATCTATTAAGTTTTCTAACCATTTTGTTTTGTAGAGTCAGTAAAACGTTTGTGGGTATTCTGATATTGTTAAACCCTCAGGAGACACAACTCCTCCTACTAGGGATGCCTAGAGGTTTAAAGGCTTGTTGCATACGCTCAATGCAATCGAGTTACCTACGAAAGTGGTCTAGTTAACTTCTTGTTTTGTTTTTGCTTTTGTTTTGTTTTGCTCGAGGACTAGCAAAATCTAAGTTTGGGGGTGTGTTAAGCTCATAATTTAATACATATACGTACCCTATTTACTTACTTCGTTTGCTTAGTTTCTTAGAATTTTGAGTTATTTGCCTCTCTTTGTGTGTTTTGTAGGCCAATAGAGCATGAGAGCATTTGAAGCAATATGGTGCAAAAATGTGCAAAAACTGGAGACTGAGGTAGAAGTTCATTTCGGTCTTATCTTCTTCATCCGAGCTTGGATTGGGCCAATACTTGTGTGGTTGGATCAGAGACATTCTGAACTTCACAATGGACATCTTAAAGTTGTCATTTGATTCAGCCAAGCCCAATTCGTAAGCCCATGAAAATACACATCATGCTGACATAAGGATGAGTAGATGGATGCTTGGTCATGCTGACATAATGATGAGCTATGGCTGCTGGTGGAAGTTATTGGTGAAGTGCAACAACCATTTCTGATTATCTAATGCAAGTGTGTTAGGTGAACTTAATTGTATAATCTGATTCACCTAACCCTTGTGCCTATAAATAGGGAGTCTCTAGAGAGCTTAGAGAGCCAGAATTTCATTCCATAATTTACACTTCCATTGTACACAAAGAGAGGGAAAGTTGAGAGTCACAAAGGGAGAGAAGGGAGAAGGCAGCAGCTGGGAGGCTTTGGCCTCCTGGCAGCCATGGAGATGAATCTTTTCAATCTCTAGCATGCTGTCCTTATCTTCTTCTCCTCCCTTTGTCTTTTATTTTCTTCTTGTATTTCATTTGTTTTCCTTTGTTTTTCTGTTATTAGTTGTAATAAACATCTTGCTAGTCTTGTATCATGGTTTGAGTTTATAAAGTTTGATTTCATTCATGAATTCTTCTTCACTATTTTAATGGAGCTGTTTTTGCATCCTTTGATTGATCACCTGAGGTTTTATGCATTTTGCTCTTGTTGGGAAGGTTTGGGGATCATCTTCATTCCATCCATTAGCAACTTATGTGATTTGGTTTCTAGGTCTCCTAATGTAAACACCATGCTTGGAGTCCTTGTGATGTTCAATGCAATTTGATCCAAACACCATGGACTTATTTGTGAGCATCTTCATGAGTGAATCAATTTGTTTACTTGCTGCCATAACATGATTAGAACAATTAGGGTGGATTCTAAAACCTCACCATCTTGTCTTAGTTCTTTTCTTTCTTCTTGTTTTGTTTCTCTTGTTTCCATTTCTGTTTTGTGTAGGAAAACTGAGTTGGATCATTCAATCACCAATCCCTGTGGAATCGACCTCGCACTTACATACGCTAAACTACCAACGGCTCGTGCACTTGCGAGTATCACAAGTTGAGGATGCAGTGAATCCATTTTGGTGCAGCTAAATCTACGCAACAAGTTTTGGCGCCGTTGCCGGGGATTGGTAACATTGCTTGATTCTATTTGGTTTTCCTACTTTTTATTTATTTTTATCTTTTTTATAACTGGACAGTTTCATGTTTTAAAGTTAATGAGGATAATTTATAAGTTGTGTTTGTAGTCCAACGGACAAGGACAATTGCCTGACAAGCAAGAGAACTGGGTTTGAGTCCCAGCTTACACAACACCAAAGAAAGGGTTCAAGTAGCATGTTGATTATTTCTGGTTTATGGTTTCTTTCACTTGTTCTTAATTAAATATCTTGTTCAAGTTTACATAAACACCATATGACTCTTGGACTGATTAGTGAATGGATGGGTAGATATTGAAGACAAACACCATGTTTAAATTCTACTTGGTTCTTTGTTGTTCTTCTTGTTCTTAATGGGTTTGGAATTTGTGTTTAGACTAAACACCATAGCTAAATACTTGTTCTGAATACTTGATTACAACCACACACCAAATGGATAATCATATTTGAGAAAGAACGAACTCCATAAGCTAGTTTGATTTACTTTGTTGCTTGTTACTTTGAAGCATGGAATTAGATGTTTGTGGTGAAGTTGAATCCCTAATCTTGATGTTTTAGTTTAGTTTATCATTTTCATTTAAGTTCTGGTTTCCTAATCAAATAATCTGAAATTCTGTTTCAAGTTTCCTTGTCTTTCTTTAAGCATTTCTGAAGTAGCTCAATAAGAAAGAGGGAAAGAGAGGAGACAACCCAATCCATAGAAACATGGAGTATGGAGTAGCGGAGAAGTCGACCTCCAGCTGCTATGGCCAACCACTCTCCAGCTAATCACTTCAAAGGGAGCATTCCAATCATATCTCTTTCATTTGTATAATAATTGCTACTCATGCTTAGTTGTGTCTCATTTTCTGTTTTGTTTTTGTAGGGTTTTCTTTTCCTTGATGTGGGAGAAACATGATGAGCAGCTGACCCAAATACTCTAAGAAGAACATGTGCTGCCATACTATGTGCATTTCCCTCTCATTATCTTCAAGGGGAAGTTCTAAACTCTCTTTCTTTTATTTCTTTCATTTCATTCCTTTACCCTGGATTTTATGTGCATTGCATGCTTTACATGGATTCAAACATTGAGGTCAATGCTTCATTTAAGTTTTGGGGTGCTGGAAAGTTTTTTTTAGTTTTTGTGTTTGTGTCTGAAAACGTAGGCTTCTTCATTGCTACAAATTTTATTTTCGACTACTGTTTTGAAAGTTTGGTTCGCGTTGTGTTCTTCATTTTTTCATGCTGAATCCAACGACATAAAGAACGTTAAAATTGACCAAGTGGTTTGAAAGTTACATGTCAAAACAGATTAGATGTTGAAATTGAGCAAAACAGCAATTTGAAACCTCTCGTTTTTCTTTTCCTGTTTTTTTTCTTTGAGTCATTTTCAGTTTTCCTTCCACACCAATGACAAATCTTGAGTCTAACTTCTAATATGGCTCTTAGGAATTTGATAAGCATTGTGTTAGGTCTGAATCTTATTCTTTTGCTAGCTAAGTCTCACATGATTATTCTTGAGCTTTCTATGCACTTTAGCCATGATTATACAACTCTTGCATGTCTTACCCAATTGTATGCATTTTTGCTTGTGTGATTCACTGGAATGTTAAGTATAACTAAGATATGATTTAGGCCATCTTTGTTAAACCTATTTCTTTTTCCTCCATCAACCCCTACAATACATATTCCATTGTAAACCCTTTTGTGCCCAAACACTTAGCCATTTCTTTCTATCACCTTATCATCCATTAAACACCCTACCATCTAGGGGACTTGTAGAGCGTGTTTGTATTTCAGATTGTAATGCATTCAAGGCAATAAATGAGCTATTAAAAAAAAAATTAAAATAAAAAGTGAAAAGAAGTGTGGCCAATGTAGTCACGACCCTAGGGTGATATAAGGAGAAATCAAGGTGATCTAGGGTGAAGAGCCGCAAAATTGGGCCAAATATTATACAAAGTGTGTAAATGTCAAAATCAAATTGTGAAGTGATTCAATTGCAAATCTGGTCTTGTGAGCTTTTCAATTTATGTGCCTTACATGTCAAATGTCAATGATCTTGTTTATATGACATGCTCTACTTTGTTCCTTAGACTTTGTGTTGCAATATCCATTCCATTTCTAACCATTACATTACATCCATAAGTAAAGTCCTATTGATTTTGGTTTAGCTTGGCAAACTTGTGTTCATTCTTGCAGGAATTCATATCGTTGTTTGAGAAGCATGAGTTGTATCTTCATGGCTACTTCACACACACACCTTGAACATGATTTGTGTGAGATTGTGGTAGCACTTGAATAATGTTTAGAACTTCCTTAGTGCTTGTTTTGTTCCTTGTTGAGCCATGTCTATGAAGTTTAACATTTTTGTCCGGTTGGAAGGTTAACGTCTATGTTTTTGTTTTTGTTTTTGTTTTGCTTAAGGACTAACAAATCTATTAAGTTTTCTAACCATTTTGTTTTGTAGAGTCAGTAAAACGTTTGTGGGTATTGTATCTGTTAAACCCTCAGGAGACACAACTCCTCCTACTAGGGATGCCTAGAGGTTTAAAGGCTTGTTGCATACGCTCAATGCAATCGAGTTACCTACGAAAGTGGTCTAGTTAACTTCTTGTTTTGTTTTTGCTTTTGTTTTGTTTTGCTCGAGGACTAGCAAAATCTAAGTTTGGGGGTGTGTTAAGCTCATAATTTAATACATATACGTACCCTATTTACTTACTTCGTTTGCTTAGTTTCTTAGAATTTTGAGTTATTTGCCTCTCTTTGTGTGTTTTGTAGGCCAATAGAGCATGAGAGCATTTGAAGCAATATGGTGCAAAAATGTGCAAAAACTGGAGACTGAGGTAGAAGTTCATTTCGGTCTTATCTTCTTCATCCGAGCTTGGATTGGGCCAATACTTGTGTGGTTGGATCAGAGACATTCTGAACTTCACAATGGACATCTTAAAGTTGTCATTTGATTCAGCCAAGCCCAATTCGTAAGCCCATGAAAATACACATCATGCTGACATAAGGATGAGTAGATGGATGCTTGGTCATGCTGACATAATGATGAGCTATGGCTGCTGGTGGAAGTTATTGGTGAAGTGCAACAACCATTTCTGATTATCTAATGCAAGTGTGTTAGGTGAACTTAATTGTATAATCTGATTCACCTAACCCTTGTGCCTATAAATAGGGAGTCTCTAGAGAGCTTAGAGAGCCAGAATTTCATTCCATAATTTACACTTCCATTGTACACAAAGAGAGGGAAAGTTGAGAGTCACAAAGGGAGAGAAGGGAGAAGGCAGCAGCTGGGAGGCTTTGGCCTCCTGGCAGCCATGGAGATGAATCTTTTCAATCTCTAGCATGCTGTCCTTATCTTCTTCTCCTCCCTTTGTCTTTTATTTTCTTCTTGTATTTCATTTGTTTTCCTTTGTTTTTCTGTTATTAGTTGTAATAAACATCTTGCTAGTCTTGTATCATGGTTTGAGTTTATAAAGTTTGATTTCATTCATGAATTCTTCTTCACTATTTTAATGGAGCTGTTTTTGCATCCTTTGATTGATCACCTGAGGTTTTATGCATTTTGCTCTTGTTGGGAAGGTTTGGGGATCATCTTCATTCCATCCATTAGCAACTTATGTGATTTGGTTTCTAGGTCTCCTAATGTAAACACCATGCTTGGAGTCCTTGTGATGTTCAATGCAATTTGATCCAAACACCATGGACTTATTTGTGAGCATCTTCATGAGTGAATCAATTTGTTTACTTGCTGCCATAACATGATTAGAACAATTAGGGTGGATTCTAAAACCTCACCATCTTGTCTTAGTTCTTTTCTTTCTTCTTGTTTTGTTTCTCTTGTTTCCATTTCTGTTTTGTGTAGGAAAACTGAGTTGGATCATTCAATCACCAATCCCTGTGGAATCGACCTCGCACTTACATACGCTAAACTACCAACGGCTCGTGCACTTGCGAGTATCACAAGTTGAGGATGCAGTGAATCCATTTTGGTGCAGCTAAATCTACGCAACACAAGTTCAACGGCAGTTCGTTCCTAACTGGAATGGTTGGTGTATTCCATACTTCTGGCGATTGGATTTCACTCAAAACTCACCAAATGACTCCTCCCACATATTATGATGTTCCCCAAGTTTGGGGCTCGAATCCGAAATCAATAGGTGTGAGAAATTGGACAATTCAAGTTCAACGGCAGTTCGTTCCAAATTGGAGTGGTTGGTGTATTCCATACTTCTAGCACTTGGATTTCACTCAAAACTCACCAAATGACTCCTCCCAACATATTATGATGTTGCCCAAGTTTGGGGCTCGATCCAAAATCAATAGGTGTGAGAAATTGGACAATTCAAGTTCAACGGCAGTTCGCTCCTAATTGGAGTGGTTGGTGTATTCCATACTTCTAGCGATTGGATTTCACTCAAAACTCACCAAATGACTCCTCCCACCATATTATGATGTTGCCCAAGTTTTGGGCTCGATTCGAATTCAATAGGTGTGAGAAATTGGTCAATTCAATTTCAACGACATTTCGTTCCTAATTGGAGTGGTTGGTGTATTCCATACTTCTAGCGATTGGATTTCACTCAAAACAAACCAAATGACTCCTCCCACCATATTATGATGTTGCACAAGTTTGGGGTTCGATCCGAAATCAATAGGTGTTCCAAATTGGACAATTCAAGTTCAACGGCAGTTCGTTCCTAATTGTTGTGGTTGGTGTATTCCATACTTCTAGCGATTGGATTTCACTCAAAACAGACCAAATGACTCCTCCCACCATATTATGATGTTGCACAGGTTTGGGGTTCCATCCGAAATCAATAGGTGTTCCAAATTGGACAATTGAAGTTCAACGGCAGTTCGTTCCTAACTGGAATGGTTGGTGTATTCCATACTTCTAGCGATTGGATTTCACTCAAAACTCACCAAATGACTCCTCCCACCATATTATGATGTTGCCCAAGTTTTGGGCTCGAATCCGAAATCAATAGGTGTTCCAAATTGGACAATTCAAGTTCAACGGCAGTTCGTTCCTAACTGGAGTGGTTGGTGTATTCCAAACTTCTAGCGATTGGATTTCACCCAAAACTCACCAAATGACTCCTCCCACCATATTATGATGTTGCCCAAGTTTTGGGCTCGAATCCGAAATCAATAGGTGTTCCAAATTGGACAATTCAAGTTCAACGGCAGTTCGTTCCTAATTGGAGTGGTTGGTGTATTCCATACCTCTGGCGATTGGATTTCACTCAAAACTCAGCAAATGACTCCTCCCACCGTATTATGCTGTTGCCCAAGTTTTGGGCTCGAAATCGAAATCAATAGGTGTTCCAAATTGGACAATTCAAGTTCAACGGCAGTTCGTTCCTAATTGGAGTGGTTGGTGTATTCCATATTTCTAGCAATTGGACTTCACTCAAAACTCACCAAGTGACTCCTCCCACCATATTATGATGTTGCCGAAGTTTTGGGTTCGAATCCGAAATCAACAGGTGTGAGAAATTTGACAATTCAAGTTCAACGGCAGTTCGTTCCAAATTGGAGTGGTTGGTGTATTCCATACTTCTAGTGATTGGATTTCACTCAAAACAAACCAAATGACTCCTCCCACCATATTATGATGTTGCACAGGTTTGGGGTTCGATCGAAATCAATAGGTGTTTCAAATTGGACAATTCAAGTTCAACGGCAGTTCGTTCCTAATTGTTGTGGTTGGTGTATTCCATACTTCTAGCGATTGGATTTCACTCAAAACAGACCAAATGACTCCTCCCACCATATTATGATGTTGCACAGGTTTGGGGTTCCATCCGAAATCAATAGGTGTTCCAAATTGGACAATTGAAGTTCAACGGCAGTTCGTTCCTAACTGGAATGGTTGGTGTATTCCATACTTCTAGCGATTGGATTTCACTCAAAACTCACCAAATGACTCCTCCCACCATATTATGATGTTGCCCAAGTTTTGGGCTCGAATCGAAATCAATAGGTGTTCCAAATTGGACAATTCAAGTTCAACGGCAGTTCGTTCCTAATTGTTGTGGTTGGTGTATTCCATACTTCTAGCGATTGGATTTCACTCAAAACAGACCAAATGACTCCTCCCACCATATTATGATGTTGCACAGGTTTGGGGTTCCATCCGAAATCAATAGGTGTTCCAAATTGGACAATTGAAGTTCAACGGCAGTTCGTTCCTAACTGGAATGGTTGGTGTATTCCATACTTCTAGCGATTGGATTTCACTCAAAACTCACCAAATGACTCCTCCCACCATATTATGATGTTGCCCAAGTTTTGGGCTCGATCGAAATCAATAGGTGTTCCAAATTGGACAATTCAAGTTCAACGGCAGTTCGTTCCTAACTGGAGTGGTTGGTGTATTCCAAACTTCTAGCGATTGGATTTCACCCAAAACTCACCAAATGACTCCTCCCACCATATTATGATGTTGCCCAAGTTTTGGGCTCGAATCGAAATCAATAGGTGTTCCAAATTGGACAATTCAAGTTCAACGGCAGTTCGTTCCTAATTGGAGTGGTTGGTGTATTCCATACCTCTGGCGATTGGATTTCACTCAAAACTCACCAAATGACTCCTCCCACCGTATTATGCTGTTGCCCAAGTTTTGGGCTCGAATCGAAATCAATAGGTGTTCCAAATTGGACAATTCAAGTTCAACGGCAGTTCGTTCCTAATTGGAGTGGTTGGTGTATTCCATATTTCTAGCAATTGGACTTCACTCAAAACTCACCAAGTGACTCCTCCCACCATATTATGATGTTGCCGAAGTTTTGGGTTCGAATCCGAAATCAACAGGTGTGAGAAATTTGACAATTCAAGTTCAACGGCAGTTCGTTCCAAATTGGAGTGGTTGGTGTATTCCATACTTCTAGTGATTGGATTTCACTCAAAACAAACCAAATGACTCCTCCCACCATATTATGATGTTGCACAGGTTTGGGGTTCGAATAGAAATCAATAGGTGTTTCAAATTGGACAATTCAAGTTCAACGGCAGTTCGTTCCTAATTGTTGTGGTTGGTGTATTCCATACTTCTAGCGATTGGATTTCACTCAAAACAGACCAAATGACTCCTCCCACCATATTATGATGTTGCACAAGTTTGGGGTTCGAATCCGAAATCAATAGGTGTTCCAAATTGGACAATTCAAGTTCAACGGCAGTTCGTTCCTAATTGTTGTGGTTGGTGTATTCCATACTTCTAGCGATTGGATTTCACTCAAAACTCACCAAATGACTCCTCCCACCATATTATGATGTTGCCCAAGTTTTGGGCTCGAATTCGAAATCAATAGGTGTTCCAATTTGGACAATTCAAGTTCAACGGCAGTTCGTTCCTAACTGGAATGGTTGGTGTATTCCATACTTCTGGCGATTGGATTTCACTCAAAACTCACCAAATGACTCCTCCCACCATATTATGATGTTCCCCAAGTTTGGGGCTCGAATCCGAAATCAATAGGTGTGAGAAATTGGACAATTCAAGTTCAACGGCAGTTCGTTCCAAATTGGAGTGGTTGGTGTATTCCATACTTCTAGCACTTGGATTTTACTCAAAACTCACCAAATGACTCCTCCCAACATATTATGATGTTGTCCAAGTTTGGGGCTCGATCCAAAATCAATAGGTGTGAGAAATTGGACAATTCAAGTTCAACGGCAGTTCGTTCCTAATTGGAGTGGTTGGTGTATTCCATACTTCTAGCGATTGGATTTCACTCAAAACTCACCAAATGACTCCTCCCACCATATTATGATGTTGCACAAGTTTAGGGTTCGATCGAAATCAATGGTGGTCCAAATTGGACAATTCAAGTTCAACGGCAGTTCGTTCCTAATTGTAGTGGTTGGTGTATTCCATACTTCTAGCGATTGGATTTCACTCAAAACACACCAAATGACTCCGCCCACCATATTATGATGTTGCCCAAGTTTAGGGCTCGATCGAAATCAATAGGTGTTCCAAATTGGACAATTCAAGTTCAACGGCAGTTCGTTTCTAATTGGAGTGGTTGGTGTATTCCATACCTCTAGGGATTGGATTTCACTCAAAACTCACCAAATGACTCCTCCCGCCGTATTATGTTGTTGCCCAAGTTTTGGGCTCGAATCGAAAATCAATAGGTGTTCCAAATTTGACAATTCAAGTTCAACGGCAGTTCGTTTCTAATTGGAGTGGTTGGTGTATTCCATACCTCTAGAGATTGGATTTCACTCAAAACTCACCAAATGACTCCTCCCACCGTATTATGTTGTTGCCCAAGTTTTGGGCTCGAATCCGAAATCAATAGGTGTTCCAAATTGGACAATTCAAGTTCAACGGCAGTTCGTTCCTAATTGGAGTGGTTGGTGTATTCCATACTTCTAGCAATTGGACTTCACTCAAAACTGACCAAATGACTCCTCCCACCATATTATGATGTTGCCGAAGTTTTGGGTTCGATCTGAAATCAATAGGTGTGAGAAATTGGACAATTCAAGTTCAACGGCAGTTCGTTCCTAATTGGAGTGGTTGGTGTATTCCATACTTCTAGCGATTGGATTTCACTCAAAACTAACCAAATGACTCCTCCCACCATATTACGATGTTGCCCAAGTTTTGGGCTCGAATCCGAAATCAATAGGTGTTCCAAATTTGACAATTCAAATTCAACGGCAGTTCGTTTCTAATTGGAGTGGTTGGTGTATTCCATACCTCTAGCGATTGGATTTCACTCAAAACTCACCAAATGACTCCTCCCACCGTATTATGTTGTTGCCCAAGTTTTGGGCTCGAATCGAAATCAATAGGTGTTCCAAATTGGACAATTCAAGTTCAACGGCAGTTCGTTCCTAATTGGAGTGGTTGCTGTATTCCATACTTCTAGCAATTGGACTTCACTCAAAACTGACCAAATGACTCCTCCCACCATATTATGATGTTGCCCAAGTTTTGGGTTCGAATCCGAAATCAATAGGTGTGAGAAATTGGACAATTCAAGTTCAACGGCAGTTCGTTCCTAATTGGAGTGGTTGGTGTATTCCATACTTCTAGCAATTGGACTTCACTCAAAACTGACCAAATGACTCCTCCCACCATATTATGATGTTGCCCAAGTTTTGGGTTCGATTCGAAATCAATAGGTGTGAGAAATTGGACAATTCAAGATCAATGGCAGTTCGTTCCTAATGGGAGTGGTTGCTGTATTCCATACTTCTACCGATTGGATTTCTCTCAAAACTCACCAAATGACTCCTCCCACCATATTATGATGTTGCCCAAGTTTTGGGCTCGAATCCGAAATCAATAGGTGTGAGAAATTGGGCAATTCAAGTTGAACGGCAGTTCGTTCCTAATTGGAGTGGTTGGTGTATTCCATACTTCTAGCGATTGGATTTCACTCAAAACTCACCAAATGACTCCTCCCAGCATATTATGATGTTGCACAAGTTTGGGGTTCGATCCGAAATCAATAGGTGTTCCAAATTTGACAATTCAAGTTCAACGGCAGTTCGTTCCTAACTGGAATGGTTGGTGTATTCCATACTTCTGGCGATTGGATTTCACTCAAAACTCACCAAATGACTCCTCCCGCCATATTATGATGTTGCACAAGTTTGGGGTTCGATTCGAAATCAATAGGTGTTCCAAATTTGACAATTCAAGTTCAACGGCAGTTCGTTCCTAACTGGAATGGTTGGTGTATTCCATACTTCTGGCGATTGGATTTCACTCAAAACTCACCAAATGACTCCTCCCGCCATATTACGATGTTGCCCAAGTTTTGGGCTCGAATCGAAATCAATAGGTGTTCCAAATTTGACAATTCAAGTTCAACGGCAGTTCGTTTCTAATTGGAGTGGTTGGTGTATTCCATACCTCTGGCGATTGGATTTCACTCAAAACTCACCAAATGACTCCTCCCACCGTATTATGTTGTTGCCCAAGTTTTGGGTTCGAATCCGAAATCAATAGGTGTTCCAAATTGGACAATTCAAGTTCAACGGCAGTTCGTTCCTAATTGGAGTGGTTGGTGTATTCCATACTTCTAGCAATTGGACTTCACTCAAAACTGACCAAATGACTCCTCCCACCATATTATGATGTTGGCGAAGTTTTGGGTTCGAATTCGGAAATCAATAGGTGTGAGAAATTGGACAATTCAAGTTCAACGGCAGTTCGTTCCTAATTGGAGTGGTTGGTGTATTCCATATTTCTAGCAATTGGACTTCACTCAAAACTCACCAAATGACTCCTCCCACCATATTATGATGTTGCCGAAGTTTTGGGTTCGATCCGAAATCAATAGGTGTGAGAAATTGGACAATTCAAGTTCAACGGCAGTTCGTTCCTAATTGGATTGGTTGGCGTATTCCATTCTTCTAGCAATTGGATTTCACTCAAAACTCACCAAATGACTCCTCCCAACATATTATGATGTTGCCCAAGTTTGGGGCTCGATCCAAAATCAATAGGTGTGAGAAATTGGACAATTCAAGTTCAACGGCAGTTCGTTCCTAATTGGAGTGGTTGGTGTATTCCATACTTCTAGCGATTGGATTTCACTCAAAACTCACCAAATGACTCCTCCCACCGTATTATGTTGTTGCCCAAGTTTTGGGCTCGATCGGAAATCAATAGGTGTTCCAAATTGGACAATTGAAGTTCAACGGCAGTTCGTTCCTAATTGGAGTGGTTGGTGTATTCCAAACTTCTAGCGATTGGATTTCACTCCAAACTCACCAAATGACTCCTCCCACCATATTATGATGTTGCCCATGTTTTGGGCTCGAATCCGAAATCAATAGGTGTGAGAAATTGGCCAATTCAAGTTCAACGGCAGTTCGTTCCTAATTGGATTGGTTGGCGTATTCCATACTTCTAGCAATTGGATTTCACTCAAAACTCACCAAATGACTCCTCCCAACATATTATGATGTTGCCCAAGTTTGGGGCTCGATCCAAAATCAATAGGTGTGAGAAATTGGACAATTCAAGTTCAACGGCAGTTCGTTCCTAATTGGAGTGGTTGGTGTATTCCATACTTCTAGCGATTGGATTTCACTCAAAACTCACCAAATGACTCCTCCCACCATATTATGATGTTTCCCAAGTTTTGGGCTCGAATCGAAATCAATAGGTGTTCCAAATTAGACAATTGAAGTTCAACGGCAGTTCGTTCCTAACTAGAGTGGTTGGTGTATTCCAAACTTCTAGCGATTGGATTTCACCCAAAACTCACCAAATGACTCCTCCCACCATATTATGATGTTGCCCAAGTTTTGGGCTCGAATCGAAATCAATAGGTGTGACAAATTGGACAATTCAAGTTCAACGGCAGTTCGTTCCTAATTGGAGTGGTTGGTGTATTCCATACCTCTGGCGATTGGATTTCACTCAAAACTCACCAAATGACTCCTCCCACCGTATTATGTTGTTGCCCAAGTTTTGGGCTCGAATCCGAAATCAATAGGTGTTCCAAATTGGACAATTCAAGTTCAACGGCAGTTCGTTCCTAATTGGAGTGGTTGGTGTATTCCATACTTCTAGCAATTGGACTTCACTCAAAACTGACCAAATGACTCCTCCCACCATATTATGATGTTGCCGAAGTTTTGGGTTCGATCTGAAATCAATAGGTGTGAGAAATTGGACAATTCAAGTTCAACGGCAGTTCGTTCCTAATTGGAGTGGTTGGTGTATTCCATACTTCTAGCGATTGGATTTCACTCAAAACTAACCAAATGACTCCTCCCACCATATTACGATGTTGCCCAAGTTTTGGGCTCGAAATCGAAAATCAATAGGTGTTCCAAATTTGACAATTCAAGTTCAACGGCAGTTCGTTTCTAATTGGAGTGGTTGGTGTATTCCATACCTCTAGCGATTGGATTTCACTCAAAACTCACCAAATGACTCCTCCCACCGTATTATGTTGTTGCCCAAGTTTTGGGCTCGAATCGAAATCAATAGGTGTTCCAAATTGGACAATTCAAGTTCAACGCAGTCCAAGAGTCATATGGTGTTTATGTAAACTTGAACAAGATATTTAATTAAGAGCAAGTGAATGAAACCATAAACTAGAAATAATCAACATGCTACTTGAACCTTTTTGTTTTTGGGTGTTGTGTAAGTGTTGCGTAGATACAGCTGCTCCAAAATTGATTCAACTGCATCCTCAACTTGTGATACTCGCAAGTGCACGAGCCGTTGGTAGTTTAGCGTATGTAAGTGCGAGGTCGATCCCACGAGGATTGGTGATTGAATGATCCAATTCACTTCCCTACAAAAAAACAGAAATGGAAAAGAAAATAAATAAAACAAGAAAAAGGACATAACTCAAGCAAATAAGTTCCCAAGTTCAATTAGATTAACGGATTGATTCTAGCTAAAGTATGATTAGGCCATGGTGTCTGGTTCTAACCTTGTGTTCCTAATTCCCTAATTTGATCATTTGTTGTCTAACCTAAAACTAAGCATTAGGAACCCATTAAGCATAGAAGAACAATTTAAACAACCAAGCATGTATCTAATCCCTGTTGTCGAATGTCCATACATACTCTTCCTATTCATAGTTCAATTCGAATTAAAGCATGGTGTCTACTCTTAATTCAAACCAAGATAGCTAACATGCAAGCCTAAATGGTGATCAATCATTCAAACTAGCATATTAACTTATAAGCATAATGAATAAGAACAAAAATCATAATTGAAACTTGGAAACTAATTAAACTTGAATACTTAAGAAAGAATGTACATTACAAATAAAAGTAAAGTGGAACTAAGAAAACTTGAAGGAAAACTTAGTAAACTCATAACAATTGACAACTTGAAAGGAAACTAAGAGAATTTGAGGGAGAGAAGGGAAGGGAGCTCTAGAGAAGTATTTGAGAGCTCCCCCCTTGGGGTGTGATTACAAGCTTAGAGAACTTCCCTATTTATAGGCCTAGGGGAAGTGAAAATCTGAATTCAATAAGACTAATGCATACAACACTTGTTTTATAAAATCTGAAATGGTTGAAGCACTTGTATTAGAAAATCTTCAATGGTTGATGCACTTGTATTAGAAAATCAGAAATGGTTGCTCCACTTCTCCACTAACTCCCACTAGCAGCCCTAGCTCATCCTCATGTCAGCATGACCAAGCTTCCAACCAGAAATGATAGCTCATGCCTAGCTCACCATGACCAAGCATCCAACCAGCACATGCTGAGGTCAGCATGACCATCAACTTCAAGGGCTTACAACTTGGGCTTCTCTTAATCAAATTAGGACTTTAAGCACTCAAAATTGAAGTTCAGAATGTCATCTTTCCAGCCATATATTATTTGGGCCAATCCAAGGTCGGAGGAAGAAGTTAAGGCCGAAACAAATTGCTAACTCATTTTCCGCGCTGATAAGATCCATCCTGAGCATGGTTTGGTGTTTGCTAGTTAACGGACTCCAGATTTATCCAATGGAGCTGAAATTTGGATATGTTATAGTAGACACCCATTGGAACAAGTTTCATGAAGATCTTCACTTCATTAGAGCCCCATAGCATGCTGATCCAAGGCCAAGAAGTTGACCTACGAAACTGGGCTGGAAATGAACTGTAGCCAAAATATGTTTGTCTTTGGGCTCATATTCCTCATATGCCAATCAGCCCCTAACATGTATGGATTGCATCAAATGTTATCTCTTGCTATCTTAACCTACAAAACACACAAACAAAGGTAAGTGACTCAAAATAAAGAGAAACTAAGCAAAATCACTAAGTAAAGAAGGCATGCAAGTGTATGAAATTATGGACTTATCAAAACAGAAAATGAATTAAAAGCACAAGTTTAACTCAATAACATAACCAAATCATAAGCTAGAAGGGTACAAAATGATATACAATTATGAACCGATCAAATACCCCCAAACTTAGATTTTGCTAGTCCTCGAGCAAAACAACACAAAACAAAGTTAAAAACAAAATAAGAAGTTAACTAGACCACTTTCGTAGGTAACTCGATTGCATTGAGCATATGCAACAAGCCTTTAAACCTCTAGGCATCCCTAGTAGGAGGAGTTGTGTCTCCTGAGGGTTTAACAGAAACGATACCCACAAACGTTTGACTAATTCTACAAAATAAAGTAGTTAGAAAAATTATTAGATTTGTTAGTCCTTAAGCAAAACAAAAGAAACACAAAAACCAAAAAAAATAATAATAATAATAATAATAATAATAATTACAAAACCAAAACCAAAATAAAAATAAGAATAAATAAATAAAAACTCAAAACAATCATTCCAAATATTTTCTGAAGAGAAATGACTCATGCACATGACTCAAAAGTTTTAACAATAAAAACTCAATTTTAGACATTATTTACAAGGCGGCAAAGTTCAAAACACAACATGCTCAAAGTGTAGTAGTGTGATAGCCAAATGCAACAAATTCCCCAATCTTAGTTTTCACACAATTTCAAAAATCATACCAAGCACAAAAGCAACTTCAAATCTCACCAAAGTTGTCCTCTCACAAATGAATCACTCAGAAGAGGGCTACAATGCAACACTCAGTTATAAACATGAGATTAGAGTTAAACCATAAGAGACTTAACTCAAAATAGGAAGATGAAGAACTTGCATTAATATGATCTCAAGAAGGATGCCAAACACTTAAAAGTATAAAAATGAATGCCATTCTACCACATGACATTTAAGATCAATTTAGGTCTTTATTATAGGTTGTAATGGGGCCAAGGGTGTAAGGTGAGTGAGAAATGAAAGGTATGGATAATACAAAGTCCAAGGAACTCAAAATGTAAGAGCATAAAATAAATTGTTTACAAGACTTCGAATCATCACGATTAGATTTTTTCTTTTACATGATCAAAACTCCTTATACCTTCATTTACAATGATTTACACTCCTTTCCAAACAACAATTATTTTTGAAGGCCCAAAAATGAAATTCAATCAACCACCATTTAATCACAATTTTTTTTTTCTTTTTTCTTTCACCAATTGAGTGAAGTTCTCTCTTTTTTTTTTTTTTTTTTTTTTTTTTAGTAATATCCCTTCCCAAACTTAGCATGAAAAACACATCCGAATTAGAGCTCATGAGTTCCTTAGAAAGGTAAATATTTGTTTTTCGGGCTAAGGTGAGGAAATATAATTGGTAAAAATGAAAGAAAAGGTTTACATGTAAGCTCAAAATGGTTAACAATGGAAGATCATGCTTAAGCATGCATAAGGTTAGCTTGAAAGGCACAAACGATCCAAAGAGGGCCTTAATATCATTTCTTAAATGTCATGAAATCAAATTGCATAAGAATGAATAACCTTTAAGTGTTCAACCAAATCAATGAATAATGAGATCAAACAACAACTTTGATGACAAGAAAATAAGAGTATGTGTATAACACTCATGAAATGAAGCACAAGGCTCAAAAGCTCACATTATATGGTTATATAAGTCTAATTTATGCTTGATACAATTTTTTGGGTCATGCAAATCCTTTAATTGGAAAATTATGAAACAAATGGCAAGTGCAAAGAAGGTTTCAAACATATCACGCTAGAACGATGCCAAATTTATTTATAATTTTTTTTTTCAAATAAAAATTTACAAGGAAAAAAATAAAAAAATAAAAAATAAATAAATATAATTCAATTTTCATTTAAGTCATGCAAACATTTATCACAATCTCATCATAAGTGTTCGGAAAGTGACTCAAAACAAAACAAGACTCAAAATATAGAAAAAGAAAAACAAGCAAGAAATTAATTAAATTTTTTTTTTTTTTTTTTTTTTTGGAAAATTAAATTTTCTTGGTAAACTCCAATACCCCCAAACCTAGAAATGAGCATTGTCCTCAATGTTTAAAAATTAGGAACAAGCAATGTCATAACAAGAAATGAAAGGTATTAAAGTAAATATAAAATCACAAAACACACAAGAATTAAAATACAAATATAAAATAATTACAAAATAAAAATTACAAAACAAACAAACAAATTTAAAAAAAAAAGAAATAGTAAAACACTCGAAACAAAAAGCCCTAAACAAACAGTCTTACGCAAATCAAAACCCAAACGATTGAAAACCCAACCCAAAAAAAGTTAACACACTTTGAAACCTAACAACGGTGAAAACCCGACCCGCAAAGAAATCCGAAGCCCACACGTTTGTTATTATTTTTATTTTTAATTTTTTTTAATTTAATGAAACGTGAAATGGGAGCGCAAAGGCGGGATAAGAAAGAGTGTGGTCCCTGCTGCCTCGGTTCCTAGGAAGTGACAGGCAAAAGGAGTGAGGGACGTGTCGGCGCACAGAGGCCGCTTTCACATCCCCCAAGCCAGAATTATTGGCCTCTTGGGTGAAGCGAGACGACTTTTTCACTTTGAAGGTGGTGAAAGGTGAAAATGCAATTAAGGGGAGTTGGGAAACGGGTGCGGCGACATATAGAAATAAGCCGTAAGGGCCGCACAAAACTTAAAACCGACGGCTAGGGTTTAGCAGACTAAGTCTATAAAAGGTAAAAAGAAAGGGTAAAAAAAAAACACACAAACTCAGAAACACACAAAATAGAAAGAGAAGGAAAGAAGAAAAACGAGTGAGAAATCAAATGGCCTCTTCCTACCCATTTTCGTTGGATCTCAACCTAGCTCCACCGACTCAGACACGAGGCCAAGCAGCGGCACCAGTATGGATGCCCTACTTTGCCTCCGCAAGGGGGCCTGTGACAGTCAGCTGACTCAATACTCCTGGACAACGATGTTGCCATTGGAGTGGGAAGAAATCTAGTGACTCCTAAAGATATACGTGTGTTCGGGACAAGGGATGACAATCGAGTCGCGAGTGATGCCATGGCACTGAGCGTGCAGAGTCCAAGCATGTGTCGCAAGTTTGGGACATCGCCTACTTGCGAAGTCCCATGAGGTAGAGGTGCTGAAAGGTCAGTTGGCGGCGGAGCGAAGTATGGTTGAAGAGTGTCAGAGTGCTATAAAAAGCTTGAAAAGGGAGAGGTCAAGGATAGTGGAGGTGAATCGACACCAGCTAGAGGTATTGCGGGACGAGAATAAAAACCTATCAAAAATGGTAGAGTTGTACTCTCGCGACATGCGAAAACAGCTGGAGGACCTAGACCGACCGGGTAAACGCAAGCAACCAGATCGCGAGAGTAGTTACGCTCAAGCTAAGATTGCGATCTTTGGGAGCTCAAGTGGTGAGCCCCAAGAGGCTGTGCAAGAAGCCGAGGAAGAGGACAGCCAGAGGGCCAAACTCAAAGCTCCAATGGTCGAGACAACGAGCACTGTCAAGAAATGATTTCTACCTGCATTATTGTTGTTTTTAAGTTATTTTATTTTTTTGGTTGTTTTTGTTTTTGTTATTTTGTTTTGGGAATAAAAGAGTGAATTTGCATAAGGAAAAAGAAAACGGAAAAGAAGCACACTTCCCAAACTTAAATCAAACGAAGACGACAAACGGAAATGGAAGCACAGTTCCCTAACTAAAATAAAATAAAGATGATAGCCGAAAGGGAAAAGCAGAAACACAAAGCTCTAGAAAATGAAAGTAACGGGCAAAAAAAATTAAACACCAGAAAACACGGAAAAAAAGAAAAGTAAAGTGAAAGTAAAGGTGCTCCCCCTTGAAGCGATTAGGTCGAGCATGCCCGGGAAATCCGAAATGGTGCTGGCTCTCTCTTATCAGCATATGTCTATTTAAACCACGCCACTGCCAAGCGGATGATACCCAGCATTTCTTCCTGCAAACTCAAAGAAAAACATCAAAAAATTCAGAAGCAAAAAAAAAAAATGGCATCCTCATGCACTCACCTTGATGATCTCAACCTTGAGCTATCCCTTGCACCACCAAATGCCCAGATAAGGGCTCCTCCAACCTCTGTCTTCCCAAACTCTTCATATCATCACGGCACGGCCTCAAACTTTGCCTGAGGCAATATCCGAACCTTTCTGAGGTAATGCCGAACAGGGTAGTGCTGCTGGGAACATTGATTGGCAGTAAGCTAACTCCGCAGGATCATCTGCATGTGGCACGTAGGTCTGAACAAGATGGCGGTGGATGAGTCCCACGATTTAACTGTGCTCCAAGCGGTCTCGGCTACCAATTTGGGCATGCGACTCCTGGCGATGACACGGGAGTGTGCCGCTCTCAGTGAGGAAGTGGCTTCCTTGAAGGCTATGGTGGCGGACCTCCAGAAGCGGCTCTATTGTGCCACTCAGCATGTGGAAGCACTCCAGAGGAAAAATGATGACCATGTAGAACCTCGGAGATCCTACAAGTACGAGACAATAGAGGTAAGCCATGATGATGATGAAGATGAAGAAGAAGAAGAAGAAGAAGTTTGTTTTTTTGTTTTTTTTTTTTTTTTAATTTACGTGAATGTTTTTGTTTTGTTTTTTTTTTTTTTTTTTTTTTTTTTTTTTTTAATGCAGTGTTTGAAATAAAATAAAAATGTGTTTCTAACACTCAGAAATAAACTAACTAATCATACCATAAAAACAAAAACAAAATAAAAAACAAAATAAAAACCACGACTAAACAAAATAAATACAAAAACTTACTTAACAAAACAAAAACAAAGACTAAACAGAAAATAAAACAAAGAAAATAAAAAAAACTTAGTTTAAAAACACACGAATATACAAGCAACTCACGGATGACCAGTTTAGGGCCTCAGAAAAACACAGCCAGGGGTACGGGGAAGGTTGGAGGGGTCACAATGGTCCCGCTTAAAACCCAAACTTCTTAGACACCGAAGGTGTCGCCTAAAGAACTCCTAGACACTGTATTGACGGAAGTGCTTACTGGAGTTACCATAAGTCAGCTCATATGAAAAATCTTTTTGAATTTTTGAATTTTGAATTTTTAGTTTTTAAGATAAGAGAAAAAAAAAATTAATATAACAAACCATAAATGAAAATGAACTAAGTACTCTAAACAAACTCAAACAAACGACATAAATTGTTGTACTAAAAGAAACAAACCAAGAAATAAACTGAATTTAAAGAAGAGAAAGGATTGAAATGCTCCCCCTTGAAGCGATTAGGTCGAGTATGGATGCATTTGGAGGTCGCGACTTCTCCCACTGCTCCACACTTCCCATTCGTATGATTGAGGTTGCCATCTCTCTCCATTTTTATTAAGCTGTCATAAATTGCTAAAACAAACACACAAACTTGAAATGGAATCAAAAGGGTTAGGAAATAAAAGGAAAAACACACATCCAATTCCATGCTTCAAAGTAAGCAGCAAGGTAAATTAAACTAGTTTATGGAGTTCGTTCTTTCTCAAATATGATTATCCATATGGTGTGTGGTTTTAATCAAGTATTCAGAAAAAGTATTTAGCTATGGTGTTTAGTCTAAACACAAATTCCGAACCCATTAAGAACAAGAAGAACAATAAAGAACCAAGTAGAATTTAAACATGGTGTTTGTCTTCAATATCTACCTACTCATTCACTAATCAGTCCAAGAGTCATATGGTGTTTATGTAAACTTGAACAAGATATTTAATTAAGAACAAGTGAATGAAACCATAAACAAGAAATAACCAACATGCTACTTGAACCTCTTTTGTGTTGTGTAAGCTGGGACTCAAACCCAGTTCTCTTGCTTGTTAGGCAATTGTCCTTGTCCGTTGGACTACAAACACAACTTGTCAATTAACGCCATTAACTTTAAAACATAAAACTGTCCAGTTATATACAAAAAATAAAAATAAAAAGTAGGAAAACCAAATAGAATCAAACAATGTTACCGATCCCCGGCAACGGCGCCAAAAACTTGTTGCGTAGATACAGCTGCTCCAAAATTGATTCAACTGCATCCTCAACTTGTGATACTCGCAAGTGCACGAGCCGTTGGTAGTTTAGCGTATGTAAGTGCGAGGTCGATCCCACGAGGATTGGTGATTGAATGATCCAATTCACTTCCCTACAAAAAAACAGAAATGGAAAAGAAAATAAATAAAACAAGAAAAAGGACATAACTCAAGCAAATAAGTTCCCAAGTTCAATTAGATTAACGGATTGATTCTAGCTAAAGTATGATTAGGCCATGGTGTCTGGTTCTAACCTTGTGTTCCTAATTCCCTAATTTGATCATTTGTTGTCTAACCTAAAACTAAGCATTAGGAACCCATTAAGCATAGAAGAACAATTTAAACAACCAAGCATGTATCTAATCCCTGTTGTCGAATGTCCATACATACTCTTCCTATTCATAGTTCAATTCGAATTAAAGCATGGTGTCTACTCTTAATTCAAACCAAGATAGCTAACATGCAAGCCTAAATGGTGATCAATCATTCAAACTAGCATATTAACTTATAAGCATAATGAATAAGAACAAAAATCATAATTGAAACTTGGAAACTAATTAAACTTGAATACTTAAGAAAGAATGTACATTACAAATAAAAGTAAAGTGGAACTAAGAAAACTTGAAGGAAAACTTAGTAAACTCATAACAATTGACAACTTGAAAGGAAACTAAGAGAATTTGAGGGAGAGAAGGGAAGGGAGCTCTAGAGAAGTATTTGAGAGCTCCCCCCTTGGGGTGTGATTACAAGCTTAGAGAACTTCCCTATTTATAGGCCTAGGGGAAGTGAAAATCTGAATTCAATAAGACTAATGCATACAACACTTGTTTTATAAAATCTGAAATGGTTGAAGCACTTGTATTAGAAAATCTTCAATGGTTGATGCACTTGTATTAGAAAATCAGAAATGGTTGCTCCACTTCTCCACTAACTCCCACTAGCAGCCCTAGCTCATCCTCATGTCAGCATGACCAAGCTTCCAACCAGAAATGATAGCTCATGCCTAGCTCACCATGACCAAGCATCCAACCAGCACATGCTGAGGTCAGCATGACCATCAACTTCAAGGGCTTACAACTTGGGCTTCTCTTAATCAAATTAGGACTTTAAGCACTCAAAATTGAAGTTCAGAATGTCATCTTTCCAGCCATATATTATTTGGGCCAATCCAAGGTCGGAGGAAGAAGTTAAGGCCGAAACAAATTGCTAACTCATTTTCCGCGCTGATAAGATCCATCCTGAGCATGGTTTGGTGTTTGCTAGTTAACGGACTCCAGATTTATCCAATGGAGCTGAAATTTGGATATGTTATAGTAGACACCCATTGGAACAAGTTTCATGAAGATCTTCACTTCATTAGAGCCCCATAGCATGCTGATCCAAGGCCAAGAAGTTGACCTACGAAACTGGGCTGGAAATGAACTGTAGCCAAAATATGTTTGTCTTTGGGCTCATATTCCTCATATGCCAATCAGCCCCTAACATGTATGGATTGCATCAAATGTTATCTCTTGCTATCTTAACCTACAAAACACACAAACAAAGGTAAGTGACTCAAAATAAAGAGAAACTAAGCAAAATCACTAAGTAAAGAAGGCATGCAAGTGTATGAAATTATGGACTTATCAAAACAGAAAATGAATTAAAAGCACAAGTTTAACTCAATAACATAACCAAATCATAAGCTAGAAGGGTACAAAATGATATACAATTATGAACCGATCAGGAAGCTGGGACTCAAACCCAGTTCTCTTGCTTGTCAGGCAATTGTCCTTGTCAGTTGGACTACAAACACAACTTATCAATTAACCTCATTAACTTTAAAACATGAAACTATCCAGTTATACAAAAGATAAAAATAAATAAAAAGTAGAAAAACCAAATAGAATTAAACAATGTTACCGATCCCCGGCAACGGCGCCAAAAACTTGTTGCTGTAGATACAGCTGCACCAAAATGGATTCAGTTGCATCCTCAACTTGTGATACTCGCAAGTGCACGAACCGTTGGTAGTTTAGCGTATGTAAGTGCGAGGTCGATTCCACAGGGATTGGTGATTGAATGATCCAATTCAATTTTCCTACACAAAACAAAAATGAAAACAAAAGAAACAAAACAAGAAGAAAGAATGTACATTACTTGAGAACATGGAGAGTTTTTGGAGAGAAAGAGAGAGGTGTTTGAGAGCTTGAGAATTTGGAGGAAGGTGTTTGGGAAGCTTGAGGATTTTGGAAGGGAAAGGAAGGTGTTTGGGAAGCTTGAGGATTTTGTGAACTTGGAGAATTTGAGAACTTAGGGAAGGGAGAGAAAGGTGTTTGTGAAGTGTTTGAGACATGGAGACGTTTGGAAGAGTAGGGAAATGTGTTTGGGAAATTTGTTAGAGCATGGAGAACTTTAAAAGAGAATAGAGAAGTGTTTGGAGAATTTAGAAGAAGAGAAAAGAAAAGTAGAATGATCTTATTACAACAATTGAGAACTACAAAAGGGAAACTAAGAGAATTTGAGGGAGAGAAGAGAAGGGAGCTCTAGAGGAGTGCTTGAGAGCTCCCCCCCTTGGGGTGTGTTTACAAGCTTAGAGAACCTCCCTATTTATAGGCCTAGGGGAAGTGAAAATCTGAATTCAAAAAGACTAATGCATACAACACTTGAATTATAAAATCTGAAATGGTTGATGCACTTGAATTAGAAAATATGAATTGGATGATGCACTTGTATTAGAAAATCTTGAATGGCTACTCTACTAAATCCCACTAGCAGCCCTAGCTCATCCTCATGTCAGCATGACCAAGCTTCCAACCAGAAATGATAGCTCATGCCTAGCTCACCATGACCAAGCATCCAACCAGCACATGCTGAGGTCAGCATGACCAGCAACTTCAAGGGCTTACAACTTGGGCTTCCCTTAAGCAAATTAAGACTTTAAGCACTCCAATTTGAAGTTCAGAATGTCTTCTTTCCAGCCATATATCATTTGGGCCAATCCAAGGTCGGAGGAGGAAGTTAAGGCCAAAACAAATTGCTAACTCATTTTCCGCGCTGATAAGATCCATCCTGAGCATGGTTCTGTGTTTGCTAGGTAACGGACGCCATATTTATCCAATGGGGCTGAATTTTGGATATGGTATAGTACACACCCATTGGAACAACGTTCATGAAGAATGTGGCCTCATTCGAGCTATGTAGGTTGTTGAAACAAAGCTTGCAATATGACCTACGGAACTGGACTGGCAGGGGGCTGTAGCCAAAATGAGTTTGTCTTTAAGCTCTTCATCCATTCATCCAAATTAGGCCTTAACATGCTTGAATTGCATGAATTATGTTCTCCAAAGCCATCATTGTTACTTAAATCTCAATTAACTGAAAGATAAACACAAAAAGGATTAAAAGCACAAGTTTAACTTAAAAACATAACCAAATCATAAGCTAGAAGGGTAAGAAATAATATACAATTATGAACCGATCAAATACCCCCAAACCTAGATTTTGCTAGTCCTCGAGCAAAACAACACAAAACAAAGTTAAAAACAAAACTAGAAGTTAACTAAACCACTTTCGTAGGTAACTCGATTGCATTTAGCATATGCAACAAGCCTTTAAACCTCTAGGCATCCCTAGTAGGAGGAGTTGTGTCTCCTGAGGGTTTAACAGATTACGAATACCCACAAACGTTTTTCTAACTCTACAAAACAAAATGGTTAGAAAACTTAAAAGATTGTTAGTCTTTAAGCAAAACCAAAACAAAAAACAAGCATAAATACATTAACAAAAACAAAAACAAAAAATAAAAAAAGAACTACAAAAATAAAACGAACTCAAAACAATCTTTCCGAACATTTTCTGAAGAGAAATGACTCATGCACATGACTTAAACGTTTTAACAATAAAAACTCAATTTTTAGACATTATTAACAAAGCGGCAAAATTCTAAACACAATATGCTCAAAGTGTAGTAGTGTGAAAGCCAAATGCAACAAATTTCCCAATCTTAGTTTTCACACAATTTCGAAAATCATACAAAGCACAAGTTCAACTTCAAATCTCACCAAAGTTGTCCTCTCACAAATGAATCACTCAGAAGAGGGCTATAATACATCACTCAGTTATAAACATGAGAATAGAGTTAAACCATAAGGACTTAACTCGAAATAGAAAGATGAAGAACTTTGCATTAATATGATCTCAAGAAGGATGCCAAACACTTAAAAGTAAGAAATGGATGCAATTCAACCACATGACATTTAAGATCAATTTAGGTCTTTAACATAGGTTGTAATGGGGCCAAGGGTGTAAGGTGAGTAAGAAATGAAAGGTATGGATAATACAAAGTCCAAGGAACTCGCAATGTAAGAGCATAAAACAATTGTTTACAAGACTTCGAATCATCACGATTAGATTTTTTTCTTTTACATGATCAAAACTCCTTATACCTTCATTTACAATGATTCACACTCTTTTCCTTTAATTGAACAAACACCAATTTATTTTGAAGGCCCAAAAATGAAATTTCATTCAACCACCACTTTTCTCTTTTCTTTCACCAATTGTGTGTTTTTTTTTTCTCTTTTTCTTTCGAAATGTAACACCCATTCCCAAACTTAGTATGAAAAACACATCCCAATTAAAGCTCATGAGTTCCTTAGAAAGGTAAATATTTGTTTTTCAGGCTAAGGCGAGGAAATAAAATTGGTTAAATGAAAGAAAAGGTTTACATGTAGGCTCAAAATGGTTAACAATGGAAAATCATGCTTAAGCATGCATAAGGTTAGCTTGAAAGGCACAAACGATCCAAAGAAGGCCTTAATATCATTTCTTTAAATGTCATGAAATCAAATTGCACAAGAATGAATGACTTTTAAGTGTTCAACCAAATCAATGAATAATGAGATCAAACAACAACTTTGATGACAAGAAAATAAGAGTACATGTAACACTCATGAATTGAAGTACAAGGCTCAAAAGCTCACTTTATATGGTTGGTTATATAAGTCTAATTTATGCTTCATACAATTCTTTAGATTATGCAAATCCTTTAATTGGAAAATTATGAAACAAATGGCAAGTGCAAAGGTTTCAAACATATCATGATAGAACAATGCCAATTTTTTTTATTTTTTTTTAATAAATAAAAAAACACTAAAATAAAATGAAATCCAATTTTTATTTAAGTCATGCAAAGATTTATCATTATCTCATCATAAGTGTTCGGAAAGTGACTCAAAACAAAAACAAAACTCAAATAGAAGAAAAACAAGCAATTTTTTTTTTTTTTTAATTAAGAAAAAAAAAATTAATACATGCTAAACTCCAATACCCCCAAACCTAGAAATGAACATTGTCCTCAATGTTTAAAAATTAGCCACAAACAATGTCATAACAACAAATGAAAGGTATTAAAGCAAATAAAAATCACAAAACATACAAAAATAAAATAAAATAATTACAAAATAAAAATTACAAAACAATCAAACAAATATAAAATATAAAATATATAAAAAAAACGAAACAGTAAAACACTCAAAACAGTAAGCCCTAACAGATAGTCTTACACAAACTGAAACCCAAACAATAAAATTTTGAAGCCCAAAGCCCACAATTTCAAAACACAAACCACGGTGAATTTGACCCACTTAGAAACCCAAACTAAAGTGAAACCCGACCCACAATTTGTTTTCATTTCCGGCTTTTATTTTTTTTATTATTTATTTTAGTTTTGTAAAAAAAAAACTATCGAACCGTGATTAGAAACACGAAGAGCGGGATTATTTTTTAAAACATGGGTCATGATGTCTCGGTTCAGTGTAAAGGACCAACGGACAGGGCGAGACACGTGTCGACGCATAGAAGCGCCGCAGACTCCACAAGCAGAAATTACGGGGCCATGGAAAGGCGCGACGACTTTGCTGAACGCGTCCGTTCAGACAAAGCAAGTCGTGACAAATAAGTTGGAAACGGTTGGAAAGTGAGATGGTTGTGGGACTCGAGGAACGCTGGAGATTCAGAAAATGCTCGGGCGCTGCACTGGCTAGGGTTTTGTGAAAGACTATGTCTATAAGAAGGAAAAAGGAGGGGAAAAAACAAAAAACACAAGCTCAGAAACACACAAAAGAGAAAACAAGCAAGAACACGAAAAAAAAAGTGAGAAATCTATGGCTTCTTCCTACCCCTTTTCGTTAGATCTCAACCTAGCTCCACCGACTCAAACACGAGGCCAAGCAGTAGCACCAGTATGGATGCCCTACTTTGCCACCGCACGGGGGCCTGTGACTGTCAATGACTCAATACTCCTGGACAACGATGTTGCCATTGGAGTTGGCAGAAATTTGGTGACTCCTAAAGATATACGTGTGTTCGGGACAAGGGATGACAATCGGGTCATGAGTGATGCCCTGGCACTGAGCATGCAGAGTACAGCATGTGTCGCAAGTTTGGTTCATCGCCTACTGCGAAGTCCCATGAGGTAGAGGTGCTGAAAGGTCAGTGGCGGCGGAGCACAGTATGGTTGAAGAGTGTCAGAGTGCTATAAAAAGCTTGAAAAGGGAGCGGTCAAGGATAGTGGAGGTGAATCGACACCAGCTAGAAGTATTGCGGGATGAGAATAAAAACCTATCAAAGATGGTAGAGTTGTACTCTCGCGACATGCGGAAACAGCTGGAAGACCTAGACCGACCGGGCAAACGCAAGAAACCAGATCGCGAGAAAAGTTATACCTGAAGCTAAGATTGCGATCTTTGGGAGCTCAAGTGATGAGCCCCAAGAGGCTGTGCGTGAAGCCCCTGGAAGAGGACAACCAGATGGCCAAACTAAAAGCTCCTATGGTTGAGACACCGAAGGCCAAGGAGAAATGATTTCAGTTTTTATTTATTATTTACTTTAAAATGTATGTTTGTTTGTTTTTTTTTTAATTGGGAAATAAAAAGTTATGTTATCTCAAAGACACGAATGATCCTAAATTTAAAGAATGACGATCAAACAAAAACATGAAAACCCAAACATGCATTTTTATTTTTAGTTAAGTAAACACACAAGTAACTGCTTTTTCTTTTAAGAGAAAAACTTAAGGATGACCAGTTAAGGGCCTCAGAAAAACACAGCCAGGGGATCCGGGAAGGTTGGAGGGGTCACAATGGTCCCTCTTAAAACCCAAACTTCTTAGACACCGAAGGTGCCGCCTAAAGAACTCCTAGACACTGGATAGACTGCGGTTGCTCACTGGAGTTACCAAAAGTTTAGCTCCTTCAAAGAATATCCTATGAGTTTTAAATTATACTAACTAATTAAATAAAAACAAAATAAAAATAAAAACTGAAATAAACACACAATTCAAATAAGAATTTAAAAGAAGAGTTGGGATTCTTGCACCAGATGTCCAAGACGCATCTTTAATTTTGTCTCTTCTTCCAACTAAATTCTTGAGAAACCTGACAAACAAGAAGAAAACAATTGAAAAAAAAACATAATAAATAAAATAACAATTGAAAAAGCAAAAACACAAACATCAGAAAAAAGGGAGGCAAAAGTAAGTTAAAGTGTCGACATGCTCCCTTTTTTTAAAAAAAACGCGCTCGCAATTTGCGGAAGAAATGAAGGGATCCGAGAGAAAAGAGCACAGGATAGCACCCTCGAGATCCGAAGTGCTTTCGGCTCCCTCGTCTGCATAAATCTATTTAAACACTTCTCGGTGAAGTAGAAGAGCACCTCGCATTTCTTCCTGTAAATTCAAGAAAAAAACATCAAAAAATCCAACAACAAAACAATGGCATCTTCATGCACTCACCTTGATGATCTAAACCTTGAATTGTCCCTTGCGCCACCGAATGCGCAGATAAGGGCTCCTCAAAACCATGTCTTCCCAAACTCCACCTATCATCACGGTACGGCCTCAAACTTTGCTGAGGTAATACCGAACTTTTCTGAGGCGGTGCCGAACGGAGCAGTGCCCTGGGAGGCATGATTAGCAGCATGCTCACATCGACAGATCATCTGCATGTGGCAAAGAGGTCTGACAAGGCAGCAGTGGAGGAGTCCCACAATTTAACGGTGCTCCACGCGGTCTCGGCTACCAATTTGGGCATACGATTCCTGGCGAGGACACGGGAGTGTGCCGCGATGAGCGAGGAAATAGCTTCCTTGAAGGCTATGGTGGCGGACTCCAGAAGCGGCTTTCCTTGTGCTAATCAGCACGTGGAAGCACTGCAGAGAAAAAATGAGGACCATGTGGAGCTGCTGCAGATTCTGCAAGTTAGAGATAACAGAGGCATGCCATGAAGATGAAGATGAAAATGAAGAAGAAGAAGAAGAAGTTGTTGTTGTTGTTTTTTTTTTTTTTAATTTTACTTGAATGTTTTTTTGTTTTTTTGTTTTTGTTTTTTTTTAATGCAGTGTTTGAATGAAATAAAAATGTGTTTTTAACACTCAGAAATAAACTAACTAACCACACCACGTAAATAAATACATAAACTAACTTAACAAAACAAAAAAAGAAAACAAAGAAGTTCCAAATTGATTTTTTTTTTAAATTTTAAATTTATTTACAACTAACTGACCACACAAAGGAAAAAAAAAAGAAGTTCCAAATTGCAAGTTACAAGGAAAAATAAATAAAAACTCAAATTTCAATTTTTTTTTAAAATTATTAATTTTTTAATTTTTTTTTTTAGTAAAAAAAAAAAATATATACAAGCAACTCATGGATGACCAGTTAAGGGCCTCAGAAAACACAGCCAGGGGATCCGGGAAGGTTGGAGGGGTCACAATGGTCCCGCTTAAAAACCAAACTTCTTAGACACCGAAGGTGTCGCCTATAGAACTCCTAGACACTGTATTGACGGAGACGCTCAGGAGTTACCACGAGTCAGCTCATATAAAAAATCTTTTTAATTTTTTTTTAATAAAAGAAATAGAAATTTAAAATTACTGAAATAATAACAAAACAACTAAAGAGAAAGGATTGGAATACTCCCCCTTGAAGCGATTAGGTCGAGCGTGATGCATTTGGAGGTCGCGACTTCTCCCACTACTCCACACTCCCCATTCTTATGATTGAGGTTACCATCTCTCTCCATTTTTATTAAGCTGGCATTACTTGCTAAAACAAACACAGAAAACTTGAAACAGAATTAAAGGATTGGGAAATAAAAACTAAAATGAAAAGAAAAATCAACACACGTCCAATTCCATGCTTCAAAGTAACAAGCAACAAAGTAATCAAACTAGCGTATGAAGTTCGTTCTTTCTCAAATATGATTATCCATATGGTGTGTGGTTTTAATCAAGTATTCGGAAAAAGCATTTAGCTATGGTGTTTAGTCTAAACACAAATTCCGAACCCATTAAGAACAAGAAGAACAATAGAGAACCAAGTAGAATTTAAACATGGTGTTTGTCTTCAATATCTACCCATTCATTCACTAATCAGTCCAAGAGTCATATGGTGTTTATGTAAACTTGAACAAGATATTTAATTAAGAGCAAGTGAATGAAACCATAAACTAGAAATAATCAACATGCTACTTGAACCTTTTTGTTTTTGGGTGTTGTGTAAGCTGGGACTCAAACCCAGTTCTCTTGCTTGTCAGGCAATTGTCCTTGTCAGTTGGACTACAAACACAACTTATCAATTAACCTCATTAACTTTAAAACATGAAACTATCCAGTTATACAAAAGATAAAAATAAATAAAAAGTAGAAAAACCAAATAGAATTAAACAATGTTACCGATCCCGGCAACGGCGCCAAAAACTTGTTGCTGTAGATACAGCTGCACCAAAATGGATTCAGTTGCATCCTCAACTTGTGATACTCGCAAGTGCACGAACCGTTGGTAGTTTAGCGTATGTAAGTGCGAGGTCGATTCCACAGGGATTGGTGATTGAATGATCCAATTCAATTTTCCTACACAAAACAAAAATGAAAACAAAAGAAACAAAACAAGAAGAAAGAATGTACATTACTTGAGAACATGGAGAGTTTTTGGAGAGAAAGAGAGAGGTGTTTGAGAGCTTGAGAATTTGGAGGAAGGTGTTTGGGAAGCTTGAGGATTTTGGAAGGGAAAGGAAGGTGTTTGGGAAGCTTGAGGATTTTGTGAACTTGGAGAATTTGAGAACTTAGGGAAGGGAGAGAAAGGTGTTTGTGAAGTGTTTGAGACATGGAGACGTTTGGAAGAGTAGGGAAATGTGTTTGGGAAATTTGTTAGAGCATGGAGAACTTTAAAAGAGAATAGAGAAGTGTTTGGAGAATTTAGAAGAAGAGAAAAGAAAAGTAGAATGATCTTATTACAACAATTGAGAACTACAAAAGGGAAACTAAGAGAATTTGAGGGAGAGAAGGGAAGGGAGCTCTAGAGGAGTGCTTGAGAGCTCCCCCCCTTGGGGTGTGTTTACAAGCTTAGAGAACCTCCCTATTTATAGGCCTAGGGGAAGTGAAAATCTGAATTCAAAAAGACTAATGCATACAACACTTGAATTATAAAATCTGAAATGGTTGATGCACTTGAATTAGAAAATATGAATTGGATGATGCACTTGTATTAGAAAATCTTGAATGGCTACTCTACTAAATCCCACTAGCAGCCCTAGCTCATCCTCATGTCAGCATGACCAAGCTTCCAACCAGAAATGATAGCTCATGCCTAGCTCACCATGACCAAGCATCCAACCAGCACATGCTGAGGTCAGCATGACCAGCAACTTCAAGGGCTTACAACTTGGGCTTCCCTTAAGCAAATTAAGACTTTAAGCACTCCAATTTGAAGTTCAGAATGTCTTCTTTCCAGCCATATATCATTTGGGCCAATCCAAGGTCGGAGGAGGAAGTTAAGGCCAAAACAAATTGCTAACTCATTTTCCGCGCTGATAAGATCCATCCTGAGCATGGTTCTGTGTTTGCTAGGTAACGGACGCCATATTTATCCAATGGGGCTGAATTTTGGATATGTTATAGTACACACCCATTGGAACAACTTTCATGAAGAATGTGGCCTCATTCGAGCTATGTAGGTTGTTGAAACAAAGCTTGCAATATGACCTACGGAACTGGACTGGCAGGGGGCTGTAGCCAAAATGAGTTTGTCTTTAAGCTCTTCATCCATTCATCCAAATTAGGCCTTAACATGCTTGAATTGCATGAATTATGTTCTCCAAAGCCATCATTGTTACTTAAATCTCAATTAACTGAAAGATAAACACAAAAAGGATTAAAAGCACAAGTTTAACTTAAAAACATAACCAAATCATAAGCTAGAAGGGTAAGAAATAATATACAATTATGAACCGATCAGAGTGGTTGGTGTATTCCATACTTCTAGCAATTGGACTTCACTCAAAACTGACCAAATGACTCCTCCCACCATATTATGATGTTGCCCAAGTTTTGGGTTCCAATCGAAATCAATAGGTGTGAGAAATTGGACAATTCAAGTTCAACGGCAGTTCGTTCCTAATTGGAGTGGTTGGTGTATTCCATATTTCTAGCAATTGGACTTCACTCAAAACTCACCAAATGACTACTCCCACCATATTATGATGTTGCCGAAGTTTTGGGTTCGATCCGAAATCAATAGGTGTGAGAAATTGGACAATTCAAGTTCAACGGCAGTTCGTTCCTAATTGGATTGGTTGGCGTATTCCATTCTTCTAGCAATTGGATTTCACTCAAACCTCACCAAATGACTCCTTCCAACATATTATGATGTTGCCCAAGTTTGGGGCTCTATCCAAAATCAATAGGTGTGAGAAATTGGACAATTCAAGTTCAACGGCAGTTCGTTCCTAATTGGAGTGGTTGGTGTATTCCATACTTCTAGCGATTGGATTTCACTCAAAACTCACCAAATGACTCCTCCCACCGTATTATGTTGTTGCCCAAGTTTTGGGCTCGAATCCGAAATCAATAGGTGTTCCAAATTGGACAATTGAAGTTCAACGGCAGTTCGTTCCTAATTGGAGTGGTTGGTGTATTCCAAACTTCTAGCGATTGGATTTCACTCCAAACTCACCAAATGACTCCTCCCACCATATTATGATGTTGCCCATGTTTTGGGCTCGAATCGAAATCAATAGGTGTGAGAAATTGGCCAATTCAAGTTCAACGGCAGTTCGTTCCTAATTGGAGTGGTTGGTGTATTCCATATTTCTAGCAATTGGACTTCACTCAAAACTCACCAAATGAATCCTCCCACCATATTATGATGTTGCCCAAGTTTTGGGCTCGAATCGAAATCAATAGGTGTGAGAAATTGGACAATTCAAGTTGAACGGCAGTTCGTTCCTAATTGGAGTGGTTGATGTATTCCATACTTCTAGTGATTGGATTTCACTCAAAACTCACCAAATGACTCCTCCCACCATATTATGATGTTGCACAAGTTTGGGGTTCGATAATCGAAATCAATAGGTGTGAGAAATTGGACAATTCAAGATCAACGGCAGTTCGTTCCTAATGGGAGTGGTTGGTGTATTCCATACTTCTACCGATTGGATTTCACTCAAAACTCACCAAATGACTCCTCCCACCATATTATGATGTTGCCCAAGTTTTGGGCTCGAATCGAAATCAATAGGTGTTCCAAATTGGACAATTCAAGTTCAACGGCAGTAAGTTCCTACTTGGAGTGGTTGGTGTATTCCATACTTCTAGCGATTGGATTTCGTTCAAAACTCACCAAATGACTCCTCCCACCATATTATGATGTTGCCCAAATTTTGGGCTCGAATCGAAATCAATAGGTGTTCCATATTGGCCAATTCAAGTTCAACGACAGTTCGTTCCTAATTGGAGTGGTTGGTGTATTCCAAACTTCTAGCGATTGGATTTCACCCAAAACTCACCAAATGACTCCTCCCACCATATTATGATGTTGCCCAAGTTTTGGGCTCGAATCGAAATCAATAGGTGTTCCAAATTGGACAATTCAAGTTCAACGGCAGTTCGTTCCTAATTGGAGTGGTTGGTGTATTCCATACTTCTAGCAATTGGACTTCACTCAAAACTCACCAAATGACTCCTCCCACCGTATTATGTTGTTGCCCAAGTTTTGGGCTCGATCCGAAATCAATAGGTGTTCCAAGTTGGACAATTCAAGTTCAACGGCAGTTCGTTCCTAATTGGAGTGGTTGGTGTATTCCATGCTTCTAGCGATTGGATTTCTCTCAAAACTCACCAAATGACTCCTCCCACCATATTATGATGTTGCCCAAGTTTTGGGCTCGATCCGAAATCAATAGGTGTGAGAAATTGGACAATTCAAGTTGAACGGCAGTTCGTTCCTAATTGGAGTGGTTGATGTATTCCATACTTCTAGCGATTGGATTTCACTCAAAACTCACCAAATGACTCCTCCCACCATATTATGATGTTGCACAAGTTTGGGGTTCGATCCGAAATCAATAGGTGTGAGAAATTGGACAATTCAAGATCAACGGCAGTTCGTTCCTAATGGGAGTGGTTGGTGTATTCCATACTTCTACCGATTGGATTTCACTCAAAACTCACCAAATGACTCCTCCCACCATATTATGATGTTGCCCAAGTTTTGGGCTCGAATTCGAAATCAATAGGTGTTCCAAATTGGACAATTCAAGTTCAACGGCAGTAAGTTCCTACTTGGAGTGGTTGGTGTATTCCATACTTCTAGCGATTGGATTTCACTCAAAACTCACCAAAAGACTCCTCCCACCATATTATGATGTTGCCCAAATTTTGGGCTCGAATCCGAAATCAATAGGTGTTCCATATTGGCCAATTCAAGTTCAACGACAGTTCGTTCCTAATTGGAGTGGTTGGTGTATTCCAAACTTCTAGCGATTGGATTTCACCCAAAACTCACCAAATGACTCCTCCCACCATATTATGATGTTGCCCAAGTTTTGGGCTCGAATCCGAAATCAATAGGTGGTCCAAATTGGACAATTCAAGTTCAACGGTAGTTCGTTCCTAATTGGAGTGGTTGGTGTATTCCATACTTCTAGCAATTGGACTTCACTCAAAACTTACCAAATGACTCCTCCCACCGTATTATGTTGTTGCCCAAGTTTTGGGCTCGAATCCGAAATCAATAGGTGTGAGAAATTGGACAATTCAAGTTCAACGGCAGTTCGTTCCTAATTGGAGTGGTTGGTGTATTCCATACTTCTAGCGATTGGATTTCGTTCAAAACTCACCAAATGACTCCTCCCACCATATTATGATGTTGCCCACATTTTGGGCTCGATCCGAAATCAATAGGTGTTCCATATTGGCCAATTCAAGTTCAATGGCAGTTCGTTCCTAATTGGAGTGGTTGGTGTATTCCATACTTCTAGCGATTGGATTTCACTCAAAACTCACCAAAAGACTCCTCCCACCATATTATGATGTTGCCCAAGTTTTGGGCTCGAATCCGAAATCAATAGGTGTTCCAAATTGGACAATTGAAGTTCAACGGCAGTTCGTTCCTAACTGGAGTGGTTGGTGTATTCCAAACTTCTAGCGATTGGATTTCACCCAAAACTCACCAAATGACTCCTCCCACCATATTATGATGTTGCCCAAGTTTTGGGCTCGATTACGAAATCAATAGTTGTTCGAAATTGGACAATTCAAGTTCAACGGCAGTTCGTTCCTAATTGGAGTGGTTGGTGTATTCCATATTTCTAGCAATTGGACTTCACTCAAAACTCACCAAATGACTCCTCCCACCATATTATGATGTTGCCGAAGTTTTGGGTTCGATCCGAAATCAATAGGTGTGAGAAATTGGACAATTCAAGTTCAACGGCAGTTCGTTCCTACTTGGATTGGTTGGCGTATTCCATACTTCTAGCAATTGGATTTCACTCAAAACTCACCAAATGACTCCTCCCACCGTATTATGATGTTGCCCAAGTTTGGGCTCGAATCCGAAATCAATAGGTGTTCCAAATTGGACAATTCAAGTTCAACGGCAGTAAGTTCCTACTTGCGAGTGGTTGGTGTATTCCATACTTCTAGCGATTGGATTTCGTTCAAAACTCACCAAATGACTCCTCCCACCATATTATGATGTTGCCCAAATTTTGGGCTCGAATCGAAATCAATAGCTGTTCCAAATTGGACAATTGAAGTTCAACGGCAGTTCGTTCCTAACTGGAGTGGTTGGTGTATTCCAAACTTCTAGCGATTGGATTTCACCCAAAACTCACCAAATGACTCCTCCCACCATATTATGATGTTGCCCAAGTTTTGGGCTCGAATCCGAAATCAATAGTTGTTCGAAATTGGACAATTCAAGTTCAACGGCAGTTCGTTCCTAATTGGAGTGGTTGGTGTATTCCATACTTCTAGCGATTGGATTTCACTCAAAACTCACCAAATGACTCCTCCCACCATATTATGATGTTGCCCAAGTTTTGGGCTCGAAATCCGAAATCAATAGGTGTTCCAAATTGGACAATTGAAGTTCAACGGCAGTTCGTTCCTAACTGGTGTGGTTGGTGTATTCCAAACTTCTAGCGATTGGATTTCACCCAAAACTCACCAAACGACTCCTCCCACCATATTATGATGTTGCCCAAGTTTTGGGCTCGAATCCGAAATCAATAGGTGTGACAAATTGGACAATTCAAGTTCAACGGCAGTTCGTTCCTAATTGGAGTGGTTGGTGTATTCCATATTTCTAGCAATTGGACTTCACTCAAAACTCACCAAATGACTCCTCCCACCATATTATGATGTTGCCGAAGTTTTGGGTTCGAATCCGAAATCAATAGGTGTGAGAAATTGGACAATTCAAGTTCAACGGCAGTTCGTTCCTACTTGGATTGGTTGGCGTATTCCATACTTCTAGCAATTGGATTTCACTCAAAACTCACCAAATGACTCCTCCCAACATATTATGATGTTGCCCAAGTTTGGGGCTCGATCCAAAATCAATAGGTGTGAGAAATTGGACAATTCAAGTTCAACGGCAGTTCGTTCCTAATTGGAGTGGTTGGTGTATTCCATACTTCTAGCGATTGGATTTCACTCAAAACTCACCAAATGACTCCTCCCACCGTATTATGTTGTTGCCCAAGTTTTGGGCTCGATCCAAAATCAATAGGTGTTCCAAATTGGACAATTGAAGTTCAACGGCAGTTCGTTCCTAATTGGAGTGGTTGGTGTATTCCAAACTTCTAGCGATTGGATTTCACTCCAAACTCACCAAATGACTCCTCCCACCATATTATGATGTTGCCCATGTTTTGGGCTCGAATCCGAAATCAATAGGTGTGAAAAATTGGCCAATTCAAGTTCAACGGAAGTTCGTTCCTAATTGGATTGGTTGGCGTATTCCATACTTCTAGCAATTGGATTTCACTCAAAACTCACCAAATGACTCCTCCCAACATATTATGATGTTGCCCAAGTTTGGGGCTCGATCCAAAATCAATAGGTGTGAGAAATTGGACAATTCAAGTTCAACGGCAGTTCGTTCCTAATTGGAGTGGTTGGTGTATTCCATACTTCTAGCGATTGGATTTCACTCAAAACTCACCAAATGACTCCTCCCACCATATTATGATGTTGCCCAAGTTTTGGGCTCGAATCCGAAATCAATAGGTGTTCCAAGTTGGACAATTCAAGTTCAACGGCAGTTCGTTTCTAACTGGAATGGTTGGTGTATTCCATACTTCTGGCGATTGGATTTCACTCAAAACTCACCAAATGACTCCTCCCACCATATTATGATGTTGCCCAAGTTTTGGGCTCGAATCCGAAATCAATAGGTGTTCCAAATTGGACAATTCAAGTTCAACAGCAGTTCGTTCCTAATTGGAGTTGCTGGTGTATTCCATACTTCTACCAAGTGGATTTCACTCAAAACTCACCAAATGACTCCTCCCACCATGTTATGATGTTGCCCAAGTTTTGGGCTCGAATCGAATTCAATAGGTGTGAGAAATTGGTCAATTCAATTTCAACGACATTTCGTTCCTAATTGGAGTGGTTGGTGTATTCCATACTTCTAGCGATTGGATTTCACTCAAAACAAACCAAATGACTCCTCCCACCATATTATGATGTTGCACAAGTTTGGCGTTCGATCCGAAATCAATAGGTGTTCCAAATTGGACAATTCAAGTTCAACGGCAGTTCGTTCCTAATTGTTGTGGTTGGTGTATTCCATACTTCTAGCGATTGGATTTCACTCAAAACTCACCAAATGACTCCTCCCACCATATTATGATGTTTCCTAAGTTTTGGGTTCGAATCGAAATCAATAGGTGTGAGAAATTGGACAATTCAAGTTCAACAGCAGTTCGTTCCTAATTGGAGTGGTTGGTGTATTCCATACTTCTGGCGATTGGATTTCACACAAAACTCACCAAATGACTCCTCCCACCATATTATGATGTTGCCCAAGTTTTGGGCTCGAATCCGAAATCAATAGGTGTTCCAAATTGGACAATTCAAGTTCAACGGCAGTTCGTTCCTAATTGGAGTGGTTGGTGTATTCCATACCTCTGGCGATTGGATTTCACTTAAAACTCACCAAATGACTCCTCCCACCGTATTATGTTGTTGCCCAAGATTTGGGCTCGAATCCGAAATCAATAGGTGTTCCAAATTGGACAATTCAAGTTCAACGGCAGTTCGTTCCTAATTGGAGTGGTTGGTGTATTCCATATTTCTAGCAATTGGACTTCACTCAAAACTCACCAAATGACTCCTCCCACCATATTATGATGTTGCCGAAGTTTTGGGTTCGATCCGAAATCAATAGGTGTGAGAAATTGGACAATTCAAGTTCAACGGCAGTTCGTTCCTAATTGGATTGGTTGGCGTATTCCATACTTCTAGCAATTGGATTTCACTCAAAACTCACCAAATGACTCCTCCCAACATATTATGATGTTGCCCAAGTTTGGGGCTCGATCCAAAATCAATAGGTGTGAGAAATTGGACAATTCAAGTTCAACGGCAGTTCGTTCCAAATTGGAGTGGTTGGTGTATTCCATACTTCTAGTGATTGGATTTCACTCAAAACAAACCAAATGACTCCTCCCTCCATATTATGATGTTGCACAAGTTTGGGGTTCGATCCGAAATCAATAGGTGTTCCAAATTGGACAATTCAAGTTCAACGGCAGTTCGTTCCTAATTGGAGTGGTTGGTGTATTCAATACTTCTACCGATTGGATTTCACTCAAAACTCACCAAATAACTCCTCCCACCATATTATGATGTTGCCCAAGTTTTGGGCTCGAATCGAAATCAATAGGTGTTCCAAATTGGACAATTCAAGTTCAACGGCAGTTCGTTCCTAATTGGAGTGGTTGGTGTATTCCAAACTTCTAGCGATTGGATTTCACTCCAAACTCACCAAATGACTCCTCCCACCATATTATGATGTTGCCCATGTTTTGGGCTCGAATCGAAATCAATAGGTGTGAGAAATTGGCCAATTCAAGTTCAACGGCAGTTCGTTCCTAATTGGATTGGTTGGCGTATTCCATACTTCTAGCAATTGGATTTCACTCAAAACTCACCAAATGACTCCTCCCAACATATTATGATGTTGCCCAAGTTTGGGGCTCGATCCAAAATCAATAGGTGTGAGAAATTGGACAATTCAAGTTCAACGGCAGTTCGTTCCTAATTGGACTGGTTGGTGTATTCCATACTTCTAGCGATTGGATTTCACTCAAAACTCACCAAATGACTCCTCCCACCATATTATGATGTTGCCCAAGTTTTGGGCTCGAATCCGAAATCAATAGGTGTTCCAAGTTGGACAATTCAAGTTCAACGGCAGTTCGTTTCTAACTGGAATGGTTGGTGTATTCCATACTTCTGGCGATTGGATTTCACTCAAAACTCACCAAATGACTCCTCCCACCATATTATGATGTTGCCCAAGTTTTGGGCTCGATCGAAATCAATAGGTGTTCCAAATTGGACAATTCAAGTTCAACAGCAGTTCGTTCCTAATTGGAGTTGCTGGTGTATTCCATACTTCTACCAAGTGGATTTCACTCAAAACTCACCAAATGACTCCTCCCACCATGTTATGATGTTGCCCAAGTTTTGGGCTCGATCCGAATTCAATAGGTGTGAGAAATTGGTCAATTCAATTTCAACGACATTTCGTTCCTAATTGGAGTGGTTGGTGTATTCCATACTTCTAGCGATTGGATTTCACTCAAAACAAACCAAATGACTCCTCCCACCATATTATGATGTTGCACAAGTTTGGCGTTCGATCCGAAATCAATAGGTGTTCCAAATTGGACAATTCAAGTTCAACGGCAGTTCGTTCCTAATTGTTGTGGTTGGTGTATTCCATACTTCTAGCGATTGGATTTCACTCAAAACTCACCAAATGACTCCTCCCACCATATTATGATGTTTCCTAAGTTTTGGGCTCGAATCCGAAATCAATAGGTGTGAGAAATTGGACAATTCAAGTTCAACAGCAGTTCGTTCCTAATTGGAGTGGTTGGTGTATTCCATACTTCTGGCGATTGGATTTCACACAAAACTCACCAAATGACTCCTCCCACCATATTATGATGTTGCCCAAGTTTTGGGCTCGAATCCGAAATCAATAGGTGTTCCAAATTGGACAATTCAAGTTCAACGGCAGTTCGTTCCTAATTGGAGTGGTTGGTGTATTCCATACCTCTGGCGATTGGATTTCACTTAAAACTCACCAAATGACTCCTCCCACCGTATTATGTTGTTGCCCAAGATTTGGGCTCGAATCCGAAATCAATAGGTGTTCCAAATTGGACAATTCAAGTTCAACGGCAGTTCGTTCCTAATTGGAGTGGTTGGTGTATTCCATATTTCTAGCAATTGGACTTCACTCAAAACTCACCAAATGACTCCTCCCACCATATTATGATGTTGCCGAAGTTTTGGGTTCGAATCCGAAATCAATAGGTGTGAGAAATTGGACAATTCAAGTTCAACGGCAGTTCGTTCCTAATTGGATTGGTTGGCGTATTCCATACTTCTAGCAATTGGATTTCACTCAAAACTCACCAAATGACTCCTCCCAACATATTATGATGTTGCCCAAGTTTGGGGCTCGATCCAAAATCAATAGGTGTGAGAAATTGGACAATTCAAGTTCAACGGCAGTTCGTTCCAAATTGGAGTGGTTGGTGTATTCCATACTTCTAGTGATTGGATTTCACTCAAAACAAACCAAATGACTCCTCCCTCCATATTATGATGTTGCACAAGTTTGGGGTTCGATACGAAATCAATAGGTGTTCCAAATTGGACAATTCAAGTTCAACGGCAGTTCGTTCCTAATTGGAGTGGTTGGTGTATTCAATACTTCTACCGATTGGATTTCACTCAAAACTCACCAAATAACTCCTCCCACCATATTATGATGTTGCCCAAGTTTTGGGCTCGATCCCGAAATCAATAGGTGTTCCAAATTGGACAATTCAAGTTCAACGGCAGTTCGTTCCTAATTGGAGTGGTTGGTGTATTCCAAACTTCTAGCGATTGGATTTCACTCCAAACTCACCAAATGACTCCTCCCACCATATTATGATGTTGCCCATGTTTTGGGCTCGATCCGAAATCAATAGGTGTGAGAAATTGGCCAATTCAAGTTCAACGGCAGTTCGTTCCTAATTGGATTGGTTGGCGTATTCCATACTTCTAGCAATTGGATTTCACTCAAAACTCACCAAATGACTCCTCCCAACATATTATGATGTTGCCCAAGTTTGGGGCTCGATCCAAAATCAATAGGTGTGAGAAATTGGACAATTCAAGTTCAACGGCAGTTCGTTCCTAATTGGACTGGTTGGTGTATTCCATACTTCTAGCGATTGGATTTCACTCAAAACTCACCAAATGACTCCTCCCACCATATTATGATGTTGCCCAAGTTTTGGGCTCGATCCGAAATCAATAGGTGTTCCAAGTTGGACAATTCAAGTTCAACGGCAGTTCGTTTCTAACTGGAATGGTTGGTGTATTCCATACTTCTGGCGATTGGATTTCACTCAAAACTCACCAAATGACTCCTCCCACCATATTATGATGTTGCCCAAGTTTTGGGCTCGAATCCGAAATCAATAGGTGTTCCAAATTGGACAATTCAAGTTCAACAGCAGTTCGTTCCTAATTGGAGTTGCTGGTGTATTCCATACTTCTACCAAGTGGATTTCACTCAAAACTCACCAAATGACTCCTCCCACCATGTTATGATGTTGCCCAAGTTTTGGGCTCGAATCGAATTCAATAGGTGTGAGAAATTGGTCAATTCAATTTCAACGACATTTCGTTCCTAATTGGAGTGGTTGGTGTATTCCATACTTCTAGCGATTGGATTTCACTCAAAACAAACCAAATGACTCCTCCCACCATATTATGATGTTGCACAAGTTTGGCGTTCGATCCGAAATCAATAGGTGTTCCAAATTGGACAATTCAAGTTCAACGGCAGTTCGTTCCTAATTGTTGTGGTTGGTGTATTCCATACTTCTAGCGATTGGATTTCACTCAAAACTCACCAAATGACTCCTCCCACCATATTATGATGTTTCCTAAGTTTTGGGCTCGAATACGAAATCAATAGGTGTGAGAAATTGGACAATTCAAGTTCAACAGCAGTTCGTTCCTAATTGGAGTGGTTGGTGTATTCCATACTTCTGGCGATTGGATTTCACACAAAACTCACCAAATGACTCCTCCCACCATATTATGATGTTGCCCAAGTTTTGGGCTCGAATCGAAATCAATAGGTGTTCCAAATTGGACAATTCAAGTTCAACGGCAGTTCGTTCCTAATTGGAGTGGTTGGTGTATTCCATACCTCTGGCGATTGGATTTCACTTAAAACTCACCAAATGACTCCTCCCACCGTATTATGTTGTTACCCAAGATTTGGGCTCGAATCCGAAATCAATAGGTGTTCCAAATTGGACAATTCAAGTTCAACGGCAGTTCGTTCCTAATTGGAGTGGTTGGTGTATTCCATATTTCTAGCAATTGGACTTCACTCAAAACTCACCAAATGACTCCTCCCACCATATTATGATGTTGCCGAAGTTTTGGGTTCGAATCCGAAATCAATAGGTGTGAGAAATTGGACAATTCAAGTTCAACGGCAGTTCGTTCCTAATTGGATTGGTTGGCGTATTCCATACTTCTAGCAATTGGATTTCACTCAAAACTCACCAAATGACTCCTCCCAACATATTATGATGTTCCCCAAGTTTGGGGCTCGATCCAAAATCAATAGGTGTGAGAAATTGGACAATTCAAGTTCAACGGCAGTTCGTTCCAAATTGGAGTGGTTGGTGTATTCCATACTTCTAGTGATTGGATTTCACTCAAAACAAACCAAATGACTCCTCCCTCCATATTATGATGTTGCACAAGTTTGGGGTTCGATCGAAATCAATAGGTGTTCCAAATTGGACAATTCAAGTTCAACGGCAGTTCGTTCCTAATTGGAGTGGTTGGTGTATTCCAAACTTCTAGCGATTGGATTTCACTCGAAACTCACCAAATGACTCCTCCCACCATATTATGATGTTGCCCATGTTTTGGGCTCGATCCGAAATCAATAGGTGTGAGAAATTGGCCAATTCAAGTTCAACGGCAGTTCGTTCCTAATTGGATTGGTTGGCGTATTCCATACTTCTAGCAATTGGATTTCACTCAAAACTCACCAAATGACTCCTCCCAACATATTATGATGTTGCCCAAGTTTGGGGCTCGATCCAAAATCAATAGGTGTGAGAAATTGGACAATTCAAGTTCAACGGCAGTTCGTTCCTAATTGGACTGGTTGGTGTATTCCATACTTCTAGCGATTGGATTTCACTCAAAACTCACCAAATGACTCTTCCCACCATATTATGATGTTGCCCAAGTTTTGGGCTCGAATCCGAAATCAATAGGTGTTCCAAGTTGGAAAATTCAAGTTCAACGGCAGTTCGTTTCTAACTGGAATGGTTGGTGTATTCCATACTTCTGGCGATTGGATTTCACTCAAAACTCACCAAATGACTCCTCCCACCATATTATGATGTTGCCCAAGTTTTGGGCTCGAATCGAAATCAATAGGTGTTCGAAATTGGACAATTCAAGTTCAACAGCAGTTCGTTCCTAATTGGAGTTGCTAGTGTATTCCATACTTCTACCGAGTGGATTTCACTCAAAACTCACCAAATGACTCCTCCCACCATACTATTATGTTGCACAAGTTTGGGTATTGATCCGAAATCAATAGGTGTTAGAAATTGGACAATTCAAGTTCAACGGCAGATCGTTCCAAATTGTAGTGGTTGGTGTATTCCATACTTCTAGCGATTGGATTTCACTCAAAACTCACCAAATGACTCCTCCCACCATATTATGATGTTGCCCAAGTTTTGGGCTCGATCCGAATTCAATAGGTGTGAGAAATTGGTCAATTCAATTTCGACGACATTTCGTTCCTAATTGGAGTGGTTGGTGTATTCCATACTTCTAGCGATTGGATTTCACTCAAAACAAACCAAATGACTCCTCCCACCATATTATGATGTTGCACAAGTTTGGCGTTCGATCCGAAATCAATAGGTGTTCCAAATTGGACAATTCAAGTTCAACGGCAGTTCGTTCCTAATTGTTGTGGTTGGTGTATTCCATACTTCTAGCGATTGGATTTCACTCAAAACTCACCAAATGACTCCTCCCACCATATTATGATGTTTCCTAAGTTTTGGGCTCGATCCGAAATCAATAGGTGTGAGAAATTGGACAATTCAAGTTCAACAGCAGTTCGTTCCTAATTGGAGTGGTTGGTGTATTCCATACTTCTGGCAATTGGATTTCACACAAAACTCACCAAATGACTCCTCCCACCATATTATGATGTTGCCCAAGTTTTGGGCTCGAATCCGAAATCAATAGGTGTTCCAAATTGGACAATTCAAGTTCAACGGCAGTTCGTTCCTAATTGGAGTGGTTGGTGTATTCCATACCTCTGGCGATTGGATTTCACTCAAAACTCACCAAATGACTCCTCCCACCGTATTATGTTGTTGCCCAAGTTTTGGGCTCGAATCCGAAATCAATAGGTGTTCCAAATTGGACAATTCAAGTTCAACGGCAGTTCGTTCCTAATTGGAGTCGTTGGTGTATTCCATATTTCTAGCGATTGGACTTCACTCAAAACTCACCAAATGACTCCTCCCACCATATTATGATGTTGCCGAAGTTTTGGGTTCGATCCGAAATCAATAGGTGTGAGAAATTGGTCAATTCAATTTCAACGACATTTCGTTCCTAATTGGAGTGGTTGGTGTATTCCATACTTCTACCGATTGGATTTCACTCAAAACAAACCAAATGACTCCTCCCACCATATTATGATGTTGCACAAGTTTGGCGTTCGATCCGAAATCAATAGGTGTTCCAAATTGGACAATTCAAGTTCAACGGCAGTTCGTTCCTAATTGTTGTGGTTGGTGTATTCCATACTTCTAGCGATTGGATTTCACTCAAAACTCACCAAATGACTCCTCCCACCATATTATGATGTTGCCCAAGTTTTGGGCTCGATCCGAAATCAATATGTGTTCCAAGTTGGACAATTCAAGTTCAACGGCAGTTCGTTTTTAACTGGAATGGTTGGTGCATTCCATACTTCTGGCGATTGGATTTCACTCAAAACTCACCAAATGACTCCTCCCACCACATTATGATGTTGCCCAAGTTTTGGGCTCGAATCCGAAATCAATAGGTGTTCGAAATTGGACAATTCAAGTTCAACGGCAGTTCGTTCCTAATTGGAGTGGTTGGTGTATTCCATATTTCTAGCGATTGGACTTCACTCAAAACTCACCAAATGACTCCTCCCACCATATTATGATGTTGCCGAAGTTTTGGGTTCGAATCCGAAATCAATAGGTGTGAGAAATTGGTCAATTCAATTTCAACGACATTTCGTTCCTAATTGGAGTGGTTGGTGTATTCCATACTTCTACCGAGTGGATTTCACTCAAAACAAACCAAATGACTCCTCCCACCATATTATGATGTTGCACAAGTTTGGCGTTCGATCCGAAATCAATAGGTGTTCCAAATTGGACAATTCAAGTTCAACGGCAGTTCGTTCCTAATTGTTGTGGTTGGTGTATTCCATACTTCTAGCGATTGGATTTCACTCAAAACTCACCAAATGACTCCTCCCACCATATTATGATGTTGCCCAAGTTTTGGGCTCGATCCGAAATCAATAGGTGTTCCAAGTTGGACAATTCAAGTTCAACGGCAGTTCGTTTCTAACCGGAATGGTTGGTGTATTCCATACTTCTGGCGATTGGATTTCACTCAAAACTCACCAAATGATTCCTCCCACCATATTATGATGTTGCCCAAGTTTTGGGCTCGAATATCTAAAAATCAATAGGTGTTCGAAATTGGACAATTTAAGTTCAACAACAGTTCGTTCCTAATTGGAGTTGCTAGTGTATTCCATACTTCTACCGAGTGGATTTCACTCAAAACTCACCAAATGACTCCTCCCACCGTATTATGATGTTGCCCAAGTTTTGGGCTCGATCCGAATTTAATAGGTGTGAGAAATTGGTCAATTCAATTTCAACGACATTTCGTTCCTAATTGGAGTGGTTGGTGTATTCCATACTTCTAGCGATTGGATTTCACTGAAAACAAACCAAGTGACTCCTCCCACCATATTATGATGTTGCACAAGTTTGGGGTTCGAATCCGAAATCAATAGGTGTTCCAAGTTGGACAATTCAAGTTCAACGGCAGTTCGTTTCTAACTGGAATGGTTGGTGTATTCCATACTTCTGGCGATTGGATTTCACACAAAACTCACCAAATGACTCCTCCCACCATATTATGATGTTGCCCAAGTTTTGGGCTCGAATCGAAATCAATAGGTGTTCCAAATTGGACAATTGAAGTTCAACGGCAGTTCGTTCCTAACTGGAGTGGTTGGTGTATTCCAAACTTCTAGCGATTGGATTTCACCCAAAACTCACCAAATGACTCCTCCCACCATATTATGATGTTGCCCAAGTTTTGGGCTCGAATCGAAATCAATAGGTGTTCCAAATTGGACAATTCAAGTTCAACGACAGTTCGTTCCTAATTGGAGTGGTTGGTGTATTCCATACCTCTGGCGATTGGATTTCACTCAAAACTCACCAAATGACTCCTCCCACCATATTATGATGTTGCCGAAGTTTTGGGTTCGATCCGAAATCAATAGGTGTGAGAAATTGGACAATTCAAGTTCAACGGCAGTTCGTTCCAAATTGGAGTGGTTGGTGTATTCCATTCTTCTAGTGATTGGATTTCACTCAAAACAAACCAAATGACTCCTCCCTCCATATTATGATGTTGCACAAGTTTGGGGTTCGATCGAAATCAATAGGTGTTCCAAATTGGACAATTCAAGTTCAACGGCAGTTCGTTCCTAATTGGAGTGGTTGGTGTATTCCATACTTCTACCGATTGGATTTCACTCAAAACTCACCAAATAACTCCTCCCACCATATTATGATGTTGCCCAAGTTTTGGGCTCGAATCCGAAATCAATAGGTGTTCCAAATTGGACAATTCAAGTTCAACGGCAGTTCGTTCCTAACTGGAGTGGTTGGTGTATTCCAAACTTCTAGCGATTGGATTTCACCCAAAACTCACCAAATGACTCCTCCCACCATATTATGATGTGCCCAAGTTTTGGGCTCGATTCGATATCAATAGGTGTTCCAAATTGGACAATTCAAGTTCAACGGCAGTTCGTTCCTAATTGGAGTGGTTGGTGTATTCCATACTTCTACCGAGTGGATTTCACTCAAAACTCACCAAATGACTCCTCCCACCATATTATGATGTTGCCCAAGTTTTGGGCTCGAATCGAATTCAATAGGTGTGAGAAATTGGTCAATTCAATTTCAACGACATTTCGTTCCTAATTGGAGTGGTTGGTGTATTCCATACTTCTAGCGATTGGATTTCACTCAAAACAAACCAAATGACTCCTCCCACCATATTATGATGTTGCACAAGATTGGGGTTCGATACCGAAATCAATAGGTGTTCCAAATTGGACAATTCAAGTTCAACGGCAGTTCGTTCCTAATTGGAGTGGTTGGTGTATTCCATACCTCTGGCGGTTGGATTTCACTCAAAACTCACCAAATGACTCCTCCCACCGTATTATGTTGTTGCCCAAGTTTTGGGCTCGATCCGAAATCAATAGGTGTTCCAAATTGGACAATTCAAGTTCAACGGCAGTTCGTTCCTAAGTGGAGTGGTTGGTGTATTCCATACTTCTAGCGATTGGATTTCACTAAAAACTCACCAAATGACTCCTCCCACCATATTATGATGTTTCCTAAGTTTTGGGCTCGAATCCGAAATCAATAGGTGTGAGAAATTGGACAATTCAAGTTCAACAGCAGTTCGTTCCTAATTGGAGTGGTTGGTGTATTCCATACTTCTACCGAGTGGATTTCACTCAAAACTCACCAAATGACTCCTCCCACCATATTATGATGTTGCCCAAGTTTTGGGCTCGAATCGAATTTAATAGGTGTGAGAAATTGGTCAATTCAATTTCAACGACATTTCGTTCCTAATTGGAGTGGTTGGTGTATTCCATACTTCTAGCGATTGGATTTCACTCAAAACAAACCAAGTGACTCCTCCCACCATATTATGATGTTGCACAAGTTTGGGGTTCGATCCGAAATCAATAGGTGTTCCAAATTGGACAATTCAAGTTCAACGGCAGTTCGTTCCTAATTGTTGTGGTTGGTGTATTCCAAACTTCTAGCGATTGGATTTCACCCAAAACTCACCAAATGACTCCTCCCACCATATTATGATGTTGCCCAAGTTTTGGGCTCGATCGAAATCAATAGGTGTTCCAAATTGGACAATTCAAGTTCAACGACAGTTCGTTCCTAATTGGAGTGGTTGGTGTATTCCATACTTCTACCGATTGGATTTCACTCAAAACTCACCAAATAACTCCTCCCACCATATTATGATGTTGCCCAAGTTTTGGGCTCGATCCGAAATCAATAGGTGTTCCAAATTGGACAATTGAAGTTCAACGGCAGTTCGTTCCTAACTGGAGTGGTTGGTGTATTTCAAACTTCTAGCGATTGGATTTCACCCAAAACTCACCAAATGACTCCTCCCACCATATTATGATGTTGCCCAAGTTTTGGGATCGATACCGAAATCAATAGGTGTGAGAAATTGGACAATTCAAGTTCAACGGCAGTTCGTTCCTAATTGGAGTGGTTGGTGTATTCCATACTTCTAGCGATTTGATTTCACTCAAAACTCAGCAAATGACTCTTCCCACCATATTATGATGTTGCCCAAGTTTTGGGCTCGAATCCGAAATCAATAGGTGTTCCAAGTTGGACAATTCAAGTTCAACGGCAGTTCGTTTCTAACTGGAATGGTTGGTGTATTCCATACTTCTGGCGATTGGATTTCACTCAAAACTCACCAAATGACTCCTCCCACCATATTATGATGTTGCCCAAGTTTTGGGCTCGAATCCGAAATCAATAGGTGTTCCAAATTGGACAATTCAAGTTCAACAGCAGTTCGTTCCTAATTGGAGTGGTTGGTGTATTCCATACTTCTAGCGATTGGATTTCACTCAAAACAAACCAAATGACTCCTCCCACCATATTATGATGTTGCCCAAGTTTTGGGCTCGAATCCGAATTCAATAGGTGTGAGAAATTGGTCAATTCAATTTCAACGACATTTCGTTCCTAATTGGAGTGGTTGGTGTATTCCATACTTCTAGCGATTGGATTTCACTCAAAACAAACCAAATGACTCCTCCCACCATATTATGATGTTGCACAAGTTTGGGGTTCGAATCCGAAATCAATAGGTGTTCCAAATTGGACAATTCAAGTTCAACGGCAGTTCGTTCCTAATTGTTGTGGTTGGTGTATTCCATACTTCTAGCGATTGGATTTCACTCAAAACTCACCAAATGACTCCTCCCACCATATTATGATGTTGCCCAAGTTTTGGGCTCGATCCGAAATCAATAGGTGTTCCAAATTGGACAATTGAAGTTCAACGGCAGTTCGTTCCTAACTGGAGTTGTTGGTGTATTTCAAACTTCTAGCGATTGGATTTCACCCAAAACTCACCAAATGACTCCTCCCACCATATTATGATGTTGCCCAAGTTTTGGGCTCGATCGAAATCCATAGGTGTGAGAAATTGGACAATTCAAGTTCAACGGCAGTTCGTTCCTAATTGGAGTGGTTGGTGTATTCCATACTTCTAGCGATTTGATTTCACTCAAAACTCAGCAAATGACTCTTCCCACCATATTATGATGTTGCCCAAGTTTTGGGCTAGATCCGAAATCAATAGGTGTTCCAAGTTGGACAATTCAAGTTCAACGGCAGTTCGTTTCTAACTGGAATGGTTGGTGTATTCCATACTTCTGGCGATTGGATTTCACTCAAAACTCACCAAATGACTCCTCCCACCATATTATGATGTTGCCTAAGTTTTGGGCTCGAATCCGAAATCAATAGGTGTTCCAAATTGAACAATTCAAGTTCAACGGCAGTTCGTTCCTAATTGGAGTGGTTGGTATATTCCATACCTCTGGCGATTGGATTTCGCTCAAAACTCACCAAAAGACTCCTCCCACCGTATTATGTTGTTGTCCAAGTTTTGGGCTCGATCCGAAATCAATAGGTGTTCCAAATTGGACAATTCAAGTTCAACGGCAGTTCGTTCCTAATTGGAGTCGTTGGTGTATTCCATATTTCTAGCAATTGGACTTCACTCAAAACTCACCAAATGACTCCTCCCACCATATTATGATGTTGCCGAAGTTTTGGGTTCGATCCGAAATCAATAGGTGTGAGAAATTGGACAATTCAAGTTCAACGACAGTTCGTTCCAAATTGGAGTGGTTGGTGTATTCCATACTTCTAGTGATTGGATTTCACTCAAAACAAACCAAATGACTCCTCCCACCATATTATGATGTTGTACAAGTTTGGGGTTCGATCGAAATCAATAGGTGTTCCAAATTGGACAATTCAAGTTCAACGGCAGTTCGTTCCTAACTGGAATGGTTGGTGCATTCCATACTTCTGGCGATTGGATTTCACTCAAAACTCACCAAATGACTCCTCCCGCCATATTATGATGTTGCCCAAGTTTTGGGCTCGAATTCGAAATCAATAGGTGTTCCAAATTTGACAATTCAAGTTCAGCGGCAGTTCGTTCCAAATTGGAGTGGTTGGTGTATTCCATACTTCTAGTGATTGGATTTCACTCAAAACAAACCAAATGACTCCTCCCACCATATTATGATGTTGCACAAGTTTGGGGTTCGAATCCGAAATCAATAGGTGTTCCAAATTGGACAATTCAAGTTCAACGGCAGTTCGTTCCTAATTGTTGTGGTTGATGTATTCCATACTTCTAGCGATTGGATTTCACTCAAAACTCACCAAATGACTCCTCCCACCATATTATGATGTTGCCCAAGTTTTGGGCTCGATCGGAAATCAATAGGTGTTCCAAATTGGACAATTCAAGTTCAACGGCAGTTCGTTCCTAATTGGAGTCGTTGGTGTATTCCATATTTCTAGCAATTGGACTTCACTCAAAACTCACCAAATGACTCCTCCCACCATATTATGATGTTGCCGAAGTTTTGGGTTCGATCCGAAATCAATAGGTGTGAGAAATTGGTCAATTCAATTTCAACGACATTTCGTTCGTAATTGGAGTGGTTGGTGTATTCCATACTTCTAGCGATTGGATTTCACTCAAAACAAACCAAATGACTCCTCCCACCATATTATGATGTTGCACAAGTTTGGGGTTCGATACGAAATCAATAGGTGTTCCAAATTGGAAAATTCAAGTTCAACGGCAGTTCGTTCCTAATTGTTGTGGTTGGTGTATTCCATACTTCTAGCGATTGGATTTCACTCAAAACTCACCAAATGACTCCTCCCACCATATTATGATGTTGCCCAAGTTTTGGGCTCGAATCCGAAATCAATAGGTGTTCCAAATTGGACAATTGAAGTTCAACGGCAGTTCGTTCCTAACTGGAGTGGTTGGTGTATTTCAAACTTCTAGCGATTGGATTTCACCCAAAACTCACCAAATGACTCCTCCCACCATATTATGATGTTGCCAAAGTTTTGGGCTCGAATACGAAATCAATAGGTGTGAGAAATTGGACAATTCAAGTTCAACGGCAGTTCGTTCCTAATTGGAGTGGTTGGTGTATTCCATACTTCTAGCGATTTGATTTCACTCAAAACTCAGCAAAGGACTCTTCCCACCATATTATGATGTTGCCCAAGTTTTGGGCTCGATCCGAAATCAATAGGTGTTCCAAGTTGGACAATTCAAGTTCAACGGCAGTTCGTTTCTAACTGGAATGGTTGGTGTATTCCATACTTCTGGCGATTGGATTTCACTCAAAACTCACCAAATGACTCCTCCCACCATATTATGATGTTGCCTAAGTTTTGGGCTCGAATCCGAAATCAATAGGTGTTCCAAATTGAACAATTCAAGTTCAACGGCAGTTCGTTCCTAATTGGAGTGGCTGGTATATTCCATACCTCTGGCGATTGGATTTCGCTCAAAACTCACCAAATGACTCCTCCCACCGTATTATGTTGTTGCCCAAGTTTTGGGCTCGAATCCGAAATCAATAGGTGTTCCAAATTGGACAATTTAAGTTCAACGGCAGTTCGTTCCTAATTGGAGTCGTTGGTGTATTCCATATTTCTAGCAATTGGACTTCACTCAAAACTCACCAAATGACTCCTCCCACCATATTATGATGTTGCCGAAGTTTTGGGTTCGATCCGAAATCAATAGGTGTGAGAAATTGGACAATTCAAGTTCAACGACAGTTCGTTCCAAATTGGAGTGGTTGGTGTATTCCATACTTCTAGTGATTGGATTTCACTCAAAACAAACCAAATGACTCCTCCCACCATATTATGATGTTGTACAAGTTTGGGGTTCGATCGAAATCAATAGGTGTTCCAAATTGGACAATTCAAGTTCAACGGCAGTTCGTTCCTAACTGGAATGGTTGGTGCATTCCATACTTCTGGCGATTGGATTTCACTCAAAACTCACCAAATGACTCCTCCCGCCATATTATGATGTTGCCCAAGTTTTGGGCTCGAATCCGAAATCAATAGGTGTTCCAAATTTGACAATTCAAGTTCAGCGGCAGTTCGTTCCAAATTGGAGTGGTTGGTGTATTCCATACTTCTAGTGATTGGATTTCACTCAAAACAAACCAAATGACTCCTCCCACCATATTATGATGTTGCACAAGTTTGGGGTTCGATCCGAAATCAATAGGTGTTCCAAATTGGACAATTCAAGTTCAACGGCAGTTCGTTCCTAATTGTTGTGGTTGGTGTATTCCATACTTCTAGCGATTGGATTTCACTCAAAACTCACCAAATGACTCCTCCCACCATATTATGATGTTGCCCAAGTTTTGGGCTCGAAATCCGAAATCAATAGGTGTTCCAAATTGGACAATTCAAGTTCAACGGCAGTTCGTTCCTAATTGGAGTCGTTGGTGTATTCCATATTTCTAGCAATTGGACTTCACTCAAAACTCACCAAATGACTCCTCCCACCATATTATGATGTTGCCGAAGTTTTGGGTTCGAATCGAAATCAATAGGTGTGAGAAATTGGTCAATTCAATTTCAACGACATTTCGTTCGTAATTGGAGTGGTTGGTGTATTCCATACTTCTAGCGATTGGATTTCACTCAAAACAAACCAAATGACTCCTCCCACCATATTATGATGTTGCACAAGTTTGGGGTTCGATCCGAAATCAATAGGTGTTCCAAATTGGAAAATTCAAGTTCAACGGCAGTTCGTTCCTAATTGTTGTGGTTGGTGTATTCCATACTTCTAGCGATTGGATTTCACTCAAAACTCACCAAATGACTCCTCCCACCATATTATGATGTTGCCCAAGTTTTGGGCTCGATTCGAAATCAATAGGTGTTCCAAATTGGACAATTGAAGTTCAACGGCAGTTCGTTCCTAACTGGAGTGGTTGGTGTATTTCAAACTTCTAGCGATTGGATTTCACCCAAAACTCACCAAATGACTCCTCCCACCATATTATGATGTTGCCAAAGTTTTGGGCTCGAATCCGAAATCAATAGGTGTGAGAAATTGGACAATTCAAGTTCAACGGCAGTTCGTTCCTAATTGGAGTGGTTGGTGTATTCCATACTTCTAGCGATTTGATTTCACTCAAAACTCAGCAAAGGACTCTTCCCACCATATTATGATGTTGCCCAAGTTTTGGGCTCGAATCCGAAATCAATAGGTGTTCCAAGTTGGACAATTCAAGTTCAACGGCAGTTCGTTTCTAACTGGAATGGTTGGTGTATTCCATACTTCTGGCGATTGGATTTCACTCAAAACTCACCAAATGACTCCTCCCACCATATTATGATGTTGCCTAAGTTTTGGGCTCGAATCGAAATCAATAGGTGTTCCAAATTGAACAATTCAAGTTCAACGGCAGTTCGTTCCTAATTGGAGTGGTTGGTATATTCCATACCTCTGGCGATTGGATTTCGCTCAAAACTCACCAAATGACTCCTCCCACCGTATTATGTTGTTGCCCAAGTTTTGGGCTCGATCCGAAATCAATAGGTGTTCCAAATTGGACAATTTAAGTTCAACGGCAGTTCGTTCCTAATTGGAGTCGTTGGTGTATTCCATATTTCTAGCAATTGGACTTCACTCAAAACTCACCAAATGACTCCTCCCACCATATTATGATGTTGCCGAAGTTTTGGGTTCGAATCGAAATCAATAGGTGTGAGAAATTGGACAATTCAAGTTCAACGACAGTTCGTTCCAAATTGGAGTGGTTGGTGTATTCCATACTTCTAGTGATTGGATTTCACTCAAAACAAACCAAATGACTCCTCCCACCATATTATGATGTTGTACAAGTTTGGGGTTCGATACCGAAATCAATAGGTGTTCCAAATTGGACAATTCAAGTTCAACGGCAGTTCGTTCCTAACTGGAATGGTTGGTGCATTCCATACTTCTGGCGATTGGATTTCACTCAAAACTCACCAAATGACTCCTCCCGCCATATTATGATGTTGCCCAAGTTTTGGGCTCGATCCGAAATCAATAGGTGTTCCAAATTTGACAATTCAAGTTCAGCGGCAGTTCGTTCCAAATTGGAGTGGTTGGTGTATTCCATACTTCTAGTGATTGGATTTCACTCAAAACAAACCAAATGACTCCTCCCACCATATTATGATGTTGCACAAGTTTGGGGTTCGATACGAAATCAATAGGTGTTCCAAATTGGACAATTCAAGTTCAACGGCAGTTCGTTCCTAATTGTTGTGGTTGGTGTATTCCATACTTCTAGCGATTGGATTTCACTCAAAACTCACCAAATGACTCCTCCCACCATATTATGATGTTGCCCAAGTTTTGGGCTCGAATCCGAAATCAATAGGTGTTCCAAATTGGACAATTCAAGTTCAACGGCAGTTCGTTCCTAATTGGAGTCGTTGGTGTATTCCATATTTCTAGCAATTGGACTTCACTCAAAACTCACCAAATGACTCCTCCCACCATATTATGATGTTGCCGAAGTTTTGGGTTCGATACGAAATCAATAGGTGTGAGAAATTGGTCAATTCAATTTCAACGACATTTCGTTCGTAATTGGAGTGGTTGGTGTATTCCATACTTCTAGCGATTGGATTTCACTCAAAACAAACCAAATGACTCCTCCCACCATATTATGATGTTGCACAAGTTTGGGGTTCGATCCGAAATCAATAGGTGTTCCAAATTGGAAAATTCAAGTTCAACGGCAGTTCGTTCCTAATTGTTGTGGTTGGTGTATTCCATACTTCTAGCGATTGGATTTCACTCAAAACTCACCAAATGACTCCTCCCACCATATTATGATGTTGCCCAAGTTTTGGGCTCGAATCCGAAATCAATAGGTGTTCCAAATTGGACAATTGAAGTTCAACGGCAGTTCGTTCCTAACTGGAGTGGTTGGTGTATTTCAAACTTCTAGCGATTGGATTTCACCCAAAACTCACCAAATGACTCCTCCCACCATATTATGATGTTGCCAAAGTTTTGGGCTCGATCGAAATCAATAGGTGTGAGAAATTGGACAATTCAAGTTCAACGGCAGTTCGTTCCTAATTGGAGTGGTTGGTGTATTCCATACTTCTAGCGATTTGATTTCACTCAAAACTCAGCAAAGGACTCTTCCCACCATATTATGATGTTGCCCAAGTTTTGGGCTCGAATCCGAAATCAATAGGTGTTCCAAGTTGGACAATTCAAGTTCAACGGCAGTTCGTTTCTAACTGGAATGGTTGGTGTATTCCATACTTCTGGCGATTGGATTTCACTCAAAACTCACCAAATGACTCCTCCCACCATATTATGATGTTGCCTAAGTTTTGGGCTCGAATCCGAAATCAATAGGTGTTCCAAATTGAACAATTCAAGTTCAACGGCAGTTCGTTCCTAATTGGAGTGGTTGGTATATTCCATACCTCTGGCGATTGGATTTCGCTCAAAACTCACCAAATGACTCCTCCCACCGTATTATGTTGTTGCCCAAGTTTTGGGCTCGATTCGAAATCAATAGGTGTTCCAAATTGGACAATTTAAGTTCAACGGCAGTTCGTTCCTAATTGGAGTCGTTGGTGTATTCCATATTTCTAGCAATTGGACTTCACTCAAAACTCACCAAATGACTCCTCCCACCATATTATGATGTTGCCGAAGTTTTGGGTTCGATCCGAAATCAATAGGTGTGAGAAATTGGACAATTCAAGTTCAACGACAGTTCGTTCCAAATTGGAGTGGTTGGTGTATTCCATACTTCTAGTGATTGGATTTCACTCAAAACAAACCAAATGACTCCTCCCACCATATTATGATGTTGTACAAGTTTGGGGTTCGATCGAAATCAATAGGTGTTCCAAATTGGACAATTCAAGTTCAACGGCAGTTCGTTCCTAACTGGAATGGTTGGTGCATTCCATACTTCTGGCGATTGGATTTCACTCAAAACTCACCAAATGACTCCTCCCGCCATATTATGATGTTGCCCAAGTTTTGGGCTCGAATCCGAAATCAATAGGTGTTCCAAATTTGACAATTCAAGTTCAGCGGCAGTTCGTTCCAAATTGGAGTGGTTGGTGTATTCCATACTTCTAGTGATTGGATTTCACTCAAAACAAACCAAATGACTCCTCCCACCATATTATGATGTTGCACAAGTTTGGGGTTCGATACGAAATCAATAGGTGTTCCAAATTGGACAATTCAAGTTCAGCGGCAGTTCGTTCCTAATTGTTGTGGTTGGTGTATTCCATACTTCTAGCGATTGGATTTCACTCAAAACTCACCAAATGACTCCTTGTTCGGTTCACAATTGTATACCATTTTATACCCTTATAGCTTATGATTTAGTTATGTTTTTGAGTTAACCTTGTGCTTTTAACCTCTTTTGTGTTTGTTATTCAATTTATTGAGCTCTAGGTATCACTTGAGGCATTTGAAGTAAAATGGTGAAAATAAAGTGTAAAAACTGGAGACTGAGTTACAAGTTCATTTTGGACTTATCTTCTTCATCCGAACTTGGATTGGGCCAATACTTGTGTGGTTGGATCAATGACATTCTGAACGTGAAGATGGACTGCTCAAAGTCGACATTTTATTGCTCCAAGCCCAATCCGTGAGCCCAAGAAGTTACACATCATGCTGACTTGCAGATGAGCTCATTGCTTGCTTGGTCATGCTGACATGAGGATGAGCTCTTGGTTTCTGAATGGAAGCTTGGTCATGCTGACATGAGGATGACCTATGGCTGCTGGTGGGAATTGTTGGTGAAGTGCAACAACCATTTCTGATTATCTAATGCAAGTGTGTTAGGTGATTGCTATATTCAATTCTGATTTCTCACCTCCATTCCCCTATAAATACATCTTCAATTCCAGATTCAAAGTGTGCAAGCCTGGGATTCACAACCCCACAATTCAGCCATCCTTCATTCCATCCTCCCTCAAACACTTCCCATTATTTTCCCAAACAACAAATCCTGGGATTCACAACCCCACAATTCACTCCAGCCCTCCTCAAACACTCTCAAATCACCAACACACTCCAGCAATCAACCAAAAGCTCTAAACAGCCCCATCTCACCAAAACAACTCCAGAAAACCTCTCTTCCATTTCCCTACGAATTTCATCTTTCTTAGCCATCACCACTCACACAAACTCATCCCAAATCACCTCCATATCCTTCATACATCTTTCTAGAAGTGGGGAAGCTCTTGGAGAAGCATTAGAAGTGGAGAAGCACTTGGAGAAGCCTTGGACACCACAAGAACTTCAGAAAAGGGGTTTTTCTACTCTTATTGCTTTCATTATGTTTTCTCATTTCTGTTCAAGTCTCTTTTCCATTATGAGTAACTAAATCCATAACTAGGGCTTTGATGTAACCTAACATGAATATTCTGGGTTTATAAATTTCAAGTTTCAAGTTTGATTCATGATTCATGTTCTTATTCATTTTGCCAAATTGCCTATATGCTGATTTGGAATGCCTAGCTACCATTCAGATTTGTATATCTTGGTTTGAATTAAGAGTAGACACCATGCTTTAATTCAAATTGAACTATGAATAGGAAGAGTGTGTATGAGAATTCGACAATCTGGATTAGATACATACTTGGTTGTTTAAAATGTTCTTCTATGCTTAATGGATTCCTAATGCTTAATTTAGGTTAGACACCAAATGATCAAATTAGGGAATTAGGAATACAAGGTTAGGACCAGACACCATGGCTTAATCATACATTAGCTAGAATCAATCTTTGAATCTGAATTAGACTTGTCACTTGAATCTTTATAACCTGGAATTGAATTGTTATGGTGAATCAAATGCCCTAGTCTCCAAATCTGTTTTTCAATCTTCAAAACCATCTTTGCTGCACTTGTTTACTTGTTTTGCTTGCAATCTCAATTTGTTCATTACTTTTTCTTTCACAATCACAATCACAATCACTCTCACTTTAAATTCTGTTTTAGACTTAACTTCCTACTTCTTGAATTTGGTAATCTAAGTACATAACTAGTTTTAACTTCTTAGTCCTTGTGGGTTCGAACCTGGTATTTGTTTTGCTATACTACTAATTGGCACGTACACTTGCGAGTTAACATAATTAAACAACAAGTTTTTGGCGCCGTTGTTGTTTAATTATGTTAACTCGCAAGTGTACGTGCCAATTAGTAGTATAGCAAAACAAAATATCGAGGTCGAACCCACAAGGACTGAGAAGTTAAAATTAGTTATGTACTTAGATTACCAAATTCAAGAAGTAGGAAGTTAAGTCTAAAACAGAATTTAAAGTGAGAGTGATTGTGATTGTGATTGTGAAAGGAAATGACAAACTGAAATTGCAAATGAAACAAGTAAACAAGTGCAGCAAAGATGGTTTTGAAGATTGAAAAACAGATTTGGAGACTAGGGCATTTGATTCACCAAAACAATTCAATTCCAGGTTATAAAGATTCAAGTGACAAGTCTAATTCAGATTCAAAGATTGATTCTAGCTAATGTATGATTAAGCCATGGTGTCTGGTCCTAACCTTGTATTCCTAATTCCCTAATTTGATCATTTGGTGTCTAACCTAAATTAAGCATTAGGAATCCATTAAGCATAGAAGAACATTTTAAACAACCAAGTATGTATCTAATCCAGATTGTCGAATTCTCATACACACTCTTCCTATTCATAGTTCAATTTGAATTAAAGCATGGTGTCTACTCTTAATTCAAACCAAGATATACAAATCTGAATGGTAGCTAGGCATTCCGATCAGCATATAGGCAATTTGGCAAAATGAATAAGAACATGAATCATGAATCAAACTTGAAACTTGAAATTTATAAACCCAGAATATTCATGTTAGGTTACATCAAAGCCCTAGTTATGGATTTAGTTACTCATAATGGAAAAGAGACTTGAATAGAAATGAGAAAACATAATGAAAGCAATAAGAGTAGAAAAACCCCTTTTCTGAAGTTCTTGTGGTGTCCAAGGCTTCTCCAAGTGCTTCTCCACTTCTAATGCTTCTCCAAGAGCTTCCCCACTTCTAGAAGGATGTATGAAGGATATGGAGGTGATTTGGGATGAGTTTAAGTGAGTGGTGATGGTTGAGATAGATGAAATTCGTAGGGAAATGGAAGAGAGGTTTGCTGGAGCTGTTTTGGTGAGATGGGGCTGTTTAGAGCTTTTGGTTGATTGCTGGAGTGTGTTGGTGATTTGAGAGTGTTTGAGGAGGGCTGGAGTGAATTGTGGGGTTGTGAATCCCAGGATTTGTTGTTTGGGAAAATAATGGAAGTGTTTGAGGGAGGATGGAATGAAGGATGGCTGAATTGTGGGGTTGTGAATCCCAGGCTTGCACACTTTGAATCTGGAATTGAAGATGTATTTATAGGGGAATGGAGGTGAGAAATCAGAATTGAATATAGCAATCACCTAACACACTTGCATTAGATAATCAGAAATGGTTGTTGCACTTCACCAACAATTCCCACCAGCAGCCATAGGTCATCCTCATGTCAGCATGACCAAGCTTCCATTCAGAAACCAAGAGCTCATCCTCATGTCAGCATGACCAAGCAAGCAATGAGCTCATCTGCAAGTCAGCATGATGTGTAACTTCTTGGGCTCACGGATTGGGCTTGGAGCAATAAAATGTCGACTTTGAGCAGTCCATCTTCACGTTCAGAATGTCATTGATCCAACCACACAAGTATTGGCCCAATCCAAGTTCGGATGAAGAAGATAAGTCCGAAATGAACTTGTAACTCAGTCTCCAGTTTTTACACTTTATTTTCACCATTTTACTTCAAATGCCTCAAGTGATACCTAGAGCTCAATAAATTGAATAACAAACACAAAAGAGGTTAAAAGCACAAGGTTAACTCAAAAACATAACTAAATCATAAGCTATAAGGGTATAAAATGGTATACAATTGTGAACCGAACAAATACCCCCAGACCTAGATTTTGCTAGTCCTCGAGCAAAACAAAACAAAACAAAAACAAGAAGTTATGTAAACCACTTCCGCAGGTAACTCGATTGCATTGAGCATATGCAACAAGCCTTTGAACCTCTAGGCATCCCTAGTAGGAGGAGTTGTGTCTCCTAAGGGTTTAACAGAAACGATACCCATAAACGCTTTACTAACTCTACAAAACAAAGTGGTTAGAAAAACAAACTTTGAAATCAACTAATGAAAATGAAAGAAAACTTTAGTCATACCTCCAATACAATAGAGTTGCCAAGATAGGTGATCAATCAGTGTGTAAAGTGGAAGCTATAGCTCAAAGGCACACGGCTTCAAAGCAAGCATACTCAAACCTTGAATAGAGAACATGTTTCGACTCTAATTCTCACAGATAACACTCAATCACTCAGAACCTATGGTTTAATTCTCTCAAGAAAGCATAAGTGAGTGTATGAAATAGAAGCACAAATTTGGTTAGATCTCATGAAAGGAATCAAATACTAAGAATAGAGATATACACATACTTACCAGTACCCATGAATACATCCTCAAAGATCAGCTAGGTCTTTCACAAGGTTGTAATGAAAGGCTAAGGTTTAGGGGAAATGGAAGAATTGGAAGGAAAAACAAGTAACTTAAGAACATACCAAGGTTGCATTCTTCATTGATCTGCAAGGTAAAATTGAATTTAGAATGACATGGCTGCAAACTTCATGGTATCACCTGGCATGGACCTTATTTTTCACACTTAGATCAAATCGACACACTTCTCATTATCTTTCTTATTTGCTGATTTGATCTACACCATCTTTAACTTCATTGCACAGATTCACATCATCTTTCATTTAGGCACATGGCAGCAACTTCCTTGCTTCAAACTTTATCTTGGCACACCTTGGTATATTTCTAAGTTAGGGTATGGCTATAATAAGTGAAATATCTCAGATTGAGATACAAAGGTAGGGAAATGATGAGGGTGATAGAAGAAAAGGGCTTGAAGTGTTTGGCTTCAAGAGGGCTGATGGAACACACATAAAGGTTGGGTGAAAAGAAAGCACATAGAATGGTTATGCACACATAGCCTAGCATCACTTCAATGAGTTCATTCATGAATGAGAGCAAGCACATGATATCTGCAAAAGAGAATCATCCTTAGTATTCAATCAAAATGAAACAATGAGATCAATTAGAGTGAATTGAAGAAAATAAGTATGGATGAGAAATAGAACACTTTAAACCCTCTCAAGAAAGCAATTAGGCTCGATATGGCTCACTAGGGTAGTCTCCACTATTTTCCTTCAAGAATTTGAGCATGATACTTTAGTCACCAGAATTCTAAGAGCAATAGCTTTGTGAAGTGCAAAATTCTGATATGAAAACCTCAATGGCAGCTCCATAGCATTGATTGTATGACATTCTAAAAAAACATTAGCGACAAATGAACAAAAATTGAAACCACAAATGAATTAAAATTGAAAACCTTCAAATGAACAAAAATTGAAACCACAAATGAATTAAAATTGACAACCTTCCCCCCAGACCTGAATTGAACATTGTCCTCAATGTTAAAGCATAGAAAAGATGATTTGAGAACATGCAAATGATAAAGGGAAAAGTTAAGAAGAAGGTTTAGAGAAACTCCCCCTTGATGCGATTAGGTCGACCGCTACCAAGCACCATCTTCTTGAACACATGGGTTGCCTCCCAAGAAGCGCCTTAGTTAATGTCTTGGCAAGACATTATACAATCTGCTTATGATGAGTTGGGGGGTTTCGGATTAATCGTCTCAAGATAGTTCACCCAACTTCTTCTCCTCTTCCTTCGCTTCCTCTGTCTTTTCCTTTTCTTTTTCTTCAAGTGTGCAAGGGGTGTAACTTTGAACATGCCATTGGATGGTTCCAACTTCATAGAGCATGGATCAAGGGGCTCAAGTGGTAGCCCAGAAAATGGTGGGAATGGCTGCGACACTTCTAGGACAGCTACCACTTCTTGGAACTCTGGTTCAACATGATCTTCCTCTGCTTGGGCAATGACAACTTCTATAGCATCATTGGGCTGTTTCTGCAAACTCTTAGAAGAAACTTCATCATTCACAACATCAATTGTAAAACAAGTATCAAGAGAGATAGAAGGTTGAGATGGAGGATCAAACACTTTAAATTCAGCAGTTTCACCCAACACAGTCATGGAGAGGGTGCCATTTTTCATATTGATAATTGTATTTGTAGTGGCCATGAATGGTCGTCCTAAGAGAATGGGATCAACACGATCTCCATTTGGGTTGTCCTCCATATCCATCACTACAAAATCAACAGGGAGAATTAGTGTATTAACTTGAACTAGAATATCTTCTACAATACCTTTTGGATATTTGATAGAATGATCAGCTAGTTCAAGACGAATTGAAGTCTTCTTCATCCCTTCTAAGCCAAGCTCTTGATAAACTGAATATGGCATTACATTGATGCCCGCTCCCAAGTCCAATATGGCTCTTCCAACCTTCTTGTCTCCAATTTTAATGGGAATGTCAAAGCTGCCAGGATCTTTTGATTTTGGTGGAAGCTTTCTTTGCAACACAGCACTTACATTCATGTCGAGCTTTACTTCTTCATTTGGAGCAAACTTGAGCTTGTGAGTCTTCAAGTTCTTGATGAACTTTCCATATGCAGGGATCTGTTCAATAAGATCAAGAAAAGGCAAATTGATATTAACTTTACTCAAAATATCATAAATCTCTTTAAAAGCCTTATCTTGCTTTGATTCCTTAAGACGGCCTGGAAATGGAATCGGTGGAACATATGGAGTGGGTGGCACGTATCTATCTTTTTGAAGATGTGGTGGCACAAATTTGTCATCTCTTTTATGCAATTGGAATTGATCGGATTTCTGAGAATCTGATTTGGCCTTAGGAGCAGATTGGGGTGTTTTGGGTTGTTCTCCTTCCGAAGTTGTGATCTCCTCTTCATCTTCATTCTCTACAACCACAACATCAATTGAAAGATTAGAACCAACTTTATTATCAACAATCTCACCTGATCCGAGCACATGAATGGCCTTGACTTCATGGTTCTTTGGATTGATCTCAGTTTGGCTTGGCCTTTTCCCAAGCTCTCTTTGAGTTACTTCAGCAGCTAATTGGCCTAATTGGACTTCCAATTTGGAGAGGGCAGCTTGTGTAGTTTGCTGAAAATTGGATTGGTTGATTGCCATCTGCTTCACTATATCTTCCAAAGATGATGATGATTGTTGTGGCCTTTGGAATGAAGGGGGATTTTCTTGATTCTGGGTATTACTCCATGAAAAGTTTGGATGATTCCTCCAACCTGGATTATAACTTTGAGAGTATGGATCATTTCTTGGACCTTGGTTGTAGGAATTTACCAACTTAGCTTGCTCTTGCACAAATTCTGGATATCCAGCCCCAAGTGGACAAGCTATGGTAGCATGGTCATGAGTTTCACAGATGCTACACACTTCCTTCGGAGGGTTTCTTGAGTTCAATGCAAGAAGAGTATCCAGCTTTTGTTCAAGTTTTGAAATCTGCACACTAGAAGATTCATTAGAACTACTAACAACACGTTTACCTCTTGTATCCGTATGTTGGGTCTCCATTGCTATCTCCTCAAAGAGTTCATACGTTTCTTCCGGAGTCTTGGTTTTATAAGAACCACCTGCAAAATTTGTGACAATATTATGACTAGAAGGGGTTAGTCCTTTATAAAACATACGCATTTGGAGCTTCAATGGAATCCCATGATGAGGACATTGATTGAGCAGCCCATTGAATCTCTCCCATGCTTCACAAAACGATTCATCATCTTGCTGTGCAAATAACAAGATCTTGTCCCTAAGCATGTCGGTCTTTTGCGTGGAGAAGTATTTTTCCAGGAACTTCTTTTGAATGGCAGCCCATGTAGTGAGTGAACCCGGCTTCAAGGAATTCAACCAATACTTCGCCTTATCCTTTAAAGTGTATGGAAACACTCTCATTCGAAGTTGATCTTCCGTCACACCTGTCAAGGGAAAAGAACTCACAACATTAAAAATGTCCTTTATATGAGTTAATGGATCTTCATTAGGTAAACCATAAAAGGAAGGTAACATATTAAGATGAGAAGATTTAAGCTCATAGTTTCGAGCTACAGTGGGCAGCGAAATGCTTGAAGGAGATGCTGGAATTGTTGGGATATCAAGGTCTCCCATGAACTCAATGGCAGCCATCTCTTCTTCTTCTTCTTGGTCTGAACTTGTTTCCGAATTTGAAGGTGAAGAACCAGGAAGTTCAAAGAATGGCCTTTTAGACATAAACTACCTGAAACAGAAAATTAGATTAATTAGAAACACTAAAAAGAATAGGGTAACCTTGGGCACATAACCAGGGAAGAACTTTCGTTCAGTCCCCGGCAACGGCGCCAAAAACTTGTTGTTTAATTATGTTAACTCGCAAGTGTACGTGCCAATTAGTAGTATAGCAAAACAAAATACGAGGTCGAACCCACAAGGACTGAGAAGTTAAAATTAGTTATGTACTTAGATTACCAAATTCAAGAAGTAGGAAGTTAAGTCTAAAACAGAATTTAAAGTGAGAGTGATTGTGATTGTGATTGTGAAAGGAAATGACAAACTGAAATTGCAAATGAAACAAGTAAACAAGTGCAGCAAAGATGGTTTTGAAGATTGAAAAACAGATTTGGAGACTAGGGCATTTGATTCACCAAAACAATTCAATTCCAGGTTATAAAGATTCAAGTGACAAGTCTAATTCAGATTCAAAGATTGATTCTAGCTAATGTATGATTAAGCCATGGTGTCTGGTCCTAACCTTGTATTCCTAATTCCCTAATTTGATCATTTGGTGTCTAACCTAAATTAAGCATTAGGAATCCATTAAGCATAGAAGAACATTTTAAACAACCAAGTATGTATCTAATCCAGATTGTCGAATTCTCATACACACTCTTCCTATTCATAGTTCAATTTGAATTAAAGCATGGTGTCTACTCTTAATTCAAACCAAGATATACAAATCTGAATGGTAGCTAGGCATTCCGATCAGCATATAGGCAATTTGGCAAAATGAATAAGAACATGAATCATGAATCAAACTTGAAACTTGAAATTTATAAACCCAGAATATTCATGTTAGGTTACATCAAAGCCCTAGTTATGGATTTAGTTACTCATAATGGAAAAGAGACTTGAATAGAAATGAGAAAACATAATGAAAGCAATAAGAGTAGAAAAACCCCTTTTCTGAAGTTCTTGTGGTGTCCAAGGCTTCTCCAAGTGCTTCTCCACTTCTAATGCTTCTCCAAGAGCTTCCCCACTTCTAGAAGGATGTATGAAGGATATGGAGGTGATTTGGGATGAGTTTAAGTGAGTGGTGATGGTTGAGATAGATGAAATTCGTAGGGAAATGGAAGAGAGGTTTGCTGGAGCTGTTTTGGTGAGATGGGGCTGTTTAGAGCTTTTGGTTGATTGCTGGAGTGTGTTGGTGATTTGAGAGTGTTTGAGGAGGGCTGGAGTGAATTGTGGGGTTGTGAATCCCAGGATTTGTTGTTTGGGAAAATAATGGAAGTGTTTGAGGGAGGATGGAATGAAGGATGGCTGAATTGTGGGGTTGTGAATCCCAGGCTTGCACACTTTGAATCTGGAATTGAAGATGTATTTATAGGGGAATGGAGGTGAGAAATCAGAATTGAATATAGCAATCACCTAACACACTTGCATTAGATAATCAGAAATGGTTGTTGCACTTCACCAACAATTCCCACCAGCAGCCATAGGTCATCCTCATGTCAGCATGACCAAGCTTCCATTCAGAAACCAAGAGCTCATCCTCATGTCAGCATGACCAAGCAAGCAATGAGCTCATCTGCAAGTCAGCATGATGTGTAACTTCTTGGGCTCACGGATTGGGCTTGGAGCAATAAAATGTCGGCTTTGAGCAGTCCATCTTCACGTTCAGAATGTCATTGATCCAACCACACAAGTATTGGCCCAATCCAAGTTCGGATGAAGAAGATAAGTCCGAAATGAACTTGTAACTCAGTCTCCAGTTTTTACACTTTATTTTCACCATTTTACTTCAAATGCCTCAAGTGATACCTAGAGCTCAATAAATTGAATAACAAACACAAAAGAGGTTAAAAGCACAAGGTTAACTCAAAAACATAACTAAATCATAAGCTATAAGGGTATAAAATGGTATACAATTGTGAACCGAACACTCCTCCCACCATATTATGATGTTGCCCAAGTTTTGGGCTCGAATCCGAAATCAATAGGTGTTCCAAATTGGACAATTCAAGTTCAACGGCAGTTCGTTCCTAATTGGAGTCGTTGGTGTATTCCATATTTCTAGCAATTGGACTTCACTCAAAACTCACCAAATGACTCCTCCCACCATATTATGATGTTGCCGAAGTTTTGGGTTCGAACCGAAATCAATAGGTGTGAGAAATGGGACAATTCAAGTTCAACGGCAGTTCGTTCCAAATTGGAGTGGTTGGTGTATTCCATACTTCTAGTGATTGGATTTCACTCAAAACAAACCAAATGACTCCTCCCACCATATTATGATGTTGTACAAGTTTGGGGTTCTATCCGAAATCAATAGGTGTTCCAAATTGGACAATTCAAGTTCAACGGCAGTTCGTTCCTAATTGGAGTCGTTGGTGTATTCCATATTTCTAGCAATTGGACTTCACTCAAAACTCACCAAATGACTCCTCCCACCATATTATGATGTTGCCGAAGTTTTGGGTTCGATCCGAAATCAATAGGTGTGAGAAATTGGACAATTCAAGTTCAACGGCAGTTCGTTCCTAATTGGAGTGGATGGTGTATTCCATACTTCTGGCGATTGGATTTCACTCAAAACTCACCAAATGACTCCTCCCACCATATTATGATTTTGCCCAAGTTTTGGGTTCGAATCCGAAATCAATAGGTGTTCCAAATTGGACAATTGAAATTCAACGACAGTTCGTTCCTAACTGGAGTGGTTGGTGTTTCCAAACTTCTAGCGATTGGATTTCACCCAAAACTCACCAAATGACTCCTCCCACCATATTATGATGTTGCCCAAGTTTTGGGCTCGAATCCGAAATCAATAGGTGTTCCAAATTGAACAATTCAAGTTCAACGACAGTTCGTTCCTAATTGGAGTGGTTGGTATATTCCATACCTCTGGCGATTGGATTTCACTCAAAACTCACCAAATGACTCCTCCCACCGTATTATGTTGTTGCCCAAGTTTTGGGCTCGAATCGAAATCAATAGGTGTTCCAAATTGGACAATTCAAGTTCAACGGTAGTTCGTTCCTAATTGGAGTCGTTGGTGTATTCCATATTTCTAGCAATTGGACTTCACTCAAAACTCACCAAATGACTCCTCCCACCATATTATGATGTTGCCGAAGTTTTGGGTTCCAATCCGAAATCAATAGGTGTGAGAAATTGGACAATTCAAGTTCAACGGCAGTTCGTTCCAAATTGGAGTGGTTGGTGTATTCCATACTTCTAGTGATTGAATTTCACTCAAAACAAACCAAATGACTCCTCCCACCATATTATGATGTTGTACAAGTTTGGGGTTCGAATCCGAAATCAATAGGTGTTCCAAATTGGACAATTCAAGTTCAACGGCAGTTCGTTCCTAATTGGAGTGGTTGGTGTATTCCATACTTCTACCGATTGGATTTCACTCAAAACTCACCAAATGACTCCTCCCACCATATTATGATGTTGCCCAAGTTTTTGGCTCGAATCCGAAATCAATAGGTGTTCCAAATTGGACAATTCAAGTTCAACGGCAGTTCGTTCCTAACTGGAATGGTTGGTGCATTCCATACTTCTAGCGATTGGATTTCACTCAAAACTCACCAAATGACTCCTCCCGCCATATTATGATGTTGCCCAAGTTTTGGGCTCGAATCGAAATCAATAGGTGGTCCAAATTTGACAATTCAAGTTCAACCGCAGTTCGTTCCTAATTGGAGTGGTTGGTGTATTCCATACTTCTAGTGATTGGATTTCACTCAAAACTCACCAAATGACTCCTCCCACCATATTATGATGTTGCCCATGTTTTGGGCTCGAATTCGAAATGAATAGGTGTGAGAAATTGGCCAATTCAAGTTCAACGGCAGTTCGTTCCTAATTGGAGTGGTTGGTGTATTCCATACTTCTAGCGTTTGGATTTCACTCAAAACTCACCAAATTACTCCTCCCACCATATTATGATGTTGCCCAAGTTTTGGGCTCGAATCCGAAATCAATAGGTGTTCCAAGTTGGACAATTCAAGTTCAACGGCAGTTCGTTTCTAACTGGAATGGTTGGTGTATTCCATACTTCTGGCGATTGGATTTCACTCAAAACTCACCAAATGACTCCTCCCACCATATTATGATGTTGCCCAAGTTTTGGGCTCGATCCGAAATCAATAGGTGTTCCAAATTGGACAATTCAAGTTCAACAGCAGTTCGTTCCTAATTGGAGTGGTTGGTGTATTCCATACTTCTACCGAGTGGATTTCACTCAAAACTCACCAAATGACTCCTCCCACCGTATTATGTTGTTGCCCAAGTTTTGGGCTCGATCCGAAATCAATAGGTGTTCCAAATTGGACAATTCAAGTTCAACGGCAGTTCGTTCCTAATTGGAGTCGTTGGTGTATTCCATATTTCTAGCAATTGGACTTCACTCAAAACTCACCAAATGACTCCTCCCACCATATTATGATGTTGCCGAAGTTTTGGGTTCGATCCGAAATCAATAGGTGTGAGAAATTGGACAATTCAAGTTCAACGGCAGTTCGTTCCAAATTGGAGTGGTTGGTGTATTCCAAACTGGAGACTGAGTTAGAAATTCATTTCGGACCTATCTTCTTCATCTGAACTTGGATTGGGCCAATACCTGTGTGGTTGGATCAATAACATTCTGGACTTCAAAATGGACATCTTAAAGTCGACATTTGATTCAGCCAAGCCCAATTCGTAAGCCCAAGAAGTTGTTCATCATGCTGACAGGAAGATGAGCTCATTGCATGCTTGGTCATGGTGAGCTAGGCATGAGCTAGGGCTGCTGAATGGATGCTTGGTCATGGTGAGCTAGGCATGAGCTAGGGCTGCTGAATGGAAGATTGGTCATGCTGACATGAGGATGAGCTAGGGCTGCTAGTGGGAGTTAGTGGTGAAGTGGAGCAACCATTTCTGATTATCTAATGCAAGTGTTGAGTCCATTAGCCATATTCAATTCAGATTTCTCACTTCCCTCTCCCTATAAATACCACTCCCATTCCACATTCAGATCACAACAATTCCTGGGATTCACAACCCCACAATTCACTCCAGCCATCCTCAAACACTCCCACAAACCTAAACACTCCAGAAATCAACCCAACACTCCAAACTGCCTCAAATCACCAAAACAGCTTCAGCAAACCTTCCTTCCATTTCCCTACGAATTTCCTCTTTCTCTACCATCACAACTCACCCAAACTCATCCCAAATCATCTCCTTGGCTGTCATACATCCTTCTAGATATGGGGAAGCATTTGGAGAAGCATTAGACGTGGAGAAGCACTTGGAGAAGCCTTTGACAAGAACTTCAGAAAAGGGTTTTTCTACTCTTATTGCATTCATTATGTTTTCTCATTTCTGTCTTAGTTTATTTCCCATTATGAGCAGCTAATTTCCATAGCTAGGGTTTCAATGTAACCTGACAAGACAATTTCGTGTTTCAAGTTAATTTTATCCCTTGTTGATTACTCCTAATTTTCTGGTCTCATTCACTTGTTCTTAGTTGAATCTTTATGCATGTTTAAATAACTGGCCACTATGAACACATGCATGTTGGTTATCTAGTTCAAGTTTACATAAACACCATATGACTCTGGAACCGATTAGTGAATGAGTGGGTAATGCATTTAGGACAAACACCATGTTTAAATGTTTACTTGGTTCTTTTGTGTTCTTCTTAAGCTTAATGGATTCAGATTCATAGCCTAGACTAAACACCATAGCTAAGTTGTGTTTCTGAGTACTTGATTAAAACCAAACACCATATGGATAATCATACATAAGAAAGAACGAACTCCAAAAATTGTAATCAACTTAGGTGATTGTTAACTTGTTGCTTGAAATTGGATTGTCATGGTGAAGTTGAAACCCTAGTGCTTGTCTCCTTTGTCTCTACATTTTCTAAACATCTACTTACTGGTTACTTGCTATTTTGCATTCCCTTTAGAAGTTTTCAATCACTTGCTATATGCTTTTCCTTTTTGTAGTTGTTACTCAAAACAAACTCAACACAATCTCATTTAAATTCTGTTTAGTCTTAGGATTACTTGTGAGTCTAAGTAGTAGTAATAAGTGTCTTTCATCCAAGTCTCTGTGGAACGACCTCGTGCTTGCATTCCTATACTATAATTGGTTCGTGCACTTGCGAGAAATAGATAGAGTAAAATCTATCCAACAAGAAAAATGGCGCCGCTGCCGGGGACTTGATTAAGAGTCTTGTTACTATTGCTTACTTTCTTTAGTTTTTCTTTGTTTTCAGGTATTTGCATGTCGAGCAAACCATTTCTTGAACAAGTTGTATCAGCGGTCAAGAAACACTCTCAATCCGGAACCATTAGGATCCAACCAATCCGTGGTACACAACAACCATCACTGGCTGAATTTGAACGAAGGCTTGATCAAGCAAGGGAGGCAGCCATTGAATCTATTCTCAATCCCTTAGAAGCCGAAACCTCCAAATCAACAAGCTCAGAAGAATACTCTTTGTTCAACATCTTTAACTCAGATCAAGAAGAAGAGGAGGAAGAAGAAAAGATGGCAGCTAATGACCAACTTGCTTTGGAGGATCTTGCTCAACCAATCATACCAAATTCACCTTCATGCATCTTGCTGTCCAGAGAAGCTAGAAATTATGAGCTTAAATCTTCTCACTTTCAAATGCTTCCTTCTTTTTATGGTTTACCTAACGAAGATCCTTTGGCTCACATTAAAGAATTTTATACTGTTGTTTGTACTTTGCCTTTGAAGGATGTGTCTGAAGCAAATCTGAGGATGAGGGTCTTCCCTTACACTTTGAAAGATAGAGCAAAGACTTGGTTGATGTCATTAGCCCCTGGATCACTAACCACTTGGGATGCTGTTGCTAAGAAGTTCTTGGAGAAGTTTTTCTCTGCCCAAAAGACAGCCACCTTGAGGTCCAAAATTTTCAACTTCTCACAACATGATGGCGAACCATTCAATGAATGCTGGGAGCGTTTCAAAGGAACTCTAATGCAATGTCCACATCACGGGTTACCTCTATACTTACAAATGCAAATTTTTTATGATGGACTAACCGAAACTTGTCAATCTACTGTCAATAATGCTGCAGGTGGAGCTTTAAAGAAAAAGAATGCTCAAGAGTCAAATGACATATTTGAGATGTTGGGATCCAATGCTCAACACAAAGATACAAGAGGTAAAGCTGGTATTTATGAGATTAGTCCTAACAATGAGCTTGCTTCGCAGGTGGCTAGTTTACAAAGGAAGCTTGATGCTGTGCTCAATATGGGACCTAAAGCTCCTCAAGTTGAAGTTTGTGCTATTTGCAATGCTCAAGGACACTCAACTCACATGTGTTCAGCTAGTAATGCTTATCCTGAGTTTGTTCAAGAACAAGCCCACATGATGAATTCTTACAACCAAAGGCCAAGAAATGATCCATTCTCGAACACTTATAATCCTGGTTGGAGGAATCACCCAAATTTTTCTTGGAGCAACAATCAAAATCAAAATCAAGCAAGTTCATCATTCCAGCCTAAACCAAGTTCATTGGAGGACACAGTCAAGATGTTGGCCCAAAATACTTTGCAATTCCAGCAAACTACTAATGGTGCTCTTCAACAACATTCTGCTGCCCTTACCAAGATGGAGATTCAATTGGGACAAATTGCGGATGTTTTGAACCAAAGAGAACCTGGAAAATTCCCTAGCCAACCAAATGTGAATCCCAATCATCATGAGCAAGCCAAAGCAATCTCAATTCTCAGAAGTGGTAAGGTTATTGATAATAAAGTTGGCAAAGAAGTTACTAATCATGATGTTGTGAATGCAGGTGATGAACACAAGGAAGAGACGACACCAAAAGAAGAAATTCCCATTGGAAAGTCAACAATTTCACCTACATTGCACAAGGCCGAGACCCTTATGTGCCACCAATTCCTTTTCCTGGACGTCTTGCTAAAAGCAAACAGGATAAGTCTTTTAATGAAATCTATGATATACTTAGTAAAGTCAATGTTAACTTGCCTTTGCTTGATGTGATCAGGAACATGCCAACTTATGCTAAATTTTTTAAGGAGTTGAACTCACACAAGAGAAGGTATAGCCCTCATGAAAAGGTGTTGGTGTCTGAAAATGTGAGTGTTGTCCTTCAAAGAAAACTTCCTCCTAAGCTCAAGGATCCAGATAGTTTTACCATCGGCATAACCATTGGAGATAAACGAGCTGAGAAAGCCATGTTGGATTTAGGTGCAAGTATCAATCTAATGCCTTATTCAGTGTACTTGCAACTTGGTTTGGGAAAATTAAAATCCACCACACTCAGCTTACAACTTGCTGATCGTTCAGTGAAATATCCTAGAGGTATAGTTGAAGATATTTTGGTTCAAGTTGATAAGCTAATATTGCCTGCTGATTTTGTAGTGTTAGACATGGAAGATGCACCCATTCATGGCCACAGCAAACACTCTTATTGATGTGAAAAATGGCATTCTGAAAATGACAGTCCTTGGCCAAACCATAGAATTCAAAGTGTTTGAATCCTTCACTCATCCTTCTAATTCACTTGATTGTTTTTCAATTGATTGTTTGGATTCCTTGGTTTTGTCTAAGTTTGTGCAGGCACAATCTGATGATGCTTTCGAAATTGTTTTGACACAACCTTTAGGTGACCTTGGTGATGAATCTGAGTTCATTGAAGTGGCGGCTGCTCTTGAGGTTTTGAAACCATTTGATTCTTTCATTTCACCTATTGTTGAACCTCTTACACCTGCCACCACTAAACTGGTTCCCTCCATTGTCAAGCCACCTAAACTTGAGCTAAAACCTCTTCCACAACACCTTAAATATGTTTATCTTGGTGAGACAGAAACCCTTCCCATCATTATAGCTTCTGACCTTTCACCATTAGAGGAGGACAAGTTGATTACAGTTTTGAGAGAGCACAAGAATGCCATCGGATGGACCATTGCAGATATCAAGGGAATAAGCCCTACAATGTGCATGCATCGAATTTTGATGGAGGATGCCTGTTGTTAATTATATGTTAACTCGCAATTGTACAGGGCAATTAGTAGTATAGCAAGACAAGTACGAGGTCGTACCCACGAAGACTGAGAAGTTCAAATTAGTTATGTACTTTAGATTACCGAATTCAAGAAGTTAGGAGAAACAGAATTTAAAGTGAAAGTGATTGTGATTGTGAAAGGAAGTGAGCAAACTGAAATTGCAAATGAAAGCAAATAACAAGTGTAACAAAGAGTGATTTTGAAGGGCTGGAAAATGGATTTGGAGACTAGGGCATTCGATTCACCATAACAATTCAATTCTGGGTTATAAGGAGTCAAGTAACAAGTCTAATTCCGATTCAAAGATTGATTCTAGCTATAGTATGATTAGGCCATGGTGTCTGGTCCTAACCTTGTGTTCCTAATTCCCTAATTTGATCATTTGTTGTCTAACCTAAAATTAAGCATTAGGAACCCATTAAGCATAGAAGAACAATTTAAACAACCAAGCATGTATCTAATCCCTGTTGTTGAATGTCCATACATGCTCTTCTTATTCATAGTTCAATTCGAATTAAAGCATGGTGTCTACTCTTAATTCAAACCAAGATAGTTAACAAACAAGTTCTAATGGTGATCAATCATTCAAACAAGCATGTTAACTTATAAGCATAATGAATAAGAACATGAATCATGAATCAAACTTGAAACTCCAAACTTCAAACTTATAAACCCAGAATATTCATGTTAGGTTACATCGAAGCCCTAGTTATGGATTTAGCTACTCATAATGGAAAAGAGACTTGAATAGAAATGAGAAAACATAATGAATGCAATAAGAGTAGAAAAACCCCTTTTCTGAAGTTCTTGTGGTGTCCAAGGCTTCTCCAAGTGCTTCTCCACTTCTAATGCTTCTCCAAGAGCTTCCCCACTTCTAGAAAGATGTATGAAGGATATGGAGGTGATTTGGGATGATTTTGAGTGAGTGGTGATGGTTGAGACAGATGAAATTCGTAGGGAAAATGGAAGAGAGGTTTGCTGGAGTTGTTTTGGTGATTTGAGGCTGTTTAGAGCTTTGGGTTGATTTCTGGAGTGTTTGGGAAAATGATGGAAGTGTTTGAGGGTAGATGGCTGAATTGTGGTGTTGTGAATCCCAGGATTTTGCTTGATGAAAGTGTTTGGAATGGAAGTGGTATTTATAGGGGAATGGAGGTGAGAAATCAGAATTGAATATAGCAATCACCTAACACACTTGCATTAGATAATCAGAAATGGTTGTTGCACTTCACCAACAATTCCCACCAGCAGCCATAGCTCATCATCATGTCAGCATGACCAAGCAAGCAATGAGCTCATCTGCAAGTCAGCATGATGTGTAATTTGATGGGCTCACGGATTGGGCTTGGATCACTCAAATGTCGACTTTAAGATGTCCATTTTGAAGTTCAGAATGTCATTGATCCAACCACACAAGTATTGGCCCAATCCAAGCTCGGATGAAGAAGATAACTCCGAAATGAATTTGTAACTCAGTCTTCAGTTTTTTACACATTGTTTTCACCATTTTACCTCAAATGCCTCAAGTGATACCTAGAGCTCAATAAACTGAAATACAAACACAAAAGAGGTTAAAAGCACAAGGTTAACTCAAAAACATAACTAAATCATAAGCTAGAAGGGTATAAAATGATATATATTTGTGAACCGAACAATGCCAAGCCAACTCGTGAGCCCCAAAGGAGACTCAACCCACATATGAAGGATGTTGTAAGAACTGAAATACTCAAATTACTTGATGTAGGAATCATTTATCCTATTTCAGATAGCAAATGGGTGAGTCCTATCCAAGTTGTCCCAAAGAAGTCAGGCATCACAGTGGTCAAGAATGAGGATAATGAGCTGGTGCCAACAAGACCCATCACGGGATGGAGAGTTTGCATTGATTATCGGAAGCTAAACACTGCCACTAGAAAGGATCACTTTCCTTTGCCTTTTATTGATCAAATGCTTGAAAGGCTAGCTGGTCACTCACATTATTGTTTCCTTGATGGTTTTTCAGGTTACAATCAAATTGCAATAGCCCCGGAGGATCAAGAGAAGACAACATTCACATGCCCCTTTGGAACCTTTGCGTATAGATGAATGCCATTTGGGTTATGCAATGCCCCAGCTACCTTCCAACGATGCATGATGGCTATCTTTTTAGACATGATAGAGAGGTTCATTGAGGTATTTATGGATGACTTTTCAGTTTTTGGATCCTCTTTTGATGATTGTCTTAACCATTTGTTATTAGTGCTAAAAAGATGCCAGGAAACTAATCTAATTCTGAATTGGGAGAAGTGTCACTTCATGGTGAAGCAAGGTATTATGTTAGGCCATGCTATATCCAGCAAAGGTATTGAGGTAGACAAAGCAAAGATTGATTTGATTTCTAATTTGCCAACCCCTACTTCAGTGAAGGGTGTGAGGAGTTTTCTAGGACATGCAGGTTTTTATCGTCGTTTCATTAAAGATTTCTCCAAAATCACTCGTCCTCTATGCAATCTTTTGGCTAAAGATTCTGTTTTCAACTTTGATAAAGATTGTTTGAATGCATTTAACACTCTGAAACTTGAACTAACATCAACTCCAATTATCAAGGCACCAGATTGGTCATTACCTTTTGAATTAATGTGTGATGCTTCTGATTATGCTCTTGGTGCAGTTCTAGGTCAAAGAGTGAATAAGCTCCCTCATGTAATCTATTATGCGAGCCGGACATTAAATGATGCTCAGCTCAATTACTCAACAACTGAGAAGGAGTTACTTGCTGTAATTTTTGCTTTAGAGAAGTTTCGTTCATATCTTGTTGGTTCTAAAGTGATTGTATATTCTGACCATGCAGCACTTAGGTACTTGTTAACCAAGAAGGATGCTAAGCCACGCTTGCTTCGATGGGTATTGCTGTTGCAAGAATTTGATTTAGAAATCCAAGATAAGAAAGGGTGTGAGAATGTTGTTGCTGATCATCTCTCTCGTCTCATCGATGGTAACCACAAGTTTGAGGATGTCTTGCCCCTCAATGAATCTTTTCCAGAATGAACAACTATTTGCCATTGATGATCAAGAACCATGGTATGCTGATCTTGTCAATTATCTTGCTAGTGGTGTTTTGAGAGATGATCTAACTTTTCAGGAAAGGAAAAAGTTCCTTGCCACAGCCAAACATTACTTCTGGGATGATCCATATCTGTTCAAACATGGCCCCGACCAAATCATAAGGAGGTGTATCCCAGAGAATGAGCAGCAAAGCATACTCAAGTTTAGTCATGAATTTGCATGTGGAGGTCATTTTGGTGCCAAGAAAACAGCAGCTAAGGTTCTTCAATCTGGTTTCCTTTGGCCCTCTCTTTTTAAAGATGCATTTTATTTCTGTTCTAAATGTGATAGGTGTCAAAGAATGGGAAACATAAGCCGGAGGAATATGATGCCACTGAACAACATCTTGGTGGTGGAGCTGTTTGACATATGGGGTATAGATTTCATGGGACCTTTTCCTTCCTCTTTGGGTTATACTTACATTCTTGTTGCTGTAGATTATGTATCCAAATGGGTTGAGGCGTTGGCTACAAGGACTAATGATCATAGAGTTGTTCTGAAATTCTTGAAAGATGTGATTTTCACTAGGTTTGGAACTCCTAGGTGATAAGTTCATAATTTCACACATTTGCATGCCTTCTTTACTTGGTGATTTTGTTTAGTTTCTCTTTATTTTCGAGTCACTTACCTATGTTTGTGTGTTTTGTAGGTTAAGGTAGCAAGAGATCACATTTGATACAATCCATGCATGTTAAGGGCTTATTGGCACAAGAGGAATATAAGCTTAAAGACAGACCCAATTTGGGTCACACTCCTTGTCAGTCCAATTTCGTGGGTCATCTTGCAGGCCTCATTTCAGCAACCTACACAACTTGGATGAGGAGACGTCCTTCACAGAAGTTGTTCAGATTGGTCTCTAGTATAACATATCCAAAATTCAGCCCAATTGAACATAACTGGAGTCCTTAGCCCATCAAACACTGAAGCATACTCAGGAGGATTTTAATATGCAACTGCCAGCTATTGTGCCTTGTGTTCCACACTCCCTTTGAGCCTTGTGCCTCAACTGAGCTGTATCTGACTTTAGACCTAACATGTTGAGCAAATTAGGGAGGCATTTAAGCATTGGAAGTCCCAAGGAGCAAAACATGGCATGCTTAATTATGGGAAAACATGTTTGCACAAATCAGGGAGCAGTTTCCAGGATTTATGGTGGGCTGTCTACACCAGCCATTGGGAGGACGAATTTGAAGTCTATAAATAGAGAGTTTCAGCTCATTCACAAAGGAGATAGACACACACATTCACTCCATCCATTACTCTCATACACACATTCAGATTCACCACAAAGAGAGAAGAGAGCTAGCTACAAAGGAGGGAGAGCTTGGAGCTGTCCTGGGAGTTGCTGCCACCAACTAGTTCTTCTATTCTCTTTATTCTATCTATGTATTTCTTATTTTCTGTATTCATAGTTATGTTTAACTAATCCATTTAGTTAGGGCTTAGGATGAAGCCCTAGTCATGAATATTCAATGTTATGGATGATTTCATAGTTAATTGATTTCTTTGCTTTCATTGCCAAGTTGTTAATCTCCAGTTTATTATGTGCTTGATGTATGTTTTCTTGGAGTAGCTAACTAGGATTTTATGCATCTAGCACAGGTTGGGAAGGGGTTTAGATTCACCAATTCTACTCTCCTTTCACAAGCAACACATGAATGGCCTAAGAATCATTCAAGGGGTTAATGACCATAGGTTGACTAGGACAGATACCATGTTCTAGGACTTGTGTGATTATCATATTCTCAGGGAACTTAATGACTCTTGTATGCTTTATTCTAAGTAGATACCATGCTTAGGTTGCATATTAGAGATCACGTGTTGTGTAGATACCATGCACAATTACATGCCTTAGGAGAATCATGCATCCTGCACCTAGATACCATAGGCTTGTATGCGATAATCTATTGTTGATGAAGCTTGAGTCACTTTCTATGCATTCATAACTTGGATAGGAAAACTAGTGGTGGATTCCAAGGCTCTAACACTTCTCAATTATTGTTTCACAACTTGTTGATTGCTGCTATTGTTTACTTTCTAGCACTTTCATTTCATTCTCTTGTTTTCACTTCAACAACAAAACCCCCCATTTCGAGTGCGTGTGTGGTGCTAGGATTCTGTCCTAGACCTTGCCATTGTTAGTAGTGTGTTTCTCTGTTTTCTGTTTTCCCAGCATTCTAAGTAGTTTAACTTGCAACCACGTTACCATTCTCCGTGGGATCGACCTCTCGTATTTACATAAGCTATACTATAAACGGTTCGTGCACTTGCGAGAATTAAAGTTGCTATTTTTAATAACTCATTTTAGTTGTTAAGAATAGGCTCAACACTAGGGCTGTTATTAGTGATGGTGGCAGCCACTTCTGTAATAAACCATTTGAGGCCTTAATGAAAAAGTACAATATCACACATCGAGTTTCAACTCCATATCATCCTCAAACTTCTGGACAAGTTGAGATCAGCAATAGAGAGATCAAGAATATTTTGGAGGAAACTGTCAATCCTACTCGAAAAGATTGGGCATTGCGACTCAATGATGCACTTTGGGCATATAGGACAGCTTATAAGACTCCCATTGGGATGAGCCCTTATAGACTTGTGTTTGGGAAGGCTTGTCACCTACCAATGGAGCTTGAGCACCGAGCATATTGGGCAATTAAAAAGTTCAATTTTGATCTCAAAGAAGCTGGGAATGTCAGAAAATTGCAGCTCAATGAATTGGAGGAGCTAAGGAACGAAGCTTATGAGAATGCAAAAATTTACAAAGAGAGGACCAAACGCTATCATGACAAGGCCATCCTCAGGAAAGAATTCAAGCCAGGTATGAAAGTTTTGTTGTATGACTCACGTTTGCGTCTCTTTCCAGGTAAATTGAGATCTAGATGGCTGGGGCCATTCAAAGTGCTTCAAGTTTTTCCTCATGGAGCTGTTGAGATTGAGAACCTAAGGGACATGACAACTTTCAAGGTGAATGGGCAGCGATTGAAACAATACTTGGATGATGAAATGGAAACACGAGCTGTGGACTCTCTTGAGTTCACCACACCCTAACTATTGGCAACCCAACCAGGTTTTGTTGTTTTTGTTTTTGTTTTAGTTTAGAGTTGATTCCTTTCTTACGATTTATGTTTAGTTTGGTTTTTGCATTTTGTTTCCTTTCTTTTAAACATTGAGGACAATGTTTCATTCAGATTTGGGGTGTGGGATGAAACTTGTTGAATTTTTGAGTCTGTTGTTGAATTTCTGAGTCTTAGTGAAAGATTTCTTTTTGCTTACTAATGAAGATGTATATGCAATGTCATTGTCACTAATTCTTTGCTAGTGTGTTGCCATGGAAGTGTTTGCATCAGAATTTCTACCATACACACTGTCATGCAATTGGAATTTCGGTCTAAGAGGTGCCATACTCAGATATCTTTAGAAGAATTGTGGAGACTACCCTAGTGAGCTAATTTGAGCCTATTCCATTCATTGAGAGGGTTATATTTGTTTCTACTCTTACAACTTCCCAGATTCCTTTTATGTTGATCTCATTATATTCATCGAATACTAAGAAATTATTTGATCTTTTGCAGATGCTACGTTGCTTGCTGACATTTGTGGAAAGGATGTACCCATTGATATGATGTAGGCTATGTGTGTTTAAGTCACTAAAAGGCCTTGATATCCCTCCCTGTTGTGTGCTTCCTGTACCCAATTTTGCATCCAAACACTTAAGCCTTTCTTTCATCACCCACATTACTCCTACCCTTGTATCTTAATCTAAGATACCATCCCTTGTTTAGCCATACCCTATAACTGGAGAACATGTCAAGATCTCAACAAAATGAAGAAGCAAGGATGGGCGTTATACCAAACAAATGGAGAGAATCAGTGTGCTAGTGCAATTCAAGGAGAAAAGCAAAAGAGGGCCAAATTCGTTTAGAAAAAAAGAAACAAAAAACAAAAAACAAAAAAAAAAAACAAAACAAAACATGTTCTTAGTTCAAATTCAGTTCAAAGAAGCACAAGTCATTGCCTTCAAGATTCACAAGTGTAGCCATTTACCTTGCAGCAAGAAGAAGCACTCTTGGCATGTTCTTGAGTTCTTAGTTTTCATTTCCCCTCTTTTCATAACCCTTACCCTCAGCCTGACATTACAAGCTTGATTAAGACCTAACTGATCTTTGGGGAAGTCCGGTTCATGGGTGCTGGTATGCAATGTATTCTTTCTATGTTCTTAGCATTTGATTTCCTTTCTTGAGATCTTATTTCCAGAAATCGTGCTTTTGTTTGATGATTATTTCATATGTGAAATCTTGTTCCCTTTACATAACATCACTCACATATGCTTGTTGAGAAACTAAACCCTAGGTTCTTTGTGAAGATTTGAGCGATACCCGTGAGACCTAGAGTTGAGGCGATTTCTATCTAAGTATTTGAGTATGGTGACTTCAATGCTGAAATTCTTTTTGCAGTGGCAATACACTATACACCCTGGTGTGAAGATCTGAAGTGGCATACCATTAGTTTTGAAAGTGTGATTGTGCATTCATTGGCTTTCCTTAGTTTGTTTAAAAGTGATTCTTTAACTATTAGTTGTCTTGCAGAATTTGTTGATGTTTGTGGGAGTCATCACTGTAAACCCTCAGGAGACACAACTCCTCCTACTAGGGACACCTAGAGGTTTAAAGGCTTATTGCATATGCTCAATGCAATCGTGTCATCTACGAAAATGGTGTAATAAGTTTCGTTTTGTGTGTTGTTTTGTGGTGTTTAAGTTTTAGTTTTGCTTGAGGACCAGCAAAGTATAGGTTTGGGGTATTGATCAATGCATATTTATGTATCATTTTGTAACACTCTACCCTATTGTTTGGTTATGTTTTTAAATAAAACTTGTGCTTTTAATCCATTTTGTGTTTGTTATTCAGTTCATGGAGCTCTAGGTACCACTTGAGGCATTTGAAGCAAAACGAAGCAAAATGGTGCAAAAACGTGCAAAAACTGGAGACTGAGTTAGAAATTCATTTCGGACCTATCTTCTTCATCTGAACTTGGATTGGGCCAATACCTGTGTGGTTGGATCAATAACATTCTGGACTTCAAAATGGACATCTTAAAGTTGACATTTGATTCAGCCAAGCCCAATTCGTAAGCCCAAGAAGTTGTTCATCATGCTGACAGGAAGATGAGCTCATTGCATGCTTGGTCATGGTGAGCTAGGCATGAGCTAGGGCTGCTGAATGGATGCTTGGTCATGGTGAGCTAGGCATGAGCTAGGGCTGCTGAATGGAAGCTTGGTCATGCTGACATGAGGATGAGCTAGGGCTGCTAGTGGGAGTTAGTGGTGAAGTAGAGCAACCATTTCTTATTATCTAATGCAAGTGTTGAGTCCATTAGCCATATTCAATTCAGATTTCTCACTTCCCTCTCCCTATAAATACCACTCCCATTCCACATTCAGATCACAACAATTCCTGGGATTCACAACCCCACAATTCACTCCAGCCATCCTCAAACACTCCCACAAACCTAAACACTCCAGAAATCAACCCAACACTCCAAACTGCCTCAAATCACCAAAACAGCTTCAGCAAACCTTCCTTCCATTTCCCTACGAATTTCCTCTTTCTCTACCATCACAACTCACCCAAACTCATCCCAAATCATCTCCTTGGCTGTCATACATCCTTCTAGATATGGGGAAGCATTTGGAGAAGCATTAGACGTGGAGAAGCACTTGGAGAAGCCTTTGACAAGAACTTCAGAAAAGGGTTTTTCTACTCTTATTGCATTCATTATGTTTTCTCATTTCTGTCTTAGTTTATTTCCCATTATGAGCAGCTAATTTCCATAGCTAGGGTTTCAATGTAACCTGACAAGACAATTTCGTGTTTCAAGTTAATTTTATCCTTTGTTGATTACTCCTAATTTTCTGGTCTCATTCACTTGTTCTTAGTTGAATCTTTATGCATGTTTAAATAACTGGCCACTATGAACACATGCATGTTGGTTATCTAGTTCAAGTTTACATAAACACCATATGACTCTGGAACCGATTAGTGAATGAGTGGGTAATGCATTTAGGACAAACACCATGTTTAAATGTTTACTTGGTTCTTTTGTGTTCTTCTTAAGCTTAATGGATTCAGATTCATAGCCTAGACTAAACACCATAGCTAAGTTGTGTTTCTGAGTACTTGATTAAAACCAAACACCATATGGATAATCATACATAAGAAAGAACGAACTCCAAAAATTGTAATCAACTTAGGTGATTGTTAACTTGTTGCTTGAAATTGGATTGTCATGGTGAAGTTGAAACCCTAGTGCTTGTCTCCTTTGTCTCTACATTTTCTAAACATCTACTTACTGGTTACTTGCTATTTTGCATTCCCTTTAGAAGTTTTCAATCACTTGCTATATGCTTTTTCTTTTTGTAGTTGTTACTCAAAACAAACTCAACACAATCTCATTTAAATTCTGTTTAGTCTTAGGATTACTTGTGAGTCTAAGTAGTAGTAATAAGTGTCTTTCATCCAAGTCTCTGTGGAACGACCTCGTGCTTGCATTCCTATACTATAATTGGTTCGTGCACTTGCGAGAAATAGATAGAGTAAAATCTATCCAACAAGAAAATGGCGCCGCTGCCGGGGACTTGATTAAGAGTCTTGTTACTATTGCTTACTTTCTTTAGTTTTTCTTTGTTTTCAGGTATTTGCATGTCGAGCAAACCATTTCTTGAACAAGTTGTATCAGCGGTCAAGAAACACTCTCAATCCGGAACCATTAGGATCCAACCAATCCGTGGTACACAACAACCATCACTGGCTGAATTTGAACGAAGGCTTGATCAAGCAAGGGAGGCAGCCATTGAATCTATTCTCAATCCCTTAGAAGCCGAAACCTCCAAATCAACAAGCTCAGAAGAATACTCTTTGTTCAACATCTTTAACTCAGATCAAGAAGAAGAGGAGGAAGAAGAAAAGATGGCAGCTAATGACCAACTTGCTTTGGAGGATCTTGCTCAACCAATCATACCAAATTCACCTTCATGCATCTTGCTGTCCAGAGAAGCTAGAAATTATGAGCTTAAATCTTCTCACTTTCAAATGCTTCCTTCTTTTTATGGTTTACCTAACGAAGATCCTTTGGCTCACATTAAAGAATTTTATACTGTTGTTTGTACTTTGCCTTTGAAGGATGTGTCTGAAGCAAATCTGAGGATGAGGGTCTTCCCTTACACTTTGAAAGATAGAGCAAAGACTTGGTTGATGTCATTAGCCCCTGGATCACTAACCACTTGGGATGCTGTTGCTAAGAAGTTCTTGGAGAAGTTTTTCTCTGCCCAAAAGACAGCCACCTTGAGGTCCAAAATTTTCAACTTCTCACAACATGATGGCGAACCATTCAATGAATGCTGGGAGCGTTTCAAAGGAACTCTAATGCAATGTCCACATCACGGGTTACCTCTATACTTACAAATGCAAATTTTTTATGATGGACTAACCGAAACTTGTCAATCTACTGTCAATAATGCTGCAGGTGGAGCTTTAAAGAAAAAGAATGCTCAAGAGTCATATGACATATTTGAGATGTTGGGATCCAATGCTCAACACAAAGATACAAGAGGTAAAGCTGGTATTTATGAGATTAGTCCTAACAATGAGCTTGCTTCGCAGGTGGCTAGTTTACAAAGGAAGCTTGATGCTGTGCTCAATATGGGACCTAAAGCTCCTCAAGTTGAAGTTTGTGCTATTTGCAATGCTCAAGGACACTCAACTCACATGTGTTCAGCTAGTAATGCTTATCCTGAGTTTGTTCAAGAACAAGCCCACATGATGAATTCTTACAACCAAAGGCCAAGAAATGATCCATTCTCGAACACTTATAATCCTGGTTGGAGGAATCACCCAAATTTTTCTTGGAGCAACAATCAAAATCAAAATCAAGCAAGTTCATCATTCCAGCCTAAACCAAGTTCATTGGAGGACACAGTCAAGATGTTGGCCCAAAATACTTTGCAATTCCAGCAAACTACTAATGGTGCTCTTCAACAACATTCTGCTGCCCTTACCAAGATGGAGATTCAATTGGGACAAATTGCGGATGCTTTGAACCAAAGAGAACCTGGAAAATTCCCTAGCCAACCAAATGTGAATCCCAATCATCATGAGCAAGCCAAAGCAATCTCAATTCTCAGAAGTGGTAAGGTTATTGATAATAAAGTTGGCAAAGAAGTTACTAATCATGATGTTGTGAATGCAGGTGATGAACACAAGGAAGAGACGACACCAAAAGAAGAAATTCCCATTGGAAAGTCAACAATTTCACCTACATTGCACAAGGCCGAGACCCCTTATGTGCCACCAATTCCTTTTCCTGGACGTCTTGCTAAAAGCAAACAGGATAAGTCTTTTAATGAAATCTATGATATACTTAGTAAAGTCAATGTTAACTTGCCTTTGCTTGATGTGATCAGGAACATGCCAACTTATGCTAAATTTTTTAAGGAGTTGAACTCACACAAGAGAAGGTATAGCCCTCATGAAAAGGTGTTGGTGTCTGAAAATGTGAGTGTTGTCCTTCAAAGAAAACTTCCTCCTAAGCTCAAGGATCCAGGTAGTTTTACCATCGGCATAACCATTGGAGATAAACGAGCTGAGAAAGCCATGTTGGATTTAGGTGCAAGTATCAATCTAATGCCTTATTCAGTGTACTTGCAACTTGGTTTGGGAAAATTAAAATCCACCACACTCAGCTTACAACTTGCTGATCGTTCAGTGAAATATCCTAGAGGTATAGTTGAAGATATTTTGGTTCAAGTTGATAAGCTAATATTGCCTGCTGATTTTGTAGTGTTAGACATGGAAGATGCACCCATTCATGGCCACAGCAAACACTCTTATTGATGTGAAAAATGGCATTCTGAAAATGACAGTCCTTGGCCAAACCATAGAATTCAAAGTGTTTGAATCCTTCACTCATCCTTCTAATTCACTTGATTGTTTTTCAATTGATTGTTTGGATTCCTTGGTTTTGTCTAAGTTTGTGCAGGCACAATCTGATGATGCTTTAGAAATTGTTTTGACACAACCTTTAGGTGACCTTGGTGATGAATCTGAGTTCATTGAAGTGGCGGCTGCTCTTGAGGTTTTGAAACCATTTGATTCTTTCATTTCACCTATTGTTGAACCTCTTACACCTGCCACCACTAAACTGGTTCCCTCCATTGTCAAGCCACCTAAACTTGAGCTAAAACCTCTTCCACAACACCTTAAATATGTTTATCTTGGTGAGACAGAAACCCTTCCCATCATTATAGCTTCTGACCTTTCACCATTAGAGGAGGACAAGTTGATTACAGTTTTGAGAGAGCACAAGAATGCCATCGGATGGACCATTGCAGATATCAAGGGAATAAGCCCTACAATGTGCATGCATCGAATTTTGATAGAGGATGCCAAGCCAACTCGTGAGCCCCAAAGGAGACTCAACCCACATATGAAGGATGTTGTAAGAACTGAAATACTCAAATTACTTGATGTAGGAATCATTTATCCTATTTCAGATAGCAAATGGGTGAGTCCTATCCAAGTTGTCCCAAAGAAGTCAGGCATCACAGTGGTCAAGAATGAGGATAATGAGCTGGTGCCAACAAGACCCATCACGGGATGGAGAGTTTGCATTGATTATCGGAAGCTAAACACTGCCACTAGAAAGGATCACTTTCCTTTGCCTTTTATTGATCAAATGCTTGAAAGGCTAGCTGGTCACTCACATTATTGTTTCCTTGATGGTTTTTCAGGTTACAATCAAATTGCAATAGCCCCGGAGGATCAAGAGAAGACAACATTCACATGCCCCTTTGGAACCTTTGCCGTATAGACGAATGCCATTTGGGTTATGCAATGCCCCAGCTACCTTCCAACGATGCATGATGGCTATCTTTTTAGACATGATAGAGAGGTTCATTGAGGTATTTATGGATGACTTTTCAGTTTTTGGATCCTCTTTTGATGATTGTCTTAACCATTTGTCATTAGTGCTAAAAAGATGCCAGGAAACTAATCTAATTCTGAATTGGGAGAAGTGTCACTTCATGGTGAAGCAAGGTATTATGTTAGGCCATGCTATATCCAGCAAAGGTATTGAGGTAGACAAAGCAAAGATTGATTTGATTTCTAATTTGCCAACCCCTACTTCAGATGAAGGGTGTGAGGAGTTTTCTAGGACATGCAGGTTTTTATCGTCGTTTCATTAAAGATTTCTCCAAAATCACTCGTCCTCTATGCAATCTTTTGGCTAAAGATTCTGTTTTCAACTTTGATAAAGATTGTTTGAATGCATTTAACACTCTGAAACTTGAACTAACATCAACTCCAATTATCAAGGCACCAGATTGGTCATTACCTTTTGAATTAATGTGTGATGCTTCTGATTATGCTCTTGGTGCAGTTCTAGGTCAAAGAGTGAATAAGCTTCCTCATGTAATCTATTATGCGAGCCGGACATTAAATGATGCTCAGCTCAATTACTCAACAACTGAGAAGGAGTTACTTGCTGTAATTTTTGCTTTAGAGAAGTTTCGTTCATATCTTGTTGGTTCTAAAGTGATTGTATATTCTGACCATGCAGCACTTAGGTACTTGTTAACCAAGAAGGATGCTAAGCCACGCTTGCTTCGATGGGTATTGCTGTTGCAAGAATTTGATTTAGAAATCCAAGATAAGAAAGGGTGTGAGAATGTTGTTGCTGATCATCTCTCTCGTCTCATCGATGGTAACCACAAGTTTGAGGATGTCTTGCCCCTCAATGAATCTTTTCCAGATGAACAACTATTTGCCATTGATGATCAAGAACCATGGTATGCTGATCTTGTCAATTATCTTGCTAGTGGTGTTTTGAGAGATGATCTAACTTTTCAGGAAAGGAAAAAGTTCCTTGCCACAGCCAAACATTACTTCTGGGATGATCCATATCTGTTCAAACATGGCCCCGACCAAATCATAAGGAGGTGTATCCCAGAGAATGAGCAGCAAAGCATACTCAAGTTTAGTCATGAATTTGCATGTGGAGGTCATTTTGGTGCCAAGAAAACAGCAGCTAAGGTTCTTCAATCTGGTTTCTTTTGGCCCTCTCTTTTTAAAGATGCATTTTATTTCTGTTCTAAATGTGATAGGTGTCAAAGAATGGGAAACATAAGCCGGAGGAATATGATGCCACTGAACAACATCTTGGTGGTGGAGCTGTTTGACATATGGGGTATAGATTTCATGGGACCTTTTCCTTCCTCTTTGGGTTATACTTACATTCTTGTTGCTGTAGATTATGTATCCAAATGGGTGGAGGCGTTGGCTACAAGGACTAATGATCATAGAGTTGTTCTGAAATTCTTGAAAGATGTGATTTTCACTAGGTTTGGAACTCCTAGGGCTGTTATTAGTGATGGTGGCAGCCACTTCTGTAATAAACCATTTGAGGCCTTAATGAAAAAGTACAATATCACACATCGAGTTTCAACTCCATATCATCCTCAAACTTCTGGACAAGTTGAGATCAGCAATAGAGAGATCAAGAATATTTTGGAGGAAACTGTCAATCCTACTCGAAAAGATTGGGCATTGCGACTCAATGATGCACTTTGGGCATATAGGACAGCTTATAAGACTCCCATTGGGATGAGCCCTTATAGACTTGTGTTTGGGAAGGCTTGTCACCTACCAATGGAGCTTGAGCACCGAGGATATTGGGCAATTAAAAAGTTCAATTTTGATCTCAAAGAAGCTGGGAAATGTCAGAAAATTGCAGCTCAATGAATTGGAGGAGCTAAGGAACGAAGCTTATGAGAATGCAAAAATTTACAAAGAGAGGACCAAACGCTATCATGACAAGGCCATCCTCAGGAAAGAATTCAAGCCAGGTATGAAAGTTTTGTTGTATGACTCACGTTTGCGTCTCTTTCCAGGTAAATTGAGATCTAGATGGCTGGGGCCATTCAAAGTGCTTCAAGTTTTTCCTCATGGAGCTGTTGAGATTGAGAACCTAAGGGACATGACAACTTTCAAGGTGAATGGGCAGCGATTGAAACAATACTTGGATGATGAAATGGAAACACGAGCTGTGGACTCTCTTGAGTTCACCACACCCTAACTATTGGCAACCCAACCAGGTTTTGTTGTTTTTGTTTTTGTTTTAGTTTAGAGTTGATTCCTTTCTTACGATTTATGTTTAGTTTGGTTTTTGCATTTTGTTTCCTTTCTTTTAAACATTGAGGACAATGTTTCATTCAGGTTTGGGGTGTGGGATGAAACTTGTTGAATTTTTGAGTCTGTTGTTGAATTTCTGAGTCTTAGTGAAAGATTTCTTTTTGCTTACTAATGAAGATGTATATGCAATGTCATTGTCACTAATTCTTTGCTAGTGTGTTGCCATGGAAGTGTTTGCATCAGAATTTCTACCATACACACTGTCATGCAATTGGAATTTCGGTCTAAGAGGTGCCATACTCAGATATCTTTAGAAGAATTGTGGAGACTACCCTAGTGAGCTAATTTGAGCCTATTCCATTCATTGAGAGGGTTATATTTGTTTCTACTCTTACAACTTCCCAGATTCCTTTTATGTTGATCTCATTATATTCATCGAATACTAAGAAATTATTTGATCTTTTGCAGATGCTACGTTGCTTGCTGACATTTGTGGAAAGGATGTACCCATTGATATGATGTAGGCTATGTGTGTTTAAGTCACTAAAAGGCTTTGATATCCCTCCCCTGTTGTGTGCTTCCTGTACCCAATTTTGCATCCAAACACTTAAGCCTTTCTTTCATCACCCACATTACTCCTACCCTTGTATCTTAATCTAAGATACCATCCCTTGTTTAGCCATACCCTATAACTGGAGAACATGTCAAGATCTCAACAAAATGAAGAAGCAAGGATGGGCGTTATACCAAACAAATGGAGAGAATCAGTGTGCTAGTGCAATTCAAGGAGAAAAGCAAAAGAGGGCCAAATTCGTTTAGAAAAAGAAACAAAAAACAAAAAACAAAAAAAAAAAAACAAAACAAAACATGTTCTTAGTTCAAATTCAGTTCAAAGAAGCACAAGTCATTGCCTTCAAGATTCACAAGTGTAGCCATTTACCTTGCAGCAAGAAGAAGCACTCTTGGCATGTTCTTGAGTTCTTAGTTTTCATTTCCCCTCTTTTCATAACCCTTACCCTCAGCCTGACATTACAAGCTTGATTAAGACCTAACTGATCTTTGGGGAAGTCCGGTTCATGGGTGCTGGTATGCAATGTATTCTTTCTATGTTCTTAGCATTTGATTTCCTTTCTTGAGATCTTATTTCCAGAAATCGTGCTTTTGTTTGATGATTATTTCATATGTGAAATCTTGTTCCCTTTACATAACATCACTCACATATGCTTGTTGAGAAACTAAACCCTAGGTTCTTTGTGAAGATTTGAGCGATACCCGTGAGACCTAGAGTTGAGGCGATTTCTATCTAAGTATTTGAGTATGGTGACTTCAATGCTGAAATTCTTTTTGCAGTGGCAATACACTATACACCCTGGTGTGAAGATCTGAAGTGGCATACCATTAGTTTTGAAAGTGTGATTGTGCATTCATTGGCTTTCCTTAGTTTGTTTAAAAGTGATTCTTTAACTATTAGTTGTCTTGCAGAATTTGTTGATGTTTGTGGGAGTCATCACTGTAAACCCTCAGGAGACACAACTCCTCCTACTAGGGACACCTAGAGGTTTAAAGGCTTATTGCATATGCTCAATGCAATCGTGTCATCTACGAAAATGGTGTAATAAGTTTCGTTTTGTGTGTTGTTTTGTGGTGTTTAAGTTTTAGTTTTGCTTGAGGACCAGCAAAGTATAGGTTTGGGGTATTGATCAATGCATATTTATGTATCATTTTGTAACACTCTACCCTATTGTTTGGTTATGTTTTTAAATAAAACTTGTGCTTTTAATCCATTTTGTGTTTGTTATTCAGTTCATGCAGCTCTAGGTACCACTTGAGGCATTTGAAGCAAAACGAAGCAAAATGGTGCAAAAACGTGCAAAAACTGGAGACTGAGTTAGAAATTCATTTCGGACCTATCTTCTTCATCTGAACTTGGATTGGGCCAATACCTGTGTGGTTGGATCAATAACATTCTGGACTTCAAAATGGACATCTTAAAGTTGACATTTGATTCAGCCAAGCCCAATTCGTAAGCCCAAGAAGTTGTTCATCATGCTGACAGGAAGATGAGCTCATTGCATGCTTGGTCATGGTGAGCTAGGCATGAGCTAGGGCTGCTGAATGGATGCTTGGTCATGGTGAGCTAGGCATGAGCTAGGGCTGCTGAATGGAAGCTTGGTCATGCTGACATGAGGATGAGCTAGGGCTGCTAGTGGGAGTTAGTGGTGAAGTAGAGCAACCATTTCTTATTATCTAATGCAAGTGTTGAGTCCATTAGCCATATTCAATTCAGATTTCTCACTTCCCTCTCCCTATAAATACCACTCCCATTCCACATTCAGATCACAACAATTCCTGGGATTCACAACCCCACAATTCACTCCAGCCATCCTCAAACACTCCCACAAACCTAAACACTCCAGAAATCAACCCAACACTCCAAACTGCCTCAAATCACCAAAACAGCTTCAGCAAACCTTCCTTCCATTTCCCTACGAATTTCCTCTTTCTCTACCATCACAACTCACCCAAACTCATCCCAAATCATCTCCTTGGCTGTCATACATCCTTCTAGATATGGGGAAGCATTTGGAGAAGCATTAGACGTGGAGAAGCACTTGGAGAAGCCTTTGACAAGAACTTCAAGAAAAGGGTTTTTCTACTCTTATTGCATTCATTATGTTTTCTCATTTCTGCCTTAGTTTATTTCCCATTATGAGCAGCTAATTTCCATAGCTAGGGTTTCAATGTAACCTGACAAGACAATTTCGTGTTTCAAGTTAATTTTATCCTTTGTTGATTACTCCTAATTTTCTGGTCTCATTCACTTGTTCTTAGTTGAATCTTTATGCATGTTTAAATAACTGGCCACTATGAACACATGCATGTTGGTTATCTAGTTCAAGTTTACATAAACACCATATGACTCTGAACCGATTAGTGAATGAGTGGGTAATGCATTTAGGACAAACACCATGTTTAAATGTTTACTTGGTTCTTTTGTGTTCTTCTTAAGCTTAATGGATTCAGATTCATAGCCTAGACTAAACACCATAGCTAAGTTGTGTTTCTGAGTACTTGATTAAAACCAAACACCATATGGATAATCATACATAAGAAAGAACGAACTCCAAAAATTGTAATCAACTTAGGTGATTGTTAACTTGTTGCTTGAAATTGGATTGTCATGGTGAAGTTGAAACCCTAGTGCTTGTCTCCTTTGTCTCTACATTTTCTAAACATCTACTTACTGGTTACTTGCTATTTTGCATTCCCTTTAGAAGTTTTCAATCACTTGCTATATGCTTTTTCTTTTTGTAGTTGTTACTCAAAACAAACTCAACACAATCTCATTTAAATTCTGTTTAGTCTTAGGATTACTTGTGAGTCTAAGTAGTAGTAATAAGTGTCTTTCATCCAAGTCTCTGTGGAACGACCTCGTGCTTGCATTCCTATACTATAATTGGTTCGTGCACTTGCGAGAAATAGATAGAGTAAAATCTATCCAACAAGAAAATGGCGCCGCTGGGGACTTGATTAAGAGTCTTGTTACTATTGCTTACTTTCTTTAGTTTTTCTTTGTTTTCAGGTATTTGCATGTCGAGCAAACCATTTCTTGAACAAGTTGTATCAGCGGTCAAGAAACACTCTCAATCCGGAACCATTAGGATCCAACCAATCCGTGGTACACAACAACCATCACTGGCTGAATTTGAACGAAGGCTTGATCAAGCAAGGGAGGCAGCCATTGAATCTATTCTCAATCCCTTAGAAGCCGAAACCTCCAAATCAACAAGCTCAGAAGAATACTCTTTGTTCAACATCTTTAACTCAGATCAAGAAGAAGAGGAGGAAGAAGAAAAGATGGCAGCTAATGACCAACTTGCTTTGGAGGATCTTGCTCAACCAATCATACCAAATTCACCTTCATGCATCTTGCTGTCCAGAGAAGCTAGAAATTATGAGCTTAAATCTTCTCACTTTCAAATGCTTCCTTCTTTTTATGGTTTACCTAACGAAGATCCTTTGGCTCACATTAAAGAATTTTATACTGTTGTTTGTACTTTGCCTTTGAAGGATGTGTCTGAAGCAAATCTGAGGATGAGGGTCTTCCCTTACACTTTGAAAGATAGAGCAAAGACTTGGTTGATGTCATTAGCCCCTGGATCACTAACCACTTGGGATGCTGTTGCTAAGAAGTTCTTGGAGAAGTTTTTCCGCCCAAAAGACAGCCACCTTGAGGTCCAAAATTTTCAACTTCTCACAACATGATGGCGAACCATTCAATGAATGCTGGGAGCGTTTCAAAGGAACTCTAATGCAATGTCCACATCACGGGTTACCTCTATACTTACAAATGCAAATTTTTTATGATGGACTAACCGAAACTTGTCAATCTACTGTCAATAATGCTGGAGGTGGAGCTTTAAAGAAAAAGAATGCTCAAGAGTCATATGACATATTTGAGATGTTGGGATCCAATGCTCAACACAAAGATACAAGAGGTAAAGCTGGTATTTATGAGATTAGTCCTAACAATGAGCTTGCTTCGCAGGTGGCTAGTTTACAAAGGAAGCTTGATGCTATGCTCAATATGGGACCTAAAGCTCCTCAAGTTGAAGTTTGTGCTATTTGCAATGCTCAAGGACACTCAACTCACATGTGTTCAGCTAGTAATGCTTATCCTAGTTTGTTCAAGAACAAGCCCACATGATGAATTCTTACAACCAAAGGCCAAGAAATGATCCATTCTGAACACTTATAATCCTGGTTGGAGGAATCACCCAAATTTTTCTTGGAGCAACAATCAAAATCAAAATCAAGCAAGTTCATCATTCCAGCCTAAACCAAGTTCATTGGAGGACACAGTCAAGATGTTGGCCCAAAATACTTTGCAATTCCAGCAAACTACTAATGGTGCTCTTCAACAACATTCTGCTGCCCTTACCAAGATGGAGATTCAATTGGGACAAATTGCGGATGCTTTGAACCAAAGAGAACCTGGAAAATTCCCTAGCCAACCAAATGTGAATCCCAATCATCATGAGCAAGCCAAAGCAATCTCAATTCTCAGAAGTGGTAAGGTTATTGATAATAAAGTTGGCAAAGAAGTTACTAATCATGATGTTGTGAATGCAGGTGATGAACACAAGGAAGAGACGACACCAAAAGAAGAAATTCCCATTGGAAAGTCAACAATTTCACCTACATTGCACAAGGCCGAGACCCCTTATGTGCCACCAATTCCTTTTCCCTGGACGTCTTGCTAAAAGCAAACAGGATAAGTCTTTTAATGAAATCTATGATATACTTAGTAAAGTCAATGTTAACTTGCCTTTGCTTGATGTGATCAGGAACATGCCAACTTATGCTAAATTTTTTAAGGAGTTGAACTCACACAAGAGAAGGTATAGCCCTCATGAAAAGGTGTTGGTGTCTGAAAATGTGAGTGTTGTCCTTCAAAGAAAACTTCCTCCTAAGCTCAAGGATCCAGGTAGTTTTACCATCGGCATAACCATTGGAGATAAACGAGCTGAGAAAGCCATGTTGGATTTAGGTGCAAGTATCAATCTAATGCCTTATTCAGTGTACTTGCAACTTGGTTTGGGAAAATTAAAATCCACCACACTCAGCTTACAACTTGCTGATCGTCAGTGAAATATCCTAGAGGTATAGTTGAAGATATTTTGGTTCAAGTTGATAAGCTAATATTGCCTGCTGATTTTGTAGTGTTAGACATGGAAGATGCACCCATTCATGGCCACAGCAAACACTCTTATTGATGTGAAAAATGGCATTCTGAAAATGACAGTCCTTGGCCAAACCATAGAATTCAAAGTGTTTGAATCCTTCACTCATCCTTCTAATTCACTTGATTGTTTTTCAATTGATTGTTTGGATTCCTTGGTTTTGTCTAAAGTTTGTGAGGCACAATCTAATGATGCTTTAGAAATTGTTTTGACACAACCTTTAGGTGACCTTGGTGATGAATCTGAGTTCATTGAAGTGGCGGCTGCTCTTGAGGTTTTGAAACCATTTGATTCTTTCATTTCACCTATTGTTGAACCTCTTACACCTGCCACCACTAAACTGGTTCCCTCCATTGTCAAGCCACCTAAACTTAGCTAAAACCTCTTCCACAACACCTTAAATATGTTTATCTTGGTGAGACAGAAACCCTTCCCATCATTATAGCTTCTGACCTTTCACCATTAGAGGAGGACAAGTTGATTAGAGTTTTGAGAGAGCACAAGAATGCCATCGGATGGACCATTGCAGATATCAAGGGAATAAGCCCTACAATGTGCATGCATCGAATTTTGATAGAGGATGCCAAGCCAACTCGTGAGCCCCAAAGGAGACTCAACCCACATATGAAGGATGTTGTAAGAACTGAAAATACTCAAATTACTTGATGTAGGAATCATTTATCCTATTTCAGATAGCAAATGGGTGAGTCCTATCCAAGTTGTCCCAAAGAAGTTCAGGCATCACAGTGGTCAAGAATGAGGATAATGAGCTGGTGCCAACAAGACCCATCACGGGATGGAGAGTTTGCATTGATTATCGGAAGCTAAACACTGCCACTAGAAAGGATCACTTTCCTTTGCCTTTTATTGATCAAATGCTTGAAAGGCTAGCTGGTCACTCACATTATTGTTTCCTTGATGGTTTTTCAGGTTACAATCAAATTGCAATAGCCCCTGAGGATCAAGAGAAGACAACATTCACATGCCCCTTTGGAACCTTTGCCAGTATATCGAATGCCATTTGGGTTATGCAATGCCCCAGCTACCTTCCAACGATGCATGATGGCTATCTTTTTAGACATGATAGAGAGGTTCATTGAGGTATTTATGGATGACTTTTCAGTTTTTGGATCCTCTTTTGATGATTGTCTTAACCATTTGTCATTAGTGCTAAAAAGATGCCAGGAAACTAATCTAATTCTGAATTGGGAGAAGTGTCACTTCATGGTGAAGCAAGGTATTATGTTAGGCCATGCTATATCCAGCAAAGGTATTGAGGTAGACAAAGCAAAGATTGATTTGATTTCTAATTTGCCAACCCCTACTTCAGTGAAGGGTGTGAGGAGTTTTCTAGGACATGCAGGTTTTTATCGTCGTTTCATTAAAGATTTCTCCAAAATCACTCGTCCTCTATGCAATCTTTTGGCTAAAGATTCTGTTTTCAACTTTGATAAAGATTGTTTGAATGCATTTAACACTCTGAAACTTGAACTAACATCAACTCCAATTATCAAGGCACCAGATTGGTCATTACCTTTTGAATTAATGTGTGATGCTTCTGATTATGCTCTTGGTGCAGTTCTAGGTCAAAGAGTGAATAAGCTTCCTCATGTAATCTATTATGCGAGCCGGACATTAAATGATGCTCAGCTCAATTACTCAACAACTGAGAAGGAGTTACTTGCTGTAATTTTTGCTTTAGAGAAGTTTCGTTCATATCTTGTTGGTTCTAAAGTGATTGTATATTCTGACCATGCAGCACTTAGGTACTTGTTAACCAAGAAGGATGCTAAGCCACGCTTGCTTCGATGGGTATTGCTTTGCAAGAATTTGATTTAGAAATCCAAGATAAGAAAGGGTGTGAGAATGTTGTTGCTGATCATCTCTCGTCTCTCATCGATGGTAACCACAAGTTTGAGGATGTCTTGCCCCTCAATGAATCTTTTCCAGATGAACAACTATTTGCCATTGATGATCAAGAACCATGGTATGCTGATCTTGTCAATTATCTTGCTAGTGGTGTTTTGAGAGATGATCTAACTTTTCAGGAAAGGAAAAAGTTCCTTGCCACAGCCAAACATTACTTCTGGGATGATCCATATCTGTTCAAACATGGCCCCGACCAAATCATAAGGAGGTGTATCCCAGAGAATGAGCAGCAAAGCATACTCAAGTTTAGTCATGAATTTGCATGTGGAGGTCATTTTGGTGCCAAGAAAACAGCAGCTAAGGTTCTTCAATCTGGTTTCTTTTGGCCCTCTCTTTTTAAAGATGCATTTTATTTCTGTTCTAAATGTGATAGGTGTCAAAGAATGGGAAACATAAGCCCAGGAATATGATGCCACTGAACAACATCTTGGTGGTGGAGACTGTTTGACATATGGGGTATAGATTTCATGGGACCTTTTCCTTCCTCTTTGGGTTATACTTACATTCTTGTTGCTGTAGATTATGTATCCAAATGGGTGGAGGCGTTGGCTACAAGGACTAATGATCATAAGAGTTGTTCTGAAATTCTTGAAAGATGTGATTTTCACTAGGTTTGGAACTCCTAGGGCTGTTATTAGTGATGGTGGCAGCCACTTCTCTAATAAACCATTTGAGGCCTTAATGAAAAAGTACAATATCACACATCGAGTTTCAACTCCATATCATCCTCAAACTTCTGGACAAGTTGAGATCAGCAATAGAGAGATCAAGAATATTTTGGAGGAAACTGTCAATCCTACTCGAAAAAGATTGGGCATTGCGACTCAATGATGCACTTTGGGCATATAGGACAGCTTATAAGACTCCCATTGGGATGAGCCCTTATAGACTTGTGTTTGGGAAGGCTTGTCACCTACCAATGGAGCTTGAGCACCGAGCATATTGGGCAATTAAAAAGTTCAATTTTGATCTCAAAGAAGCTGGGGAATGTCAGAAAATTGCAGCTCAATGAATTGGAGGAGCTAAGGAACGAAGCTTATGAGAATGCAAAAATTTACAAAGAGAGGACCAAACGCTATCATGACAAGGCCATCCTCAGGAAAGAATTCAAGCCAGGTATGAAAGTTTTGTTGTATGACTGACGTTTGCGTCTCTTTCCAGGTAAATTGAGATCTAGATGGCTTGGGCCATTCAAAGTGCTTCAAGTTTTTCCTCATGGAGCTGTTGAGATTGAGAACCTAAGGGACATGACAACTTTCAAGGTGAATGGGCAGCGATTTGAAACAATACTTGGATGATGAAATGGAAACACGAGCTGTGGACTCTCTTGAGTTCACCACACCCTAACTATTGGCAACCCAACCAGGTTTTGTTGTTTTTGTTTTTGTTTTAGTTTAGAGTTGATTCCTTTCTTACGATTTATGTTTAGTTTGGTTTTTGCATTTTGTTTCCTTTCTTTTAAACATTGAGGACAATGTTTCATTCAGGTTTGGGGTGTGGGATGAAACTTGTTGAATTTTTGAGTCTGTTGTTGAATTTCTACAGTCTTAGTGAAAGATTTCTTTTTGCTTACTAATGAAGATGTATATGCAATGTCATTGTCACTAATTCTTGCTAGTGTGTTGCCATGGAAGTGTTTTCATCAGAATTTCTACCATACATGTCATGCAATTGGAATTTCGGTCTAAGAGGTGCCATACTCTAGATATCTTTAGAAGAATATGTGGAGACTACCCTAGTGAGCTAATTTGAGCCTATTCCATTCATTGAGAGGGTTATATTTGTTTCTACTCTTACAACTTCCCAGATTCCTTTATGTTGATCTCATTATATTCATCGAATACTAAGAAATTATTTGATCTTTTGCAGATGCTACGTTGCTTCCTGACATTTGTGGAAAGGATGTACCCATTGATATGATGTAGGCTATGTGTGTTTAAGTCACTAAAAGGCTTTGATATCCCTCCCCTGTTGTGTGCTTCCTGTACCCAATTTTGCATCCAAACACTTAAGCCTTTCTTCTATCACCCACATTCTCCTACCCTTGTATCTTAATCTAAGATACCATCCCTTGTTTAGCCATACCCTATAAGCTGGAGAACATGTCAAGATCTCAACAAAATGAAGAAGCAAGGATGGGCGTTATACCAAACAAATGGAGAGAATCAGTGTGCTAGTGCAATTCAAGGAGAAAAGCAAAAGAGGGCCAAATTCGTTTAAAAAAAGAAACAAAAAACAAAAAACAAAAAAAAAAACAAAACAAAACATGTTCTTAGTTCAAATTCAGTTCAAAGAAGCACAAGTCATTGCCTTTAGAGATTCACAAGTGTAGCCATTTACCTTGCAGCAAGAAGAAGCACTCTTGGCATGTTCTTGAGTTCTTAGTTTTCATTTCCCCTCTTTTCATAACCCTTACCCTAAGCCCTGACATTACAAGCTTGATTAAGACCTAACTGATCTTTGGGGAAGTCCGGTTCATGGGTGCTGGTATGCAATGTATTCTTTCTATGTTCTTAGCATTTGATTTCCTTTCTTAGAGATCTTATTTCCAGAAATCGTGCTTTGTTTGATGATTATTTTCATATGTGAAATCTTGTTCCCTTTACATAACATCACTCACATATGCTTGTTGAGAAACTAAACCCTAGGTTCTTTGTGAAGATTTGAGCGATACCCGTAAGACCTAGAGTTGAGGCGATTTCTATCTAAGATTTGAGTCTGGTGACTTCAATGCTGAAATTCTTTTTGCAGTGGCAATACACTATACACCCTGGTGTGAAGATCTGAAGTGGCATACCATTAGTTTTGAAAGTGTGATTTGCATTCATTGGCTTTCCTTAGTTTGTTTAAAAGTGATTCTTTAACTATTAGTTGTCTTGCAGAATTTGTTGATGTTTGTGGGAGTCATCATCTAAACCCTCAGGAGACACAACTCCTCCTACTTAGGGACACCTAGAGGTTTAAAGGCTTATTGCATATGCTCAATGCATTCGTGTACATCTACGAAAATGGTGTAATAAGTTTCGTTTTGTGTGTTGTTTTGTGGTGTTTAAGTTTTAGTTTTGCTTGAGGACCATCAAAGTATAGGTTTGGGGTATTGATCAATGCATATTTATGTAATTTTGTTAACACTCTACCCTATTGTTT